>JAXQQM020074234.1:0-749169 GCA_034641835.2 Pinus albicaulis | reverse complement strand
TATTGGCTTACATTCATATTTGTGCTCAGAATTGAGATTTTCCTAATCTCGACATGTTCTACGCTTGTAGTAATAAAACAAGACCCTTGGTCCTTCTATTATAATAGATATATTCCGACCCTAGTAGAATAGAGATAATTTTAGACGTGTTAGCAACAATGCTAACGAATGCTAGAGTGTTAGGGAGGCATGCGGTCAGGATGTGCCAACACGTGCAAGGAATGTTAACTAGGAGTTGCAAGGAAACACAAGGGATCACTACATCAAAATGCATGGAAATTAACAAATAAGAGTTTGTGATTAGAAGTGTCGGTGAGTTCCACATGTGCTAAGGAGGGAGTGACAAGGTATGCTAGGAAGTGTTAAGGCATGCTAGAGGCCAGGGCGACATGCCAAAATGTCTTAGGTGCTAGGGTGTACCAACACGTGCCAAGGAGTGTTAATGAATCTTATGGAAAGACAAGGGAGCACTGTTTAAAAATGCATGGAAATGAATGAATAAGAGTTTTTAATAGGAGTTTCAATGAGCTATAAGTGTGCTAAGGAGAGAGAGACAAGGTATGGTAGGTAGTTCCAAGGAATGATAAAGTGCTAGGGAGGCATGCCACGATGTAATACTTAGGTCAAATGGTATCTGAGTCTGCGCCAAAAGACCATTAGGGGTAGCCAAAGAGGTGCGTTCTCGAGTCGCCATCAACGTAGCTTGGACCACCGTTTGGAATCCATTGAAGGCTCCTCTTCTAGCAACCATGACAGGGAAGCACCATCACGGTCTAAGTGCACCCAGGAGGAGATTGCCTTAGCTTAGGAGAATGAGAGGGGCAGGAGGAGATTTCCTTTTACAACTATTTAATTAAAAGAAATATTAAAAGATTTTGGAACATGATTTTCAATTCTTTGTGTTGAATTGTATTGTAGTTTTGTCTATATGGTTATTTTCATTTTTTGTTTTGGGCCAACATTGTTTATCTTAGATAAAATTTCTTTCGGTTTAATCACATCATTATGATTTGGTTGACGTTGCAAACCAGCTAATGTGATTCATCCTCGGGACAAGGTGGAGAAACCTGGTAAGAAAATCACCCAACCATAAGCAATGAAAACCCACACTTTGAAAGATTTTATAGCAAAATTAGAAATACCATAAAGTATTTAAGCCTAAAAAAGATCCAGACTCACTTCATACCGGGTGGTTTCAGAAAGAAACCAACCAAACAAAAAAAAATCAAGACTATTTTTCTCATGGTTGTGCTCCTTTTAGTTTTTATTTTATGGTCTATTATGGTTTTTCTTAGGGGTCCGAGAGACTTTTGGTACTCGTTAGATCGTCCTCTTATTCTATTAAAAGAGTCTCTACATCTATCCAACTGTGAGCCTGGGTATATAGAAATTCCGATACTTCCTAAAAAACAAAAGAGAAATACCTTAATACTGGTAGCGTTGACATACCTAAAGTCAAACCCCCGATGGCAGTTCGCTTGGCAACACTGGGAAACCCTGAATCAATTCCACTCTCTGAAAGTTTTCCTGAGATAACAAATAAATATTCAAGAATAAGAAACGATGGGAAAAGGAAGACCTTCATAAGAAGGGCAAACTGTCAAAGTTGCTGAGGGGTTTTCCCTTAAAACAGTGCCGCGCAAGCTATTCTGTTCTCTATCATCTCAGCAGTGTTAAGTGGGTCAACTCACAAAGCTCTCATACTTGTCCCTCTATTCCAAATTTCTCACCAGAACCATTGAACCATTCCTCCCTCCATTTTTGGGCTTCCTCTGTTAGAAGAAATTTACTTGAACCAAAACATCTTCACTGGAGAAATTCCATCAAATGTTGGAAATCTCATTGTGCTCTCCAGCTTATGGTTAGCAGAAAATAAATTATCACAGGTAATACCCGCTTCCATAACTAATTGTCGTCACCTCTCAAATCTGTATCTCCATCACAATTATCAACTGCATGGAAAACTACCAGCAAGTTTATGTAGGCTACAGATTTTGGCATACCTCTACCTTACTAGTAATATGTTTGAAGGCCCTGTACCTAAACAACTTGCAATGAACGGAAACAGTCTTATACAAGTTGATCTATCTGATAACCTCTCTATTCGAACCCTTGGGGGACAAAACTGAAGGTTTATCGGACACTGTGATGACCCAAAACCCTACTCCCTTAATCTCTCCTGCAAGCCCATAGCCCACCTTGGGCACCAAAACCTGTCTAGTTGCTTCCCTATATTTATCCTATTTGGGTACTATTTTAGCCCTAAAAGCATTCTTCTTCTTCCCTTTCAAGGAATCAAGACGCCTCAACAGCTTGAGCTGTTCTCTCTCCCTGAAGTGTTTCTGGAATTTGGTGTGGGTTTTGAACTTTTCACTGCAGTGATTTTGGAATTTGATGTGGGTTTTGAACTTGTCACCGCAAACTTCGCAGATGCGGGTTTTGAACTTGACTACCGGAGCCTCGGCCTCCACCGTCGCCTCCACTGTTGCCCTGTTCGAATCCCTCAACATATACCTGCAAACCCTTGTCTCCATACCCTCTCGGCGTCTCTCATGTCCCTATTTTCAAACATTTAAGATCTTGAAACTTATTTTTCAAACTAACAGGGCCAAATGGAAGATTTTCATTGGTTGGAGGAGGTTCCACATGTCTAAATTTATTGGCTGGAAGGGCGATGAGAAAGGCTTCTCATTGGCTGGGGTGAACAGTATTTGCTCACCCCAAGCCAACAAAAAAAATGCCTCCGACGTAATTATATTATCATAGCATAAGTGTCAACAAAATACATTACCACCAACAAAATATAGTAATATAGATTGGTTTAAGAGCTGGCACAAGTATTGCTTTGAAAATTAAGAAGCCTGAAGAGGAGCCAAGACAGTCGGTGTTTTTGGTTATTGTCGACACAAAAAGAGAAAAATTACAAATCTCAGAATTACACATTAAGGATGGAGATTGGGAGGAAACGCTCGAAGTGCAGCAAAGAGAGCATCACGTTCATGCATATGGTAATCAATTTGTTCCACTCAACTCTCCAAGGTGCGAAGATGGTCATTTGTGCGTTGTTGTTGGCACCAGAGTCCTTCCACAGAGTCAAAGGTCTCATTATGCACATGCTCGAGGTCGTTGATATAGGAAACCAATTCGTTCATGTCCTTGTACCTATGTTCCCTCAGCATATCAATGTTCAGATGTATGCGATCCAGCTGGGTCGTGATGGACTCCACGGTGACCAGACTTCTACGTGGCTCAATGAGCGGGCTGGAGACAGGGTCATATCTTTAGCGGAGTGGCGACTCTCAATCGACTCAGAGTCCGAGCTAGGCTCCCCATGTTGCTGGTGTACATCCATGTGTGGCCCAGCACCCCCCCTGCAGACCCGTCCTCTCTATGGAGGCATACTACTCATTTATAGGTTGGTATTTGGCATGCATATTAAATCATTAAAATATTTAGACTGAAAGATGATAATATTATTGTGTTTATGTATGATGGAATAACAAACCAACATTCTTTGGCTTGGTGCTACTATAAAATGCCAAACATTTGATATCATTATAAATATTACTACCAACTGAAACTATTATCACATAAGAGTAATATACCCACCCAATCAAACTTAAAACTAAGTGTTAGACAACATTTTGTCACCGTCCCTGCAATCCCCATCCCGAACATTGGAGGGCCATTTTTGTGACTTCTATGTAGTTTCATTCCTTGCAAAAAGTGTCATTACATCCCTTGCCATGAGAAGAACATTTCCTCTTTTGACTATTCCTAGAACAGGCTCTCAAAAACATATGACTTTGGGTTGGCGCTAGCAGGTAGTTATGGCCTCGTGCCCATAGAGAAATTAACACTCGGCCTCGCGCCCATTGGCGCTTTGTCCCAATGGACTGCCCGCGCTAAGCTGTTTTTTGATTTTTTTATAAAATAGAAGAAAATTTTCCATTTCCAACCACTTCGTGAGCGTAGTTAGCATGGGTTGTTCGACTGAATAACGTCGAAAATCTTCCTTTGGCTTCTTATTTCCTACATTTGAGCAACCTCCCAAAGGATAAGGCCTCCCTTCCACCATATGAGGGATCCCAACCTCCTTCATAAGTCTTATTCTTCTCCCTCAACCCTTCAATCCCCCTCCTCTCTCCCTAGAAGATAATTCCCTTACTTAAAAGGAAAGCAAGTCCCACTCTTTATTTTATCTTAGGGAAAGGGTTTCGAGGGTCACTTCCCACCTATTCATTGACCTATAGTCTACAAGTGACTTCCTAAACTATTTGGAATCCACCCATCGGTGAAAGTCTGTGAAGAGAAAGGAGCCTTAGATATGGTGACAATGGGCTAAGCCTCCATCGTTTCCCTTATCCTAGTAGTTTCCCGCTTAGGAACCCCTTTTAGATCCACTACTAGTTTGAGTGGTAACATGTTGTTCACAATTCCATTTGTGAACAAATCTTTGGTATGCCCACTTTTTCCATACTACAGCTCCAAGATGAGATGTCCAGGGCTATGGAGGCTGCCCTTCTTCTCACTGAATCATTCCTATACAATATAGTGAGCTAGGGCTAGTTGGTTGGCCCACTTGACTATTACTTTAGTCCTTCAAAGTATGCAAATCCTTAGGCCCTATACACCTGCCCTTCTACCAATTTTGTTTTCATTCACCAGAACAAGAGTCAGGGCTCTTCTTTGATAGTAATCTAACAACCCTCCAACTGTACTTGGCCTACCATCAATCTGCCCAACCACAGTCAATTCCTTTTACTGATCTAGGGCCCACAATATTGTCTTCATCTAGGGCTCTTCAAATCTGCCACCTAACAATGGTTTGAGTCCTCTCAAGATCATTGTTCTTGTGTATTGACAATTTGATCTTTGTTGTCCAATCTATGAACAAATATGAACTACTCCTCGTATCATACTTCTAAAAATCTATAGATGACTGAACTAGGGTCACAAATCAACCACTAACAGTCCATTCACTAATTTTTTATAGGTTTCTTCAGATATTTGTCTAAAACTCTATGGAAAGTCCACCAAAATCAACTCATCTGCATGTCAATCCATTCTTCATATGGCACATTTCTTCTGCATGCTCAATCTTCTGCTCAGGTTCCACCCTCCTTTGGATCTGTTGTCTCCACAGATACTGAATCTGCAAACCATCTTCCAGATCTGTGGTCTTTATTGCATAAATAAACCTCTCTCTAAGGGTCGCAACCCATCTTCTTCTACGCTAACTCAATCATCATGACTTAGTTCACTGACACAAGTTGTTATGAGACGAAATTACAATTTATTGTCCAATTTATTTAAGGGAAAAATAAATTAGACGCCTCACATTCCTCACTCTTGGTACATCAAAATTCCTCACTAGTGTGGGTGCATTTTTTTTTGTCCTTTCTAGTTTCCAATTTCACTATTTCTTATTTCAAATTTCAATACTCCCTCTCAACAAGAAAGGAATTCAATCTATCTCCATTCGGCACTTTTGGAATGTTTTGCATGCTACACTTCTCTAGTGTTGTTTGCACCTGCAAGTCCTAAAACTGAATAGCATCCGAACAAATTACTCAGTATAATGCATCTGTCATCAGAATCTTCTGACTGCTGCTAGCTACTGCATCTGTCTAGTACTGGATTCTCTGCACTGCTGCTGACATCTGCATCCGTGCCCTTTGAACTATTGCTAACTCTAATTTGTGATCTAGTATTTGACATATGACTCTGATTTCTGTCTTGCTGACATCTGACTACATCAATTTAACTGATCCTTCCTACTACTATTGTACTGTGGCTCTTCGTAGCCAGGTTCGATCCATGAGATCACACACCATCTCAATGGACCTTGCCCAAATTTCTTATCTTGGGATTATGTCTACACATCACCCCACCAGCTTACACCTCCAGGTATGGCTGCTCCCTCTTCCCATCTGGCTTGATTAAATTTCCCCCTCATGGAGGTCTCTGCTTGAGTGGATGCTTCCACTCAGTCTCCTCTCTGCTTCTCCAATTGTGGCAACTACTCCACAACCTTCTGAGACCGCTTCTCATGAAGATTCATGTTAAGAGGTATTTATGCTCCCTTTAAACCACCAAGTCTCTAACTTCTACCTTTCTCCTCAAAGCTTTGCATGCATCTGGTACCTCAATTACATATAGGTTCTTGACTTGCGCACAGTGTAATTGTCCCGACGTTACAAAAGGTTTCTAAAAAAGAGTTGATTTTAAATCGATGATATCTCCCTCATCCGAGCTCCGATTCGACCGATTTTTTTTTTCTATTTCGGTAGATTTTCGCAAGGAATCCAAATAGCCTATTTTTTTTTGAAAATTTTACACCAAAATATTCAAATATTCTATGCAAACTCGCCGCCCAAAAAATTTCTGCTCTAATACCATGTAGAAAATCTAACCAACGAGATTCAATCTAATCTTGTAATATACTAAAACAAGATGTTGAATCCTTCCTACAATTTGCGGAAACAAAACACGATCACACAATCACATATAAGTAAGAGAAATAAATTATCAATCGCACAACAACATGATGTATTTGGGGAAAGAAACTGCTCAAAGGCCCTCTATCTCTATTCATGTGTATTAAGTCAAGGAATCATGAAACAATACATTAATGCTTAATCTCTCATGAGAATCTCCAGCACTCTGTCAATTGTCTCCCATTGATCTAGGAAAACTCGGTCTAGTACTTAGCCAATTCTGATCCTTACTTCAGCCTGCCTTGCTCATACAATCCTAGCTAGGGAATTAACTGCTTATTAATTAGGAAAATCAATCTTCCTTGATTGCACAATCCATTATGGAATCCCAATGACTTTATAATTTCACATGGGAAATTTTCTTTGAATACAACTGATAGTTATGTTCCCTTTAACCTCTGTCTCAACTGGGTATTCCTCGAAACTGACATGCATACAACTATTAATAGAGAATTATCAGTTATATGATTGATCACTCATTGTGAATTAAATCTAATTTAACTCACTGGACCTCTCGCTAGCTCATAACTTAGTTAGAACCAGTTAAACTGATTTTAATGCATTTAATTGAGTTAATTACACTTTCACCCCACTAATGCATCAATTTCAATTGGACCCAAAAAATATTAGAATCCCTCTAGATGCCTCATCTTAGACCCTCAAGTACTTGAATTTCTTGAGTTAACTCGGTCATCATGACTTAATTAACTAACACAAGTTGTTATGAGATGAAATTACAATTTATTGTCCAATTTATTTAAGGGAAAAATAAATTAGACGCCCCACATTCCTCACTCCTAGTGCATCAAAATTCCTCACCAATGTGGGTGCATTTTTTTTTGTCCTTTCTGGTTTCCAATCTCATTGTTTCTTGTTGCAAATTTCAACATTTCAGAATTTGATGTGGCCTTCACACAAAGACACCATTGAAATCACATGCCCGGATTCTCATGAGAAACCTCTCTTAAGATCGATTTGCCAGAAGAGAACCAACAATATGCCATCCTACTTCCTAGCGCAAACTGACCCTTAAGGTATGCAACATTCTTCTGAACACTCACATGATGATCTTGCTCTTGGAGGATGATCATGACCTCCCTTTAGCAACCCTTACTCGCCCTCGTACTCGACCTACTTTAGGACTACATCTCTCTTCAGCCCCTTGATGTGACAGATAGTGGGAATACATGTCAAACATGCTAATATGTGCCAAGTGATAAGGCATGCCAAGATGTGCAAGGGTGTGTCAATGCATGTCAGGGAATGTCAAGACAACAAAAGGGAGAAAAAAGTTAAACTACAAGGAAATGAACACATAAGAGGGTTAATAATTCATCAATTTACCTTTTCCAAGAGGGGCATGCTAGGCACATCAACACTAGGCAACAATAGGTGCCAAGTGCAAATTATTAGTGCATTCTAAGTGCCAATTATTCCTTTTTTGCTTCTCATCTACTTTCCAACAACTGATAATCACAAATAAATTTAATATTAAACCATGCCAAATCATACCAAGGCATCTCAACGTATTCCACACATGCTAAGACTTTCCAAGCACCAACACCTGCCAAGCGCCAATATGTGTCAAGAACTAGTGTTATGCATGTTATGAAGTGGAAGGGAATGTTGAAGAGTGCTAAAGTGTGCTAGAGAGTGATAATGCATGTTCATGAGTGTTAAGGATTACTAGGAAAAAACATTAAGGGAGCACTAAGTAAAAATTCATGAAATTTAATGAATATGAGAAACGTGCGCCAGAGACTAGTGTTAATGAGTGTTAGTTGTCATGCCAAGGAGGGACTGACAAGGTATGCTAAGCATTGGTAAGGCATGCTAGGGAATATCAAGGCATGTCAAGAATTCCCAAAGTGTGCTTGGGAGTTCCAGGGTGTGTTAATTATATCATGTGCCAATTAATAGTGCCAAGATATGCCAATACATGCTGGGTGCTAAGGATGTGGTGCAGGGGACCAGGGTATGTCAATATGTGTCAAGGCAACAAAAGGAAGAACCAATAAGAGGGTTAATAAGTCGGGACTTTATCTTTTTGAAAAGGGGCATGCTAGGCACACTAATAATAGGTCCCAATACATGCCAAGTGGCATTGTGTGCCAAGTGCTAATGTATGTCAATGCATTCAACCAAGGTGTTCCAGGGCATGCTAGGGACTATATGCAGCATGCCAACACATGTTAGCAGAGTTCGATGTTGTGCTAGCACATGTCACCATGTGCTTGGGTGTAAGTGTCATCACAAGATGTTCTAAGTACAAAGATGTTCCAATACATGTGGGGTGCTAAGAAATGTTAGTGTGTGCAAAAGCATTAATTTAAGGCATGCCCAGATTGGTGAGGATCGTTAGGTCTTTCTCATTAATAGAATTGTCAAAGCTTGATTATGTATTAAATAATATATTTCCTACACACAATATTGGAACTTTATCTAAAGGGAATTTTCTAGATAATAAACTTAATATATATGAATCATTTGTTGACTCATAGAAAATCTCTATTCGACTATTTATTACTTGAGGGAAATGCTACACACTAATTACTTCTAAAAAATTCACTGACCCTAACCACTATGGCTTTGGACATATTATAAAAAATACTCCATAATAATGGTATTAAATCGTTAAATTTTGACAAAAAAATATATTAACAGGCACATAGCATCATCAAAACTCATTCGAATGATCAATGATGACGGCCATTTTTTGACCGTCACCAAAAGTAACAAAACGAGCATTGGTGAGGGTCATTAAAACTTCGTCACTAGAAGTGTCACCAAAGAGAGAATTAGTGATGGGCCTTTAACAACCCTCACCAAAAGTGTCATTCAAAATGTCTTTGGTGACAGACCATAAAGGACCATCACTATATACACTTACAGTGACGGTTTTTTAATGATCAATGATGACGGACATTTTTTGACCGTCACCAAAAGTAACAAAAAGAGCATTGATGAGGGTCATTAAAATTTCGTCACTAGAAGTGTCACCAAAGAGAGAATTAGTGATGGGCCTTTAACAACCCTCACCAAAAGTGTCATTGAAAATGTCTTTGGTGACTGACCATAAAGGACCATCACTATATACACTTACAGTGACGGTTTTTTAAAGGCCGTCACCATATGTGACATTGGTGACGGACCTTAAAGGTCTGTCACAAGCATGACCCTCACCAATGTGATTTTTTCTTTTAGTGTAATCTCGGCTGTGACTGAGCAATGGGGCTTCCTAAGGATGATGGGGGAGCATAAGTATGCTGTACCATACCTCAGTAGGAAACTGCAGGAAGCAGACCTTGATCTGTCCAACAGGGCTCGACATGCCAAAGACTACATTTCGTTCATCAATGAGCTGGGACCAGATGACATGGAGACGAATGGTATTCCTATCCGATTCACGGAGGCTATTGAGTGTCGCAAGATTATCAAAAAAGATATGGCCCGGGTCACAGCTTCGAGAGCTCTCCAACAAGTGGTCGCCAGCGTTGGACAATTCGACGAGGTATGGAGTGAGATCATGACAGCTAGACTCCCTTCCTACTGGGACCTGACCGCCCCTGCCGTGCTCTTGCCTCTGGACCAATACACAGCACGCTTGCAAGAAGAAAGAGACCGAACTGACCTTCAAACAGGGAAAGCAGATCAGCTCAAAGCCGACACGATTATTTCATCCCTGCAAAAAGAGTTCAACCTCCTCCACTTGATTAAACACAAGCTTCCTACTGGGGCAGGTTTCCACGCCCTCACTGAGGCCTTTGTCGAGGTGGAGAGACTCTCAGCAATGCCCGAGCCAGCTGCGGACAGTCAGCAGAGGTGCGCGCAGTTCATGAGCCAGCATGCCAGTTCATCCGCAAACATGCCCCTGCCTGAATCAGCCACTTCCTCCACTCAGCTGCACCTATGATTCTTTGTCAACTCATTATTCATCCTTAACGGCCTATTTTACTTTTACTCAGTTAATTTCTTTTAAGTTTTGAGTGGGTTGTTTTCCCCAATATTGCATTTTACTTTTTCACCAAACTGTTGTTTAATTTTCTGTTTTTGAAAAATGGCCTGGGGCCTGATTACACATGATGGGAGGCTTGATTCCCCATCATCAATTTGTTTGTTGTGAAAGTGAAATTTAACAAATTTTGTCCATGCGAAGAAGATATTTTTCCAAAAAATATCTTCTCGCTGAGAGGGAAGGAAGCCTATATAAGGTAAATCCAATGAGAAAGCCAGGTTCCAAACTTTCTGAAGAATTGACTGTGTAAGAGCTTCTTGTATGCAATTTTTGTGAAAGTTCTAATATGAATGCAAAGAGCCCATAGGGCCTCAATGAAAAGGATTTTTGTCTTTGATAAGGATTCTGGTTTTGGTTCTTTACAGTGTGTAATTCTCTCTTGTGTGTTGTAGTGTAGTTATTCATTTCGCTTACATCCATATGTCTGGTATTACATTCTTGAATGCGAGTTGCCTGTTGCTTCTGATATAAATTTATCCTTGTTGATACTTACATCATAGGCTTCTTGGCACTTTAAATATGGCTCAGGTGTAATATGATGTCCCGTTTTCGATTCATCCGCATTTCTACTATATTGGCTGCTATGAGGTGTTATTTACAAATGCTATTATCATGTGTGGATTCTTAATTGCTTAAGCCCACCACATGTTAGCATATGTTTCTGAATATTGTCTTTATAATAGTTAACATCCTCTTTCTTCTACGTTTTCAGTAGACGTCCTTCAATCATCATTCTCTGCGAATTATTGAGAATCCAGCCCTTTTTACAGCGAACTATCTTGGAATTGTCTTATGCATTTATGTAGGAGATTAACATCTTGCCTATTCATTATTTTTCCTTCAGCGTTGAGCTTCTGAAGTATTGGGTACCATTTAAAATCTAATTTTCCCATCTGCAAAGAAATAGTATGAGAGCCCGGTTCTGCTAAGATTATCCTTATTACATAGTCTTGCCTCTCTGCTATATAAGATGTCCTAGGCACTGGTCTATGGAAACTCTAGGCTGTCTCTAGGAGCTACAACATCTTTTTGGTGTTGTTGCTGGGGATGAAGTTGAAGAAATTTAAGATCCCTGGGCCTCGACAAAATCCATTCACTCTTCAGTTAGGTGAGCACGAAGAGTTGAGAGTTGTGCACCCCTCACCTTGGCGACTCCACAATCATTTTACAGTTAAACCTGTTTGCAGTCCTGGCTCCCCCTAAGCCACACCTAAGGTCAGATACATCTCAGTCAAGGAAACCCTCTGTGTTTGACCCAGAAAGAATCCTACATAGAAGAGGCTGGACGGAAAGGCAGTCAGTTCATACCGAGATTCCTGAATTCTCCCTAGAAAACTTTCCATATCTTCCGTCCTCTTCCTCTCAAATCGCCCAAATACAAGGCCATAACCCTATCATAAGAGATACTGGTTACTATTCAGAGAGCCCACCTCGGGGAGGCGCCCATATCAAAGACGAAGCCGAGTCTAGCTATACTCCACATTACTCTTTCCACCCTACCCCTGAAAGTGAGGAGATTAAGGAAGTTACTGAAATAGTTGCTGTTCACAGCCCGACATTCTCGTCAACCCCTCAAGCCGTTGTTCACTACATCCCCATCATTATCCATACTTAACTTCCACCTTCTCCTCCTCCTCTTACAGCTCAGACTCTTGTACTACCTCCACCTCCCCCAATGGCGAATGTCCCTGGCTTCCTGCAAAACAAATACGCTCCTTTGGAGCTACTTGTAGTACTAAATGACTTGCCACAAGACTACTTGAAGATTCTACCCAGATTCAATGGCGAGAATGAGATTGAAGCCCAGAAACATATCGAAGTCTTTTGCTCTTTCGTAGAGAATTTCATTGTGGAACATCTGGATGTGTTCCTAAGGATGTTCGTGCAATCCTTAGATGGGGAAGCCAGAAAATGGTTCAAAACACTTGGAGCTCATTCCATCAACACTTGGAAGGCAATGGAGGACGCTTTCATAAAAAAGTGGGGGGAAAAGAAAGATCATGGTAATGTCCTTACCGAGTTCAACACTCTGAAAAAGAAGCACAATGAAGGTGTGTCTGAGTTTATCAGAAGATTTAACAAATTGTACCTGAGTCTCCCCGCCAAGATGAAGCCTCATTAGACCGCTGCCAAGGTCATTTTTGTGGTAGCATTTGATTCTGAATTTGGTTTCTCATTGAGAGAGAGAAAGCCAGCCACTTTGGATGATGCACAGACAGACGCATTGGAGATAGAAGCAAACTTTGTCTCGACTGGAAAATCCAAAGGGAAACAAGAACATGATGTTAGAAGGAGGGGAAAAGAGGAAGTATCCACCTCAGGCCAAGACAGAGATTCGGCCAATGAAAAGATTGAGGAAATGAATAGAATGATAAAGAATCTCCCAAGTAAGCTGGTCAATATTGAGATGGAGGCCAAGAATTCACCCCCAAAGAATTTCCAGAATGCTCCAAACAGGCGATTCAACCCTCAATATAGGAAACCACCCTTGAAAATACTGTAGAGGGGACAGAAGGAGCAACAAGATCAGGTACTGCATCCTCTATACTTGGAGGGGAAAGTAGAGGCTTCTTCTGAAGATCCCGCTTATGAACAAGAGGAGGCATGCCCTGTCTTCTCAGACAGTGATGACATAGAATGTCCTGTGCACGAAAGTGAGGAGGGGGAACTACAAGCCCACTCAGACATGAAGAACAACGAGGATACTGAAGAGCCCGAGATTGATGATTACTGTAAATATTTCGTTGACTTCATGCAAGCCCAGTTCAATAGAAAATATGACCTCAGGTCATCCAGAAAGAGAACCCGCACTCAAGATGAAGAGGAGGACACACCCCAAAAGTTAGCACCTACACAGAAGGAGGTCAATACTCAAAAACCCCCAGAAAAAGGTAGGAGGCCCCTTAACCAATCTCTGCAATATGATAATAAAATTCCTTCGTCTTCACAAGCAGCTGCATCCCTTAATGATAAGCCCACCATAAAAGAAGTTAAGCCCCCCCCCCTGCAAAGTAAAGATTCAAAAGAAAAAGAAGTGTCAGTAGATAAGCCTTCATCTATCTTATGTTTGCAAAAAGAGCTTGAAAAAGTAAAAATACCAGTTCCTCTGTCTGAGTTATTGAAACAACCTGCTTATCAGTCACAGGTCACTTCCTTCATATCTCCTCATGATGCGTCACACATTCCAGATAGTCTTAACCTGCAAGAGGAGATACCTATGGTAGTATTCGGTCCACACGTTGAAGAGTTAGATCCCTCCACACCTCCCTTTTATGTGTCTTTAGTGATCCATGATCTATTGTTGCATAATTGTATGTTAGACTCAGGAGCATCTCACAACCTCATGCCCCTATCTGTCATGGAGTAATTGGGACTCCAAATCACTCGCCCATACAAATACCTCTATTCTTTTGACTCCAAAAGAGTGAAATGTTTGGGCATGAGTAAAGATCTGGCAGTTAATCTGGCTCAGATCCCTGCCAAAAGTGTGGTGATGGATATTGTAGTGGATGAAATCCCAGCTCGCTTCGGTATGCTACTGTCAAGGTCTTGGGGAACCAGAATTGGAGGGTCAATTAAGCTGGACCTGACCTATGCCACTATCCCTGTCTTTGGTGGCCAAGAGAGGAGATTGTATCGAGAAACCAGATTTGTCAAAACAGTCACCAAGGTAGGTGATTCAGTTAATTCCCCAGTCTATAGCCGAGATGGGGATTTCTCATGTTTGATGTTGGAAGAAGATCAAGAATATGCCCATGAGCCCTCATTCTACCAGATAAAGGCTGAATCATCAGTGCAGGACTATGGATATGAAATCTGGACACTCCATTTTGATGGGGCAAATTCCAAGGAAGGAAATGGAGCTAGAGTATTGCTAATTTCACCTATGGGTCAATGGGTCCCCTTATCTTTCAAGCTGGAGTATGAGGCCACAAAAAATGTGGCTGAATATGAAGCACTCATATTGGGGCTGCAGACAACAAGGAGTATGAACATACAAAATCTAAAGGTGCTGGGAGATTCTGAATTGGTAGTCAGACAAGTGAGAAATCAGTGCCAAGCCAAACATCCTAGGCTAAAGGCCTATAGAAATGAAGTTTGGGATCTTGTAGAGAAATCCTTCTCGGCATTCAACATTCAATTCATGCCCCGAGAACAGAACATGATGGCAGATTCCCTGGAAGTGGCTACTAGTACTTTCCACCCACCTCAGAACCCTCTTCTGAGATATGAAATTGAGGTAAGGTATCGACCTTCAATCCCAGATAACATCAAGCACTGGAAAGTGTTTGAAGATGAGGAGCAACTGAAGAGGTTCCTAGAAACTGTTGGGGAGTTTTCCAGCATGGAGATTGACAGTTGTGAGGAAGAGACTGGAGACATTCCAGAAGATAAGCTGGAAGAGAGAATAGCCGGCCACAAATTTCTGCAGTTGAAAGGGAATGTCATTCCCCGAGGGCTAGTGCCTTTAGAGAGGTTGTTTAACAAAAATGATGTTACTTTACAGCCAAATAAAGTGGTGGCAGAAAACCAAGTCGAAGACCTCAATTTGGGCACTAAAGAGGATCCAAAAATTGTGAAGTTGTCCAAGAAGGTCCCGGAGGAATACAAACAACTGTATCAAAAGTTATTCCAGGCCTACAGAGATGTGTTTGCCTGGTCATATCAAGACCTAAAAAAATTTTATGTCAACATTATGCAGCATAAGATTCCACTGAAGGGAGATACAAAACCACATAAGCAAAAACTCAGACAGATTAACCCCCTATTGTTTCCTTCTATTGAGCAAGAAATAAAGAAACTGCTGAAGGCTAAAATTATAGTTCCATTGAGATATTATGAGTGGGTGGCCAATTTAGTCCTGGTGCGAAAGAAGAATGGATAAATAAGGTTATGTGTTGATTTCAGGAACCTGAATAGGGCATCCCTAAAGGATAATTACCCGTTGCCTAAAATGGACCATATCTTGTAGAAAGTGGTTGGAGCTTCCCGGATGTCCATGATGGATGGGTTCTCGGGCTACAATCAGGTGGCAGTATTACTAGAAGATCAAAATAAGATGGCCTTCACCACTCCATGGGGAATGTTCATGTATGCCAGAATGCCTTTTGGGCTGATCAACGCAGGGGCCACTTTTCAGAGGGCCATGGATATTGCTTTTATTGGAGAGCAGGACCAGTTTGTGGTGGTATATCTGGACAACATTACTGTATTCTCAAAGAATGATGTAGAGCACATAGAACACCTGCGCAAAACCTTTGAGAAGTGTAGAAATTACGGTCTCTCCCTTAACCCACAGAAGTCCCTGTTTGCACTAGAAGAGGGCAAGCTCTTGGGGCACATTGTAACCAAAGATGGAGTGAAGATAGACCCTAAAAGAGTTGAAGTTATAAATGGAATTGCCCTGCCCAGAAACAAAAAGGAAATTCAAGTATTTTTAGGCTGAATAAAATTTCTGAGGAGGCTCATCCCTAACTATGCTGAGATAGTTAGGCACATCACCGACATGTTAAAAAAGAACAATGAAGTGAAGTGGTCATCAGAATCAAGAGAGGCCTTTACTAGAATCAAAAATGCATTTGCTGAAGCCCCTGTATTTTCCGGGCTTGATTATTCCAAACCTTTTATGATTTTTTCTTTTGCGTCACCCCACACAGTGGTTGGAGTTCTGTTGCAGAAAAACGAGGAAGCCTATGAGCAGCCAATTGCATTCTTCAGCCAAGTACTGCGTGATGCCGAGCTCAAATATAACATATTGGAGAATCAAGCCTATGCTGTGGTGAAATCCCTCAAGGCTTTCCGAATGTATGTTTTACAGTCCCATATCACTGCATTTTTTCCTACAGCAGCTGTTAAGGACATTCTCATCCAAGGGGACAGTGAGGGAAAAAGAGGAAAATGGATAGCCAAGATACAGGAATATGAGTTAGATATTCGTCCTACCAAATTAATAAAGGGGAAAGGTCTAGCCAAGATCCTATTTGAGTCAAATTGCCAGGCCTTGGGTATCAATCTGTCTATGACAGCAAACGAAGATTCTGAGGAAAAAGAAAAACCACAGGGAGTGGAGATAGCCTCCCAGAAGATACAGATGAAATACCTCACTAGCCAGTGGTACAAGGAAATAGTGGAGTACCTCCTAACACTAAGCTATCCACCTAGCTACGAGAAGGCTAAATATAGGGCACTGAGGTTGAAGTCACAGAAGTATATGGTTGCAAACGGCTGGCTGTACTAGAGAGATCCCTCAGGCATCCTGCTCTTATGTCTGACCGAGGAAGAGGTGGGAAATATTATAGCAGAGTTCCACGAAGGTATATGTGGGGGCCATTACAGTTGGAGGGCTACCGCTCACAAGATCCTCAAGGCTGGTTTCTACTGGCCAAAATTGTTTGGAGATGTCTTCACTTGGGTCAGGGTATGTGATAAATGCCAGAAATTTGTAGAAAAATAGAAACTCGCAGCTCTGCCTTTGATTCCTGTCCATGTGGATGAACCCTTCAAACAGTGGGGAATTGATTTTATAGGCGAAATTCACCCACCCTCAAGTGGCCAGCATAGATGGATCCTGACTGCCACCAATTATTTCACGAAGTGGGTAGAAGCCATACCTGCAAGAAATGCTACAGACACAGTTATAATGAAATTTATGGAAGAGAATATTATATCCAGGTTTGGCTGCCCCACTAGAATAATCACTGACAATGCGCAAGCTTTCAAATCTACAAAATTTGCGAATTTCTACCAGCAATATAATATTTCGTTGGGTCACTCTACAGCTTACTACCCCCAAGGAAATGGCCTCGCAGAGTCCTCAAACAAAACTCTGGTCCGAGCACTAAAGAAGACTATCAACGAGAACCAGAAGAATTGGGATTCTCAGCTGAAGTTCGCTCTGTGGGAAAACAGAATTACCAGCAAAAGAGAAACTGGGAAATCTCCATACGAGTTGGTATATGGACGTGCATCCATCTTACCTATATAGCTGGCCTTGCCAGTGGCTCAATTTATGCAGGAGAGTCAGGAGGAACCTGATGATGTTATCAGGAGAATTAATCAACTGGTAGAGCTCGAAGAAACTCGCAATCAGGTAAACCAAAATCTAGTAGAGTACCAGGAGAAGATGAAAGAGCTATTCGATCAACGTGCTAAAGACAAAATTCTGCAGGTAGGGGATCTAGTGCTCAGGTGGGATGTTCGAAGGGCTAATAAAGGCAAGCATGGTAAGTTCGATCCTCTCTGGTTCGGCCCTTTCAAAATCACAGAGGAAGGAGGAAATAATACATTTAAGCTGGAGAATTTATAGGGAGATCTTCTCGACGCCCCTGTGAATGGACAGTTCCTCAAGCCATATTTTCAGTTCTGAAGCAGGCTGAAGAAGCCTGATTGTATTATATTGTACATTAGCTACTGTTTTCATTTTTTTGAATTGAATAATGCATGAGTCACGATGATTTTTCCAGAGAGAAGTCACAAGTGCTGGAGAAGTGGCGTGCACATAAGATAAACAGGCGGTCTGCGTAGTCCTCGACACGTTCGGGGACAAACGTGCCGTCCCCAGGTGGAGCCAATGTTGTTCAATCTTTAACATTAGTCATGGGTGTATTAAAAGGTTGACAAGCCACGTACTAAACTTTATATCAAAGGGCGAAATATTTCAAAAGTGGGTCGAAAGGAGATAAGGTAATGAAAGCCACGTGCGTTAAAGCCGATGGGGAATTAACACAAAAGGATGGAGTGTAAAGCCAAAAGGCTAATGGGAGATATAAAAGGCAATGGAATGCTACACTAAACATAAAACCTATGCACTAAAAGAAATTTCTGCCACGTGAGGACGCACGAGGGAAATTTCGAGGGGGTCGAGCAGCGAGGGAAGGACGAGATCCATACCCCCGCGGAATTGTGAGAACGCAGCGTGGTGGGGACTCAATGTTAGAAGGAGGTGGCAGGAGCATGCCGCGTGGTGTGGTGACGTGGCGGAACAAAAGGTGGACCCTCACGGTGGGTAGGTTATGTATTTAATCATTATAAGAGCTCATATGTTTCAGGAGTTATACAGTGCATACAGTAAAAAAGTAAGGTAAAGTCCATTAGGTCAGCTGGTACCGAGACCCGTACCAGCCTTAAACCCGGCACGAGGCACCCACCTGCACTCTGACACACCCAATCCTTATGCGCCGCGTGCCTCACTGTCAGTGTCTTTAGGACACTTTCCTTCATTCGTTTTATCCATTCATCTTTTTATCTCAAATTACCCAGTCCAGAGATAAAATTGCCTCCGTATTTCACTCCAGTAAAAGGTCGCAGGTTCCCGTCTACGGCATATACCAAGTAGCAAAGAGCGTCTGGTCTACCCCAATCATTGTTAGAGTTCCCTGTGTTGCTTTCCCAAGCGGATTTACCTTCCATTCATGTATTCCATTATTCATTCTCCCTCTGTTTTCCTTTCTCTTTTTCAAATTCTTGAATGTCAGCCATTGGAAGGGGAACGCCAAAAAAGAATGAACCAGAGACCCCCCAGGTCCGTGAGTCTAGGATTCCTCCCGGTTTCGACCCTCTCCTTGACTTGCAGGCTGGTATCTGTGACCCCAAGTACCCATTTGACATTCGCAGCATCAAACCCTTTCTTTTCAGTCGCCATATTAAGAACACAGACTGTTACCAGGTAATCGTGTCGAGCTTATACCATCAAATTTCCCCGCAAGTTCATTCTGTGGTCAATTTCATCACCTGGCTCAGAGATGTTTTTGACGAACATCAGGGCACCTTCACTTCTCCTCAGGGAAACAGGGTTTTTTCCCTTTCTCCTGATGTTATCAAACAAGCCCTCCGCATCCCTACCAGCACCACATATGTTAGTTTCAAGGACGCGGCCTTGGCAGCCCAGTCCATCAAACAACCACGGGAGTCCCGATGAGCTTTCATCTCCTCTATAACCATTGAACAGGCTTCTTCCCTACCCGCCGTAGAGTCGTTCCCATTAAGTCTGTTCGTTGAAGAGGTTCGGCCCATTCTCTCTTTGATCGCTGGCCTTTTAAGGGTAGGGAGTCCGGAAGACATTTCCATGGTGTGCGTCCATTTCTTATGGCTCATGTCCCAAAAAGGGGTGGTATTAGATATTCATGGTTTCCTCTCCATAGCCATTCAAACCCAATTCTAGGAGCTTCCACAAACCCGTCAGTTCTGTTTCTGTTCGATGGTTTTTTATCTCTTCTTGTACCAGCACGCCGATAAGTTTGAGGGTTTGGGGTTAGACAGAGTTTACCTTGAGAATTCCCAACCCAGACCAGTCTTCGACTAGAATTTCTCTGTGCGTCAATTACCTAAAGGGGAGGGTTACTCCAGTTTTTTGAATAGTTTCATGTCTATTGCCTATACCATTATTCATGACTCGCCTTCCCCTAGGGTCTTCCCAGAAATGAAAAGCTGGCTGCAAGCCGGGAAGTTCCAGAGTACTGGAGATTGGTTTCTATTCAAGGACTACACTGAAATTCGGGTCTATGGAGCCGAAGTTTCCCCCTACCGGCTGCCAGTGTTTCCTGTTAGATGAGTTTATGCACTCGAATACATCCGGCAGGCCCTTAAGGCTGACCAACTCTATTTTGTTCCCGCCAAGAAGGGATACATCCTAAGGCTTCCCATCGAAATCGGCCCCTTTGTGGTAAACTCGAGACATGCCCTCCCGATTGTTGAGAAAATGTTGCAAGGTCTGGACTTAAGGCTGGGAAAAAGCTGGGCTTATGACCCTCAAGAAATTATCTCGAACAAAAGAAAAAGGAACATGTTTGCACCCTACATGCATGAGCCGAGGCCATTTATGGAATGGAGGGCTAATCACGAAACTTGGCCCTTGTTTTCGCAGATGGAGACAGATTCATCTACTACAGGGGAGGAAGAGAATGTCAATAGAGGCACAGGCAGAGAAGGAGGAGAAGAAGCTGGTACCTCAGGGGTAGTGCCCCCTCCCAAAAGACCAAGAGCAGCCTCCAGCGAGGCAGAAGTCATAGGAGCGGAGAAACTGCTGGAACCCTTCATGGTGTACGGGAAGTTGGATAAAATCAAGGCAGAGATAATGGTGCTAAGAGACAGTACCACTTATTCTGATTTCATAGAGGTCACGCAGGCTATCATAGAGCACACTTTGCCCACGGCAGTTGAAAGGGATCAGGTGAATAAAGCTATCTGAGACAAGTACAAAGCTGATCTGGGGGGATATGTTGAGAACTATTATACCAGACTCCCCGCCTCCATCAACGCGGACACCGAAAGCCTAATAATGTCTATGGCAGAAGCCATCCTGGATCCTAATTTTGATGTCCCTAGCTATCGGGTGCTCGAGTTTTCCATCGACATGAATAAGGTACCAGCCAACGACATGTGCAACCTGTTTCAAATGGTATGCGATATGATGAAAGATAAATTGATGCAGGTCACCCTCACGCTGAAGAAATTAGAACATAAACATGACCAGTTGAGGGCTACCCTGACAGCCGAACAAGTTAGTTGTCGTGCCAGAGAAAATCAGGTGCGTTACTACCAAGACCTGATCAAAGGGAAAGATACAGGGGAAACAAAACAACAGGCGGTTTTGATTGAACAGCTGCAGAAGGAAGTTGCATCGGCAAAAATTCAGGCCCGTATACCAGCTGCCCACCATGTCCAGACGACTGAAATGGTACAGGTGGAGCAAGAAAAAGCATAACTGTCCGCCAAGCTATCAAAATAAAGGGAGGAAAGGGAGAAGATGGCCGAAACAATCAACGTGTTACAGGATAAAGCAACAGAGCTACAAGCGAGATGGGACTCTCACAGCTGCCAGCCAACTGTGGTGCCAAGTGGAACTAGCTCGTTGTCTGAGCAATTGTCCGCATCAAGAGATGAGATTGAGATATTGGAAAAGCAAGCGTCTACAGCCAAGCAGAGGATCACGAACCTGGAAAACTCTCTGGCCGAGAACACCAGAATAGTCGAAGGGTTGAAGAGAGAGATAGAGCAGGAAAAGAAGATGACGGCAGATCAACAGAAAACTATCGCCGATATGAAAAGCCATGCAAAAGGAAATCTCACCTTTCTTGAGGCTAGGAGCATAATCTGGTCTGATATAATCTCGGCTGTGACTGAGCAATGGGGCTTCCTAAGGATGATGGGGGAGCATAAGTCTGTTGTACCATACCTCAGTAGGAAACTGCAGGAAGTAGACCTTGATCTGTCCAACAGGGCTCGACATGCCAAAGAGTAAATTTCGTTCATCAATGAGCTGGGACGAGATGACATGGAGACGCATGGTATTCCTAGCCGATTCACAGAGGCTATTGAGTGTCGCAAGATTATCAACAAAGAGATGGCCCGGGTCACAGCTTCGAGAGCTCTCCAACAAGTGGTCGCGAGCATTGGACAATTCGACGAGGTATGGAGTGAGATCATGACAGCTGGACACCCTTCCTACTGGGACCCGACCGCCCCTGCCGTGATCTTGCCTCTGGACCGATACACAACACGCTTGCAAGAAGAAAGAGACCAAACTAACCTTTAGACAGACAAAGCAGCTTAGCTCAAAGCTGACATGATTGTTTCATCCGTGCGAAAAGAGTTCAACCTCCTCCACTTGATTAAACACAAGCTTCCTACTGGGGCAGGTTTCCACGCCCTCACTGAGGCCTTTGTCGAGGTGGAGGGACTCTGAGCAATGCCCGAGCCAGCTGCGGACAGTCAACAGAGGTGCGCGCAGTTCATGAGCCAGCATGCCAGTTCATTCGCAAACGTGCCCCCGCCTGAATCAGCCACTGCCTCCACTCAGCCGCACCTGTGATTGTTTGTCAACTCATGATTTGGCCTTAATGGCCTATTTTACTTTTACTCAGTTAATTTCTTTTAAGTTTCGAGTGGGTTGTTTTCCCCACTCTTGCATTTTACTTTTTCACCAAATTGTTGTTTAATTTTCTGTTTTTGAAAAATGGCCGAGGGCCTGATTACACATGATGGGAGGCTTGATTCCCCATCATGAATTTTGCTGTTGTGAAAGTGACATTTAACAAATTTTGTTCATGCGAAGAAGATATTTTTCCAAAAAATATCTTCTCGCTGAGAGGGAAGGAAGCCTATATAAGGTAAATCCAATGAGAAAGCTAGGTTCCAAACTTTCTGAAGAATTGACTGTGTAAGAGCTTCTTGTATGCAATTTTTGTGAAAGTTCTAATATGAATGCAAAGAGCTCGTAGGGCCTCAATGAAAAGGAGTTTTGTCTTTGATAAGGATTCTGGTTTTGGTTCTTTACAGTGTGTAATTCTCTCTTGTGTGTTGTAGTGTAGTTATTCATTTCGCTTACATCCATATGTCTGGTATTACATTCTTGAATGCGAGTTGCCTGTTGCTTCTGATAAAAATTTATCCTTGTTGATACTTACATCATAGGCTTCTTGGCACTTTAAATATGGCTCAGGTGTAATATGCTGTCCCGTTTTCGATTCATCCGCATTTCTACTATATTGGCTGCTATGAGGTGTTATTTCCAAATGTTGTTATCATGTGTGGATTCTTAATTTCTTAAGCCCACCACATGTTAGCATATGTTTCTGAATATTGTATTTATAACAGTTAACATCCTCTTTCTTCTACGTTTTCAGTAGACATCCTTCAATCATCATTCTCTGTGAATTATTGAGAATCCAACCCTTTTTACAGCGAATTGTCTTGGAATTGTCTTATGCATTTATGTTGGAGCTTAACATCTTGCCTATTCATTATTTTTCCTTTAGCGTTGAGCTTCTGAAGTATTGGTTACCATGTAAAATCTAATTTTCCCATCTGCAAAGAAATAGTATGAGAGCCCAGTTCTGCTAAGATTATCCTTATTACATAGTCTTGCCTCTCTGCTATATAAGATGTCCTAGTCATTGGTCTATGGAAACTCTAGGCTGTCTCTAGGAGCTACAACACCTGGCATGGGTAATACACTGGGACAGAGCGCCGTTGGCACGCCCTCTTTGGTGGATTTCCCCCACTGGCGCGAGGGTTGAACTAGCTAGTCGCGCCAAGGACAAAAGGGCTATTTTTAGGGCTTTTCACAGGAAATTGTATTCAGAGAAATGATTTTCCTTGTCAAGGGGGATGCCATGAAAGTGGTTTCAGGTCATGTCACTACTCACAGGTCACGGAATAAGCCCCCCAATGTGTAGGATAGGGGATTACAGGGACGGTCACAAATTAATGTGTAACAATGATAAGCCAAGATTAAGTTGTTTAGAAAATCATAATTCACTAACCTATCAGCAGTAAATTTAAAACTAATTAGTCATGATTATGTTGTATGAATAACTAGGAATGGGTTTCTTAGGAGTGGAATTTGAGCTTGCCCACTTTTAGATTTTGTTTTTTTTTTTTTTTTTTTTCTGGTATGGGGCTGTACCTTTCTTGTTTTCACTCTACCCTCCTTTTCTTTTCTATTGTTTTTTTATTTTCAATTTTTCTAACTTTGAATGCAATGATGGATGAAATATTTATAATGAGAAAAAAAAAAGGCTTCCAAACATGATAGGGTCAAGAGAAATAATGTTTGAGCATCCTGCCATTGACAGGACCCCCAAACAATTCAGCTCCATTCAATTCCTGCAAGAAATAAGCATTATTACCAGCAGTTGAATGAATGAGATAAGGGCCAAGCCATAAGTTATCAAATTTCCCATGATTTCCATTATCTTCTCTCTTTGAATCCCACTTTAACACTTTGTCACCAATGTTGAAATTGCTGGCTTTTTTCCTTCTATCAAAAAGCTTCTTTATGATCTCTTGCTTTTGTAATGCTCTATTGTAGACCTCCTCTATGGTTTGTTTAGTATGTATAGTCTGATTTATCCTTCTGATCATGTCATTGTCTTCAGACTGGACTTCTTGGATCAACTTCATGACTGGTACACCTAGGCTAGTTGGAAAAATTGCATTTGTACCATACACAAGCTGATAGGGTGACATCCCAGTAGATTTCTTAAGTGTTAATCTGTCAGCCCATAGCGCATGTACTAGCTTGGTGTGCCAAGATTTTTTGTTGTCCTTCAGCAACTTCTTGATTATGTTTACCAAACTCTTGTTTGAGGATTCTGCCAGCCCATTACCTTGAGGGTAATAAGTAGTAGAATGACCCAATGTTATATGATATTTGTGATAGAATTCAACCATCTTCTTGGATCCAAATGCAGCAGCATTATCAGTGATGATCTTCCTAGGACAACCAAATCTAGAGAGGATATGAGTTTCAATGAATTTTATAATGACAGAGTGATTGGCTTTCCTAGAGGGGATGGATTCTATCCATTTGGTAAAGTAGTCTATTGCAATGAGAATCCATCTATGTTGGGCAGATGAGGGTGGATGGATTTCTCCTATGAATTCGAGACCCCACTGTTGAAAAGGGGCTTCAACAGTGATTGGATGCAAGGGTAAAGGAAGAAATTTTCTTTTTCCTTCAAAGAGTTGGCATTTATGACAGGAAATTATCATTTTATGAACATCTTGAAAGAGGGTGGGCCAATAGTAACCAGCTCTAAGGATTTTTTTGGCAGTTGTCTTCCAATAGAGGTGGCCTCCACATTCTCCTTCGTGAAGCTCATGCTTGATTTTCTCTGCATCATTCTCAGGCAAAAATTTAAGCAATATACCACTAGAATTTTTCCAATAAAGACATTTATCTAAAATTCAGTAGTTAATCACCTCTAAATTTAAAAACCTTACCTTCTTTTTTGTCAAACTAGGATGTGTATTTAGATTGAGAAAAACATACACAATATCAGCATACCAATAGGAATTCATAAAATGATTTTCAACAATGGGAGTTGAGAATTCTTCTTGTTCATCTAATGCATTTATCATATTTATATCAAGAGCTTCAAAATTAGATTCAACCATTAATCTTGCTAGTCCTTAGCCTTTAATGAGTTTAGTGGGCTCAATTTTTAAATCATATTCGAGTATCACAGATATCCACTTACCTCTCTTACCATCTAGGTCCTATGTTAGGATGTCTTTTACAACTGTGTTTGGGACAAAGGCAATTATGTGGGAGTGTAGAATATAAACTCTGAAGTCTTTTAAGGCTTTGACTAAGACAAAGGCTTGTTTTTTCATGATGTTATACTTCAAAGGTGCATCTCTCAATGCCTTGCTAAAGAATTCAATGGGTTGCTCTTGTCCCTGTGGATTTTTCTACAATAGGATATCAGCCACTGTATGTTCCGATGCAAATGAAAAAATGTAAAAAAATTTCGAAAAATCAGGACTTATGACAACTGGTGTTTTGGTTAACGCTTGTTTCACCAGCTCAAAAGATTTCTTTGCTTCCAAGGTCCATTTAACTCCTTCTCCCTTCTTTAGCATATTTGTAATGTTTCTAAGGAGTTCAACTAAGTTAGGTATGAACCTTCTCAAGAAATTAATCTTTCCAACGAAAGATTGAAGTTCCTTGATGTTTCTAGGATGAGTGATTTGCAATATAGCCTCAATCCTTTTTGGGTCTATCTTTATTCCCTCTTCTGATATGATATGCCCAAGAAGTTTACCTTCTTGGAGACCAAACAATGTTTTCTTGGGATTTAAAGACAATCCAAACTTTTTGCACTTCTCAAAGACTATTCTTAAGTGTTCTAGGTGTTCTTCATCTATTTTGGAAAACACAATGATATCATCGAGGTAAATAATGATGACGTAGCCTAGTTCTTCCGAGAATGCAATATCCATGGCTCTCTGGAATGTAGCACCATCATTCATTAAACCAAAGGGAATTTTCACTTACATGAAAGTACCCCAAGTTGTAGTAAAATATGTTTTTAATTGATCATCAGGATGTACTAAAATCGGATTGTACCCTGAGAAGCCATCTAGCAAAGAAATTCATTTAGACCCAACTACCTTTTGTAAAATGTGATCCATCTTAGGTAAAGGGTAGTTTTCCTCTAATGAGGCTTTGTTTAAGTTCCTAAAGTCTATACAAAGCCTTATTTCTCCTATCTTTTTCCTCACTGACACTAAATTAGACACCCATTCTGAATATCTAATAGGAACAATAATACCAGCTTCATAAATTTTCTTGATTTCCTTCTCGACCAAAGGTAACTGAATAGGGTTTATTCTGCATAGTTTTTGTTTAAATGGATTTTGGTATTCCTTGAGAGGTATCTTGTGCTGAATTATTTCAGTGTCATAGGATTTAAAATCATCATAACTCCATGTGAAAACATCAAAAAATTCTTTAAACAGCTCTATGTATTTCAGTCATAGGATTTGAGTTGTACATTGTTTGGTTTTATAAGGAGTTAGGCATGTTATAGCAGCAAAAGCTAAACCATTAGCTTGGATATTTTGGTTTCTTGGGACAAAGATAAGTTTAAATTCCACAAATGTTTTCAATAAATCCATGACATTATTTCTATAGGCTCTAAGTCTGGGGTGTTTTGCAGTTTATTCCCCATTTACTTGCCTAATTATTAGTTCGGAATCACCATGAACCTTTATTCTTTTGGCCCCTAATTTCTTCAATAAATGCAAGCCTAAAAGGAGGGATTCATACTCAGCTATGTTATTCGTGCATTGAACGTTTAATTTGTAGGAATGCCCTTTAGTATGATTGTTCATTTTATTGTGAAGCCACACTCCTACACCTGCATCATTCTTGGCGCAAGATCCATCAAAGTTCATACTCCAAAGAGGACTAGTTTCAGATTCACTGGTTTAACTACTATCCTCTTCATCTAGTGTGCTTTTGGACTGTTCTTGTAGATCAGCATGATATCAAATTTTTTTTATTCCCTCAATTTTTTCATTGTGTTGAGGACTCTTGTCTTGACTCTCAAGGTTGAAAAGCAGTGGATGATTGATTTGCAGCTCTAGACCTGTGATTGGTTTGCTAGGATTTTCTGATTCAGCAAACTGCTTGGACACTTCTGTCTTGTCTTCCTCTTTTTCTATATCTACCTCTTGACGCAAGCCTGGAGCTTGCAATACCCAGGAACTTTCTTCCTTTAGCATATAAAGCATGCACCTCAAATAATTGCCCAATTCTACTTTAACACGCGACAATTTTCTCCCATTCAGATGTGCAGAAGCTTGTAATTTCACATTCCTGGAAAATTCACAACTATGCCATTTATGTGGAATCTTTTCTTCACATTTAACTTCAACCATAAATATCAACATGCTCTACATTCTCAATCTAATTTAGAGACTTCATTTCAATCCCAATGTCAAATCTTGTACATGCTAAACATGACCAAGATTCAATGAAGCAATGGATCATGTTTTAATATTTATTTGACATTATTTTAAGAAATGAAATGCTTAGACTAAACCTTACTCAAATGCGCCCTTTTCAAAACATTCAGTCATTCAGATTTTGAAAATCTGTCTTCAATCTCTATTTAATACAACATAAGACATTCTTGCCACTTGCCAAGCTGTAGTCGAATTCATTAATTGCTTTTCTGATTACTTGGATGCCTTTCAACTTGATATGCCCTTACTACCATACTGTTCTGCGTTTCTGTATCAAATTGCCAGCGCCCTTACTGCGCCTTTCACATCTTTGCAAATGAATCTTCAATTCATTGTCAAAACAACTTCAAATATACAGTACTGCGTTTCATTCAGCAATTCATTTACATATCTACAAAACGCAATGATGCCCTACCATAATGTTAACACATGTTTGTAAATGCGCTTACCTTCCATTCAGAATGCACCTCACCTGCTTTATCCATCAGAAAATGTTCAACACAGCAATTTATGCTGCAATACCACAGATCGACTTCAAAATTCACTGCAAGTTAATTTCCACCATAATTTCTTCAACATCGCATTTCAATAGATCATTGTTTCATTGCCAATGGACGGATTGTCCGGTCATTTGATAGAACTCTGCGTTTAATGCCAGAACTCTGCGTTTTTATTAATTTCGATTCCCAATTACCAGATTCAATTCTGGTTCCACACTTCAACAAATCGATTGTGCTATGATTTACAGCAATTGGGTATTGTGTTAACACGTTCTGCCTACCCTTTACCTCTGAATTTATACAACGTGCAACCCTTCTTCTAATTGCATTTGAGCCACCATCAAAACAGCGTTCAGTTCAACAATTTAAACAATGCATTCATTCCGGAATTAATGACAACGTTCAGTTAATAATTCAACCAACACATTCATTTCGGAATTGTGAATATCGTATCTTCTAATGACAGTGTTTAGGAATGATAATACAAACTTATGGATTCAATTTCAATTTGGAATAATCATTACAGCGAATAGGTTACCCTCTGCACCATTCGAAAGTCTGAAATGCATTTACCTTTTAATCGATTTCACAACAGCGCCATATCGTCTTCAGTTGTTTTCAAGAAATATTAGAATTTGTTCCAGCTGACACGGTTCCAACAAATGATATGTTCGATCTATAGACCCATGATGCTATTCATTGGTTCTTTTAACGCAAACAAATCTTAAATTTTGAAGCGCTTTCCAATAATTAAAACCTCCTCACAAGTTAGCATCACAATTAATTGATTAAAACTCCTGAATCGATTTTCATACACATTGTCAAGCCATTAAAATTAAATTAGAACAGCGTTCATCATACCCTACGCTTTCACGGCTTCAATATACATCTGTTCAATGCTGTAGATATTCATATATATATAATATGCCAATGTGTTGTACAAACAGTGAAATCGACTTTTCCAAACTGGCATTAAAATCTTAAACTACACCGAACTTCGGTTTCATTCCAATCACTAAAAATAAACACAAATCCACCAATAAAGCTCTAAACACATTTATCATATAAAAAATACTTACAATTCTTGTTCTTCTTGGCCAGATATGCAAATCAATGGCCCTTTTTACATAAGCCCTAAGGCTTCCAAATAGAAACCCTTACACTGTACTCACACTCTCTCACAAATCTCAATGTGTTTTTCTCTCAAACCCCCTCCTATTTATACATTTTAAAAAAATCATTTAATTAAATGCTCAATCCCTTCAATTCCTCAACAAACCCCTAAATCTCTCAACATCCCTAAAGGATAGATGTTTATCCCTAAAATCCTTCAACTAATTAAATTCCCTCATATCCTTTTATTAAATAAAAAGATATTTACAAAAATCCTCACCTTCTCCTATTTTATTCAAATTAATTAATAAAATATTAAAAATTATCACACCCCCTTTTAACATATTTACAAAATAAAAAATGCCCTTGATGCTTCTGCATCAGACTTCCCATGTAAGAAAATTCATGACCACCTGGTCATAAGTCTGGATATTTCCTCCTGGATCCCAAATTTTATTTTGTAATCTTTCCGTGCTTGTCGATTGCTTTACTACTGTTGTTATCTGCTGTTGTCTTCCAGGTTTCCATATTTTATGTTGTAGTGCTCCACTTGCTCTGCTTTCCAAGTTTGCTGCTGTCTTTCTTTGGGATGTTTTTATCATTAACCTCCTTATCAACTCAATTTCTCTGTCCAGTATGTCCTCTGTCTACTGATTGTTTCCATCTCTTGATTGCTGAATTCTCATTCTTTCTTGTTCTTCACTTGTTTTGATCGCTTCCTTTTCACCCTTACTGCTGTTTTGCACCTTTTCTGTTGCTGCTACTATAAATGTTGCGGCCTCCCAGCATTCCTTTCCCTCTGCAACATTCCTTTTCTCACCATCTGCAATTTCTTTTTTATTATTATTTATGACAACCGCTTTGTCATCCTTCTTCAGCAATCTATCCTTAACATCCTTTAGTAGATGTTCTTCCTCTCCTTCTTCCATTTGGCTATCCACCTATGCCAAATATGTTCCAGTGTCTGCAACAACATCTTCAATCATAAGACAATCATTATAATAAAAAAAATAAGGCCTCTGTACCTCTTTTCCCTTTAGCAACACTTCAGTATGTTGCGTTGATTTCTCTTCTTCTGTCAGCATATCAGTATGTTGATCCAAACTCAAAGAACTCTTGAGACTGTCAGCTATTCTCCCCTTCTCATCAACTATTTCAATGATGTCTTCCAGCATTTGTCCACTGTAGTGAACTGATTCTTTCCCAGCCTCTGCTTCAAAACTTTCATCTTCTGGAAGGTACTCTTTCACATCTTTGACAACTTCAAAACACTGCCTATCTTCTTCCAAACCTGCAATCACACACAAATAATTAGTTTTAAAATCACAAGACCTTACGGTCTTATTTGATGCTTCAGTCATCAAGTCTTCGGGCTGCTTTGATTCAATCATATGATTCAACTCCTCTAGCTCTTCATCACTTTCAAAAAGTAATGGTCCACTCTCTGGGTAACATATCGAAACTTCAACATCTTCTTCAGCATCTTCCTTTTGCTGTAGCTCAACTGTTTCGAGCTTCTCTATCCTCTGTCTGGCATCAATAACCTGTTCAAGTTCCCTTAGTTCCTTTATCAACTGCATATTTACCTGATGATTCCACTTCTCTTGTAGCCTCTGCCACCTCAGCTTCTTTCTTATGACATAACCATGCTTCTGGTCTACCTCATTTCTTTGCAACATCTCCATTAACACCTCAAGCTGAACTGCTATCTCAGCCTTATCCCTCTCATATTCCTCTTTGCTTAACTGTCTCTGTATGCCAATTGCCTTGGCATCCTTCTCCTTTTGTCCTCTGCTGTGGTTTATTTCAGAACCTCTGTTACCACTGTCACTAGCCATCATCCTTCCCATCTCTATGAGTTCCTCACTCACTTTACTATGAGTTGCACTAAAGCCTCTTCAACAGCAAGTCCTGTCCTGCTGTCACTTACCTCACCAAGCTCTCCTCACTCATTCTTTTGGCAAGCAATTGGTTCTCTATCTCCGGAACCTCCTTTGAGCACTTCTCTTTTCTCTTCCTGGGCTTCAACTCATCTGCCTATTCTAAGAACACAATTGTCCTCCTTTTCCAATCTCTATTGGAATTCTTCAAGGTTCTGCCACATCTATATTCTTACTTAGAAACTTTCACCAGCTTCCTTTATCTGTTAGCAATTCTAATCACATTGCCTTTTGGGAGTTGCAATAACAATTCAATGCAAAGACTACAATCTTTTAATCTTCAAATTCAAATAAAACCCAAATCATCTTACCTTAAAGATCTCGTCTGATCTTTTCCTTCCATTCACCTGCACTTCAATCTCATCATTCCTGCAAATCTATTCCAATAAATCTTTATGCTTCCTCTGCACAAATTCACTGTCAATCAGATTTTAGAATCCGATTCTTTCTTCCAATCTTCTGGATTTTCTAGAAAACTTTAGCTGTCAGCAACAATTCTTTCCTCGCTGGGTTTCTTCCACTCAGAAATCAGTAACAGCTTCTTTCATTACTAACCCTTGATCTCCTTTGCTGAGATACTTCATTGCTGCAACCATCAATCCTCAATCCATTTCTTGTCAGTAAAACCAAATTCAAAATTAAACAAACCAATACCTGCACGATTCTTCATTCATTCAGCTGCATTTTGGTTGCTTGACTGTCAGATTAGAATCTGATCTCCCTTTCCTGCATGCACATCTGCTACTTCATAAACGTTGTCATAATTTATCCCTGCACTTATCGCCTGCAATTTGTCAATCACTCATACAACCCATATCAAATTTTACCAATCAAAACAAAATTCTATTCTGTTCGAATGCATAACCGAGAATTTCTTCTCAAGAGCTTTCATACAGAGCCAGGCTTTGATACCAAAAATGATGCAAGCCTGGAGCTTGCAATACCCAGGAACTTTCTTCCTTTAGCATATAAAGCATGCACCTCAAATAATTGCCCAATTCTACTTTAACACGCGGCAATTTTCTCCCATTCAGATGTGAAAAAGCTTGTAATTTCACATTCCTGGAAAATTCACAACTATGCCATTTATGCGGAATATTTTCTTCACATTTAACTTCAACCATAAATATCAACATGCTCTACATTCTCAATCTAATTTAGAGACTTCATTTCAATCCCAATGTCAAATCTTGTACATGCTAAACATGACCAAGATTCATTGAAGCAATGGATCATGTTTTAATATTTATTTGACATTATTTTAAGCAATGAAATACTTAGACTAAACCTTACTCAAATGCGCCCTTTTCAAAACATTTAGTCATTCAGATTTTGAAAATCTCTCTTCAATCTCTATTTAATACAACATAAGACATTCTTGCCACTTGCCAAGCTGTAGTCGAATTCATTAATTTCTTTTCTGATTACTTGGATGCCTTTCACCTTGATATGCCCTTACTACCATACTGTTCTATGTTTCTGTATCAAATTGCCAGCGCCCTTGCTGCACCTTTTTCACATATTTGCAAATGAATCTTCAATTCATTGCCAAAACAGCTTCAAATATACAGTACTTCGTTTCATTCAGCAATTCATTTACATATCTATAAAACGCAATGATGCCCTACCATAATGTTAACACATGTTTGTAAATGCGCTTACCTTCCATTCAGAATGCGCCTCACCTGCTTTATCCATCAGAAAATGTTCAACACAGCAATTTATGCTGCAATACCACAGATTGACTTCAAAATTCACTGCAAGTTAATTTCCACCATAATTTCTTCAACATCGCATTTCAATAGATCATTGTTTCATTGCCAATGGACGGATTGTCCGGTCATTTGATAGAACTCTGCGTTTAATGCCAGAACTCTGTGCTTTTATTAATTTCGATTCCCAATTACCAGATTCAATTCTGGTTCCACACTTCAACAAATCGATTGTGCTATGATTTACAGCAATTGGTTATTGTGTTAACACGTTCCGCCTACCCTTTACCTCTGAATTTATACAACGTGCAACCCTTCTTCTAATTGCATTCGAGCCACCATCAAAACAACATTTAGTTCAACAATTTAAACAATGCATTCATTTCGGAATTAATGACAGTGTTCAGTTAATAATTCAACCAACACATTCATTTCAGAATTGTGAATATCGTATCTTCTAATGACAGCGTTCAGGAATGACAATACAAACTTATGGATTCAATTTCAATTTGGAATAATCATTACAGCGAATAGGTTACCCTCTGCACCATTTGAAAGTCTGAAATGCATTTACCTTTTAATCGATTTCACAACAGCGCCATATCATCTTCAGTTGTTTTCAAGAAATATTAGAATTTATTTCAGCTGACACCGTTCCAACAAATGATGTGTTCGATCTATAGACCGTGATGCTATTCATTGGTTCTTTTAACGCAAAAAAATCTTAAATTCTGAAGCGCTTTCCAATAATTAAATCTCCTCACAAGTTAGCATCACAATTAATCGATTAAAACTCCTGAATCGATTTTCATACACATTGTCAAGCCATTAAAATTAAATGAAAACATCGTTCATCATACCCTACACTTTCACGGATTCAATATACATCTGTTCACTGCTACATATATTCATATATATATAATCTGCCAATGTGCTGTACAAACAATGAAATCGACTTTTCCAAACTGGCATTAAAATCTTAAACTACACCGAACTTCGGTTTCATTCCAATCACTGAAAATAAACACAAATCCACCAATAAAGCTCTAAACACATTTATCATAAAAAAATACTTACAATTCTTGTTCTTCCTGGCCAGATATGCAAATCGATGGCCCTTTTTACATAAGCCCTAAGGCTTCTAAGTATAAAACCTTACATTGTACTCACACTCTCTCACAAATCTCAATGTCTTTTTCTCTCAAAACCCCCTCCTATTTATACAGTTTTTAAAAACAATCTAATTTAATGCTCAATCCCTTCAATTCCTCAACAAACCCCTAAATCTCTCAACATCCCTAAAGGATAGATCTTTATCCCTAAAATCCTTCAACTAATTAAATTCCCTCATATCCTTTTATTAAATAAAAAGATATTTACAAAAATCCTCACCTTCTCCTATTTTATTCAAATTAATTAATAAAATATTAAAAATTATCACACCCCATTTTAACATATTTACAAAATAAAAAATGCCTTTGATGCTCCTGCATCACCTCTAATTTATTTAAAGTTTCTTGTTCACTGAATATTTCATCATTGAAAAGGATAAATGAATCAAGGCCTGTGTGAACAGAATAAAGAGGAGATTTTTGTGGTCTCTCTTGGCTAGTAACCATGTATTTCATATGGGATTCCCTATAAAGTCTTCTAGTTTGATTGAAAACAGGGATGGTTGTGTATGTCATGTCCATATGCATTTTTCCTTGTAACTTAGCTCCCCATGATCTTGATAACAACATACCATACTTTGGGGGTACATCAGCCACTACAATATCCATTACTAAACACTTGGCTAGAATTTGTGCTAAGTTTACATAGAGGTCTTTGATCAAACCTAAACATTTCACTCTACTTGAGTCAAAGGAGTAAAGATATTTATAAGGTCTAGTGATTTAAAGGCCTAGTCTCTCCATTATAGCTTTGGGGATTAAGTTATGAGAGGCCCCTGAATCATGCATAGCGTTGTGTAAAATCTTGTCATGAATATCTAAACTAACATAAAAAGGAGGAACTGGTCCTTCCTGATATCTACCATCAATCTTAGGACCAAATATGAGCTCTAGTTGGTCATCATTAACATTGACAGTGTCATGAAGAATATGTTATAAAAAGAACACCGGGAGCTGGAAGCGCGATGGCGACAGACAGAATTAGGGTTTACAGTAGGGTTTCATTGATCGGCGCCGACTCGGCCTCTCCAAAGGCCAGCCGCCTTCTGCTCACAGTTCTGAATGCAAATAGGACTTGGAAAGTTTGCAAACCTTTGTGTAGGGATGACCAGAGAAGAAACTATGTAGCCATCTGGGTGTCTATATACCCTGCAGGTGATCCAGACGGCTTTGAAGCCGTCGCCTTCGCTGCTGATTGCAGAACCAAATACTTCTTAGATCTCATCTTAGCTACAAGGCAAACATGGCTCTGCCTCTCGAATCTGCCAAATCGGCAGGCTGAAGCTCCAAAGATGGTTTTTCTCCTTGATCGGGCTGCCGACTTGAATCTGCAGGCTTGCATGCCTTTGCATAGGGCAACCCTGAGCACAGAGGTCACCGCCGTCTGGATGTTTGCTCCCCTGGAAAAAGCTCCAATCGGCTTTATTAGCGATGCTTCCAAAGCTGTTCACATTTCTCTTAGGGACACTCCTGATGTTCCCACAGACCCTTTCTCCGGCACATGCAAATCGCGGATCTGCATCCTGTTTCCGCCCGATATCACTGCAGAGGTGGCAAGGTTTCCAGTTTTCGCCGACGGTTATGGTGCTCCCTCTCTAGCTTCAGCCATCGCTCGAAGCCTGGAGAGCTTGGACAGGGATCTGTCCTATGTATCTCGAACGTAGATTGTCTCTCCGAACCAGCCAGATCTGCCAGATCTGCCGGAAGATACACTTACTTTTCAGATCCAAGTCACACTCTCGGGTAAAACGACAATGCTTTGGGTGCGTGCAACAGATCTGGTACAGGAACTTCTGCAAAAGCTTGAATGTAGGCTGGGAATTCCTTCCGTCTTCCTGAGACTGCTATACAAGGGTAAGCAACTTATGAAGCCCCTTCCCCTCTTCCATTACTGCATTCAAAAGGGCGCATCCATTGCAGCAACCTTTCGTTTAAGAGGCGGATCCATAGGGCAAGCCTCCTCAGGCCCTCCTCGTTCTTTCAAAGACGCAGTCCGTAGAAATGCCGCCCATCCACAGAACTCTGCGGAAGCAGCTCAACCCTCAATGGGTCCTAAGCCGTTTTTGGTAGACAAATCGGAAGATGTTCCCACTATTAGTTTCTCTCTTCCTGAGGTTGCCGAAAGTTGCCAGTTTTTTGCAGAATCTGCAATCATATGCCGATTTAATGGGCTATGGCCACGCACTGCAAATCTTTACCAATGGATCCATACCAATTGGACTAAAAGAAGCAAGATCTTCTTATTTTCAAAAGGTTTCTTCATCATGGTTTTTGAATTAAATGAAGAGTACCAGAAGGCCTTAACGGGAGGCCCTTGGTTCTGGGGTTCGGCTGGACTTTTCCTCACCCCCTGGTTTCCAAATTTCGACCCTTCTATAGCTGTCATCACCAAGCTTCCCATTTGGGTTAGGCTATTGAATCTTCCAGCGCATCTGTGGCATACCTCGGTCTTCATAGCCATTGGAGATACTTTAGGACGCTTTCTGGCTTCAGACATCTCAAGAAGGGAAAATGGGCTCTACACCTACGGCAGAATATGTGCAGAAATAGACATCAGCAAAGGTTTTCCGGAGCAGATCAACCTCAAGATTGGAGATTTCCACTGGACTCAAACCTTGGATTACGAAAACACAACCTTTCGTTTCCGACATTTTCATCAAACTGGGCACCTCCAGAATACTTGTTCCTAGGTCCTTGATAAAAAGAAGAATCTGAATCGCAAACCCAAATCCAAGAGATGGAATTCATGTATTCCCCCTATGGAAGATACAGACTCCTCTAGTTCGGATGAGGAGGAAATTGAGGCAGATGAACAAACAGTTGAGATTCCGCGGGACATTCCCTCGGTTAGTCCGACAATGCCCACAGCCCAGCCGTTTTCCCAGAAACGCTCTCATGAATCTTCGTCTTCAGACTCTGATAAAGATATACCGCCGCTAGAGCAGAATAATCTACAACTTGTTATGGCTCACCAAAACCCCACTGGCTGGGTCAAAGTAAGCAAGAAAAAAGGCAAAAAAAGTCGAGTGGTAGCATCCGCCCACTCTGGGTTGGCCTCTTAGCTCCAAGCTTGTTTTTGTATTCTCATGTTCTCTTTCGCTAATTCCCTGATAGTCTTTCAGGAGAGAGGTGGATAAAACTTTCACCTTCTACTCCCATGCTTTTCTGATTCGCTTGCATGCCAGCTTGATTGTACTATACTTTTCTTTCCTAATAGAATTAGTCTTATTTAGAAAAAAAAAAAAACATTGACAGTGTCATTATTTTCTTCTATGTTAAAAGCCTTCAAAATTTGTGATCTATATACATCTTGGGCAGCTAATTCAGTAAGAGGAACAAAGATTTTGATTCTGGCAATTTCTTGCTCCAAACTAAAAGGCATCTAATTTCTTAAAATTCTTGTTTCAGCCTTATTAACTAACACTCTATCAGCAAAATCTGTTTGTTGATTTGCTCTATTTACATTTTTCAAAAAAAATTTTATAGGAGCACTAGCTGAAGTGATAACGCTGCTAATATCTGCACTCTGTTTTTCATTAATTTGAGTGATCTTTTCTTTGTTTTTATCATAATTTATAGCCACTATTTTTTCCTTCTGTTTTACAATTTTGGGTTTATTTACAAGGCTGTTTTGTGCAGATTTGTCAGAGGTTTTAGTTTTGGGATTTTCCTGATTCTTTCTACTCCTAAGGTCATATTCTTTTGGAGTTTTTATGATAACATTTTCCAGCTCTTGATAGTAATATTCATTCTTTGGTCTTTTATCATCATAGGGTGTGTATAGACCTTGTTTTCTATTGTAATGAACTTAAAAATCATCATTGTCTACTCCCAACATGTTTATGTCATCTTCCTTTGTTTGTTCTATCGTTTCTTCAACCTCACTTACATAGTTTTGATGAAAAGGAGGTGTAATCTGTTGATCATTCTCCCTTGGTCTGTTTTGAGGTTTATTTCTTTTGACATTCTAATTTTGGTTTTGAGATTGGTTTCTATTTTGGAGAGCTGATTGGTTTTGACTTGCTTGTGCTCTCTTAATTATGCTCATATCTTTCATCATCTCCTCCATCATTCTTTCCATTTTTGAGAAAGATGTGGAAGGTGTAGGTTCCTCTCTAAAGGACACTTTCTTCTCATTCTTCGTTCTTGCTCTTTTCTCCGTTAAATTAACTTCCACAGCAAGAGCTCCTTTTTTCATATCTTCAAGAGTCAAAGGGTCTCTCTCTCTTAGCTGATAGGCCATCTCAGGATCAAATCCTTCAAGAAACTTGTTTAACGCTGAGCCTTGAGGAGGTTTTAGTTATGGGGGAAGGGCATTATAAACACTGTTGAACCTAGTGCAATAAGCTTGTACGCTCTCCCTAGTGTTCCTTTGGAGATTCTTGTAATCAGAAAGTATTTGGAGAGAATTTTTTCTGACTTCCCATTTGTTCAAGAACAACTGATGGAAGGCTTGGAGATCATTAATATTGTGAGGGGTTAAGCCTTTAAACCATTTTCTTGCTTCTCCCCCTAAGCTTTGAGCGAATAATCTAAGTTTGACAGATTCATCATCAATCTCATTTCTGTCAAAGTAGTCATTCATCTTATCCACATGTTGTGAAGCAGTAGTAGCACCACTGGCATCATACAATGGTATCTTGGACTGATAGTCCTGTGGAAGATTGACTAAGGGTAAAGGAGGGACAAAAGGGGCATACCATGTCGCCATGATAGGGGTTGTGGAGGATTTACAAGGGGTGGATTAACAAGAGGGAAAGTGGGCCGAAGTGGAGTGTTTTGGACAATGGGCGTATGGGTAGTAGAAGTGGATGGACCAGTAAGAGATTATTAAGCTGATCTTGGATGAGAGAAACCTAAATTGTAAAGGAAATTTAAATCAGGTGGTGTAGTTTCTCTACTACTAGAATGTTCACTTTGATCTGGGGATGAAAGTGAAGACTCTGAATCTAGCTGATCTATATCATCAAGTGACCTAGCTCTAAATGGATTTCTTAAGTGAACTTGTGATTCTTGTAGAGCTGCAAGGTTTTCAGGAACAGAAATAGCTCTATGGGGTGATCTGAAAATAGTTGAAGATTTAACCTTAGGAGACTTCCTAAGGATTCTTTCAGGATTATCAACTATCTCAGGGGGATTTGGGTCAGGGTAGGCTCTAGTATGAATCTTTCTAGGAGCCACTATGTTGTGTTTTTCAGACCCAACTAAACAAGAAAAGTCTAACCAAATATGACAATCTTTAAGAGGCTAACTGATCTTTTGAACAAGAAAACTTTAATCCTAAATTCCTCTTAACTGAGTTTATAAGATGTTAAAATGATAATGGGTCTTCCCAATGGAGTCTTAAGGTCTGTTTAGGATTGTGGAGTTACCAGGTGGAAATTTTTAGCTCTTTCGGAGGTAAAATGTTTTATGGTTCACCACCATGTTTATTTGAATACCAATCTGACATATTTTTGGGTTTTCTAAGTTATTTCAGTCCTATGGGTTCTAAGAGTGTCCTAAATTAGTTTCAACACTTAGCTACAGTGATGAGACAAAGAAAGTTTACTCTTATGTCTAAGCTAGTTGATCCTTCAAGGTTTGATAAGCTTTTATGAGAATCCTAAGGTTTCCTTAGTTTCTCACTGACTCAAATAATTTTTATCATGATTACCATTTTCTTAGTAGTGCTTGAAGAAGGCGACTTGTACTCAAGGGGTTTTTATGAAGTCTTAGGGTACCTAAGATGAAATTTGACTCAGTCTCCAGTGGAGTCGCCATAAATGTTATGCCCGGTGACTCAACTGGCTAATATACCAAATTTTCTTGAATCAAGTGTTTTCCTGAGGTCCTTAAGAATGTATAGGTGTAATTTTACTTAGAACTCCCCAGTGGAGTCGCTAGAAATTTTAGCTCCCTGTAATTTCAGCAAATTGGCAAGACTAAAGCTGTAGGAAGAACATTTGAACCACTTTGGGATTCTAGGATCTAACCCTCCTGAATCCAGAGAGGGATTTCTCTATAAATGCAAAGATTGATTTATCTTTAAATATTTTAAGTATGATTTTAGGCTAGTTGTCAAGAACAAGGGTTTTGTTTGGTTTTGGTTGGGCAAAGATATGTGAAGGTGAAGGAAGTCTAAACGAATGGTGAAAGTTATATGTAAGTGAAAGAATGATTCACCTAGGAAGATAGGCTAAAAACAACTTCAATCCATTGGGCTATGGATTCATAATGGGATTTAATTGAAATAGCAAGGTTTAAGAGTGGTCCATGGGGCAAGTCATCTATGTCTAAGGATCTCTTTAAGTTGATTTTATGGAATGAAAACAATAAGAAATGAAGAGTAAATAGATTAAGAACAAAGGGCAGCCCAAGATCAAGTAAGTACTTTGAAACTATCATGCTTTTGGCATGCACTTGAGAAAAACATAAAAGTAATCTAAGATCAGGTAAGTACTTCGAAACTAGCCTGCTTTTGATGCACTTTCAATAGAAAAAAATTAAAACACAAAAAGAATAGCTTGAGATCAAGTAAGGACTTTGAACCTATCCTACTTTCAGCATATTCAAAGGGAAACTTTTCAATGAAACTGTTGGAGAAGAAACTAGAGGACAGGGCTAACCATAGACTTCCCTAGCTCGACTTTAATTAGCAAACTTTCAAGACAAACAAAGAATAGTCTAAGATCAGGTAAGGACTTTGAACCTAACCTTCTTTCAACATACTCTTAGGGAAACATTCAGACAACTTTTGGAGATAAAACTAGAGGACAGGACTAACCATAGACTTCCCTAGTTCAACTTTACTTAGTATAAATTGAAAATAACATTTAAGAACAATGTTTAAAGTTTAGACAGTAGGATGAGGGAATGCCAACATTCCTAACTTCTTGGACTATATTAAATCATTCTTAAATACACAATTGAAGGAAAACATGAAGATAAAGATTATCAGTGAGAGTAGGTTACTTGTGATAGTAAATCCTAGCTATGTATTTGCTGTTCTTTATAAGAGAAAATGGACAGAATGAAAACAAAAAAGACAATAACAATTCACAATAGGAAACACATCACCATTGACATAGACCAGGATCCCATAAATCAACTTGTATTTTAATGCTTCAAACCAGTTACAATCATCAAGTCCAGTGGGTATCTACAGCTTCAAAATTCTCATCTCAACTTAGGTATCTTCAATTACAAACAGAGCTTACAGCAGCTTCCGAAAACTATTTACATGAATTAGGTATTTAGAGACCAACATGTATCTCATTCTACTGAAGTATTTATAGAAGAAATGAGGAGGTGGGTATGAGAGAAAAGATCTCTTGGATCAATTAATACAAGTTAATGCTTCTCGGCCTTTGAGGGGCTCAATGGAGAAGATTTCAGATATTTCCTCTATATTAATGGATTTTCATTAAGTGTTAAGCTTGATGGGCAGATTTTGTTAACATAAAAATCTTGAGGCAAGTTAGCAATAACTCTGGTTGTCTTTTAGGCAAAATATCACTAACTGAGGCAATAACTCCACCTTCTTTGATTTATGAGGCTGCAAGTGGCACTTTAGGTAGCTAGAGAGGATTCAATTAGCCTTTTATGTGATAGTGGAAGCTTCTTGGATTGATAAATATCATTTTTTTAACCTAAAACACCGTTAATTTGCTTTAGATATGTGTTTTAGGCCTGATTTGGCTTAATATTTATCTCTAGGTCTTCATGATGTCTTTGAATGTGGATTAGGCTTTTGATTTTCTGAATTTATTCCTTAATCCTTCAAAACTATGTTTAAAACTTAAATTTCTTCACTTCTGCTTTGATTTCATATTGTTAAATTGATACTCTTTGGTTGTGGTGTTTGTTGTGTTTTCATTGTTGTTGCAGATGCGTAGAGGTTGTATAAAGGCATTAGTTCTCATGAGGCACTGAAAAAACATAATTTGGAACCTTGTGGAAAGATCTTTGTTATGAATAAAGGCCCAGGGGTTCGTCATCCCTGGCCTTTGATTTTCTTTAAGAAACTATGCCAAAGCTTTAAAACCTGCAAAAATACACAAAAAAGTTATAAAATCCTGTGTGGATAGGCTTAGACTACTTTGGAGGCTTAGGTTAGAGTGTGGCCATTGGATGGAAACATCCGAAGGCGAGGATTGCTTGCTGAGATCAAGGGAGAGGTGGTTGGAGTAAAATGAGAGTTTGATTAAGTCTGGGTAGTTAGATCAGATTGATCATCAGTCGAGATTAATCAGGAGCTTATAAGGCGAAAGGGAAATGATATAATGCAAATGGGAGAAAATATAATGTAAATGGGGAAAAACCTTTATCGGCAGTGAAAAAGGGTTTAAATCGAAGTTTGGGGTCGCAAAATGATCTGGGTCGTTGGATTAGGTTAATTAACAAAGATCAATGGCGGATGTTCCATCGGAGTTCATCGCATCGGGGGAACATCGATGGGAGGGACAATGGATTTGAGCGATGGAATGGGGGAAGGCCGATACGATGGTGTGATTGGGCATATCGCATCGACGGGGGAAAGAAAACAGGGTTACAAAACGTTGAGGGAAAAAATTCCGATGCGATGTTCTAAAAATGTAAAACCTTGCGAATGGGAAAATATACAGAAAAATAGTGACAATGAAATGAAAACGGGGCATTGGTGGTGGGACTGGGAGTACAGAGGAGGAGATTGGTGGTTTAAATGAGGACCATAGGATCGCAATACAGATCAAAAGCAAAAAATAAATCGGGAATCGACAATCGGAGGGAACAGGGCGTGGCGCTTAAAATATTTTCTGATGCGTGATTTGTGATTATGCGCCAGCCGTTGGATCTGGAAACAGGCCCACAGTTAATCGGAGGGTAATGTAGAGTGGGGATGGGCACACAACGAAATTAGCACTAACCGTTAGATATTAAGGGATCAACGGCTTGGAATGAAGCGGAGGCCAATAGACCAAATAACCATCGCATCGGAGATTTTCAAATAACAAAAGAAATGCGCTCGTAACAAACTCCCGATTGCGATTGGCACCCAGGGGCTTAGCGCCTAGTCTTGGGTGCGGGTTATATGGTGGGGAAGTGGTTTAGGGGGTTTCAACTAAAAGGGGCCTAAGGCCTAATCACATCAGAAAATTTGAACGAAAAAAGGATTTTTTTGTTTATTTGCGATGCGAGATTCCGACGATCATCGATTTTGAAGTAGATCAACAGTTGCTTTTCGTCAAAACAACGAACTAGTAGGTTCTCTTTAAAACATAGAAAAGTTGGGTTTTATGAAGATATAAAGGAAAAAAAAAAGAAATATAGGTTTACAATGGGGGTGTGAACCCTGTAAGCACCCAATTGCGGGGCTTACGGTTTTGTGAAGAAACAAAGGGATCAGGGGCCTTTTTAAAGGAAAGGGCCAAATCGCATCGGAGTTTTTGAATGAAAAAGGCGAAAAGGAACATAGAACGCACCAATTTCTATTGCATGATGGGGGTTTAACTGTGGGTCACAGCTCTGGTTTTATGCGAAAAAGGAGCTGGGGGCTAAGGCCAAAGGGGATTAAGGCCTTAGTAGAAAAAATGAGTTTTTAGGCCAAAATGACAGGTTTTCAATGCTTTTTTGGGCTTCCAGTAGAACAGGAAAAACGGTTTTTTAAAAATTCCAAAGGATTTTTCAAAGGTTTAAAGGGAATTTCGAGGGGATGAGGGGTAAATGAAATGTTTTATGAATGAAATGGAGAAGGGAAAAAGGAGAAGGGAAAATGAGGGAAAATGGAACTTTTCAGCTTACATTTCCTTTGGTAAACAACATATTTTATGAGGGAAACAACAGTGAAGGTTTTCTGAAGGAAAAATAGACATCATTAAGGCTTCAAGAACTCACAATTTGAAAATGAATTGTTTCTTGAAGTCTAGAAAAATCTAGCCACCATTTGATATGAAATTTTTTTATAGGTGGCTAACAATAGTGAAGGTTAAGGTTAAGTTAAGGGTAAAGTCAAGGTTATGGTTAGGTTAAGGTTAAGATTAGGTTAAGGGAAAAGCTAAGGTTAAGGTTAGGTTAAGGTTAAGGTTATATTTAAGGTAAATGTTAAGGTTAGGTTATAGTGAAGGTTAAGGTTAAGTTTAGGTTATGTTAACTATAACCTAACCCTAACCTTGACCAAACCCTTAACCTTAACCTAACTAAACCCATAACCTTAACATAAATTAACCTTAACATTTACCTTGACCTTAACCTTAACCTTATCCTTAACCTTCACGTTAACCTAACCTTAACCTTAGCCTTAACCTTAACATTAACCTTTACCTTAACCTTACCCTTAACCTTAACTTATCCTTAACCTTAACCTTAACCTCAACCTTGGCAAAACCGTAACCTTAACCTTAACCTTAACTATAACCTAACCCTAACCTTAACCTTCACTATCACCTAACCTTAACCTTAACCTTAACCTAAGTCAGGTTAAGGTTAGTCCGGTTAAAGGTTAAGGTTAAGGTTAAGGTCAAGGTTAAGGTTAAGGTTATAGTAAGGGTTAAGGTTAAGGGTAAGGTTAGGGTAAAATTTCATGTTAAGGTTAAGGTTAGGGTTAAGGTTAGAGTTAGGTTAAGGTTAAGATGAAAATAAGGCTAAGGTTAAGGTTAGGTTAAGGTTAATGTTAAGGTTAAAGTTAAGGTTAGGGTTAGGTTAAGGTTAAGATAAGGATAAGGTTAAGGGTAAGGGTAAGGTTAGGGTAAAATTTCATGTTAAGGTTAAGGTTAGGGTTAAGGTTAGAGTTAGGTTAAGGTTAAGATAAAAATAAGGTTAAGATTAAGGTTAGGTTAAGGTTAATGTTAAGGTTAAAGTTAAGGTTAGGGTTAGGTTAAGGTTAAGATAAGGATAAGGTTAAGGTTAAGGTTTGGGTAAAGGTTAAGGTTAAGGCTAAGGTTAATTTAATGTTAAGGTGAGGTTAAGCTTAAGTTAAGGGTAAATTCAACCTGTAACATTAACCTTAACCTTAACCTTAACCTTGACTATAACCTAACCCTAGCCTTGACCAAATCCTTAACCTTAACTATAACCTAACCATAACTTTAACCAAACCCTTAACCTTAACCTTGACTTTACCCTTAACTTAACCTTAACCTTAACCTTAACTATAACCTTAACCTTACCTTTACCTAACTAAACCTTAACCTTGAACTTGACCTTAACCTTAACTTTACCTTAACTTTAAGGGTTTAGTTAGGTTAAGGTTCAGGTTAAGGGTTTGGTCAAGGTTAGGGTTAGGTTGAGGTTAAGGGTGAAGGTTAAGGGTAAGGTTAGATTAAGGGTAAATTTAAGGTTAAGGTTAGGGTTAAGGTTAGGGTTAAGGTCAAGGTTAAGGATAAGGATAGGGTAAGGTCAAGGTTAAGGTCAAGGTCAAGGTTAAGGTTAAGTTAGGTTAAGGTAAGGTTAAGGTTATGGTTAGGTTAAGGTTACGGTTAGGTTAAAGTTAAGGTTAAGGTTAGGTTACAGTTAAGATTAGGTTAAGGGTAAAGTTAAGGATAAGGTTAGGTTAAGGTCAGGGTTAAGGTTAGGTTAAGGGTAAGGGTTTGGTCAAGGTTAAGGTTAGGTTATATTTAAGGTCAAGTTAAGGTTAGGTTATAGTTAAGGTCAGTTTAAGGTTAAGGTTAAGGGTTTGGTCAAGGTTAGGATTAGGTTATAGTTAAGGTTAAGGTTAAGGTTAAGGGTAAATTTAATGTTATGGATAAGGTTATAGTTAAGGTTAAGATTAGGTTAAGGGTAAAGTTAAGGTTAAGGTTAGGGTTAAGGATAGGGGAAGGTTTTAGTTAAGGTTAAGGTTAAGGTTAAGGTTAGGTTAAGGTTAAGATAAGGTTAAGGATCAGGTTAAGGTTAAGTTTAAAGTTAGGTTAAGGGTAAATTTAAGGTTAGGTTAGGTTAAGGTTAAGGTTAAGGTTAAGGTTAAGGGTTTGGTAAAGGTTAGGGTTAGGTTATAGTTAAGGTTAGGCTAAGGGTAAAGTCAAGGTTAAGGTGAAGGTTAAGGGTAAGGTTAAGGTTACGGGTTTAGTCAGGTTTTGGGTTTGGTCAAGGTTAGTGTTAGGTTAAGGTTAGGTTAAGGGTAAATTCAAGTTTAAGGTTATGGTTAAGGTTAAGGGTAAGATAACTTTAATGTTAAGGTTAAGGTTAAGATAACTTTAAGGTTAAGGGGGTAAGGTTAAGGTTAAGGTTAAGGTTAAGATTAAGGTTATGATTAGGTGAAGGTGAAGGTTACGGTTAGGACAAGGTTAAGATGAAGGTTAAGTTAAGGTTAAGGGTAATATAATGTTAAGGTTAAGCTTAAGATTAAAATTAGGTTAAGGGTAAAGTCAAACCTTAACCTTACCTTCCCCTACCCTTAACACTAACCTGAACCTTAAACTTAACCTTAACCTAACTTCAACGATAACCTTAACCTTAACTTTACCCTTAAACTAACCTTAACCTTACACTAACTATAACCTTAACTTTACCCTTAACCTAATCTTAACCTTAACCTAACCTTAACCTTGACTTTACCCTTAACCTAACCTTAACATTACCTTAACCTTTACCTAATCTTAACCTTAACCTTAACCATAACCTTAACCTTAACCTAACATTAACCTTGACCTTAACTATAACCTAACCCTAACCTTGACCAAACCTTTAACCCTAACCTTAACCTAACTAAACCTGTAACCTTAGCCTTAACCTTACCCTTAACTTTAACTTATCCTTAACCTTAACCTTAACCATAATCTTAACCTCGGGTTAAGGTTAAGGTTAAGGTTAAGGGTAAGGCTATGGTTAAGGGTAAAGGTTAAGTTTAAGGTTATAGGTTTAGTCAGGTTAAGGTTAAGGGTTTGGTCAAGGTTAGGGTTAGGTTATAATTAAAGTCAAGGTTAAGATTAGGTTAAGGTTAACGTTAAGGTTATGGTTATAGTTAAGGTTAGGTTTAGGTTAAGGCCAAGGTTCAGGTTAAGGTTAGGTTAAGGTTAAGGGTGAAGGTTAAGGTCAAGGTTAAGGTTAAGGTTATGGTTAAGTTTAGCTTAAGGTTAAGGTTAAGGTTAAGGTTAAGGTTAGGTTATAGTTAAGGTTAAGGTTAAGACATGTAACCTTATCCTTGACATTACTATTAATATTAACCTCAACATTAAGCTTAAGCCTAACCTTACCAACCCCATAACCTTAACCTTAACCTCAATCTTAACCTTAACCTTAACTAACCTAACCCTAACCTTGAAAAAACCCTAACCTTAACCCTAACCCTAATCCTAACCTTAACCTTAACTTTACCCTTAACCTAACCTTAACCTTAACTATACCCTTAACCTAATTTTAACCTTAACCTAAGCTTAATCTTACCCGTAAACTTGAACTTAACCTTAACTTAACCTAACCTTAACCTTAACCTTAACTATAACCTAACACTAACCTTGACCAAACCCTTAACCTTAACCTTATCTTAACCTTATCCTAACCTTAACCTTAACCTTAACCTAACTATAACCTTACCCTTAACCTTAACCTTGACCTTAACTATAACCTAACCCTAGCCTTGACCAAACCCTTAACCTTAACCTTAACCTGATTAAACCCGTAACCTTAACCTTAACCTTGCCCCCTTAACCTTAATCTTAACCTAATCTTAGCCTTAACTAAAACCTAACCCTAACCTTAACCAAAACCTTCAGCTTAACCTTAACCTTAACCATAACATAACCATAACCTTAACCTAACCTTAACCTTAGCCTTAATCTTAACATAACTTTAACCTTAACCTAACCTTAACCTTAACTTTAACCTAAACATAACCTTACCCTTAACCTTAACCTTGGCATTAACTATAACCTATCCCTAACCTTGACCATAACCTTAACATTAACCTTAACCTAACCTTAACCTTAACTTTACCTGAACCTTGACTTTACCCTTAAACTAACCTTGACCAAACATTTAACCTTAACCTTGAACAAACATTTAACCTTAACCTTAACCTTAACTTTACCCGTAACCTAATCTTAACCTTAACCTAACCTTAACCTTGACTTTACCCTTAACGTAACCTTTACCTTGACCTTAACCTGACGTTAAGATTATGGTTAAGGGTAAGGTTAAGGGTAAGCTTAGGGTTAAGGTTAGGGTTAGGTTAAGGTTAAGGTTAGGTTAAGTTAAGGTCAGGTTAAGGTTAAAGTAAGGTTAAGGTGAAGGTTAAGGTTATGGTTAAGGTTAAGGTTAAGGGTAAATTCAAGGTTAAGGTTAATGTTCAGTTAAGGGTAAACTTAAGGTTAAGGTTAAGGTTTGGTTAAGGTTAGGGTTAGGTTATAGTTAAGGTTAAGATAAGGTTAAGGTTAAGGTTCGGGTTGAGGTTAAGGTTATGGTTAAGGTGAATGTTAGGTTAAGTTAAGGTTAAGGTGAAGGTTAAGGGTAAGGTTAAGGTTAGGTTAAGGTTAAAATTAGGATAAGGGTAAAGTTAAGGTTATGGTTAGGGTAAGGTTAGGGGAAGGTCAAGGTTAAGGTTAGGTTAAGGGTAAAGTCATGGCTAAGGTTAGGTTAAGGGTAATGGTTTGGTCAAGGTTAGGGTTTCGTTATAGTTAATTTTGGGTTAAAGTTAAGGTTAAGGGTTTGGTCAAGGTTAGGGTTAGGTTATAGTTAAGGTTAAGGTTAAGGTTAGGGAAAGGTTAAGGTTAAGGTTAAGGATTTGGTCAAGGTTAGGGTTGGGTTATAGTTAAGGTTAAGGTTAGGTTAAGGTTAAGGTTAAGGTTACGAGTTTAGTTAGGTTAAGGTTAAGGTTAAGGTTAGGTTAAGGTTAAGGTTAAGGTTAGTTTAATTTTAAAGTTGAGGTTAAGGTTAATGTTATGGTTAAGTTTAAGATTAGGTTAAGGTTAGGATAAAGTTAAGATAAGGTTAAGGGTGAAGGTTAAGGGTAAGGTTAGGGTTAACGTTAGGTTAAGTTCAAGGTTAAGGTTAACTTAGGTTAAGGTTAGGTTAAGGGTAGAGTCAAAGTTAGGGTTAAAGTTAAACTTAATGTTAAGGGTAAGGTCAAGGTTAAGGTGACAGGTCTTAACCTTAACCTTCAATATAACCTAACCTTTACTATAACCTAACCCTAACCTTAACAAAACCTTAACCTTAACCTTAACTTAACCGTAACCTTAACCTTAATCTTAACCTAACCTTATTCTTGACCTTAACTATAACCTAACCCTAACCTTGACCAAACCTTAACCTTAACCTTAACCTTAACCTTCCCATAACCATAACCTTAACCTTAACGTTACCCTTAACCCTAACCTTAACCTTAACCTTACTCTTACCTAACTATAACCTTACCCTTAACCTCAACCTTAACCTTAACTATAAGGTAACCCTAACCTTAACCTTAACGTTAACCCTAACCTTAACCTTAACTTTATCCTTAACCTAATATTAACCTTACCCTAACCTTACCCTTAACCTTAACCTTAACTTGAGGTTAAGATTATGGTTAAGGTTAAGGTTAAGGATAATTTAAGGTTAAGGGTAAGGTTAAGATTAAGGTTAAGGTTAAGGTTGAGGTTATAGTTAAGGTTAAGGTTAAGCGTTTGGTCAAGGTTAGCGTTAGGTTATAGTTAAGGTCAAGGTTAAGGTTGAAGTTATAGTTAATGGTAACGTTAAGGTTAAGGTTAAGGTTAAGGGTAAAATTAAGGTTAAGGATAAGGTCAAGATCAAGGTTAAGGTTAAGTAAAGGTTAAGATAAGGTTAAGGGTAAGTTTAAGATAAGGTTAAGGGTAAGGTTAAGGTTAAGGGTAAGGTTAAGGTTAAGGGTTTGGTCAAGGTTAGGATTAGGTTATAGTGAATTTTAAGGTTAAGTTAAGGGTAAAGTCAAGGTTAGGGTTAGGTTAAGGTTAAGATTAGGTTAAGGGAAAAGTTAAGGTTAAGGTTAGGTTAAGGTGAAGGTTATAGTTAAGGTAAATGTTAAGGTTATATTATAGTGAAGGTTAAGTTTAAGACCTGTAACCTTTTCCTTAACCTTAATCTTTACTTAATCTTAACCTTAACTATAACCTAACCCTAACCTTGACCAAACCCTTAACCTTAACCTGACCAAACCTGTAACCTTAACCTAAATTAACCTTAACCTTCACCTTGACCTTAACCTTAACCTTATCCTTAACCTTCACCTTAACCTAACCTTAATCTTGACCTTAACTATAACCTAACCCTAACCTTATCCTTTACCTAACCTTAACCTTAACCTTAACGTTAACCTTGACCTTAACATTAACCTTAACCTTATCCTTAACCTTAACCTTATCTTACCCTTAACTTTAACTTATCCTTAATCTTAACCTTAACCTTGACCGAATAGTAACCTTAAACTTAACCTTAACTATAACCTAACTCTAACCTTTACCTTCACTATAACCTAACCTTAAGCTTAACCTTAACCTTAACCTTACCCTAACCTTAACCTTAACCTTAAACTTACCTTAACCTAACTTTAACCTTAACCTTAACCTTAACCATAACCCTAACCTTGACCAAACCATTAACCTTAACCTTAATCTGATTAAACCAGTAACCTTAACCTTAACCTTAACCTAACTAAACCTGTAACCTTAACCTTAACCTAAACCTAACTATAACCTTACCCTTAACCTAGCGAAAGCTTGAAAAAGTCTTTACCTCTTATGGATAACCTTTCTCTCCTCAATAAACTTATAATGATTTACAATTTTCTCAAGGTTTCAAAAGATTTTGCAAATGTTTAAAAAAAAAATTCAAAGTTTAATATTTTATTTTTAACTACCCAAAAATTGTAATCATTTCCTTAAAAATTCTTGTTTACATAAAATAAGTATTTATAATATTTTCTCGAAGATATTTTCAAATAGTAAAAATCCAATTAAAGACTATTAACAAACTTATTTCAAAACAAACACACTTTCATAATTGAATATGTACAATTAAGAAGGGGTTACCTTCTTAAGAAAATAATTTTTTCAAGACAAGCCCATTCGCAGGAAGAGATTCTCTCTTTCCTATTAAATCTTGCAATATGAACATTGATGAGCTTATCTTTTTAGCAATCTGAAATGGTCCAAGCCACATTTTTTGAAATTCGGTATGCTTACCCTTATCTTCATGTGCTTTGACCCATTTCAGAACAAGATCACCAGTTTGCAAAGTTTTGGATCCAGTAGAATTTGAATCAAAAGAAGATTTTATGAGTTGTTGATGTTTGGGATGAATACTTTTTTCTTTCTCTCTATCTTCTTCTAATTTAAGAATTTGATCAAATCTTAATTGAATAGATGATGAAGGACTCTCTTCAAGGAATTGAACTAGGGCTAAAGATAGAAGTATTACATTTGATGGTATTATAGCTTCTTTTCCATAGACTAGATTAAAAGGTGAAGTACCTATTGAAACCTTATGAGTTATGTGATCAGCCCATAATGAAAAAATTAAAGATTTATGCCAATTATTTTGACTTTGATTAATTTTTCTTTTGATGATTTTGATAAGATTTTTATTTGTTGATTCAGCTAAACCATTACCTTGTGGATAGTAATTCGCTGAATATTTCAATTTGAAACCTCTTTTGATTGCAAATTCCATTATACTATTTCCAAAAAAATAAGATGCATTGTCGAAGACAAGAGCATTAGGTACACCAAACCTGGTAATGATGAATTGATCAATGAATTCAATGATTGCATCAGAATTGTCTACCTTTAAAGGAATTGCTTCTACCCACTTTGTAAAGTAATCCATTGTTGTAGGGATGTATCTGTGTTGCTTGGAAGAATGTGGAACAATTTCTCCAATAATATCAAGTCCCCATTGTTCAAATGGTTGCTCAATGTTTACTGGTTGTAAAGGAAAGGCTAGTTTCCTTTGTCTTCCACTAGTAGTTTGACAAATATCGCATTTCCTTACATAATCATGTGCATCTCTGAACAAGTTAGGCCAATAGTAACCAGCATGGATTATTTTGTGAGCCGTGGTATCACCTCCAAAGTGTCCACCTGCTGGTCCATCATGTAATTCCTGCAACACCTTGTATGCTTCAGTTTTTTCAAGACATCTTAATAAAATTGAATCATAATTTCTTGTGAATAACACATCATCAATGATTTCAAAGTGTTTGGATTTTAATATTAAAGCATGCTTGTTCTTATAGCTGATATTAGAAGGAGCATATCGATTTTTCAAGTAAAAGATCAAATCAGCATATTGAGATTCAAAATATATAATACTTATCTGATTTTATTAAACAACATTATCTTGATCTTGATGCTCTGGTATGTTGGAAGCTCCAGCTAAAAATCTGAAAAAACCTTATCCTTTAACAATTTTAGATGGCTTAATATCAATATCATACTCCTGTAGAATTGTTACCCAATTAGCTCTCTTTTCTCCTACTTTCTTTTGTATTAACAATTGTCTTACTGTAGAGAATGGGACAATTATCTTTGTCTGTGTTTTTAGGAGAAAATGTCTAAAAAATTTTATTGATTTAAATACAACAAAGGCTTTTTTTTCTACATCAGAGTAGTTAATTTCGACTCATTTCATATTTGAGCTAAAGAAAGATATTGGTGCTTCCTCTTGTTGATCATTGGGTTGTGTTAAAACAAAAACATAGGATGTTTCAGTAGCCAATGTATACAGAATAAAATGTTTAGAAAAATGAGGAGTATTCAATGTAGGTGCATTAATGATTGCCTGTTTGATTGAATCAAAGGCTTGTTTTTCTTTATGTAATCATTTGAAAACTGAATTTTTCTTAATCATATTCTACAAAGGTAAAACTATTTGAGAAAAATCAAGAATAAATCTCTTGACAAAATTGATCTGTCCCAAAAAGGATTGCATGGATTTCTGTTATGTGGTAAACAAATATTAGAAATTTCTTTTACTCTATTGGGATCAATATATGTGCCATATTTAGACATAAAAAATCCTAGGAGGTTTCCTTCATTGAGAGAAAATAAGGATTTCTTTGAATTTAAAGAAATGTCAAATCTTCTACATCGTTCAAATATTGTTTCAAATCATGCAGATGATTAGCTCTTTTCTTTGAAAATACGGTTATGTCATCAAGATAAATAACAAATGATCTATTAATCAAACCCTTGAATCTTATATCCATGGCTATCTGGAAAGTAGCTCCTGCATTTATCAAACCATAAGGCATCTTTTGGTAGGCATAAGTTCCCCATTTGGTTCTGAAAGTAGTTTTTAGCCTATTATCTGGATGTACCAATATTTGGTTATAGCCTAAAAAACCATCAAGAAAATACATGAGTTCAGAACCAACTAGATTTTGAAGTATTTGTTCCATCGTTGACAGTGGGAAGCTATCCTTTTGACATGCCTTATTTAGATTTCTAAAATCAATACAGATTCTGATATCTCCATTCTTCTTCCTTACAGGAACCATGTTTGAGACCCAACTAGAATTTCTTACAGGAAAAATAAATTTCGCCTTCAAAAGTTTGTTCAATTCTGACTTGATTTGTCCTTCCAGATTGGGATGATTTTTTCTTAACTTTTGTTGCACTGGATTTACATCAGAAAGAATTGGAATAGTATGTTGGATAAAAAAAGTATCATAAGTTTTCAAATCCTCATAATTTCAAGAAAATAAATGTTTGTACTTATTTAGAAGTCCGATGAAAGCTGTCCTTTCCTCTGATGTTAAATCGAGTCCTAAATTAACATTTTGTGGTTTAGACTCAGTACCATGATTTAATAATTGAAACTTCAAAGTAGAAATTTGAAGTTTAGCATTCGTAACCTTTTTGAATCTGTCTTTGATATCATATAAGTATTCAAGTTTGACTACAGATTTGGGAATAGGATTTTCATTGTCTTTTGATGTGTTTTGAAGATCATGATCACTTTCATAAATTATTTGGCCATTATAAGATCTTTCTGAAGTCAAGAAATTTAAGATATCTTCATCATGATAAAATACTCTCTAATTGGTGACATTATCCAGCACAGAAGGTCTAAAGATTAATTCAACTGAAAACCGATCTGGACTATAATATTTAGCTGGGAGGAGATTGGAAGCAACATTAGCTAACAAATCAGCAACTGAATTCTAAGTTCTAGGAATAGAAAAGATGTTGAATGCTAAAAATTGAGTGGTAAGATCTTGAACAAGGGATTTATAATGTTTAAGATGATATGAAAGACAATGTAGAGTGTTTCTTACCTGTCTAATAACAATTTCAAAATCACCATACACTTTCAGGTACTTAACATTCAACCCTATTGCTTTATAAAGCCCTTGGATCAAGGCTTCATATTTTGCAGTGTTATTTGTACACTTAAATTCTAATCTACATGATAGCATAGTTTTTTCCCCATCTGGATCAACTAAAATGCATCCTGCTCCTGCACCATCATTGGATTTTGATCCATCAAAATACAAAGACCAAAATAAAGACTTATCTACAAGTTTATCTACAGATTGATCAGAAAAATTAGCAATTCTTGAAGAATCAATTTGTGAGAAATTTTCAACTTGTGAAATAAAAGTATTTATAGAAAAAGGTGATTGCAGTGCTGTGAAATTTCCAAGAAATGATTCAGCAGAATAACCTCCGAGAATGTTGTTATTAAAAGCTACAGGTTTATTTTCCTGTTCAAATTCTGTTACAATATGCATCATGTGTTTTTCTTGCTCAACCTTGATTTGATTTGGTTTCCATTTGTGAGGAAGCCACATGTGAGAATAATCAGTGGAGATATAATCATTAAGCTTTGTAGACCAATCTCTGCTTAATATTAATCCATAAAACTCAGGAATGTCAGCAATCAATATATCAATTCTCTAGACTATCCTGGGATAAGAGGATAGCCTAATGGTGACTGAATTAATTTCTCCCAGAAATTGCACTTTAGTCCGATCTAATTGAACAATATGAACTGCATATTTCTAGGGTTCGATGTTTAATTTTGAGCAGACTGAAGTAGGCATTATGTTATATGATGCTCCTGAATCTATTAAGCAGTTATGCAAATTCTTGTTATAGACTTCATAAGTCAAAAGAAAAGGAGGTGTCTGATAATTTGATCTTTCTCCAATAAGAACAATATCAGTAGCATCTAATTTATCTGGTGGCTTACCTGATCCTTTGGCTGCTTTGGAAACTACACCACTTGGTAGAGGAGAAATACGTGTTGCATTTAATTCTTTCAATAACAACTTCTGTTGATGCTTAAGTTTGCTGAGTTCATGTAGAGATATATTCGATCTAGTTTTCTTCATGTCTTCAACAATGTTATAATCCATAGGATATGATACCACGAGAGTCTTAGATGTTGTTGTAGGAGGATTAGAAGATGATGGTTGATTTTGAGTAGGAAAAGAGGAAGTTTTCTTTACAGGGGATTTGTCTTTAGTAGTCAAAGTTGAACTTTTCTTCTTGGGAACTGTTTGGATAGGCTCTGCTTCAAATTTACTTCTTGTACTTAGTGGCATGGCTTCTTGTTCTTTTTCACTGTTTGAATTAGGAAGAATGAAATCCCTCATCCCATGAAATTCAACGATTTGTTCTTCTTCATATTCTTTCGATAATAGGGGTGTATCTTCTTCTTCATCTTCTTCTAGATCTGACTCCACATTGGATATTGAATTGGGTGGTTTAGATTTAGTTTTCTGATTCCTTTTGAAGTTCCTATAAGATCTATTGGTAGAATTTTCTGCTACTTATTTTTTGATTTCGATCATTTCATTGGAAAAAGTCTTCAGAAATTTTTGTAAACCTTCCATGTCATAAGGATCCCTAGGTGTTTTATTCTTTGAATCATCCTTAAATGTTGTGTAACGAGCTCCAAAAATAGAAGACAAGAGATATCAACGCCTTATAAATAAGCCACTTCGAGGGGGAAACCTCCAATACATTACATAAATGAACAATTCTTGGATGATACAATTTACAAAACCTCCTTTCTCTATATAGGAGTCCATGGGGCCATAATGTAATCCTAGTGGGGCCACAATGTAATCCTAGCTGACCTAACAATAATAATTTAAGGGCACAATAATAATAATATGGGGGTTACAAGGGTACACTAATAACAATAAGGGGGTTACACTAACAACAATAAGTGACTATACTAGTAATATAGGGACCTAACATGCCCCTCTCCGTCAAAAAAGTGTTGTCCTCAACGCTTGAGTAGCTCTGGGTGCTTTTGTATAAAATTCTCATCCTCCCACGTAGAATCTTCTGTGGGTAAGTTCTTCCACTTGATGAGATACTCCGAAATTTATTGATTCTGTAGATGTCGAGTTCTTGTTTCTGTGACCGCTTCAGGTTCCAATATGATTTTTCCTTCCTCATCAAGTTCTGGAAATATTGTTTGAACTGGAATATTTTCACCTATAACCTTATTTAATCATGAAACATGGAAAACTAGATGCACTCGCAAAGAAGCAGAAAGCTCCAATTTGTATGCCATAGTACCAATCTTTTGCAACACCTTTTAAGGACCATAATACTTTTGTGATAATTTATTATCCTTCTTAGCTTGCTTGAGGGAAATTTTTTTGTATGGTTGCAGTCGTAAAAATACCCAATCTCCTACATCAAAAGTTCTCTCGCTGTGATGTTAATCTGCCTGTTGTTTCATTCGGTTTTCTGCCAAATTCAAGTTATCCTTTAAGAGTTGGAGAAATTCTTGTTGATGCTCGATGTGATCTTCCACTGCTTGAACCTTCGAATTTTTCCTTAAATATGATGTGATGGATGGTGGATGATATCCATAAAGTGCCATAAATGGGGTCATTTTTTCTGCAGTATGGAAGGAAGTGTTATACCACCATTCAGCAAGAGGTAACCACTTGACCCATTGTGTTTGTTTATCAGATGCAAAACAACGAAGATATCCTTCCAAAAATTTATTTACTATATTATTTTGACCATCAGATTAAGGATGATAAGATGAGCTATGAGCTAATTGAGTACCCAAACAAGAAAATAAATTCGTCCAAAAATTTCCAGTAAAAATGGGATCTCTGTCTCTCACAATAACCCTTGGGCTTCCATGTAGCTTTTGAATTCTATCCATAAATGTACTAGCAACTGTACTTTCTTTAAATGGATGAGATAATGAACAAAAGTGTGCATACTTGGTAAGTCTATCAACTACCACCATGATGACATTCTTTCCTTCGAACTTAGGTAAACCTGTGATAAAATCCATTGAAATATCCTCCCAACGTTGACTTGGAATGGATAAAGGTTGTAGAAGTCCCGGGGTCTTAATTATCTCAACTTTATTCTGCTGGAAAACCAAACATTCCACCACAAACTTTTGAATATTAGATTTAAGGCCATCCCAAAAAAAATCTTTCTTCACCCTGTGGTAAGTTTTTAAAAATCTTGAGTGTCCTCCTAAAGTAGAAGTGTGTAGTTCCAAAAGAATATTTTGTTTTAGTTGGGAGTTCCTACAAAGATATAAGTGATCTTTGTACCATAAGGAATCATTTTTCCAGCTAAATGTATCAAATGTACTAGGATATTGCTGCAACTTTTGAATGAGTGTCCATACATCTTTGTCCTTCTTCCATTCATCTTTTGCTTCAGTTATCCAATCTGGTTGGATAATAGAAATGGCACAAATCAATGCTTCCACCTCTTCATTCTTTCTTGAGAGTGCATCTGCAACAACATTAAGTTTTCCTTTTTCGTACATTATTTCAAAGTCATAACCCAACATCTTTGTGACCCATTTTTGCTGCTCTTCTTAAGATAGTCTTTGTTCCAAAAAAGTGTTTAAGACTATCATGATCAGTTTTTACCTTTAAGTGTCTTCCCATTAGGTAAGTTCACCATTTCTTTAGTGCATGAAGTATTGCTAACATTTCCTTCTCATAAATAGGTTTCTGTAAATACTTTCCTTTGATTGGACGACATTCAAAAGAAATGGGTCTTCCTTCCTGATTAAAATAGCACCAATTCCATTTCCTGAGGCATCACATTCCACAATAAAGGTTTTTGTGAAGTTTGGCGTAGCTAAGACTGGTGCTTGACACATTGCCTCTTTAAGATGTTCAAAGGCCTTAGTTGCTTCAGGAGTCCATGAAAATGCATATTTCTTCAATAATGTTCTTAGAGGTGTTGCTATTCTCCCATAATTCTTAACAAACTTGTGATAATACCATGTTAACCTGAGAAATCCTCGCAACTACTTTATGGTTGTGGGGACTTTCCATTCCTTAATGGCTTTAATTTTGTTGGGGTCTACCTTAACACCCTCGTGAGATACAATATGACCCAGATATTCCACCTCTTGTATGCCAAAGAAAAATTTGGATGTTTTTTCATATAATTTTTTCTTCTACAATAGTTTGAACACCCTATCAACATGTTCAACATGATCCTTGCAAGACCTGTTGTAGATTAGTATATCATAAAAAAATACTAGCACAAATTTTCTAAGGGTTTGAAAATGGAATTCATCAACCCTTGAAATGTAGAAGGTGCATTGGTAAGGCCAAAAGGCATGACCAAAAATTCATAATGACCTTCATGAGTTTGAAATGCTATTTTTGGAATATCTTCAGTCTTCATTCTAATTTGATGATATCCTGAACGAAGATCCAACTTGGTAAAATAAATTGCTCCATGTAATTCATCCAATAATTCATCAATCACAGGAATGGGAAATTTATCATTAATGGTGAGCTTATTGAGCTCCCTATAATCCGGACACATTCGCCATGATCCATCCTTCTTGTGTACCAATACTACAGGAGCAGAGAAAGAACTTTGACTAGGTTGGATTATACCCGCCTCTAACATTTCTGCAATCATACGTTCAATTTCGCTCTTTTGGAAGTAAGGATATCTATAAGGCCTGATGTTTGGAGGAACACTTCCTGGAATCAAATGAATAGCATGATCTTGATCACGAATAGGTGGGAGTCCTTTCGGAGTTTCAAACACCTTGGAATGATTGTCCAAGACTTGTTGGAGATCTGCAGAAATAGATGATTTTGATGTTGGAGCTTCTAGTGAGCATAATTGTGCAATTACGCCTCGCTGTTCTTTCTTTAGAAGCTTTGTCATGACATTAGAGCTTATTATCCTTCCTGGCTTCCCCGCAATACCCCGTAATTCGACTTCCTTTCCTTCTGAAAAAAATTTCAAGAAAAGTTCTTGAAAATTAAAAGCTACCGTCCCCAAAGATTATAACCATTGTACTCCTAGTACAACATCAGCACCTCCCATAGGAATGGAAAGCATTGGACTAGTCAATACATATTCCCCCATGGTTAGCTTGATATTATGGCATTTTCTAGAGCAATTTATAGTTCCTCCATTTGCAACCATCACTTGACATTCTGGTGCTGGGTATAGGAAACAATTTAATTCCTTGGCTACCTTACAATGAATAAAATTATGGGTGCTACCTGAATCAATCATCACTATTACCTTTTTCTTCTTGATATGTCCTTCTATCTTGAGAGTTTGAGGAGTGGTAATTCCTGCCAGTGCATTACACGATATGGTCGGATTCATTTCTTCCCCTTCTATGGCCGGTTCCTGGTGTATATCCTCTTCTTGTTCATTTTCTTCTTCCTCTTCACAATCTATGTAAAATAATTTCTTCTCAGCACACTTATGACCTTTAGTGTATTTGCTATCACAACTGTAGCAAAGCCCTTTTGCTCTTTTTTATTCCAATTGTTGTGGTGTCAACCTTGTAGGTTGTGGAAATCTAGGCGTAACAACACTTCCTTCTTTATAGAATTGAGTGGTAGGCTTCCTTGTCGCCATAATTTTACATTCAACTTTTCTTGCCAACCTGAATGCCTTCTCCAATGAATCAGGTTCCAAAACACGAAATTCATGTTGGATGTTATCCTTTAGAGTACCTAAGAAGAGATCAATCCTTTGTTCCTCTGGAATATTAGTTACCCTTATATTCAATTTTTGGAAGTCCTCAATGTGCTGCCCCACTAAACCCTTTTGTTTGAGATTTATCAATTGGCTAAAGAAGGTGTTTCTCTTTGTATCCTCATAATGTGCTATCTTTTCCTCCGTAAAAATTGACCAAGTGACAATTTTTTTACGGGAGCAAAGCCATCGATACCATACAAATGTATTTTGTTCTAAATGTAAAGTTGCAATGCGTACCTTTTGTGTGTTTTTCACATTATGGAGATAAAAATATTGCTCCATTTTTAGTATCCATGTTATAGGATCCTTTCCATCAAACTTCCTCATCTCCATTTTTGGAATATGGTGGTTCTTCCCGCCAACATTAGAGTTTGTGAAATCACGATTAACATTTATTTTGTTCTCATCATGAGTTTCTTCTACTATCTTTTCACCATTATGAAACATTTATTGTATCAACTTTGTCAAACCTTCCATGTCTGCTTTTAGATCATTCTTCATGTTTTCCATGTTGTCTTTCATGTCATCCATCTTAGCTTCCATGCCAGCTTCCATGCCATCCATCTTAACTTCCATGCCTTTCTTCAAAACTTCCATTTCATTTTTTGTTGCTCTTTGCGAGAGCGAAATTTGGTGCACTTGCTCTTGTAATTTAGATAGATCATCTTGCAATTATTCATCTTCATGAGTCTTAGTAGAGCCTTATGAAGGCTTAATGGGTGTTGAGTTATTTTTATGGGGCATCTTTTAGAACCCAATACTGATATCTATTCTACAATATGCCCTTGGAATCAATTAAAATTGATTCTTCAAACAAGACTTACGCAATTCGGAAAAAAAATACACACTTTTTTCTTGCTTTTGAGGAGCTCGATATTGAAATTGGATTATATTTGTGATTGCAACACTTCAATATTTGAATTTTAGTACCAACTTAGCCCTCTGAGTTCTCTTTCGAATGCCATAGTTTTGACCTAATTTGTATTCTCCAAGAAAAAGTTGCGTCCAATCTCCCACAATGACCTAATTATGGACTGGTTCAGTAGAGAAAACTTGTACGACTTTCCACATGTCACGGTTTCATCCTTCGACCCTAAAATTGATAGCCAAGAAACGAAAATTTGTGTACTTGTGACCACTTTTTACGGAACTCCAATCTGATGCCTAGAGAGAGATTTATGAATCTTTTCCCACGATCACCTCTTTGAGATGAAATTTGGGAGCCTGAAAAAGCACTACCTTCCACAGATAATATCTCCGAAAATGTTGTGAACCAAAATCTGAAATTTTTTTAAGAGTTTCCTCAGGTTTTTAGCTTCGCACCCTAAAAATTTCAGATTTTGAAACTTCGTATAAAAAATGTTATAGCGAAAATGCCACGATGACCTGTTTGGAGTAGTGAAACCCTAGAATCCAAAGCTCTGATACCAAATGCTGTGTAACCAGCTCCAAAAATAAAATAAAAGAGATATCAATGCCTTATAAATAAGCCACTTTGAGGGTGAAACCTCCAATACATTACATAAATGAACAATTCTTGGATGATACAATTTACAAAACCTCCTTTCTATATATAGGTGTCCATGGGGCCATAATGTAATCCTAGTGGGGCCACAATGTAATCCTAGCCAACCTAAGAATAATAATTTAAGGGCACAATAATAACAATATGGGGGTTACAAGGGTACAATAATAACAACAAGGGGATTACACTAACAACAATAAGGGACTATACTAGTAATATAGGGACCTAACATTAAAGCTGACTTTTTTGGATTTTTTGTCTTCAATAACATTCTTCTTATCCAAAGCAATAATCCGTATTTCAACTGTAATTGTTTCTTTCATGTTTTCAACGAAAGTAGGTTTAGAAACTCTATCTACAAAAATTTCTATATTTGAAGGCAAAGCTGTTATATACCATTCACTTTGGACTTGTTCACTAGGTTTTGAGGTTGTAGGAATTTTATTCAAAAGTTTGTTGAATCGGGAATTAAAATCTTTGATAGGTTCCTTGGATTCTGCTCTCAAATTGGAGAGATCATTAATTAAAGTCGCTATTGATTTGTCATCTCCAAATTTGGTTAAGAAATGTTCCTAGAAAATATCCCAACTTGTAATAGATCCCGATGGTAATGAAAAATAACAGGATCCTGTTGCCCCTTGTAAGTATAAGGTAATAGCCTAACCACAACATCTTCATGTTGTACTGCATTTAAATTTACAGATAGCATAAAATTATTAATGTGTTCTTTTTCTTGTATACCAAGGTCAGGACTAAATTTTGGCATCCATTTTTCAAGATGATTTGGAAAATCATGCAAAGGTGCAGGCATTTCAGTAGCCCCTGGATTAGTCCATGGTCTTTGTGCCATTGTTGTGATAACGGTTGAGGGACTTGAAGAGACAACTGGTGTTTGAGTAGAGGTTGTTGGAATAAATATAATCTTTTGGGTTTGAGTTTGGGAAGCAGATGAGTGATTTTGTGATGAAGAAATAATATCACTACCTGATTCCGATGATTTTTTTCTAGTTTTAACTCGACTAGGTAAAGGAAATTCCTTTGGAGGAATACCAAGTTTTTCACTTTGTGACCTAGTAAGAGGTTTTGAAGATATGAATTGTGACGTAACACTACCTTTGGATAATTCAGAATCTTCTTAAGATAATGAGAACCCTTGGAGTTTATGAACTAAAGCTTGTATTTCAGGGGACTCAGGAGGTTGATTGTTTGATAGATCTAAAGCTTTAGTAGTGGGTGTTGGTACTATTTCATTGCTATCCTTTTCTTCTAAAAATCCATAATTTATCTATCATTTTCCTCCATAAAATTCCCATAAGTCCATTGAAATTGATAAATGAAGCATTATAGTTGTTATTTTGCATTAAATTTAATTTATGAGTTTTTATGTTAAAAATTGGAAATTTTCAACAAAATTATGGGATGTAATGACTTCCTGTAATTAGTTTATGTTGTGACATGTGGCATGGCAGGAAAATAAAAATAGAAGGCATGGACGTGATCTAGGATGTGCATACATGGTGGAAAATCTATTTAGCATCGAATTTGGAGTTCTTGGATATATGGTAAAAGATGATCAAACTCAGCCTCTTCAGCAGAAATATCAGAAGCCATAATGATGTACTTGATCTTTTGCTTAAAGTTAGGAATTCTAAACTGATTCGAACTATGTTGGAATTAGTTAGGATGAAGAAGGAACGAATATAGCCTTCTAGTTGTAAATTTTAATAAATAGGAGGATTTTGATTAGAAAGTTTAGCTAGTAAAAACGTTGAAGAAATCAGACTTAAGACTGTAAAGCGTATTCCAGCACTCTGTTTTGAATGTAATCATTTCCAGAATTGAATGAAAAGCATAATTTCACCAATCACAGTGTTTACGAGTTAAAGGTTTATCATTTGAAGTTATCAAAGTGTGCCATCAGAATGTGGAAGGGCCCTACGTAAAGATTGGTACACTTTCTTTTATGTTTATGTTTCATAGAAATTAGTATTCAGATCTGAACAGCGTATTTCATTTCATTGCTTGTGATTTCATTCATTTAATTAGAAGTTCTTGAAATTATTGTTATTTTATGATTCATAGTAGTAGCTTGAAAATTCAATTGCAGAATTATTGAATTAGTCCTTGTAAGAGGTTTAATCGAGCATTGGATTTCAAAATATCTCTATGAACTCTGTTTGTTTTTATGAATTTGATTTCTAGAATGTTTAGTGTGTTATCTTGAAGGAGTTTTTGTGAAACATATCCTTATACGAGGATTGAAAAGCTCAGATTAGTAACACTCTATTTTTTTAAGATCAGTAGATTAAAATTGATAATATAAGTGTTTAAATTGTGGAAAGGAAACATATTTTAGCCTCTTGTAAAGGAGTACTGGAGCCTGTCATAGTTAAACATTTATTTAAACATATGGAACAGAACCTTTTAGGTCTAAAAATATTTTATGTGCCTCTAAGACTGCCTACCTTGGTCGACATTAAATTGAGTCTAATCTAGAATCCTAGATTGGTTTTTACATTTTGGCGTCGTTGCCAGGGAGGCGCAACTAGAGGAGTTCTAAAAAAAAACTCAAAACAAACAAAAACAAACAAAAACATAGATTTAATTTTAATTCATCATTTTAGAAGTCATGTTTACATATGTCTAGACCTAGAGATGATAAGGGCGAATTCATAAAAACCCCCCATCCAAGAACTAACCCACCACTAGAAAGAATTGAACACACAACACCAGCTGGGAAAGTCACTGTACAAGAACTAGAGGATAAACAAAAATCAGGCCAAAGACTTACACTTATAGAGAGACAAATTCTATTGGCATACGAAGCAAATAAGAAACACCTTCCTGAATCCTCTACAACAAGAGAAGGCATCAAAACAACTCAACAATCTCTCCTTGAACCTACTGATTTTGAAAAAATTCAATTAGGAGAAAAACCAACACATCAACTTCTCTTTGAAACAAGTGACATTGAACAAGAACTCAAAACAATAGAGGAACCTATCAAAATGGCTGAGGAAGGAGGAGGATCAGCAAGAAGACCCACTCCTAAACAACTTAGAGAATATGAGAGACAACAGGAGGAAAGGATAAGACAACGAGAAATTGAACTGAAACGAAAGTAAGATCAAGATCAAAATCAAAGGGAGGAGGAAGAGTCAACCTTTAAATTTCCTATTCAAGAACCAAGAGAAAATCATGATGAGGAAATCAAAATGAAAAACATACCTCCATCTGTGTTACCAAATTTTTATGGTATGGCATCAGAAGATCCAGATTCATTCTTGTTTGAGTTTGACATAGTATGCCGAACATATGGTTACACAGATGATGCCCATAGGCTTAGACTCTTCCCAGCAACATTAAAGGCATCAGCATTAATATGGTTTATGGGACTTGGTGAACATGCAATAACTGATTGGGATGGCATGCGAAAAATATTCCTAAAGAAATACCAACCTTAATGTAGATCAAAATATTCTAAAGATGATATATTCAGAATGAATCAACAGGAGGATGAAAGTTTAGAGGAGTATTTAGAACGATTTGTCTACAATTTACAAAATTCAAAACATAGAACCATGTCTCTTGATCTGATTTGAACAATATTTTTGAAGGGAATTCGAGAGGAATACTTAGATGATCTTAATTTGATGGGAAAAGGTGATATTTCCACCTTACCTTTTGATGAAATTGCAGACTTATGTGAAAAGTATTCTAGGAGCAAAGCTAGAAATGGAAAAAGAGCCATATCATCTAAAGCCACAAAATCTGCTTCAGCTAGTGTCACAAGGGCTGAAATAGGAAATTTATTGAAAGAATTCAAAACAGACCTATTAAGCACTTTAGGAAATCAAATTGACACTCTGAAAGCAAATAAAAGACAAGAAGAAGAAGATAAATTAATGGTTGTCTTTTGTCCAAAATGCCGGAAGAAACATGCTTTGAAAGATTGTCCTTTAGAAAACATTCAAGTGTGTGCCTTTTGTACTGAAAACCATGATATATTTTATTGTTCTAAAATAAATATTTTGCAGAATTGTAACATGGAAGCCAATGCAAATTTGGAGAATGTGTATTTTATGGGTGCCAAAAGACCATGGCAGCCAAGACCTCCACCTCCAGGTATGTTTCCAAATCATAATTTTCAATTTCCTGCACAAGATCAAATGTATGTTCAAAATTATTGGAATGTACCCATGCCATGGTAACACCAAAATTACTCACAACAAAAATGGAAACCATTTCAGCAATACCCATCATATCCTCAACCATACTCATCATATCCTCAACCATATCAACAGTATAATCAGCCATATCAGCAGTATCCTCAAACATATCATCAATATCCTCAGCAACAAGTTGTTCATCCACCCTAAAACATTCAACAAACATTGCCTGCTCCTCCACCAATAAATCCACCCCAATTACAACTTCCATCTAACCAACCTCCTAGACCCACTTAGATTCCTTCTCAACCTGTACCAAATCCAAATAATAGAGTAGAAAGACCGGCTTACAGTGTAGATGAGGGACCATCATATCCCAAATTACCTTTACAAAATATTGAGTTGAGGTCTGGTAAGGTACTTCAAAAAGAACTTCCCATAGCTGAGAAACAAGAGGAAAACAAAAACAATGAAAATGAAACACCAAATCAAAAGAAACAAAATGAAAACATCAAAAATAAACAAATCCAACCATTGCAGCCACCACCTTTTCCGGAAAGATTGATCCAACCAAAACTTCCCATATCTTTACCACAGTTTGATGCTTTAGATGAGCTGAAGAATATCTATATAAAAATTCCACTACTCCAAGCGATAAAAGACATTCCTATATATACTAAAGCAATTAAAGAGTTATGCCTCAAGAAGCCTACAACAAAGAGACTTGATCCACAAACAATTCATGTTATTGGACACCTAGCTGGCCTTATGTCAAACACCATTTCAATGGAAAAGTATGTTGATCCTGGCATTCCCAGAGTCACTACAATCATCAACAACATATATATTCCAAATACTTTAATTGACTTAGGGGCAGCAATAAATGTGATGACTCTTGACACAATGAAAACACTCCAACTGAGAAACTTGCAATACACACCAATTGTTTTAGAACTAGCTGATAGGTCTAAAGTGATTCCTGAAGGAATTTTGCAGGATATAATTGTTTCATTGGAATCTTGGGAGTATCCAGTGGACTTTTTAGTTCTGCAACCAAAATCTAATTTAGGAGGTCACCCTATCATTCTTGGTAGACCATGGTTAGGAACTGCTAATGCATTCATAGGGTGTCGATCAAGTAATATGATCATTTCACAAGGAAGTGAAAGAAAGCAACTCACTCTTTACCCATCAGCACAAACACCAGCAGTAGCAAACAACTTATGGCTTGATGATAAATACAATGATAAGGAAGAAGTTCAATCTGTTTTTAGCATCAATCAGATCTATGATTTTCATGAAGATAATAATAATGATTTGATAGAATTGTTCCTTTCTGAACCTGAAATGTATGAAGAAATAAGAAATGAACAATACCATGCTGCAGATGAATTTTTAGCACAAAATTTTCAAGAAATATGCACACTCCATTCTTTGCAATCATCATTTGAAAACATTTTTCCCATTCAATCTATCACAAACACTCAGAGTAAGACTATAGATATTAGTCTGGGAAAAACATTGAATATTAGCACTCACCTAGACTTATATCAGGAAGAAAAATTGATTCAATTATTGAGAAAATATCAGCAAGCATTTGCTTGGGACTACACCGATATGCACAGAATCCACCCTGAAACATGCACTCATCATATTTACACAGATAATAACATAAAACTAGTGAGGCAACCACAGAGAATAATGAATCCCATTCTTCAAGATATTGTTAGAGAGGAATTGCAAAAACTATTGAAAGTTAATTTTATATATCCTATCTCTGACAGTCAATGGGTATCACCATTGGTAGTAGTGCCCAAGAAAAATGGCAAGTGGAGGATTTGTGTTGATTATAGACAATTGAACAAAGCAACCCTCAAAGATTATTTTCCACTACCATTCATCGACCAAGTGCTAGACACTTTAGCAGGGAAATCATCATTCTCTTTTCTTGATGGTTTCAGTGACTATAACCAGATCAGGATAGCCTTAGAGGACCAGGATAAGACCACTTTTACTTTTCCCTGGGGCACTTATGCCTATAATGTTTTACCATTTGGACTTTGTAATGCTCCAGCTACATTTCAAAGAGTTGTTTTACCTATTTTTGCTGATTTAGTTCATGAATGTGTTGAAGTTTATATGGATGATTTTTCGGTCTATGGTAATTCATTTGAGCATTCATTAGAAAATCTTGAAAAGGTTTTGAAGAGATTTATTGAAGCTAATCTGTCTTTGAGAAATGAAAAGTGTTTTATGATGCTAGATGAAGGGATAGTATTGGGTCACTATATTTCTTCTCAAGGCATTAAAGTTGATCCACCAAAAATTCAGATCATTGTCAATTTGCCAATTTCGAAGACTCAAAAAGAGGTAAGAAGTTTTCTTGGGTATGCAAGCTATTATAGACGGTTTATTCAACATTTTAGAAAAATAGCTCTACCTATGTTTAAACTTCTAGCAAAAGATATACCTTTCAACTGGAATGAAGATTGTCAGAAAGCTTTTGAAACACTCAAAGAAAAACTATCAACCACACCAGTCTTAAAAGGACCTAACTGGAGCCTACCATTTCACATCTTTTCAGATGCATCTGATACTGCTGTAGGTGCTTCTTTAGGCCAAAAGGAAGAGTCTTTCAATTATGCTATCTATTTTATCAGCAAAAATTTAACACCTGCAGAATTGAATTACACAGTCACTGAAAAAGAAATGTTGGCAATCATACATGCTGTAAATAAATTCTGACACTATATCACTGGTTATGAGGTTTTTGTACATACTCACCATTCAGCCATTAAATATTTAATGAATAAACCAATCACTAATGGCAGAGTTACCAGATGGATGTTATTACTACAGGAATTTAATATTACAGTGTTAGATAGGCCAGGTAAGGAGAATCAGGTGGCAGATTTTCTTTTTAGACTGCAGAACTTAGGTGAGATTGTTCTGGTTGAAGATTCTTTTCCAGATGAAAATATATTTTCAATTTCAGTAGTAGATCCATGGTATGCTGACTTAGCCAATTATTTGTCCACAGGAAAGACACCTCCACATTTTACTACAAAGGAGAAGAAGAGGCCGATCAAACAAAGTGCTAGATATTCATGGATCAATGGAGATTTATTTTACACCGGTTATGATATGATTATTAGAATATGTGTAAGAAATGATGAAATAATTGATATTTTAAAATATTGTCATGACGAACCGTGTGGTGGGAATTTTGCAGCCAAGAGGACAACATTCAAGATTCTCAGCCTTGGCTACTACTGGCCATCTATTTTTAAGGATTCCAAGAGGTATGTGAAGAGTTGTGACAATTTTCAAAGAATGGGCAGACCCACAGCTTCAGATGAAATGCCACTTCAGCCCCAAGTACATTTAGAGCCATTTGAGAAATGGGCTCTAGATTTTGTAGGTCCCATCAATCCACCATCAAAGGGCAAAAAGTACATCCTAGTATGTACTGATTACGTGACAAAATGGGCTGAAGCAAAAGCATTAGTTTGAGCAACAGAGAAAACAGTGGTAAACTTCCTCTTTGAAGAAATTTTTTTAAGGTATGGAGTACCTAAGGAGATAGTCACAGATCAGGGTACTCAGTTCACTTCAAAGTTAGTTCAATATATAACAGAAAAATATAAGATCAAGCACAGAAAAAGCACACCTTACCATCCACAGGCCAATGGCCAAGTGGAATCAACAAATAAAACTTTGGAGGGGATTATCACTAAAACAGTATCAATGAATAGAAAGAATTGGGAAGAAAAAATCAAAGATGCACTGTGGGCTTACAGGATTACGTGGAAAGACACTACTGGATTTACACCATATCAGTTGGTGTATGGAAAAGAGGTACTGCTTCCTATCGAATTTCAAATACATACTTATAAGATGGCTGCAGATTTAGGAATTGATCTCAATGAAGCACAAAAGGAGAGAATTATGCAATTAAACCAGTTAGATGAGATGAGACAACAAGCAGAAGAGAGAACAATCCTAATGCAGAGACAAAGGAAGCAGTGGCATGATGCACACATTAAGAAGAAGCAGTTTAAAGAAGGAGACTGGGCTTTACTCTTTGACTCTAAATTCAGAGACCATAAAGCCAAATTTACAACACATTGGATGGGCCCATATGAAATAGTTGAATCATATGACAATGGATCAGTCAAACTTACAACAATTGATAGAGAAGGCAAGACCTTTACTGTCAATGGTCACAGGCTGAAATTCTATCATAAGCCCATAAGCAAGGAAGATTTTATTGAAACAGTATCTCAGCAAAAGGAGGTTGAGATATCACAGCCTTCAGCTGTGATATCTCTACCTTAGTCATTTCAATTTCTTTTAAAAAATAAAAATATAAAAAATAAACATAAAATTAAAAATAAATAAAAAATAAATAATGGTTTAGATGTGAAAACCAGACTCTGGGACACTCTAAACCCGAATTCTTACTTGAAAACCAATCATTTGGCTGGTAAGAATTCTTTGTTCTACTTGTTTATTGTTTTTCATCAATTCAATAATGACTTGAGGACAAGTCAAACACTTAGTGGGGGAGAAGAATTAGTGGTTTTTCTCTTTGGTAGAAGAATCAGTGATTTTTCATCTCCTCATTTTTAAATCTTCAAGGAATCTGTGTCAGTTATTCAGTATTTCAATTCAGTTGTTCAGTATTTCAATAAAGAGCTACTTTTGTTCTAATTAGAGGGACCTATTTAAGTAATAAGATTTGCAGTGGGACCTGTTCAGAAGACTATGTCAACATTATCAATATCAGAAGGAGCTGTTAAGGACTGCATTAAAGATACATCATCAACAAAGGCTACTTTAGAGGGACCTGTTCTACTTCAACAAAATTTTCAAAGGTTGTTTATTACCAAAATTCGAAGGCTACATCAACAAAAAGGATAAAAGAAGCTGCATAAAGATGATTCTTCAGATTTTAAAGGGACCTGTTATACTCATTTCAAAGGGACCTGTTTTGAAAAATGAAGATCAGTCATACCTGTACAAACAGATCAGTCACACCTATGCAAGCCAAATCAGCATTCTGTCAGTCAACAAGTGTAAATTATTGTTGAAATTTTCATTTTTAACATTTAAAATTCTTAAATTATTTTAGTGTTCAAAAATGATAATTATTATTGCTTGATTATCAATTTCAAAAATCCCTATATCCATAACCTTTGTTTCCTATTCCTTATTCCTATTTCTAAATGATCATTTCCATTTATACCTTAGCCTATTATTCTATTTCCTATTTCCATTCATACTTTAGCCGATTATTTCCTATTCCCATTCATACTTTAGTCTATTCCTTATTTCCTATCCCTATTACGCTATTCAAAATCGCTCTTCAAAAATTCATCATTTTTAGATACGCCCTCTGTCAATAAAGGTACCAACAAGGAAGTGGTCTGAATGGACACTCAATGAAGATTCAACTCAATAGTAAGACATTTGTAAAATGCATGATTACATTTCATTTCAACTGATGGAGTTATAAAAACGATGCTCTGACCCAAATTCGTTTATGGAGTGGAATGTATCCGTTATCATCACATGATTTATATCATGGTTATGCTTTTATAAATTAGCACTACTCCTTTGTATTCATAATCTGAATGCGCTGCTCGACCCTGCAAACAAACTCATGACCAATTTGAATGCGCTGTCCAACCCTACAAATAAACTCATGACCTTAAGACTCTGTTCTCTGCGTATTGTATGATACCAAGCAAGTGAGGGTCGGTTGTTGAATTTTTAATTTCTCTGAGTTCATAGAGTGGTTAAAGAGTTAATTTTTAGACTCTGAGTTCTTAAGGAGGGCCGAGACAGGAGGTGTGGTTCCATTCAAGAAAATATAACAGACAAGTTATACAGGGGTTTTTCTCTACTTCCGCCTAGAATTTGAGGAATAGCTCAGGTAATTGAAGAAGGCAGCCCAGAATTTGAAGAATAGCTCAGAGAATTGAGGAGAATTTGAGGAACAGCTCAGGAAATTGAAGAAGACAGCTCATAGAATTGAAGACGTTAACCAGGTCAGTGAAACGCAGGAGAAGCGATAACCACTTGAAAACCTTGATAGAATTTTTGAGCATAGAAAAAAAAGGGTTAGAACAGAGAATTTTTTTAAAAAACAATGACCAACAGAGGGGAGCCCGAAACATTTGATAGACTAAAGTATCATGAAGATTGTGTCAAAATTCTAGAGGAAAAACATTGGTTGCCTTTCCTACAGAAATTTAATGGGAATAATGAAGAGGTTACGAAGCAATTTGCATTTTCCTTCAATGGAGAGAAAGCTCTAGTAGGAAATGTCTCTTTTAGAATTTCAGAAGATATAATAGCACAAACATTGGAAATCAGTCCTAAAGGAGAGAAGTATTTCAAAACCAAGCAATTCAAGGAAAAATCATGGACCTAGTTTATGTCCAGGTCAAGGGTTTCTTTAGTTAACTGGAAAAAGGGTGTCCCAAGAAGCTGGTTAGTTCACCCATGGGATGATATGGTGTACATCATTCAAAAATTCATTACATGTGAAGGACGTTATAGTATAGTATACCTATACCATATAAAACTTTTGTTGCACTTGAAAGGCCAATGTACTATCAATCTGCCCTATTTCCTTTTGCAGAGTCTAACTAAAATGTCGAAGAATATTTAGAAGCACAAATGTAATGAATATAGGAGTTTATATCATTATGGTCTGGTCAAAATACTAATTGAATTTGAGTTGCAGAGAAGAGGAAAAACATGGAAGGAATTTTTAATTGAAAATCAAATTGAAGTTAGAGGAGAAGAACAGGAAAAGCAAGGAAGCATGGAATTGATGATTGATGTTGATGAAGAAACCCCTGAGCTTAAGTCAAGTAATGTTCCTCAACCGAGCAGTAGTGTAAGGACAAGAAGGCAGAGGCAAGAAATTGCCAAGAGAATTGAAAAAGATAAAATCTTCACTACTTATAAGAGAAAATCAAGGAGAATGAAAAGGATTCAAACACAAGATGAGCCACCAAAGCAGAATGCAAGCATACCAATGGAAATTGAAAGTAGTGAGTCAGCACTTGAAGCAGAGATGGAAACTGGAAGAAATGAGAAAGAAAAGGAAGAATCAATACCTACAAATAAGAAGCAGAAAAGGTTAGAAAAACAGATTGAAAGGCTGAAAGAGGAATTGATGGAAGAAAATATGTTAGAGAAGGTTATAAAGAAAGAAAATGAAATGTTGAAATCTCAAAGCAAGAGGATACAGCAGAAAAATGAGAAACTGAAGAAAAAGATCAAGGAACTGAAGATTGATCAAACTGAAATATGCAATTGGGCAATAAAATGTAACACTCAGAAAAAAATTCTCAAGGAAAAATATAAGAATATAAAAAATCAGTCCCAAGTTCAGAAGAATTCCCGAGTTCAGAAGAATGTGGATATATTGTTACAGGCAGCAGAGGCACAAGCAGAAACAGAGTTTAAGGGGAGCACATCAGGATTAGCACGAGGACATGCTAAATCATTCAGTTTGGGGGAGATGTTGGTACTATTTTATTGCTATCCTTTTCTTCTAAAAATCCATCATTTATCTATCATTTTCCTCCATAAACTTCCCATAAGTCCATTGAAATTGATAAATGAAGCATTATAGTTGTTATTTTGCATTAAATTTAATTTATGAGTTTTTATGTTAAAAATTGGATTTTTTCAACAAAATTACGGGATGTAATGACTTCCTGTAATCAGTTTATGTTGTGACATGTGGCATGGCAGGAAAATTGAAATAGAAGGCATGAACATGATCTAGGATGTACATACATGGTGGAAAATATATTTAGCATCGAATTTGGAGTTCCTGGATATATGGTCAAAGACGGTCAAACTCAGCCTCTTCAGCAGAAATATCAGAAGCCATAATGATGTACTTGATCTTTTGCTTAAAATTATGAATTCTAAACTGATTCAAACTATGTTGGAATCAGTTAGGATGAAGAAGGAACAAATATATCCTTCTAGTTGTAAATTTTAATAAATAGGAGGATTTTGATTAGAAAGTTTAGCTAGTAAAAACGTTGAAGAAATCAGACTTAAGACTGTAAAGCGTATTCCAGCACTCTGTTTTGAATGTAATCATTTCCAGAATTTAATGAAAAGCAGAATTTCACCAATCACAGTGTTTACGAGTTAAAGTTTTATCATTTGAAGTTATCAAAGTGTGCCATCAGAGCATGGAAGGGCCCTACGTAAAGATTGGTACACTTTCTTTTATGTTTATGTTTCATAGAAATTAGTATTCAGATCTGAACAGCGTATTTCATTTCATTTCTTGTGAGTTCATTCATTTAATTAGAAGTTCTTGAAATTATTGTTATTTTATGATTCATAGTATTAGCTTGAAAATTCAATTGCAGAATTATTGAATCAGTCCTTGTAAGAGGTTTAATCAAGCATTGGATTTCAAAATATCTCTATGAACTCTGTTTGTTTTTATGACTTTGATTTCTAGAATGTTTAGTGTGTTATCTTGAAGGAGTTTTTGTGAAACATATCCTTGTAAGAGGATTGAAAAGCTCAGATTAGTAACACTCTATTTTTTTAAGATCAGTAGATTAAAATTGATAATATAAGTGTTTAAATTGTGGAAAGGAAACATATTTTAGCCTCTTGTAAAGGAGTACTGGAGCCTGTCACAATTAAACATTTATTTAAACATATAGAACAAAACCTTTTAGGTCTAAAAATATTAGATGTGCCTCTAAGACTACTTACCTTGGTTGACATTAAATTGAGTCTAATCTAGAATCCTAGATTGGTCTTTACAGTGGGTGTACTGATGTTCTTCTCAATTTATTCCCTAGAGATTTGAGATGTAGAGGAAATTGAAGAAGGTGATGAGAGTGAATTGCTCTTGGAATAGCCTGTAGATTTGGATTTACTTGCCATTCATAGCTGTAGCAAAGCCCTTTTGCTCTTTTTTCTTCCAATTTTTGTGGTGTCAACCTTGCGGGTTGTGGAAATCTAGGCATAGCAACACTTCCTTCTTTATAGAAGTGAGTGGTAGGCTTCCTTGTCGCCATAATTTTACATTCAATTTTTTTTGCCAACCTGAATGCCTTCTCCAATGAATCAGGTTCCTAAACACGAACTTCATCTTGGATGTTATCCTTTAAAGTGCTTCTGAAGAGATCAATCCTGTGTTCCTCTGTAATATTAGTTACCCTTATATTCAATTTTTGGAAGTCCTCAATGTGCTCCCCCACTAAGCCCTTTTGTTTGAGATTTATCAATTGGCTAAAGAAGGTGTTGCTCTTTGTATCCTCATAATGTGCTATCATTTCCTCCATAAAAATTGACCAATTGACAATTTTTTTACGGGAGCGAATCCATCGATACCATACAAATGTATTTTGTTCTAAATGTAAAGTTGCAATGCGTACCTTTTGTGTGTTTTGCACATTATGGAGATCAAAATATTGCTCCATTTGTAGTATCCATGTTACAGGATCCTTTCCATCAAACTTCCTCATATCCATTTTTTGAATATGGTGGTTCTTCCCGCCAACATTAGAGTTTGTGAAATCATGATTAACATTTATTTTGCTCTCATCATGAGTTTCTTCTACTATCTTTTCACCATTATGAAACATTTCTTGTATCAACTTTCTCAAACCTTCCATGTCTTCTTTTAGATCATTCTTCATGTTTTCCATCTTAGCTTCCATGCCAGCTTCCATGCCATCCATCTTAACTTCCATGCCTTTCTTCAAAACTTCCATTTCATTTTTTTTTCTCTTTGCGAGAGCGAAATTTGGTGCACTTGCTCTTGTAATTTAGATAGATCATGTTGCAATTCTTCATCTTCATGAGTCATAGTAGAGCCTTATGAAGGCTTAATGGGTGTTGAGTTATTTTTATGGGGCATATTTTAGAACCAAATACTGATATCTATTCTACAATATGCCCTTGGAATCAATTAAAATTGATTCTTCAAACAAGACTTACGCAATTCGGAAAAAAAATACACACCTTTCTCTTGCTTTTGAGGAGCTCGATATTGAAATTGGATTATATCTGTGATTGTAGCACTTCAATATTTGAATTTTAGTACCAACGTAGCCCTTTGAGTTCTCTTTCGAATTCCATATTTTTGACCTAATTTGGATTCTCCAAGAAAAAGTTGCGTCCAATCTCCCACAATGACCTAATTATGGACTGGTTCAGTAGAGAAAACTTGTACGACTTTCCACATGTCATGGTTTCATCCTTTGACTCTGAAATTTATATCCAAGAAAACAAAATCTGTGTACTTGTGACCACTTTTTACGGCACTCCAATCTGATGCCTAGAGAGATATTTATGAATCTTTTCCCACGATCACCTCTTTGAGATGAAATTTGGGAGCTTGAAAAAGCACTACCTTCCACAGATAATATCTCCGAAACTGTTGTGAACCAAGATCTGAAATTTTTTGAAGAGTTTCCTCAGGATTTCTGCTTCGCACCCTAAACATTTCAGCTTTTGAAACTTCGTATAAAAAAAGTTATAGCGAAAATTCCACGATGACCTGTTTGGAGCAGCGAAACCCTACAATCTAAAGTTGTGATACCAAATGTTGTGTAACCAGCTCCAAAAATAAAATAAAAGAGATATCAACGCCTTATAAATAAGCCAATTTGAGGGGGAAACCTCCAATACATTACATAAATGAAAAATTCTTGGATGATACAATTTACAAAACCTCCTTTCTATATATAGGTGTCCATGGGGCCATAATGTAATCCTAGCCAACCTAAGAATAATAATTTAAGGGCACAATAATAACAATATGGGGATTAAAAAGGTACAATAATAACAACAAGGGGGTTACACTAACAACAATAAGGGACTATACTAGTAATATAGGGACCTAACATTAAAGCTGACTTTTTTGGATTTTTTGTCTTCAATAGCATTCTTCTTATCCAAAGAAATAATCCGTATTTCAACTGCAATTGCTTCTTTCATGTTTTCAACGAAATTAGGTTTAGCAACTCTATCTAAAAAAATTGCTATATTTGAAGGCAAAGCTATTATATACCATTCACTTTGGACTTGCTCACTAGGTTTTGAGGTTGTAGGAATTTTATTCAAAAGTTTGTTGAATCGGGAATTAAAATCTTTGATAGGTTCTTTGGATTCTGCTCTCAAATTGGAGAGATCATTAATTAAAGTCGCTATTGATCTTTCATCTCCAAATTTGGTTAAGAAATGTTCCTGGAAAATATCCCAACCTCTAATAGATCCCGATGGTAATGAAAAATACCAGGATTCTGCTGCCCCTTGTAAATTATAAGGGAATAACCTAACCACAACATCTTCATGTTGTACTACATTTAAATTTACAGATAGCATAAACTTATTAATGTGTTCTTTTTCTTGTATACCAAGTTCAGGACTAAATTTTGGCATCCATTTTTCAGGATGGTCTGGAAAATAATGCAAAGGTGTAGGCATTTCAGTAGCCCCTAGATTAGTCCATGGTCTTTGTGTCATTGTTGTGATAATGGTTAAGGGACTTGAAGAGACAACTGGTGTTTGAGTAGAGGTTGTTGGAATAACTATAATCTTCTGGGTTTGAGTTTGGGAAGCAGATGAGTGAGTTTTTGATGAAGAAATAATATCACTACCTGATTCCGACGATGTTTTTCTGGTTTTAACTCGACTAGGTAAAGGAAATTCCTTTGGAGGAATACCAAGTTTTTCACTTTGTGACCTAGTAAGAGGTTTTGAAGATATGAATTGTGACGTAACACTACCTTTGGATAACTCAGACTCTTCTAAAGATAATGTGAACCCTTGGAGTTTATAAACTAAAGCTTGTATTTTAGGGGACTCAGGAGGTTGATTGTTTGATAGATCTAAAGCTTTAGTAGTGGGTGTACTGATGTTCTTCTCAATTTCTTCCCTAGAGATTTGAGATGTAGAGGAAATTGAAGAAGGTGATGAGGGTGAATTGCTCTTGGAATAGCCTGTAGATTTGGATTTACTTTCCATTCATAGCTTAGGCCCTCCTTCTAGCACCAAAAATTTTGAAACCTTGAAAATCGTTGCTTCAAACATTGGGGGAAAACCACCTGGTCCAGACCTTAGGACAACTCCTTTTCCGTTTGGTGTGGTGGCTCCGACTGGATTTATAGGACCAGTTTCTCAATAATAAATGGATTGGTGATGGAGTGTTTGTGCAAGTGGATAAATGGAACTAACTAACTGAGCTAATCTATCTAACTTAATCTATAACTTGCAAATAATTCTAAAACTAACCCGGGTATTAAATATGAATATGACTTAAATATTATTTCAATTAAAAAAATCACCATGAAAATTTGTTATTATTCAACAGAAAGATGCAGTATCATATAATGATAACTTTGTTTAAGAAATTAAACAGAATTAGAATAGCACATTGCATTCATAATTCTATATATCATTTGCACATACTATGATAGATGAATATTTCTATATCTTCAGAAATGATATGATAAAGAAATATTTGAGAAACAAACATATATAAATGATAGCAAATTTCAAAGAGAATACTTCATTACATAAATAAAATAACAGTAAATCGATAGAAAATTAACTGTTAGGTCCCTATATTACTAGTATAGTCCCTTATTGTTGTTAGTGTAACCCCATTATTGTTATTTTTTTACCCCTATAACCCCCATATTGTTATTATTGTGCCCTTAAATTATTATTGTTGGGTCGGCTAGGATTACATTGTGGCCCATGGACTCCTATATATAGAAAGGAGGTTTTTTAATGTGTATCATACAAGAATTGTTCATTAATGTAATGTATTGGAGGTTGCCCCCTCAAAGTGGCTTATTTATAAGGCGTTGATATCTCTTTTCTTCTATTTTTGGAGCTGGTTTCACAACATTTGGTATCAGAGCTTTAGATTCCCGAGTTTTGCTACTCAAAACAGGTCATCGTGGAATTTTCGCTATAACATTTTTTCTACGAAGTTTCAGAAGTTGAAATTTTTAGGGTGCAAAGACGAAATCCTGAGGAACATTGTCAAACAATTTAAAATCTTGGTTCACAATATTTGTAGAGATATGATCTGTGGAAGTTAGGTATTTTTACAAACTCCTCAATTTAATCTAAAGAGGTCATCGTGGAATTTGAACTATAAAAAATTTTCTACGAAGGTTCAGAATCTAAAAATTTTAGGGCGTGAAGATGAAATCTTGAGGAAATTCGTTGAAAAATTTTAGAGCTTGGTTTGCAATATTTTCGGCGATATGATCTGTGGAAGGTAGTGCCTTTTCAAGCTCCTTAATTTCATCTCAAAAAGGTGATCATGGGAAAATATTCATAAATTTCTCTCTGAGCATAGGATTAGAGTGTCGTAAAAAGTGGTCACAAGTACACATACTATATTTTCTTTGCTATCAATTTCAAAGCTAAAAGAAAAAACAGTGACATGTGGCAAATTTTACAAGTTCACTCTACTAAACCAATCCATAATTAGGTCATTGTGGGAGATTGGACATAACTTTGCCTTGGAGAATCAAAATCAAGTCAGACCTATGGAATTTGAAAGATAATTCAGAAGGCTACCTCAGTTCCAAATTTCAGATATTGAAGAGCCGCAATCACAGAGATAATCCAATTTCAATATTGAGCTCCTCAAAATCAAGAAAAAGGTGTGTATTTTTTTTCCAAATTGCATGAGTTTTGTTTGAACAATCAATTTGAATTGATTCCAAGGGCATATTGTAGAATAGATATCAGTATTGGGTTCTTAAAAATTCTCTGTAAAAATAATTCAACACCCATTAAGCCTTCAGAAGGCTTTACTATGACTCATGAAGATAAAGAATTGCAACATGATCTATCAAAATTACAAGAGCAAGTGCACCAAATTTCTCTCTCGTAAAAATCAACAAAAAATGAAATGGAAGTTTTGAAGAAAGGCGTGGAAGCAAAGATGGATGGTGTGAAGAATAATATGGATGGTTTGAAGAAATGCGTGGAATCTAAGATAGATGGCATGGAAGCTGGCATGGAATCTAATATGGATGACATGGAAGCTAAAATGGAAAACATGAAGAATGATCTAAAAGAAGACATGGAAGGTTTGACAAAGTTGATACAAGAAATGTTTCCTAATGGTGAAAATATAGTAGAGGAAACTCATGAGGAGAACAAAATAAATGTTAATCGTGATTTCATAAACTCTAATGTTGGCGGAAAGAACCACCATATTCCAAAAATGGATATGAGGAAGTTTGATGGAAAGGATCCTATAACATGGATACTACAAATGGAGTGATATTTTGATCTCCATAATGTGCAAAACACACAAAAGGTATGCATTGCAACTTTACATTTATAACAAAATAAATTTCTATGGTATTGATGGCTTTGCTCCCGTAAAAAAATTGTCACTTGGTCAATTTTTATGGGGGAAATGATAGCACATTATGAGGATACAAATAGCAACACCTTCTTTAGCCAATTGATAAATCTCAAACAAAAGGGTTTAATGGGGCAGCACATTGAGGACTTCCAAAAAATGAATATAAGGGTAACCAATATTCCATAGGAACACGGGATTGATCTCTTCATAGGTACTTTAAAGGATAACATCCTACATAAATTTCGCGTTTTGGAACCTAATTCATTGGAGAAGACATTCAGGTTGGCAAGAAAAATTGAATGTAAAATTATGGCGACAAGGAAGCCTACCACTCACTTCTGTAAAGAAGGAAGTGTTGCTATGCATAGATTTCCACAACCTACAAGGTTGACACCACAAAAATTGGAAGAAAAAATAGCAAAATGGCTTTGCTACAGTTGTGATAGCAAATACACTAAAGGCCATAAGTGTGTTGAGAAGAAATTATTTTACATAGATTGTGAAGAGGAAGAAGAAAATGAACAAGAAGAGGATATACACCAAGAACCAGCCCTAGAAGAGGAAGAAATGAGTCCGACCATCTCATGTAATTCATTGGAAGGAATTACCACTCCTCAAACTCTCAATATAGAAGGACATATCAAGAAGAAAAGGGCAATAGTGTTGATTGATTGAGGTATCACCCATAATTTTATTCATTGTAAGGTAGCCAAGGAATTGAATTGTTTCCTATACCCAGCACCAGAATGTCAAGTGATGGTTACAAATGGAGGAACTATAAATTGCTCTAGAAAATGCCATAATATCAAGCTAACCATGGGGGAATATGTATTGAATAGTCCAATGCTTTCAATTCCTATGGGAGGTGCTGATGTTGTACTAGGAGTACAATGGTTACAATCTTTGGGGACGGTAGCTTTTAATTTTCAAGAACTTTTCTTGAAATTTTTTTCAGAAGGAAAGGAAGTCGAATTACGGGGTATTGAAGGGAAGCCAGGAAGGATAATAAGCTCTAATGTCATGACAAAGCTTCTAAAGAAAGAACAACGAGGCGTAATTACACAATTATGCTCACTAGAAGTTCCAACATCAAAATCATCTATTCCTGCAGATCTCCAACAAGTCTTGGACAATCATTCCAAGGTGTTTGAAACTCCCAAAGGACTCCCACCTATCGTGATCATGATCATGCTATTCATTTGATTCCAGGAAGTGTTCCTCCAAACATCAGGCCTTATATATATCCTTATGTCCAAAAGAGCGAAATTGAACGTATGATTGCATAAATGTTAGAGGTGGGTATAATTCAAACTTGCCAAAGTTCTTTCTCTGCTCCTGTAGTATTGGTACATAAAAAGGATGGATCATGGTGCATGTGTACGGATTATAGGGAGCTCAATAAGCTCACCATTAAAGATAAATTTCCCATTCCTATGATTGATGAATTATTGGACGAATTGCATGGAACAATTTATTTTACCAAGTTGGATCTTCGTTCAGGATATCATCAAATTCGAATGAAGACTGAAGATATTCCGAAAACAACATTTCTAACTCAGGAGGGTCATTATGAATTTTTGGTCATGCCTTTTGGCCTTACCAATGCACCTTCTACATTTCAAGGGTTGATGAATTCCATTTTCAAACCCTTCCTTAGAAAAAATTTTCTAATATTTTTTGATGATATACTAATCTATAGCAGGTCTTGGAAGGATGATGTTGAACATGTTGAGAGGGTGCTCAAAATATTGCAAGAGAAACAATTTTATGCAAAAACATCCAAATGTTTCTTTGGCATACAAGAGGTGGAATATCTGGGTCATATTGTATCTCATGAGGGTGTTAAGGTAGACCCTAACAAAATTAAAGCCATTAAGGAATGGAAAATGCCCACAACCATAAAGCAGTTGCGAGGATTTCTTGGGTTAACAGGGTGTTATCGCAAGTTTTTTAAGAATTATGGGATAATAGCAGCACCTCTAACAACATTATTGAAGAAAGATGCATTTTCATGGACTCCTGAAGCAACTAAGGCCTTTGAACATCTTAAAGAGGCAATGTGCCTAGCACCGGTCTTAGCTACGCCAAACTTCACAAAAACCTTTATTGTGGAATGTGATGCCTCAGGAAATGGAATTGGTGCAGTTTTAATGCAGGAAGGAAGACCCATTGCTTTTGAAAGTCGTCCAATCAAAGGAAAGTATTTACCGAAACCTATTTATGAGAAGGAAATGTTAGCAATACTGCATGCACTAAAGAAATGGAGAACTTACCTAATGGGAAGACACTTCAAGGTAAAAACTGGTCATGATAGTCTTAAACACTTTTTGGAACAAAGACTATCTTCAGAAGAGCAGCAAAAATGGGTCACAAAGATGTTGGGTTATGACTTTGAAATAATCTACAAAAAAGGAAAGCTTAATGTTGTTGCAGATGCACTCTCAAGAAAGAATGAAGAGGTGGAAGCATTTCTTTGTGCCATTTCTATTATCCAACCAGATTGGATAACCGAAGCAAGAGATGAATGGAAGAAGGACACAAAATTATGGACACTCATTCAAAATTTGCAGCAAGATCCTATTACATATGATACATTTAGTTGGAAAAATGATTCCTTACGGTACAAAGATCGCTTATATATTTTTAAGAATTCCCAACTAAAACAAAATATTCTTTTTGAATTGCACACTTCTCCTTTAGGAGGACACTCAGGTTTTTTAAAAACTTACCACAGGGTGAAGAAAGAATTTTTTTGGGATGGCCTTAAATCTGATATTCAAAATTTTGTGGTAGAATGTTTGGTTTGCCAGTAGGATAAATTTGAGACAATTATCCATTCCAAGTCAATGTTGGGAGGAGATTTCAATGGATTTTATCACAGATTTACCTAAGTCTGAAGGAAAGAGTGTCATCATGGTGGTAGTTGATAGACTTACCAAGTATGCACAATTTTGTGCATTATCTCATCCATTTAAAGCAAGTACAGTTGCTAATACATTTATGGACACAATTCAAAAGCTACATGGAAACCCAAGGGTTATTGTGAGCGACAGAGATCCCATTTTTACTGGAAATTTTTGGACGGAGTTATTTTCTTGTTTGGGTACTCAATTAGCTCATAGCTCATCTTATCATCCTCAATCTGATGGTCAAACTGAGATAGTAAATAAATGTTTGAAAGAATATCTTCGTTGTTTTGTATCTGATAAACAAACACAATGGGTCAAGTGGTTACCTTTCGTTGAATGGTGGTATAACACTTCCTTCCATACTGCAGCAAAAATGACCCCATTTATGGCACTTTATGGATATCATCCACCATCCATCACATCATCTTTAAGGGAAAATTTGAAGGTTCAAGCAGTGGAAGATCACATCGAGCATCAACGAGAAGTTCTCCAACTCTTAAAGGATAACCTGAATTTGGCACAAAATCGAATGAAACAACAGGCAGATCAACATCGCAGCGAGAGAAGTTTTGATGTAGGAGATTGGGTATTTTTATGGCTACAACCATACAAACAAATGTCCCTCAAGCAAGCTAAGAAGGATAATAAATTATCACCAAATTTCTATGGTCCTTACAAGGTGTTGCAAAAGATTGGTTCTATGGCATACAAATTGGAGCTTCCTGCTTCTTCGCGAGTACATCCAGTTTTCCATGTTTCATGCTTAAAGAAGGTTATAGGTGAAAATCTTCCAGTTCAAACAATATTGCCAGAACTTGATGAGGAAGGAAAAATCATATTGGAACTGGAAGCGGTCATGGAAACAAGAACTTGACAACTACGGAATCGATCAATTTCAGAGTATCTCATCAAGTGGAAGAACTTACCCACTGAAGATTCTACATGGGAGGATGAGAATTTTATACAGAAGAACCTAGAGCTACTCAAGCATTGAGGACAACACTTTTTTGAAGGAGAGGGGCATGTTAGGTCCCTATATTACTAGTATAGTCCCTTATTGTTGTTAGTGTAACCCCCTTATTGTTATTATTGTACCCCTGTAACCCCCATATTGTTATTATTGTGCCCTTAAATTATTATTGTTAGGTCGTCTAGGATCACATTGTGGCCCACTAGGATTACATTGTGGCCCATGGACTCCTATATATAGAAAGGAGGTTTTGTAATGTGTATCATCCAAGAATTGTTCATTAATGTAATGTATTGGAGGTTTCCCCCTCGAAGTGGCTTATTTCTAAGGCATTGATATCTCTTTTCTTCTATTTTTGGAGCTGGTTTCACAACATTAACAAAACAAATTAACAATAACTTATGCTAGAAACTATCATCGGAGATTCGGGAAAAGACTTGCAATATCAAATAAAATAGATTCATTGAATTTCTTCTGTATTCAATGTGCTGAGGTGGCATATTTTAAGCATATATTTAACTTCGGTTGGATGACTTGGCCTTAAATGCAACTGACTAGTGTATGTGGCATCGGATAGCTCTAAAATGATGTAATTGATGGCATTAGAAAGGTATTTGATTTCCATCTGTTGACTGTGTGGTTTGATAAAAATTTCCATAGGACATCCCATGTAATTTCCTATATTTTTCTAATCTTTTGATTCTTGTTGATTAATTCCTGCTTCCATCTGGTATCAATTTCTTTCACCCTTGGCAATTTACCTGGAGTACAATCTGAAATTAAATTAGTAGCATATAAACTATCATTAGCTAATTGTGTCATATTTTTCATCATGGCTTTGGCCCTTGATGTAGCATGTTCTTCTTTAATCAACTACGTTTCCCACTCAGCAAAAAAAAAAATCTTTATGCCTTTCTTTGATCCTGGGAAGATTTTCATTCTTTCCTTGTTCTGAGTCCTACCATGAAATAAATTCTAAAATCTTATCATCTGCGTTTTCAAATTCAATTTTGTTGCTAACACCTTCATCAATGAGAGATGATGTTATTTCACATAAAGTTTCATCTTGTGCAATTTTTTGACACAGATCATCCAACTGCTGAGACAATAGCTCACTTATTTCCAAAGCTTTTATTTTAAATTGGTCAATTTTCGAAATATCCTTAAGTTTATCCAATCTTGCTTGAAATATTTTTTCTTGCTCTTCTTTGGCAGTTTTCTCATTTTGTAGCAGGGTCTGTAATTTGGATACCTCTTGAGACAACTGTTGTTGTTTATTCAAAGCTTGCTGATCAAGCTTCTTCTTTTCAATACTTAGTTGTTCTTCCAATTGTTTGGCTCTGAGTTTTTCTTCTTCCAACTACTGCTCCAACTGCAATATCTTTTGTTGATCACCTGTTATTTTCTCCTCTAGAAATGCTATCTGTAAGTCTTTTTGCTTTATCATTTGAGTGACTTCATTATATTTATCTATAGTGGCTGCAATATAAGCACCTGCATATTGTGATAGTTTGGTAAGATCCTCTGAAGGATTTACCTCAGTATTCTTCCATACAACATTCATTAATTCAACGTGTGGAGTTGCAAGTGGTCCTTGATCTATCCTCCTTCTTTTCCTTTGTTTTCTGAAAATAGCCCTATGCTTAGAACTATAAAAGATATCCAGAGGAGGGATGTCTTCAACTCTCAACACAATTTCTTCTGATGGATGTTCAGGAATGATCTCCATATCTTGATTATTCAAATTATCAACTTGAGGATTATTTTGTTCCCCTATTTTTTGAGTGAATTGTTCATACTGTTGTAGCAAATAGGAATTAATAATCACTTCAGCAGAATTTCCCTCTTTCTGTGTGGTGTTGTAACTCCTAGAGACAGTCTAGAGTTGTTATAGACCAGTGCCTAGGACATCTTATGAGGTGTAAAGAGCGGGGTATTTGAAACATCGTTTAATCCTTTAACATGACAGAGCTCTTACACTACTTTCTTTGAAACAGAGAATAAACTAGAATGGAACCAGAACTTCGGACAGTATGAAATATTAGGAATAACACTGAACAAATGCAATGCTATATTCAGATACTACTGCATCAGACAATTTTAAGACAGGTCGCCGTAATGAGGGCCAGATTCATGATATATGGTAGAGAAGGTATATATAAAGACGATTACAGAGATGTATAGCAAGAGGGAGATATCGGCTGTCAAATAGACGATACTAAGAAGAACTTCATGATATAGGATGGGCTTAAATAGCTAAGAATCCATACACACCAAGAACTCTCGTCAATAACATTTCAATACAGCAAATATAGTTGAAATACGCATGAAATACAGGTGGAACAATATATTACTCCTGAGCCATTTAAAGTATCAAGCCGCTACTGATATAAGTATCAATACGATAAATTCATATCAAAAGACGAGGGACACTCGCATTCCAGGATGTAATACTAGAGACATGAACGTGAATGAATAGAACAATAGAGAAACACACACTACCATACAACCATGTCCAGAATCCTTACTAAGGTGAAGCTTCTTATTATTGAGACCCAACGGGCTCTTCCGGGCAGTATCTGAACTTTCACAAAACATACACACAGGAAATTCTTACACAATCAATTTTTCTGAAGAAGTGGAACCTTATTTTCTTCTTTTTCCTGTATTATATAGGATTCCTTCTGCCTTTCAGCGAGAAGATATTTTCTGAAAATATCTCTCTCGCGTGAACAAAATTGTTAACAGTCATTGTCAAAACCACAAAATTGCATGATGGGGAAAACAGCCCTTCCATCATGCGTAACAGGCCCCGGGCTAAACTTAAAACAAAAACGTAGGCCAATGTCCGATGTAAAAGTAAAAATGCAAGAGTGGGGGGGAAAAACCATCCACTCGGAAATTTAAACAAAACATAACAGAATGAAAGTAAAAGGCCGTTTTAGGCCATGTCATGAGTAAACATGAGGTGTCATGAGTGCTGCTGGGTCGAGGCTGTAGTAGACGCTGGAGGAGGCACGTCGGTGGAGGGATTAGCATGCTGAGTCAGGAACAGTGTCAACCTCTGCTGGCTATCTGGATTTGGTTCTGGCATCTCTGAGAGTCTCTCCACCCTCGTAAATGCTTCGCCGAGGGTGTGAATGTCTGCATTAGTTGGAAGCCGATACTTTATCATATGGAGGAGACTAAACTCCTTCTTGAGGATTGTGACGATGGTAGTGGCCTTGAGCTGAGTTGCTTTGCCCATTTGAAGATCTGACCGATTCCTTTCTGTTTCTAGGAGTGGTGTGTATTGATCGGGGTGCATGAGTATAGCAGGGGCGTTTGGTTCCCAACATGAAGGGAGGCCGGCTGTGATGATTTCATCCCACACCTTGTCGAACTGCTCCACAATGTCTGCTACCTGTTGGAGAACCCTCGAAGCTGCCAATCGAGCCTCCTCTTTCTCTATAATTTTCTGACATTCGTTGATCTCCATAAACTGACTAGGAATGCCATGTTTTCCCACGTCATTTGCCCTTAGTGTATAGAGAAAGGATATGTAATTGCCGGCATGTCGAGCTCTATTAGGCAGATTATCCCCCGCTTCCTGCAACCTTCTATTTAGATAGGGAAGGGTAGACTTGAGTTCTCCTATCATCGTCAGGAACTCCCACTGCTCAGTCACAGCCACAATTATATCCGACCAGATCAGGCTTCTGGCCTCGACCAGGGTGAGATTTCCCTTCGCTTTACTCTTCAACTCGACAATGGTCTATTGTTGCTCAGTCGTGGTCTTTTTTCCTTCCTCAACTTCTCTTTGCAGCCCTTCAATTGTTCTGACCTTTTCGGCCAGGGCGCCCTCCAACTCTACCACCTTTTGCTTGGCTGTCGTTGTTTGCTTCTCCAACACTTCTATCTCAGCCATAGCTGTGGATAGTTGTGTTGTTGCTGAACCAGTCCCACTTGATGTTTCGGCTGCATGGCAACTGTGCGTGTCCCACCGGGTCTGCAGCTCAGTAGCTCTGCTCTCAAGCTCTTCAATATTTTTAGCCAGTTTTTCCTTCTCCTCTCTTTCTCTGGAAAGTCTAGCAATCAGCTCGTTTTTCTCCTCCTCCACATGCACCAGTTCATCGGTCTGTACCGGATGTGAAGCTGGTATGCCAGCCCATTTCTTAGCCGCTGTAATGTCCTTCTGCAATTTTGCTATTACTGCAGCTTGCATTCCCTTCCCTCCTTCGTCTGAATTTTTAATCTGCTCTTTAAGAACGCGCACCTGATGTGCGTTGGCACGACAAGCACTTTGTTCTGCTGAAAAAGAGTCCCTCAGGTTTTCGTATTTCTGCTCTGTCTTCCTTAGGGCAAGGGTGATCTGTGAAAGCTTATCTTTCATCATGTCGCAGATTGTTTGGAACAGGTCATTCAGGTCCTGTACCGGAACCTTCTTCATATCGACAACCAATTCAAGCACCTTATAACTTGGAACATCTGAATTCGGGTCCAGGATAGCCTCGGTCATAGATAGTACCAGGTCTTCGGTGTCTGCATTGACCGAAGCAGAGAGTCTGGTGTGATATTTCTCAACGAAACCTCCTAATTCAGCCCTGTATTTGTCTCGGACAGCTTTATTTGTCAGCTCCCTTTCTTTTGTCTTGGAAGGAGGAGGCTCGACGATGGCCTGAGTGACTTCAGTGTAGTCAGAGGAGGCAACGCTGTCTCTTAGAACCACTATTCCTGCTTTGCCTTTATCAAACTCCCCGAATTTCGTAAAGGGCTCCAAAATTATCCCTTCCCCGATGACCTCAGCTTCACTAGTGGCCACCTTTTGCCTCTTGGGTGGTGGTGCTCCGGAAGTACCAGCTTCCTGCTCATTGCCCCCTTTATTCACTTCTTCTTCTCCTCCTGTGGCAAACGAGTCCGTCTCCATCTGCGAAAACATAGGCCAGACTTCAAGATTAGCCCTCCACTCCAGAAATGGCCTGGACTCATGAATGTAGGGCGCATACCTATTTCTTTTTCTTTTATTTGAGATAATTTCCCGTGGGTCATAAGCCCAACTCTCCCCTAATTTCAGGTCCATGTTCTGCAACATTTTTTCGACAATTGGGAGGGCGTATCTAGAGTTTACCACAAAGGGGCCAATATTGTCAGGGAGCTTCAAGATGTAGCCTTTCTTAGCAGGGACGAAATGGAGCTGGTCAGCCTTGAGGGCTTGCCGGATGTACTCAAGGGCATAGACTCGTCGGACAGGAAAAGCTGGCAGCCGGTAGGGGGCTACTTCGGCTCCATAGACACGAATTTCAGTGTACTCTTCTGATAGGAACCAATCGCCGGTGCACTGGTACTTCCCAGCCTGTAACCAGCGTTTCATCTCTGGGAAAACCCTAGGGGAAGGAGCGTCGTGAATGATGGTATAAGCAATGGACATAAAGGTATTCACGAAATTGACATAACCTTCTCCCCTAGGCAACTGACGAACAGAGAAATTCCAGTCAAAGACTGGCCTGGGCTGGGAATTCTCAGAATACATCCTGTCCAGCCCCAAATGGTTGAACTTATCAGCGTGCTGGAACAAGAAGAGGTAAAACACCAATCAGCAAAAACGGAATTTTCGGGCTTGAGCGAGCTCTCGAAATTGGGTCCGGATGGTAAAGGAAAGGAAACCTGGAATATCCAGTGTAACTCCATTCTGTGTCATAAGCCACAAAAATCGAATGCATACTGAAGAGATGTCTTCAGGACTCCCTACCCCTAGGAGGCCGGCGATGAGGGACAGAACAGGTCGGACTTCTTCAGCGAACAGACTCAATGGGAACGGCTCCAATGGGGGTAAGGCTGTTGCCTGATCAATGGTTATGGCGGCTATGAAGGCACGACGGGCTTCCCTCGACAGCTTATTGAACTGTGCGAGCAAGGTTTCATCTTTGAAACTGAAGTAGGCATCGCTGGAAGGGAAACGGAGGGCCTGCCTGATAACATCGGGAGAAAGGGAAAAAATTATGTTACCCTGAGGAGAAATGAAAGCATCCCGATGTGAATCGTAGGAATCTCTGAGCCAGACAATAAAATCGACACATGAATGGACTTGGGGGGTGATGTGGTGATAGAAGCCGGACGCGACAACTCGGAAACGATCAGCACTTTTACAGTGGCGGCCAAACAGTAGGGGCTTGATACTCCGTATGTCGAAAGGGTATTTCGGGTCACAGATACCCGCCTGCAAGTCACGAAGGGGTTCAAAACCAGGAGGGTTTCTAGATTCATGGAGTTGGGGAGTTTCAGGTTCGTTTTTCTTGGGCGTTCCTCTCCCCATGGCAGTTATTCAACAATTTGGAAAAGAGAGAAAGGAAAAAGATGGAAAAACGGAAAATGGAGTACCTGAACAGAGGGTGACAATGCTTGGGAAAGCGACGAGGGGAACCGTGACAGTGACTTGGACAAACCCGGCGTTCTTCCCTACTCGGTATTCGCCGTAGAAAACTACCTGAAACGATTTACCAGAGAGAAATACGGGAGTTTTTTACCATTCGGGCAGACTGTTTAGGTTAAAAGGTGAAAATGTAAGAGAACAGAGGGCAAGTGTCGTAAGGACACTGACACTGAGACACGTGGGGCGTGGGGATTGGGTAAATCAGGATGTAGGTGAGCGCCTCGTGTCGGGTTAAAAGTTGGTACGGGTCTTAGTACCAGCTGTCCTAATAGACTTACCTTACCGTTATTCCATATGCGCTGTCCAATCTTTAACATGTAGGATTTCCCCTTGCCGGACTAACACATATCTTTCCCCACTGCGTAGGCCCACCTTAACTCCGCCACGAGACAGCGTCCCGCGGCCTAACCTTGTTGTTACTTTCCAACCGTAAGGTCTTACCATGCCACGTGTCGTAGATCCGCGGGGGTAAGGGCCTCGTCCCTTCCCCACAGCTCGACCCCCTCGGACTTACTCCGTACGCTGCCGTGTATGACCCGAGGCCTTTTTCAAATACATGGGTTAACATACAATGTCGCGTCCCCTTTACTTTGTATTTGAAGTTCGTATATTACTCCGCCTATCACTGCTTAGTGCTATTTGCTCATTGGTTTGAATATGTATGTGTTCACCACCCTTTCGCTTTTCAGCCCGATTTAACTTAATACTTGCCACTTGATTATAAATCTTTAATACAAGGCCCATTCCTCCTTTTGGTACTCCCGTGGCTAGTGCTAAGGATTGAACAACATGTGGTATCGTTTCAATAGTTTGGCGAACAAAAGGGTTTGATGTTCTATACCTTTGAAAATGAGACAAAGCTTTTAGATGTGGGAAGAAATGAAGTTAGGAGAACAGCTATGCGAATAGATTTTTATTAATGATCCACGTATTAAAAAAGAATGCCTTAAAGAAAAGTCACATTCACGCATTTATATGAGAATCAATTACCATAATTCTTTTTATTTTTCAATTAATGATGCTCGTACAATCGAATATCGGTGATATTGAAATGTTAATGTAAAAATTTTCCCTTTGAATTTTCCGATTGCGATTGATCGATAAATATATGCATGACGCAAAATAGCGATTAATAAAGACCGAAAATTCATCACATCAAAGTTTTTAAAAGGAAAACGAAAGACATCTCATATTTTCCACTGATTTGCAATTAGTGATAAAGGTATATCGCATCGGATATTTCCAAAAGGATTGAGTTGTTCATGATTTTCACTGAAATGCGATTGCGATGATGGTGGGACCCATCGCATCAGAATTTTTTATAAAACAAGTAATCTTTGCTTTTACAAAATGTGATCGTGATATGTTGTATCGCATCGGAGTTTATAAAATAGACCGAATGAAGGATAACCTTTTCGAAATGCGTTTGTGATAAGTTACATCGCATCGAAGTTCTGCAAAACAAATGTGAAACCTTAAGACTCTACCGATTTTCAACTGCGATTTATTTTATCGCATCGTACGTTTTAACATGAATACTTTTACAGTTTGTGTCGATGACACATATGACTTATGGTTGATCGGATCAGAATAAATTCAGTGTCACTTTTGTTCATTTTAATTTGATATATGTGATATGCGATGCATTACTTTTAAACAATGAATCTTTTTATTGTTCTATTTTATGATATTCGGATTTCCTCAAAGTTTTTTATTTCTATCTAAGAGAAAGGGGAACTATTTCTAAAATAAAATTTATTCTAAAATTTTGAAATGGGGAGGGTTGTTGTACCGTACAACAATTGGCGATTCACTAGAAGAAACAACTATCTCTGAAAAATGAAATGAACACTATACTTTTAGTAAGTAAAAAGTTTTAAAGATAATGAAAACTATCTTAGAGAAATTTAAATAAAATCTAACTTTGAAAAAATAATAAAAAATCACTTACAATTTCTTTCTAATTCCTCAAAAATAAAAACATTTTTGGGTTTTCTCAAGACTTGATTGGTTGATAATAATAAAGTAAGGGGCCTTTCCAATTTTAGCTTTTGTAATATACTCTATTGTCATAGGCATTGCTTCTACTGCCTGCAAATGTTTATAGTCTCGACAGGGTTACATTTTAACCATCAACCATTCATTGTCCCGTCCAACTAAGATCATGACTCTTTAAAAGATAAATTCATAAGACATATTATCTCATGTTTTTCTATTTTATTTTTTAATTTAAAAGCCATTGTTCTGGTTTGGTATCCAGTTAATAACAATGCCACTCACTAGTTGTAATTAAACTAAACAAGCTGGCTCATGATGAGATCCCTTGTCTTATAATTATAAGCCATTACCCTGTTTTGGTATGCAGTGTTGGCAATGTCAGTTTTATTACATCTTATGATCATAGTAAGTAGGCTCATGATGAGACCCCTTATATCTTAATTTTGACATATAATTTCTTAGAATTACATTCTAAAAAATCACAACCTTAATGGATGGGGTGAAATGATTTTTTTTTCCCTTAAGAATCAATGGATGACAATTTTAGAGTTTTGAATGCCGAAGCTTGAAAAAGTCTTTGCTTTTTATGGATAACCTTTCTCTGCTCAATAAACTTATAATGATTTACAATTTTCTCGAGGTTTCAAAAGATTTTGCAAATGTTTAAACAAATTTTCAAAGTTTAATATTTTATTTTTAACTACCCAAAAATTTTAATCATTTCCTTAAAAATTCTTATTTACATAAAATAAGTATTTGTAATATTTTCTTGAAGATATTTTCAAATAGTAAAAATCCAATTAAAGACTATTAAAAAAATTATTTGTAAACAAACACACTTGCATAATGGAATATGTACAAGTAAGAAGGGGTTACCTTCTTAAGAATTTTTTTTTTCAAGATAAGCCCATTCACAGGAAGAGATTCTATCTTTCCTATTAAATCTTGCAATATGAATGTTGATGAGCTTATATTTTCAGCAATCTGAAATGGTCCAAGCCACATTTTTTGAAATTTGGTATGATTACCCTTATCTTCATGAGCTTTGTCCCATTTCAGAACAAGATCACCAGTTTGCAAAGTTTTAGATCCAGTAGAATTTGAATCAAAAGAAGATTTTATGATTTGTTGATGTTTGGCATGAATACTTTTTGATTTCTCTCTATCTTCTTCTAATTTAAGAATTTGATCAAATCTTAATTGAATAGATGATGAAGTATTCTCTTCAAGGAATTGAACTACGGCTAAGGATGGAAGTATTAGGTTTGATGTTATTATAGCCTCTTTTCCATAGACTAGATTAAAAGGTAAAGTACCTATTGAAACCTTATGAGTTATGTGATCAGCCCATAATGCAAAAATTAACGATTTATGCCAGTTATTTTGACTTTGATCAATTGTTATTTTGATGATTTTGATAAAATTTTTATTTTTTGATTAAGCTAAATCATTACCTTGTGGATAATAATTCACTAAATATTTCAATTTGAAACCTCTTTTGATTTCAAATTCCCTTATACTATTTCCAGAAAAATAAGATGCATTGTCGAAGACAAGAGCATTAGGTACACCAAACTTGGTAATGATGAATTGATCAATGAATTCAATGATTGCATCAGAATTGTCTACCTTTAAAGGAATTGTTTCTACCCACTTTGTAAAGTAATCCATTGTTGTAAGGATGTATCTGTGTTTCTTGGAAGAATGTGGAACAATTTTTCCAATAATATCAAGTCCCCATTGTTCAAATGGTTGCTCAATGTTTACTGGTTGTAAAGGAAAGGCTAGTTTCCTTTGTCTTCCACTAGCAGTTTGACAAATCTCGCATTTCCTTACATAATCATGTGCATCTATGAACAAGGTAGACCAATAGTAACTAGCATGGATTATTTTGTGAGCCGTGGTATCACCTCCAAAGTGTCCACCTGCTGGTCCATCATGTAATTCCTACAACACCTTGTGTGCTTCAGTTTTCTCAATAAAACTTAATAAAATTGAATCTCAATTTCTTTTGAATAAAACATCATCAATGATTTTTATGTGTTTCGATTTTAATATTAAAGCACACTTGTTCTTATAGCTGATATTAGAAGGAGCATACCCATTTTTCAAGTAAAATATTAGATCAGCATATTGAGATTCAAAATCTACAATACTTATCTGATTTTTTTGAATAACATTATCTTGATCTTGATGCTCTGGTATGTTGGAAGCTCCAGCTAACAATATGCAAAAACATTTTCCTCTAAAAATTTTAGCTGGCTTAATATCAATATCATACTCCTGTGGAGCTGTTACCCAATTAGCTCTCTTTTCTCCTACTTCCTTTTGTATTAACAATTGTCTTACTATAGAGAATGGGACAATTATCTTTGTATGTGTTTTCAGGAGAAAAGTTCTAAAATGTTTGATTGATTTAAATATAGAAAAGGCTTATTTTTATACATAAGAGTAGTTAAGTACGACTCCTTGCAGATTTGAGCTAAAGAAAGAGATTGGTGCTTCCTCTTGTTGATCATTGGGTTGTGTTAAAACAACAGCATATGATGTTTCAGTAGTAGAAGTATATAGAATAAAATGTTTAGAAAAATCAGGAGTATTCGATGTAGGTGCATTAATGATTGCATGTTTGATTGAATTAAAGGCTTGTTTTTCTTTATGTAACCATTTGAAAACTGAATTTTTCTTAATAATATTCTGCAAAGGTAAAATTATTTGAGAAAAATCAGGAATAAATCTCTTGAAAAAATTGATCTGTCCCAAAAGGGATTGCATGGATTTCTTGTTATGTGGTCAATAAATATCAGAAATTTCTTTCACTCTATCAGGATCAATATATATGCCATCTTTAGACACAAAAAATCCTAGGAGTTTTCCTTAATTGAAAGCAAAGAAGGATATCTTTGGATTTAAAGAAATGCCAAATCTTTTACATCGTTCAAATATCTGTTTCAAATCATGTATATGATTAGCTCTTTTCTTTGAAAATACGGTTATGTCATCAAGATAAATAACAACTGATCTATTAATCAAACCCTTGAATGTTATATCCAGGGCTCTCTGGAAAGTAGTTCTTGCATTTTTCAAACCAAAAGGAATCTTTTGGTAGGCATAAGTTCCCCATTTGGTTTTGAAAGTAGTTTTCAGCCTATAATCTGGATGTACCAATATTTGGTTATAGCCTGAAAAACCATCAAGAAAAGACGTGAGTTCAGAACTAGCTACCTTTTGAAGTATTTGTTCCATCATTGGCAATGGGAAGTTATCCTTTTGACATGCCTTATTCAGATTTCTAAAATCAATTTAGATTCTGATATCTCCATTCTTCTTCCTTATAGGAACCATGTTTGAGACCCAACTAGAATGTCTTACAGGAGAAATAATTTTTACCTTCAAAAGTTTGTTCAATTCTGACTTGTTTTGTCCTTCCAGATTGGGATGAATTTTTCTCAACTTTTGTTGCACTGGCTTTACATCGGAAAGCATTGGAATAGTATGTTGGATAATAGAAGTATCATAAGCTTTCAAATCCTCATAATTCTAAGCAAAGACATTTTTTTACTTATTCAGAAGTTTGATGAAAGCTGTCCTTTCCTCTGATGTTAACTCGAGTCCTAAATCAACATTTTGTGGTTTAGACTCAGAACCAAGATTTACTAATTCAAACTTCAAAGTAGAACTTTTAAGTTTAGCATTGGTAACCTTTTTGAATCTGTCTTTGATATCATATAATTCTTCAAGTTTGACTACAGATTTTGGAATATGATTTTCATTGTATTTTGATGTGTTTTGAAGATCATGATCACTTTCATCAATTATTTGGCCAATATAATATTTTTTTGAAGTCAAGAAATTTAAGATATCTTCATCATGATAAAATAATCTCCAATTGGTAACATTATCCAACACAGAAGGTATAAAGATTAATTCAACTGAAAACATATCTAGACTATAATCTTCAGCTGGGAGGAGCTTGGAAGCAACATTAGCTAACAAATCAATTGTTGAATTCTGAGTTCTAGGAATAGAAAAGATGTTGAATGCTAAAAATTGAGTGGTAAGATCTTGAAAAAGGTATTTATAATGTTTAATATGATCTGAAAGACAATGGATATTGTTTCTTACTTGTCTGATAACAATTTCAAAATCACCATACACTTTCAGGTACTTAACATTCAACCCTATTGCTTTATAAAGCCCTTGGATCAAGGCTTCATATTCTGCAGTGTTATTTGTACACTCAAATTCTAATCTACATGATAGCATAATTTTTTCCCCATCTGGATCAAATAAAATGCATCCTATTCCTGCACCATCATTGGATTTTGATCCATCAAAATACAAAGACCAAAATAAAGACTTATCTACAGGTTTATCTACAGATTGATCAGAAACATTAAAAATTCTTGAAGAATCAGTTTGTGAAAAAATTTCAACTTGCGAAATAAAAGTATTTACAGAAAAATATGATTGCGGTGCTGAAAAATTTCCAAGAAATGATTCAGCAGAATAACCTCCGAGAATGTTGTTACTAAACGCTACAGGTTCATTTTCTTGTTCAAATTCTGTTACAATATGCATCATGTGTTTTTCTCTCTCAACCTTGATTTGATTTGGTTTCCCTTTGTGAGGAAGCCACATGTGAGAATAATCAGTGGCGATATAACCATTAAGCTTTGCAGACCAATCTTTGCTTAATATTAATCCATAAAACTCAGGAATATTTGGAATCAGTATATCAATTCTCTGGACTATCCTGGGATTAGAGGCTAGCCTAAGGATCAAGTTAAGGTTAAAGTTAGGTTAAGGGTAAAGTTAAGGTTAGGTTAGGTTAAGGTTAAGGTTAGGTTAAGGTTAAGGTTAAGGGTGTGGTCAAGGTTAGGGTTAGGTTATAGTTAAGGTTATGTAAAGGTTAGGTTAAGGGTAAAGTCAAGGTTAAGGTGAAGTTTAAGGGTAAGGTTAAGGTTAAGGATACGGGTTTAGTCAAGTTAAGGGTTTGGTAAATGTTAGGGTTAGGTTAAGGCTAAGTTTAAGGTTAGGTTAAGGGTAAATTCAAGTTTAAGGTTATGGTTAAGGTTAAGGGTAAGATAACTTTAAGGTTAAGCTTAAGCTTAAGCTTAAGATTAGGTTAAGGGTAAATTCAAACATTAACCTTAACCTTCCCCTAACCTTAACCCTAACCTGAACCTTAACCTTAACCTTAACATAACCTTAACCTTAAATTTACCCTTAAACTAACCTTAACCTTACCCTAACCATAAACTTAACTTTACCCTTAACCTAATCATAACATTAACCTAACCTTAACCTTTACTTTACCCTTAACCTAACCTTAACCTTACCTTAGCCTTTACCTAAAATTAACCTTAACCTTAACCATAACCTTAACCTTAACATAACCTTAACCTTGACCTTAACTATAACCTAACCCTAACCTTGAACAAACCCTTAACCTTAACCTTAACCTAACTAAACCTATAACCTTAACCTTAACCATACCCTTAAATTTAACTTATCATTAACCTTAACCTTAACCATAATCTTAATCTCAGGTTAAGGTTAAGGTTAAGGGTAAGTTTATTGTTAAGGGTAAAGGTTAAGTTTAAGGTTACAGGTTTAGTCAGGTTAAGGTTAAGATTAAGGGTTTGGTCAAGGTTAGGGTTAGGTTATAGTTAAATTCAAGGTTAAGGTTAGGTTAAGCTTAAGGTTAAGGTTAAGGTTGATGTTAAGGTTATGGTTATGGTTAAGGTTAGGTTAAGGTTAAGGTCAAGATTAAGGTTAAGGATGAATTTTAAGGTCAAGGTTAAGGTTATGGTTATGGTTAAGTTTAGCTTAAGGTTCAGTTAAAGTTAAGGTTAAGGTTAGGTTATAGTGAAGGTTAAGGTTAAGAAACCTAACCTTATCCTTGACCTTACCCTTAATCTTAACCTTAACATTAAACTTAACCTTAACCTTACTAACCCCGTAACCTTAAGATTAACATCAACCTTAACCTTAACTATAACCTAACCCTAACCTTGACAAAACCCTAACCTTAACCCTAACCTTAATCTTAACTTTGCCCTTAAACTAACCTTAACCATAACTATACCCTTAACCTAATATTAACCTTAACCTAAGCTTAATCTTACCCTTAACCTTAACCTTATCTTAACCTAACATTAACCATAACCTTAACTATAACCTAACACTAACCTTGAACAAACACTTAACCCTAACCTCATCTTATCCTTATCCTAACCTTAACCTTAACCTAACTATAACCTTATCTTTAACCTTAACCTTAACTATAACCTAACCCTTAAGCTTAACCTTGACCTTAACTATAACCTAAATATAACCTTACCTTTAACGTTAACCTTGACCTTAACTATAACCTAACTATAACCTTACCCTGAACTTTAACCTTGACCTAACCTTAATCTTAACCTAAGCTTAATATTACCCTTAAACTTGACCTTAACCTTAACCTTGACCAAACCTAACCATTAACCTTAACCATGACCTTAACTATAAACCTCACTATAACCTTACCTTTAACCTTAACCTTGACCTTAACTTAACCTTACCCTTAACTATAACCTTGACCTTAACTATAACCTTACCCCTAACCTTAACCTTGACCAAGCCCTTAACATTAACCTTATCTTAACCTTATCCTAACCTTAACCTTAACCTTAATCTAACTATAACCTTACCCTTAACCTTAACCTTGACCTTAACTATAACCTTACCCTTAACCTTAACCTTGACCCTAACTTAAGCTTACCCTTAACTATAACCTTGACCTTAACTATAACCTAAATATAACCTTACCCTTATCCCATCCTTAACCATAATCTTGACCTTAACTATAACCTAACCCTTAACCTTAACCTTTACCTTAATGATAACCTAACTATAACCTTACCTTCAACCTTAACCTTGACCTTAACTTAACCTCACCCTTAACTATAAGCTTGACCTTAACTATAACCTTAAACTTAACCTTAACCTTGACCTTGACCTTAAGGTTATGGTTAAGGCTTAGGTTAAGCATTTGATCAAGGTTAGTGTTAGGTTATAGTTAAGGTCAAGTTTAAGGTTGAAGTTATAGTTAAGGGTAACGTTAAGGTTAAGGTTAATGTTAAGGGTAAATTTAAGGTTATTGTTAAGGTTAAGGTTAAGGATAAGGTCAAGGTCAAGGTCAAGGTTAAGGTTAAGTAAAGGTTAAGATAAGGTTAAGGGTAAGTTTAAGATAAGGTTAAGGGTAAGGTTAAGGTTAAGGGTATGGTCAAGGTTAGGGTTAAGTTATCATCAACGTTAAGGTTAAGTTAAGGGTAAAGTCAAGGTTGGGGTTAGGTTAAGGTTAATATTAGGTTAAGGGAAAATTTAAGGTTAAGGTTATAGTTAAGGTCAATGTAAGATAAGTTTAAGGGTAAGGGTAAGGTCACAAGTTTAGTCAGGCTAAGGCAAACGTTAAGATTAGGTTAAGGTTAAGGTTAAGGTTACTTTTAGGTTAAGGTTAAGGTTAAGAATAAGGTTAGGGTTAGCTTACAGTTAAGGTCAAGGTTAAGGTTAAGGGCAAGGAAACCCTTAACCTTAAACTTAACCTAAACCTTTATCCTAACCTTACCCTAACCTTACCCTTAAACTTAACCTTAACTATAACCTAACCCCAACCTTGACCGAACCTTTAACCGTAACCTTAACCTGACTAAACCTGTAACCTTACCATTAACCTTCACCCTTAACCTTAACCTTAACCTTACCAACTTAACCTTAACCTTAACCTGACTAAACCCGTAACCTTAACCTTAACCTAACCTTAACCTTAACTTTACCCTTAACCTTAAAATTAACCTTAACCTTAAACTTTATCTAACCTTAACCTTAACCTTAACCTTAACCTTTACCCTAACCTTGACCAAACCCTTAACCTTAACCTAACCTTAACGTTGACCTTAACTATAACGTAACCCTAACCCTGTCCAAACCCTTAACATTAAACTTAAACTTAATCTTACCCTAACCTTAACCTTAACTTTACCCTTATCTTAACCTTAACTTTACCCTTAACCTTAACCTGAGTCTTAACCTTGACTTTACCATTAACCTAATGTTAAGGTTAATTTTAAGTTAGGTTAAGGTAAGGTTAAGGTTACGGTTAGGTCAAGGTGAAGGTTAATGTTAACGTTAAGGATACGTTAAGGTTAAGGGTAAGATAAGGTTAAGGTTAAGGGTTTGGTTAAGGTTAGGGTTATGTTATAGTTAATGCTAAAGGTTTGGTCATGGTTAGGGTTAGGTTATAGTTAAGGTCAAGGTTAAGGATAGGTTAAGGTTAAGTTTAAGGTTAAGGTTAAGGTTAGGTAAAGGTTAAGGTTAATTTTAAGGTTAGGTTAAAGTTAATGTTAAGGTTAAGGTTATGGTTATGGGAAGGTTAAGGTTAACGTTAAGGTTAGGTTAAGGAGAAGGTTAAGGTTAAGGTTAAGGTTAAGGTCAAGGTCAAGGTCAAGACTAACGTTAACCTAACCTTAACCTTAACTTAACCTTTACCTAACCTTAACCTTGACCTTAACCATAACCTTAACCTTAACCTAACATTAACCTTGACCTTAACTATAACCTAACCCTATCCTTGACCAAACCCTTAACCTTAACCTAACTTAATCTTAACCTTGACCTTGACCTTAATCTTAACGTTACCCCCTTAACCTTAACCTTAACCTCACTAAACCCATAACCTTAACATTAAGGGTAGGTTAAGGTTAGGGTTAGGTTATAGTTAAGGTTAAGGTTACTGTTAGGTCATGGTTGAGGTTAAGGATAAGTTAAGGTGAAGGGTAAGATAAGGTTAGGGTTAAGGTTAAGGTAAAGCTTAAGGTTAATGCTAATGTTAAGTTCAAGGTTAAGGTTAAGATTAAGGTTAAGGTTCGGTAAAGGTTAAGGTTAGGGTTAGGTTATAGTTAAGGTCAAGGTTAAGGTTAGGTTAAGGTGAAGGTTAAGGATAAGGTTAAGATTAAGGTTAAGGTCAAGGTTAAGGTTAATTTAGGTTAAGGTTATGGGTTTAGTCAGGTTAAGGTTAAGGTTTTGGTCAAGGTTAGGGTTAGGTTATAGTTAAGGTTAAGGTTAAGCTTACAGGTCTGAACCTTAACCTTCACTATAACTTAACCTTAACATTGACCTTAGCTATAACCTTAACCTTAACCTAACCTTAACCTTAAATTTTTCGTTAACCTAATCTTAACCTTAACCTAACCCTAACCTTGAATTTACCCTTAAATTAACCTTAACCTTCACTATAACCTAACCCTAACCTTGACCAAACCCTTAATCTTAACCTTCACCTTACTCTAAACCTTACCCTTACTCTTACCCTTAACCTTAACCTTACCCTTAACGTTATCTTAAACTTACCCTTAACCTTATGTTAACCTTTACTTAACCTTAACCTTGATCTTGACCTTATCCTTAAACTTAACCTTAACCTTAACCTTAACTTTACCCTTAACCTTAACCTTAACCTTAACGTTACCCTTAACTATAACTTCAACCTTAACCTTGACCTTAACTATAACCTAACCCTAACCTTGACCAAATGCTTAACCTTAACCTTAGCCGTAACCTTAACCTTAACCTTAACCTTAACTTATTCTTAACCTTAACCTTAACCATAATCTTAACCTCAGGTTAAGGTTAAGGTTAAGGGTGAGGTTAGGGTTAAGGTTAGGGTAAGGTTAATATTAGGTTAAGGGCAAAGTCAAGGTTAAGGTTAGGGTTAACATTAAGGTTAAGGTTAGGGTTACCTTATAGTAAAGGTCAAGGTTGACGTTAAGGGTAAGGTTATAGTTAGGTAAGGGTAAGGTTAAGGTTAAGGTTAATGGTAAAATTGAGGTTAAGGTTATGGTTATGGGAACGTTAAAGTTAAGGTTAAGGTTAAGTTAAGGTTAAGGTTAAGGTTTGGTCAAGGTTAGAGTTAGGTTATATTTAAGGTCAAGAATAAGGTTAGGTTAAGCTTAAGGTTAAGGTTAAGGTTAAAGGTAAGGTTAAGGTTAAGGTTACGGTTAAGTGAAGGTTAAGGTTAAGGTTTTGTTAAGGTTAGGGTTAGGTTATAGTTAAGATTAGGTTATAGTAAAGGTTCAGGTTAAGGCCCATAACCTTAACCTTGACCTTACCCTTAAAATTAAGCTTAAATTTAACCCTAACTTTGAATTTACCCTTAACCTAACCTTAACCTTGAAATTAACCTAACCTTAACCCTAACCTTACCCTTAACCTTCACCCTTAACCTTAACCTTAACCTTATCTTAACCTTATCCTAACCTTAACCTAATCTTAACCTTAACCATAACATTAACCTTAACCTTAACTTTAAAATTAAGCTAACCTTAACCTTAAACTTAACCTTAATCTAACCTTAACCTTAACCTCAACCTGAATAAACCTGTAACATTAACCTTATCCTTAACCTAAACTTAACCTTAACTATAACCTAACCCTAACCTTGACCAAGCCCTTAACTTTAACCTGACTAAATTGTAACCTTAACCTAAATTAACCTTGACCTTGACCTTAACCTTAACCTTATCCTTAACGTTGACCTTAACCTAGCCTTAACCTTGACCTTAACTATAACCTAACCCTAACCTTAACCTTTACCAAACCTTAACCTGAACCTTAACCTTGTCCTTAACATTAACCTTGACCTTAACCTTAATCTTATCTTACCCTTAACCTTAACTTATCCTTGACCTTAACCTTAACCTTAACCTTGACCTAATAGTAACCTTAACCTTAACCTTAACTATAACTTAACCCTAACCTTAACCTTCACTATAACCTAACCTTAACCTTAACCTTAACCTTACCCTAACCTTAACATTAACCTTAAACTTAACCTGACTAAACCTGAACCTTAACCTTACCTTAACCTTAACCTTAACTATAACCCTAACCTTGACCAAACCATTAACCTTACCCTTAACCTAATTAAACCCATAACCTTAACCTTAACCTTAACCTGACTAAACTCGTAACCTTAACCTTAACCTAACCTTAACCTTAACCTTAACCTAACTATAACCTTACCCTCAACCTAGCTTAAACGTAACCCTCACCTTGACCTTAACCTTAACCTTAACCTTACCCTTCACCTTCACCTTAATCTTAACCTTAACCTCACTAAACCCGTAACCTTAACCTTACCGTTAACTTTAACCTGAACCTTTACCCTTAACATTAACCTTAACCTTACCCCCTTAACCTTAACCTTATCCTAACCTTAACCTTAACTAAAAACTAACCCTAACCTTAACCAAACCCTTAACCTTAACCTTAACTTAAACCTAACCTTAACCTTAACTTTACCCTTAACCTAACCTTAACGTTAACTTTACCTTAACCTTGACTTACCCTTAACCTAACCTTAACCTTATCTTAAACTTAACTTAACCTCAACCTTAACCTTAACCTAACTATAACCTTACCTTGACCTAACTTAACCTTAACCTTCACCTTGACCTTAACCTTAACTTTAACTTTACCTTAATCTTAAGGGTTTAGGCAAGTTAAGGTTAAGGTTAAGGTTAAGTTAAAAGTTAAGGTTAAGTTTATAGTTAAGGTTAAGGTTAAGGGTAAGGTTAGGGTAAAATTTCATGTTAAGGTTAAGGTAAGCGTTAAGGTTAGAGGTAGGTTAAGGTTAAGATAAAAATAAGGTTAAGGTTAAGGTTAGGTTAAGGTTAAGGTTAGGGTTAGGTTAAGGTAAACATAAGGATAAGGTTGAGGTTAAGGTTAAGGTAAAGGTTAAGGTTAAGGTTAATGTTAATGCTAAGGTTAATTTAAGGTTAAGGTTAGGTTAAGGTTAAGTTAAAGGTAAATTCAAGCTATAAGATTAACCTGAACCTGAACCTTAATCTTAACCTTAACCTTCACTATAACCTAACCCTAACCTTGACCAAACCCTTAACCTTAACTATAACCTAACCCTAACCATAACCAAACACTTAACCTTAACCCTGACTTTACCCTTAATTGAACCTTAACCTTAGCCTTAACTGTAACCTTAACCTTACCTTAAGCGAACTGAACCTTAACCTTGACCTTGACCTTAACCTTAACTTTACCTTAACTTTAAGGTTTTAGTTAGGTTAAGGTTAAGGTTAAGGGTTTGGTCAAGGTTAGGGTTAGGTTGAGGTTAAGGGTGAAGGTTAAGGGTAAGGTTAAGGTTAAGGGTACAATTAAGGTTAAGGTTATGGTTAAGGTTAGGGGAAGTTTAAGGTTAAAGTCAAGGTTAATCTGAAGGTTAAGGGTAAGGATAGGGTAAGGTTAAGGTTAAGGTCAAGGTCAAGGTTAAGGTTAAGTTAGGTTGAGGTAAGGTTAAGGTTAGGTTAAAGTTGAGGTTAATGTTAGGTTAAGGTTAGTATTAGGTTAAGTTAAGGTTAAGGTTAGGTTAAGGTCAGGGTAAAGGTTAGGTTACGAGTAAAGTCAAGGTTAAGGTTAGGTTAAGGGTAACGGTTTGGTCAAGGTTAAGGTTAGGTTATAGTTAAGGTCAAGTTAAGGTTAAGGTTAAGGGTTTGGTCACGATTAGGATTAGGTTATAGTTAAGGTTAAGGGTTTGGTCAAGGTTAGGATTAGGTTATAGTTAAGGTTAAGGTTAAGGTTAAGGGTAAAGATAATGTTATGGTTAAAGTTAAGGTTAGGGTTAGGTTATAGTGAAGGTTAAGATTAGGTTAAGGGTAAAGTTAAGGTTAAGGTTAGGGTTAAGGATAGGGGAAGGTTTTAGTTAAGATTAAGGTTAAGGTTAAGGTTAGGTTAAGGTTAAGATAAGTTTAAGGATCAGGTTAAGGTTAAGCTTAAAGTTAGGTTAAGGGTAAAGTTAATGTTAGGTTGGGCTAAGGTTAAGGTTAGGTTAAGGTTGAGGTTAAGGTTAAGGGTTTGGTCAAGATAAGGGTTAGGTTATCGTTAAGGTTAGGTTAAGGTGAGGTTAAGGGTAAAGTCAAGGTTAAGGTGAAGGTTAATGGTAAGGTTAAGGTTAAGGTTATAGGTTTATTCAGGTTAAGGGTTTGGTCAAGGATAGAGTTAGGTTAAGGTTAAGGTAAAGGTTAGGTTAATGGTAAAGTCAAGTTTAAGGTTATGGTTAAGGTTAAGGGTAAGATAACTTTAAGGCTAAGGTTAAGGTTAAGGTTAAGGGGGTAAGGTTAAGGTGAACGTTATGGTTAGGCCAATGTTAAGATTAAGGTTAAGTTAGGGTTAAGCTTAAGCTTAAGCTTAAGATTAGGTTAAGAATAAAGTGAAACCTTAACATTAACCTTCCCCTAACCTTAACCCTAAACTGTACCTTAACCTTAACCTAACCTTAACCATAACCTTAACCTTAACTTTACCCTTAAACTAACCTTAACATTACCCTAATCATAACCTTAACTTTACCCTGAACCTAATCTTAACCTTAACCTAACCTTAATCTTGACTTTACCCTTAACCTAACCTTAACCTTACCTTAACCTTTACCTAACCTTAACCTTGACCTTAACTATAGCCTAACCCTAACCTTGACCAAACCCTTAACCTTAACCTTAACCTGACTAAACCTATAACCTTAATCGTAACCTTAACTTTAACTTATCCTTATCCTTAACCTTAATCATAATCTTAACGTCAGGTTAAGGTTAAGGTTAAGGGTAAGGTTATTGTTAAGGGTAAAGGTTAAGTTTAACATTACAGGTTTATTCAGCTTAAGGTTAAGGGTTTGGTCAAGGTTAGGGTTAGATTATAGTTAAATTCAAGGTTAAGGTTAGGTTAAGGTTATGGTTATGGTTAAGGTTCAGGTTAAGGTTATGGTCATGGTTAAGGTTAGGTTAAGGTCAAGGTTAAGGTTATGGTTAGGTTAATGTTTAAGATGAAATTTAAGGTCAAGGTTAAGGTTAAGGTTATGGTTAAGTTTAGCTTAAGGTTAAGGTTAAGGTTAAGGTTAAGGTTAGGTTATAGTGAAGGTTAGAGTTAAGACACGAAACCTTATCCTTGACCTTAACCTTAATCTTAACCTTAACATTAAACTTAACCTTACTAACCCCATAACCTTAACCTTAACCTCAATGTTAACCTTAACCTTAACTATAACCTAACCCTAACCTTAAAAAAACCCTAACCTTAACCCTAACCCTAACCCTAACCTTAAACTTAACTATACCCTTAACCTAACCTTAATCTTAACTATACCCTTAACCTATTCTTAACCTTAACCTAAGCTTAATCTTACCCTTAACCTTAACCTTATCTTAACCTTATCCTAACCTTAACCTTAACCTTAACCTAACTATAACCTTTCCCTTAACCTTAACCTTGACCTTAAATATAACTAGCCATTAACCTTAACCTTGACCTTAACTATAACCTAACCCTTAACCTTAACCTTGACCTTAAGTATAACCTAACTATAACCTTACCCTTAACTATAACCTTGACCTTAACTATAACCTAACTATAAACTTCCCTTAACCTTAACCTTGACCTAACCTTAACCTTAACCTAAGCTTAATCTTACCCTTAACCTTGACCTTAACCTTAACCTTGACCAAACCTAACCTTTAACCTTAACCTTGACCTTAACTATAACCTAAATATAACCTTACCCTTATCCTTAACCTTGACGTTAACTTAACTTTACCCTTAACTATAACCTTGACCTTAACTATAACCTAACTATAACCTTACCCCTAACCTTAACCTTGACCAAAACTTTAACCTTAACTTAACCTTATCCTAACCTTAACCTTAACCTAACTATAACCTTACCCTTAACCTTAACCTTGACCTTAACTATGACCTAACCCTTAACCTTAACCTTGACCTTAACTATAACCTAACTATAACCTTGCCCTTAACCTTAACCTTGACCTTTACTTAACCTTACCCTTAACTATAACCTTGACCTTTACTATAACCTAAGTATAACCATACCCTTATTCTAATCTTAACCTTAACCTTGACCTTAAATATAACCTAACTATAACCTTACCCTTAACCTTAACCTTGACCTTAACTTAACCTCACCCTTAACTATAACCTTACCCTTAACCTTAACCGTGACCTTGACCTTAAGGTCATGTTTAAGTTTTAGGTTAAGCGTTTGGTGAAGGTTAGTGTTAGGTTATATTTAAGGTCAAGGTTAAGGTTCAAGTTATATTTAAGGGTAATGTTAAGGTTAAGGTTAAGGTTAAGGGTAAAGTTAAGGTTATTGTTAAGGTTAAGGTTGAGGTTAAGGATAAGGTCAAGGTCAAGGTGAAGGTTAAGTAAAAGTTAAGATAAGGTTAAGGGTAAGTTTACGATAAGGTTAATGGTAAGGTTAAGGTTAAGGGCAAGGTTAAAGTTAAGGTTAAGGATTTGGTCAAGGTAAGGGTCAGGTTATAGTGAACGTAAAGGTTAAGTTAAGGGTAAAGTCAAGGTTAGGGTTAGGTTAAGGTTAAGATTAGGTTAAGGGAAAAGTTAAGTTTAACGTTAGGTTAAGGTTAAGGTTACAGTTAAGGTCAATGTAAGATAAGGTTAAGCGTAAGGTTAAGGTTACAAGTTTAGTCAGGTTAAGGTTAAGGTTAAGACTAGGCTAAGGTTAAGGTTAAGGTTAGGTTTAGATTAAGGTTAAGGTTAAGGTTAAGGGTAAGGTTAGGGTTAGGTTATAGTTAAGGTCAAGGTTAAGGGCAAGGAAACCCTTAACCTAAACTTTTATCCTAACCTTACCCTTACCTTACCCTTAAACTTAACCTTAACTATAACCTAACCCCAACCTTGACCAAACCTTTAACCTTAACCTTAACCTGACTAAACATGTAACCTTACCATTAACCTTCACCTTTAACCTTACCAACTTAACCTGACTAAACCCGTAACCTTAACCTTAACCTTAATATAAACTTAACCTTAATTTTACCCTTAACCTAAAATTAACCATAACCTTAACCTTAACTTTATCCTTAACCTTAAAATTAACCTTAATCTTAAACTTTATCTAACCTTAACCTTAACCTTAACCTTTACCCTAACCTTAACCTTAACCTTAACCAAACCCTTAACCTTAACCTTAACCTTGACCTTAACTATAACCTAACCCTAACCTTGACCAAATCCTTAACATTAACCTTAAACTTAATCTGACCCTAACCTTAACCTTAAATTTACCCTTAACCTAACCTTAACTTTACCCTTAACTTTAACCTGAGTCTTAACCTTGACTTTACCATTAACCTAACGTTAAGGTTAATGTTAAGTTAGGTTAAGGTAAGGATAAGGTTACGGTTAGGTCAAGGTTAAGGTTAACGTTAAAGTTAAGGATAACTTAAGGTTAAGGGTAAGATAAGGTTAAGTTTAAGGGTTTGGTTAATGTTAGGGTTAGGTTATACTTAAGGTTAAGGTTTTGGTCATGGTTAGGGTTAGGTTATAGTTAAGGTAAAGGTTAAGGATAAGTTAAGGTTAAGCTTAAGGTTAAGGTTAGGTAAAGGTTAAGGTTAAGGTTAGGTTAAGGTTAATGTTAAGGTTAAGGTTATGTTTATGGGAAGGTTAAGGCTAATGTTAAGGTTAGGTTAAGGTTAAGGTTAGGTTAAGGGTAATGTTAAGGTTAAGGTTAAGGTGAAGTTCAAGGTTAACCTCAACCTAACCTTAACCTTAACTTAACATTTACCTAACCTTAACCTTAACCTTAACCTAACCTTAACCTTAACCTTAACTATAACCTAACCCCAACCTTGACCAAACCCTTAACCTTAACCTAACGTAATCTTAACCTTGACCTTAACCTTAACCTTATCACGTTAACCTTAACCTTAAATTTAACCTCGCTAAACCCGTAACCTTAACCTTAACCTTAACCTAACCAAAATTGTAACCCTTAACCTTATCTTAACCTTACCTTAACATACCTGTAACCTTGACCTTAACCTTAACCTTAACCTTAACTTTACCCTTAACCTAACCTTAACCTTAACTTTAACTATATCTTAACCTAACCTGAACCTTACCTTAACCTAATTTAAGCTTGAACTGACCGTAACCTTAACCTTGACCTTAGCCTTAACCTTACCAGTAACCTTCACTCTTAACATTAACCAAACCCTAACCTTAACCTAACCTTAACCTTGACCTTAACCTAACCTTAACCTTAACCTTAACCTTAACCTTATCTTACCCTTAACCTTTACCTTGACCTTAACCTTATCCCTACCTTTACCTTTACCTTAACCTTAACCTTTCCATAACCATAACCTTAACCTTGAATTTACCCTTAACCTAAATTTAACCTTAACCTTGACCTAACCCTAACCTTGACCAAACCCTTAACTTTAACTATAACCTAACCTTAACCTTAACCTTCCCATAACCATAACCTTAACCTTGACCTTGAATTTACCCTTAACCTAACCTTAACCTTTACCTTCCCCTAAACTTAACCCTAATCTTACCCTAAAAATAAACTTAACATTAACCTTAACCTAATCTTAACCTTAACCTAACCTTAACCTTACCCTTAGCCTTGAACTTAAACTTAAATTTAACTATAACCTAACCCTAACCTTGACAAAACCATAACCTTAACCTTAGCTTAACGTAACCTTAGCCTTAACCTTAACCTTAACCTTACCCTTACCTTTACCCTTAACCATAACCTTAACCTTAACCTTACCCTTAACCTTAACCTTATCTCAATCTTAACTATAAGCTTACCCTAACCTTAACCCTAACCTTACCCTTAACCTTAACCTAACCTTAACCTTAACTTTACCCTTAACCTTGAATTTAACCTTAACATTCCCCTAACCTTAACCTTAACCTTAACATTAAACTTAACATTCCCCTAACCTTAACCCTAACCTTAAATTTAACCTTAACCTTAAGGTTAAGGTTACGGGTTTAGTCAGGTTAAGTTTAAGGGTAAGTTTAAGTTTATGGTTATTGGAAGGTTAAGGTTAGGTTAAGGTTAGGGTTAAGGTTAGGGTAAGGTTAAGGTTAAATTCAAGGTTAAGGGTAAAGTTATGGTTAAGGTTAGGGTTAGGTTATAGTTAAGGTTAGGGTTAGGGTTAGGGTTAGGGGTTTGGTCAACCTTAGGGTTAAGGTTAAGGTTAGGGTTAAGGTTAGGGGAAGGTTAAGGTCAAATTCAAGGTTAAAGGTAATGTTAAGGTTAAGGTTAAGGTTAAGGATTTTGTCAACGTTAGGCTTAGGTTATAATTAAGGTTAAGGTTAAGGTGATGTTATAGTTAAGGTTAAGCTTAAGGTTAGGGTAAAGTTAAATTTAAGGTTAAGGTTAAGGGTAAAAATATGGTTATGTTTAAGGTTAAAGGTGAAGGTTAACGTTAAGTTAGGTTAAGGTAAGGTTAATTTTACGGTTAGGTTAAGGTGAAGGTTAGGTTAAGTTAAGGTTAAACATAAGGTTAGGGTTAAGTTAAGGGTAAAGTTAAGGTTGAGGTTAGGGCTAATGTTAGGGGAAGCTTAAGGTTAAGGTCAAGGTTAAGGTCAAGGTTAGGTTAAGGTCAAGGTTAAGGGTAAGGTTAAGGTTAAGGTCAAGGTAAAGGTTAAGGTTAAGTTAAGATAAGGTTAAGGTTATGGTTATGGTTATGGGAAGGTTAAAGTTAAGGTTAAGGTTAAGTTAAGTTTAAGGGTAAGGGTTTGGTCAAGGTTGGGGTTAGGTTATAGTTAAAGTAAGGTTAATGTTAAGGTTAAGGTTAAGGTTAGGATAAGGTTAATCTTAGTTTAAGGATAAGGTTAAGGGTAAAGATAAGGTTATATTCAGGGTTAGGTTATAGTTAAGGTTAAGATTAAGGTTAAGGTTAGGTTAAGGTTAAGGTTTGGTCAAGTTAAAATTAAGGTTACGATTAAGGTTAAGGTGAAGGTTAAGGTTAAGGATAAGGGTAAGGTTAAGGTTAAGGTTAGATTAAGGTTAAGGTTAACCTAACCCTAGCCTTGACCAATCCCTTAACCTTAATTTCACCCTTAATCTAACGTTAACCTTAACTTTACCCTTAACCTAATCTTAACCTTAACCTAACCTTAACCTTACACTTAAATTTTACCTTAAAATTAACTTAACCTAACTTTAACTATAACCTAACCCTAACCTTGACCAAATCCTTAACGTTAACCTTATCTTAACATTAACCTAACCTTAACCTTAACCTTAACCTACCTATAACCTTACCCTTAACCTCTACCTTGACCTTAACTATGACCTAACCCTAACCTTGAACAAACCCTTAACATTAACCTTAACCTAACCCTAACCTTGACCAAACCCTTAGCAGTAACCTTAACCTTAACCTAATCTTAACCTTAACCTAACCGTAACCTTAACCTAACCTTAACCTTACCCATAACCTAACCCTAACCTTGACCAAACCTTAACCTTAACCTTCCCATAACCTTAACCTTAACCTTAACTATAACCTAACCTTAACCTTGACCAAACCCTTACCCATAACCTTAACCTGAACCTAACCTTAACCTTAACCTTATCTTTATCTTAACCTTAGCCTAACCTTAACCTTAACCTAAACCTTAAGGTTAAAGTTATGGGTAAGGTAAGGGTTAAGGTTAGGGTTAAGTTATAGTTAAGGTGAAGGTTAAGGTTAAGGTTAGGGTTATGTTAAGGGTAAAGTCAAGGTTAAGGTTATTTTTATGTGAAGGTTAAAGTTAAGGTTATAGTTAAGGTTAAGGCTAGGTTAAGGTTGATATAAGGTTAAGGTTAAGGTTAAGGTTACGTTAAGGGTAAAGTCAAGGTTAAGGTTAGGTTAAGGTTAAGGGTAAGGGTAAAGTTATGGTTAAGATTAGGGTGAATGTTAAGGTTAAGGTTACAAGTAAAGTTATATTTAGGTTAAGGTTAGGGTTAAGGTTAAGGTTAGGTTAAGTTTAAGATTAGGTTAAGATCCTTAGCTTTACCCTTAACCTTAACCTTAACCTAACCTTAACTTTAACCTTGACCTTAACCTTAAATTTAACCTTACGTTAACCTTACTTTAACCTTAACCTTCCCATAACCTTTACCTTTACCTAACTTTCCCATAACCATAACCATAACCTTAACCTTAACATAAACTAACCTTTACCTTAACCTAACCTTAACCTTAACTATAACCTAACCCTAACCATAACCTCAACCTTTACCCTTAACCTTAACCTTAACCTTAGCCTGACTAATCCCAAACCTTGATGTTAAGGTTATGGTTATGGGTTTAGTTAGGTTAAGGTTAAGTTTAAGTTCAGGGGTTTGGGGAGGTTAAGGTTAAGGTTAAGGGTAGTATAAGGTTAAGGTTTTGGTTAGGTTAAGGTCAAGGTCAAGGTTAAGGTAAAGGTTAAGGTTAGGTTAGGGTTAGGTTATAGTTAAGGTTAAGATAAGGTTAAGGTTAGGCTAAGGTTAAGGTTAAGGTTAAGGGTAAGGTTATGGTTAGTTACCTAACCCTAACCTTGACCAAACACTTCACGTTAACCTTAACCCTTAACCTTAACCTTAACCTAAACCTTTACCCTAACCTTATCCTTAACCTAACCTTAACCTTAAATTTACCTTAACCTTGACTTTACCCTTAGCCTAACCTTAACCTTAATTTTATCTTAACCTTAACCTAACCTTAACCTTAACCTTAAAATAACTATAACTTTACCCTTAACATTAACCTAACCCTAACCTTAACTTTAACCATAACCTTATATTTACCTTTAACCTTAACATTAACCTTAACCTTAACCTTAACCTAACCCTAACCTTAACTTTACCCTTAACCTAACCCTTAACCTAACCCTAACCCTAACCTTAACCTAACCCTAACCTTAACTTTACCCTTAACCTAACCCTTAACCCTTAAGGTTAAGGTATAGGTTAAGATCAATGTTAAGTTTAATGTTAAGGGTTTGGTCAAGGTGAGGGTTAGGCTATAGTTAAGGTCAAGGTAAAAGTTATGTTATATTTAAGGTTAAGGTTAAGGTTAGGTTAAGTTTAAGGTTACGAGTTTAGTCACATTAAGGTGAAGGTTAAGGTTAAGGTTAGGTTAAGGGTAAAGTCGATGATAATGTTAAGGTTAAGGGTAAAGTAAAGGTTAAGGGTAAAGTTAAGGTTAAGGTGAACGTTAAGGGTAAGGTTAAGATTAAGGTTTATATAAGGTTAAGGGTAAGGTTAATGTTAAGGTTGGGTTAAGGGTATACTTAAGGTTAAGGTTACTGGTAAGGTTAAGGTTAAGGTTAAGGTTAATGTCAAGGTCAAGGTTAAGGTTAAGTTAGGTTAAGGTAAGTTTCAGGTTACGGTTATGGTTAGGGTAATGTTAAGGTCAAGGTTAAGGTTAGGTTAAGGGTAAAGTCAAGATTAAGGTTAAGGTTACTGGTTTAGCAAGGTGAAGGTTAAGGTTAAGGTTAGGTTAAGGTTAAGGGTGAAGGATAAGGTTACACATCTTAACATTAACCTTACCCTTAACCTTCACTCTTAACCTTCACTATAATCTAACCATAACCTTGACCTTAACTATAACCTAACCTTGACCTTAACCTTAAACTTACCTTTACCTTAACCTTAACCTAACTTTCCCATAACCTTTACCTTAACCTAGCTTTAACTTTAATCTTCCCCTAACCTTAACCTTAACCTCAACCTAACCTTAACCTTAACCTTACCCTAACCTTAACCTTAACTTTACTGATAACCTTAACCTTTCCCTTAACCTAACATTAACATTGACCTTGACCAAAACCTTAACCTAACCTTAACCTTAGCCTAACCTAACCTTAACCTTAACCTAACCTTAACCTTCCCATAACCTTAAATTGAACCTTAACCATAACCTAACTTTAACCTTGAGTTTACCCTTAACGTAACCTTAACTTTAACCTTTCCATAACCATAACCTTAACCATAACCTTAACTTTAACCTTGAGTTTACCCTTAACGTAACCTTAACTTTAACCTTTCCATAACCATAACCTTAACCTTAACCTTAACTTTACCCTTAACCTAATCTTAACCTTAACCTTAACCTTAACCTTATCTTAACCTTAACCTAACCTTAAGCTTGACTTTACCCTTAGCATAACCTTAACCTTAAGTGTAAATTTAGGTTAACCTTTCCCTTAACCTTATTTTAACCTTAACTTAACCTAATCTTAACTTTAACCCCTAACCTAACATTACCTTAACCATAACCTTAACCTAACCTTACCCTTAACATTATCTTAACATTACCTTAACCTTCCTAAACCCTTAACCCTAACCTTAACATAACCTTAACCTTACCCTTAACCTAACCTTAACCTTGACTTTACCCTTAACATAACCTTAACCTTAACTTTAACCTTACTAAACCCATACCCTTAACCTTATCTTAACCTTAAGGGTTAGGTTAAGTTTAAGGTTATGGGAAGGTTAAGGTTAACCTTGACATTACCCTTAACCAAACCTTAACCTTAACTATAACCTAACCCTAACCTTGACCTTAACTTTACCCTTAACCTTTGTACCTTAACCTTAACCTTAACCTTGAACTTGACCTTAACCTAAACTTAACCTTAACCTTAACCTAAACTTAACCTAACCTTAACCATAACCATAACCTTAACCTAACCTTAACCTTAAGTTTACAATTAACCTAAACCTAACCTTGATGAAACCCTTAACCTTAACCTTACCCTTAACCTTAACCTAATTAAACCCGTAACCTTAGCCCTACCCTAATATTAACCTTTACCTAGCCTTAACCTTGACTTTACCCTTAACCTAAGCTTAACCTTAACCTTAACCTAATGTAACCTTAACCTTAACATTGACCTTGACCTTAACCTTAACCTTAACCTTAATTATAACCTAACCCTAACCTTACCCTCACCATAACCTAACCCTAACCTTAACCTTACCCTTAACCTTATCTTAACCTTATCCTTTATTATAACCTAACCTTAACCTTAGCTTGACTAAACCCATAACATTAACCATACCTTAACCTAACTTTAACCTTAACCTTAACCTTAACCATAACCCTAACCTTGACCAAACCCTTAATCTTAACCTTAACCTGATTAAACTCATAACCTTAACATTAACCTTAACCTGACTAAACCTGTAACCTTAACCTTAATCATAACCTTACTAAACTCGTAACCCTAAACCTTAATCTTACCCTTAACCTTCACCTTAACCTTAACCTTGACTTTACCCTTAACCTAACCTTAACCTTAACTTTAACCTAACCCTAACCTTGACCTTAACTTTACCCTTAACCTTTACTTTAACCTTAACATTAACCTTTACCTTGACCTTAACCTAACCTTAACCTTAACCTTAACCTTATCTTACCCTTAATCTAACCTTAACCTTAACCCTAACCTAACCTTAAGTTAACCATAACCTAACCTTAACCTTAACTTTACCTTAACCTTGACTTTACCCTTAACCTAACCTTAACCTTAACCTTAACCCGAATAACCTTAACTCGACTAAACCCTTAAGGTTAGGGTAAAGTTAAGGTTAAGGTTAAGGTCAAGGTCAAGCTTAAGGTTAAGTTAGGTTAAGGTAAGGTTATGGTTAGGTTAAGGTTAAGGTTAAGGTTAGGTTAAGGTTAAGGTAAGGTTAAGGTTAGGTTAAGGGTAAAGTCAAGGTTAAGGTTAACGGTAAGGTTAAGGAAAGAGTATGGTTAAGGTTACATTATGGTAAAGGTTATGGTTAAGGTTAGAGTTAAGGGTAAAATCAAAGTTAAGGTTACTTTAAGTTTCAAGTTACAGGTTTAGTCAGGTTAAGGTTATGTTAAGGTAAAGGTTAAGGTTAAGGTTACATTAAGGTAAAGGTTATGGTTAGGGTTAGGGTTAAGGGTAAAGTCAAGGTTAAGGTTAGGTTAAGGTTATGGTCAAGGTTAGGGTTAGGTTATAGTTAAGTTTTAGGTTAAGGTTAGGTTAAGGTTAAGGTTAAGGTTAACGTTAAGGGTTTAGTCAAGGTTATGGTTAAGGTTAAGGTTAGTTTTATGTAAAGGTTAATGTTAAGTTTAGGTTATAGTGAAGGTTAATGTTAAAACACTAACCTTAACCTTAACCTAACCTTAAACTTAACCTTATCTTAACGTTAAGCTTAAGATTAACCTAACCTAACCTAACCTTAACCTTACCCTTACTTTTAACCTTACCTTAACCATAAACTTAACCTAACCTTAACCTTACCCTTACCCTTAACCTTATCTTTGCCTTACCTTAACCATAACCTTAACCTTGGCCTTAACTATAACCTAACCCTAAAATTTACCAAACCCTTAAAATTAAACTTAACATTAACGTAACCTTAACCTTAACTAAACCCTTAACCTTAACCTTAACATTTACCTTAACCATAACCCTACCCTAACCATACCATATCCTTACCCTAACCATAAGAGGAGATCAAACAAAAACACACAGGCTAGAAAACCAAGACACAAAATCAAATGACCGACAAGAAAATTATAAAAGGGCGTGTGATCGCAGGTGATTTATTTTACCACATTGAAACTTAGAAAGTTCACCATTTCATGTTTTAAGAGTCGAGAAACGGATGAAAGGTGACTCTATCTCTTTCAGTTTTGAAATAAGCATGAAAGGACAAACACTTGATGATCCTTTAAAATTTAATGAGTCAGAAAAGATCAAAATGACTACTCTGGAACTCTAGGGAAAGGGTGTACCAGATATTCGTGAGATGCAATATACACCTTGGTTTCAAAATGAAAGAGAAATAAACCAAGGACTTAATGTATGTGCAGGCAATCTCCCCAAATGCTGTGTCCAATGTATCACGGGTATAAGGCAGCAGACTCGGCTTCCTACGGATAAATGATAGCAACCTAGTGGGGTCTCCCTTTATATACGCAATAGTACGGGGAGCACAAGTCCGTACTAGCACTGTCTAAAGCCAAGAGACAAACGAAAACTACTAGGTTTAACGATGCTGGAACATGTCACTAGCCTAAACCTATAAATATTTCGTTAATGTTTCAATGCTACCTGAAGGTAAACTGAATAAATTTTAGTGTTGATCTTCAATTATGTTTCAATTTCCAGGCCCTACTGAATGTTATGTCTCAAAATCCTCTAAATGCACACTACATGCCACAATGTATCACTTTGTTCGATGAATAGCTAACTACGGGAAGGTTGAGAGCTTTCACACAATAACAAAATGATCACAAAACAACCACTAGTGTCTCTAATGCACGCTAATGCAACTAAAAGCTTTTCTTTCAGAGTTATAAATCACTAATAACACAGAAAAAATTTAATTTACATTAACTAGTCATAAGAAAAAGAGAGTTTTTTTGTGTATTTTCAATGTTTAAGAGAAAAGTGCACTAAACAAAATGAAAACTAATGAAAAGAAAAATTTGAGAAGAGATAGCAAAAGAGAAAAGACAAGCAAGTTCACTCAATGCCGAACACAACAATCAAACCTCAAATTGACAAAGAAGTCCTTCAAATCAAAGAGGAATCCCAAAGACTCAAATGAACCATGTAGTCTAGGCCCAAAACAAGACAAAGCGAAATTCGAATGAAGAAGAATCCAATCACTCAAATAATGCTACAAAACAATGGAAAACCACCAAATGAATGCAAAGAAGCAGTAATGAAATTGACTGATCAAACGAAGACCAAAAGCTCCTACGAGAGGCTTGACACACTATAGCACCTAGATGCCCTAGGGCTAGAATGTAAAATCGATAGTAGAGGGCAAACAACTGGAGGATGAAGGTCACACTCAGTCAAAAAAGGCTCTAGAACACTCAGGCAATCGAAAAAATGACACCAAAACCACAGACCAAACTTAGAAATCCCAAAAAGAAGCAAACCCTAGTGCCTCACAGGATTGGCACAACTGTCAGGCTGCAACTAGCGCCAGAACGGGATTGGCGTTGGGGATAAACTGGCAACATGCACCAGCTGGCGTGACTGTCAGGGAAAACCACGCCAGTCGAGTTTACTAATGCAAAAGATGAAAAACAACAATTGGGAGCAGATCAAGGATGGTGAAGCTAAACAAAGGTTTAACACTAGAAAAGAGCGAACCAAAAGAGCTGATCAAGCAGGAAAAGATCAAAATCAACGGAAAAGACAAGAAAAACTCCAATCAATGTCCCCTTAGTGGAGTCACTAGTTTTTTGGAGAGGTAAATCCCCTCTGCCAATGGAGGCGATCCCTACTAGCCCAGATCAGGTCTAGCAACAACCGAGTCACGCTAAGACGCAGGTTCCTAATTGCAAAAGACCAAGATGCGACAAGAGGCCTACCTTAATTCCTATGCTGCTATTGCTTGTAGAGAAGATGGCGCTTCCATCCCTCGCTCTGGCAGATCACAATTCTCTCGCTAGGCACATTCGAACACTTGCACGTACACGAAGAAACAACAAACAAACAAGCATAAAACCTAATACATGCAACTATGTATCAGTCAGAGAAGATAAAACTCATAAACATAAAACATGAACATCTGAGTGGAACCATAATTGAAGTCGTTTATTACTAATTAGAACAAAGAAATATACAACCTGAGCTCTAACGCTGGATCTTCCTTTGGTGGATCAACAGCGGAGTACATCTCGGTAAAGCTCGTTGGGAATGGGACAAGTCTCTCTCTTCGGCTTTCTGACGATAATCTCCTTATTAATGATTCAACACTATTCAGGCTAGCTTGCAAAAGGAAAATGACAATATTATATAGATGGTGGAAGGGGAGTTGGGATCCCTACAATGGTAGGATTGGCCCTATCCGCAAGGAAGCTTCCATGATAGTTGGAAAACCACTTCCCCTACATGGAGATTAGGAGCCAAACCTCCCAACTCATTTTAGAGACTCGTTCAGGAGTTGGTTGGAATCAAACTTCCACCATTTTTTTTAAAAATAATTCTTATTAAGCCTAGCATGGGTAATACACTGGGAAAAAGTGTCAGTTGGCATGCCATCTTTGGTGGATTTCCCCCATTAGCATGAGGGCTGAACTGTCTAGTCGAGCTAAGGCAAAAAGGGCTATTTTTAGGGCTTTTCACAGGAAATTATCTTCAGGGGAATGATTTTCTTTGTCAATGGGAATGCCATGAAAGTGGTTTCAAGTCATGTCACTACTCACAGGTCACGTAATAGGCCCTCCAATGTGCGGGACGAGGGATTACAGGGACGGTGACAAATTACTGTGTAACAGATGCCCCCTAAAGCATGAGGCCTAAGAGAGAGAGAGGGGTGAAATGCTTTACGGGAACGTGTCCAACTGAAAACACTGTCGTCAGAAAACCTATGTAGACAAGTAAAACTGATATCTCAAATACATGATATATGTGGTATGGGCGCAGCCATCCATAATAGAGTATACAATAATCAAGATCTGAGGCATGGCCGCAGCCATCCAGTGAGGATCGATAAATAGACTCAGGTATGGTCGCAACCATCTAATCAATAATTCATGTAACCAATCATAAAAATCCACAAAATCCGTAGCCTGGATTCCAACAGGAAAAATCCAAGCTCTTGCGCTCCATCTCGACCTGAACAGAGTTCAAGTTCAAGCATATGAATAAGTGAGTTGAAGTCGAACATGCGAGAACGTTGCCTAATTACTAGCCAATGATGAAATTTGTTAACATATGTGAGAGGAACCACCAATAATGACAATGGCCCTCAAGGTACTATAGGTACAACCCATAGAATGTGAACAGTGAGCTGGTGTTGAACACCCGCAGAATCATTCAATCGAAGTTCAATGATGAAAACCTTGCGTCGAATGTGAAGAACTTGCCATTGAGGCATGCAGGTTCCAAGGTATCGAAAGGGAGTCTCTAGATTAGTTTCTTGGATAATGAGATGAAGTCGACATGAAGTGACCTTGATCGAAGGTGGGCCATAGTGTTTCCCACATCATCGATGCGAGACAGAGGAACATAATATTGTGAATCAGGATTAGATGAGAATCAGAGGAAGGTTGAAACTTGCAGAGGTCAACTTCTCTTGAAAATATCAGCAGCACGATAGTGGATTTGGCAGTATTTGAAATAAAAAGTTTAGAGGTCATGACGATGGGGCAAAGAGAATATGAGAGGTCAAAAAGGATTACCCAAACCCACGGAAGCAAGAAAAAAACGAGATGAGATGTCCCCAACCTGACATGAATATAGACAACTGCCATGTTCAAGAGCGACACACTATCAACATGACGACGATACTGGTTCCATTTTTCCCCACCATTTCTGGTGAGTACCCCAATTTTTTTTCACAAAAAGCTTGAAGGGGATAGCATATTCTTGTGATATAAGTTATTCCTTCGGACAAATCCATCCTAGTACATTTAACGAGCCCTAGGAAGGAGGAACTCGAATATCGTCATTACGACTGAATCCGATGTCATCAGGGTTTAACGAGTCTGACAAAGGGAAAACTCAACATCTTTTCATGTTTAGAGAGTTTGAAAAGACAGGGGAAAAGTAAACTCCAAAAGTCCCTTTTCATAAATAGTTCCTTAGATCCGAAAATGTAGAAAACTATGTCTGAGAAAACCTCCTAGTTGTGATAGGCTAGGGTATTCCTTTTTCGTAAATAATCTATCCCAGCTTGAAAAAGGGGTAAACTTATACTGGGTAGATGTCGTTTCGTAGCCACTTTAACGAGATAAAAAAGATAAGAGACTCGACAATCTTTTCATGTTTAGAGAGTCAGAAAGAGCTGAAAGATGACTCCAAAATGAATTTTTTGTGTTTTTACTGAGTTCGAAAAAGTATAAAATACAACTCGTATCACCATCCAAGCTGCATAAAAACCTGTTGTTGCACATGAAAGCGAGCATAAAACTCATTTTTCGACAAAATATACCAAAATATTGGGAAAAATGACTTTCAAAATATAATTTGAATTTGAAAAGTTATAAATATGCCACAAATAGTAAAAACATATTTACTTTTACTTTTTACCTCTTTTGGAGAGAAACAGTGAGCTTTTGTTGTTCAAACTTGCGGCAGCGATTGTGACCAATCCAGTACATCATTCCAGTTCTCGTTCGTTCCAGGTAAGAGATTCTCTCCTTAGCTTTGTTTTGATTCATTTTTTGTAGATTTCCATTATGTGTTTGATCTCTAGGGGAACCCTTTGCAAAATTAGGGCTCGGCCAATTGGCACGATTATCAGGCACGGACCCGCGCCAATTAGCTCCTTTTTGCAAAGGGGTCGTGCCAGTTCGCGCGACTGTTAGAAAAACAGTTGTGCCAATGGCGCAACTAAAATTTCCGCCTTAGTTTGACAAAATGTGAGCCAATCAGTTGAATTTTCAAGTGTTACATAGATCTAATAAGGTGTTTTTGACCATGTTGGTGCAGATACCCAACCACAATGGTGATTGAGTGGAAGGAGAGGGAGCATGGTGAAGAGGATGAAATGGCCATGCAAAATGAAGCATGTATGGCTGCCCTCCGAAATTGCGGTCTCAAGAAGTTTTTCCTCACACCATGTTTGAGAGCTCAACTTGAGCTATTGAAATATTTGATTAGCATATGGGATGAGAATGAAGAAGTGTTCTCGCTCTGAGACCAAGTACTAGAACTTGAGGTCTCTGATGTTTATTTCATAACCGGATTGTCCTGCAGAGGCCCAGTGCCAATCATGACAGGAATTAGACCTTCTGGAGAAAAAATGGAGATGGTAATGGCGAGAGTGTGCCCAGGGGCACAAACAGGATCGAGCAGAGGGAAAGTGGGCATCCACACAGTCCGTGATCTAGCACTCTGAGTAGTTCTTCACACCATTACGTGGGCTGCAGGGTTGCAGGCACCGCATGAGGCAACCAAAGCATAGCTCCTACTAGCCTCTAAATGCATGAATCCTACACTTTTTGATTAGGCCACTGCTGTAACAACAAACATCAAACGACAGCTGAAAAAGTGCAAGAAGGCCAAACTGAAACAGTTTGGGTATGGTTCCATTCTGGTATCATTCGTTCTGTAACGATTACCAATTTTCCAGGGCCAAGGGGTGATAGTCACCGAGCTATCATTGAGGGAGCCAAGGATGGCTCGATGGGTAGCACTCATGCCTAGATCAAGAGGGGGCCAGCAGATGTCCTGGAGGCCCAAGTTTTTTTGTATGGCTACGATGACAGTTGTTCATCGTTGAGGACTAGCCCTACGCTGGTACCAACTTCACGGGAGACCCAGATCTTCCACTCTTGGAGGGGGATGACTGGGACGAGGAGCTAGGTATGAATCTTTCTGATTTTTTATGTATTTATGTTTTTTTTTGTGATACATGCTTATTCTTAACAAACTATTCTATGTGTATGCAGATGTTGGCCCAGAGAGGCCCACCGGCATGTCGCCCATTGCACGGAGGACCCCTCTCGCACATGATCCTCAAGCTAAGGGTGGTGAAGGGAGCGAGCTAGTGCAGAACCTAGAGGGTATCACCCAGGGGATCCCAGATTATGCATGGCTAGCAGAAGTCCCGATGGCTTACCAGAGACACATGATGGGGGTGCCTCGTCGCCTCCATCAATTGCTGAGGCAATTGGTGTGCGTGGTGACATGCTACCATGAGCACCATGTTGATTAGTCATCTAGGGATTTTATATGCATATTTTTGAGAGACATGGTGTCTCTGGCTATTATTAAAATAGACATGTATAGTTTTTGATTTTATGTGATGTAGACAAACTGGAAACTATTCGACATATATATATATATATATATAGAGAGAGAGAGAGAGAGAGAGAGATCTATTTCTGGATGGATCTTTTTACATGTGATGATGTTTTTTACAAGTTGTGCAAACTTATGTCTAAAACTAAATTAGCTACTGCATCTATTAACACATTCATGTGTCTAGGTATGTGTTGATATGTGATGTAATCAAATTTTCTTTCCAGTAAAAGAATACGTAGATACAGGCGTAAAATGGATGGGTTTCTAACTGAATAATGACCGTTAAGTTGTAGTACTACAAGCTACGAGTCCAGATACACAAGTAACACATGAATACTAAGGCTAACATCCTCATTTAATAATTACGAAATGGCACTATACTCCGCGGCATTATTTGTGGTAAGCCCCAGACAAACACCTTGCAAATTAACTAACTCACCAGCAGGATCGTAGATTACCTAGGCTACCAAGGATAGATTCCTGGTACTGCGGGAGGCACCATCCACGAAACTGACAAAAGAATTAATAGACATCTGCACAATCAGGAAGACCCAATCAGCAAAAAGATGCTTACAAAGCACACCACACCACACATGCACAAAAATGAAAGCACTCACTTATGTACACACACACGACACAATAATAACTCAAGCGTAGTACTTTTTGAGGTACAACGCATTCCTAGGCTACGCCAGAGGAACTCCTTCGTAGTCGATAAGCTCATAGGCCCCATTTTTTAATACTTGTTTAACTATATAGGGCCCATGCCATGTGGGCTGGAACTTGCCTGCTCCAATTTTATTGTGTGCTTGGTCATATAGGAGGATGAGGTCCCCTTCAATGAAAGAATGTGAAGAAACTGATTGATCGAAGTGGGCTTTCACCCTCTTTTTCTATGCCTCAATAACCAAGGCAGCTAAATGACGGGTTTCATCCAGTTGTTCCAAATACAAGAGACATTCTTCCTCTAGAGAAGTGTCAGGCAATAGTTCCACAGCTAACTTCAAGGAAGGAATTTCGCATTCAAACAGGAGAGTCGCTTCCAAACCATACACCAATTGGAAAGGTGTGAATCCGGTTGCATTCTTTACAGACGTTCGATAAGCCCAGAGAGCTGAGAACAATTGGAGATGCCAGTTGGATTTGTGGATACCAATCTTTCATTGAAGCATCGTGACTAGAACCTTGTTCACAGCCTCAACCTGGCCATTCGCTTGGGGGTAGTATGGCATTGAGCTATCATGGCGTAAGCCCAACTTTGATGTCAGCTCAGCCATCATGTAATCCCTAAAATGAGTGCCATGATCGATGAAAATGGCTTTAGGGACTCTAAAATGCGTAATAACATGGTTGAAAAGGAATTGGCCAGCTGTCTTACCATTGGCAGCTAATGTAGGCATCGCTTCGGCCCACTTAGTGAAGTAGTCCATGGAAACGATTATATAAGCATGCCTCCTAGCCGAGTGAGGGTTACATGTCATAAAATCTACGCCCCATTTAGCAAAAGTGCCTACGGTAATGATAGGATTCAAGGGTAAGGGTGGCGTGTGCATCTTGCGATGAAAGACCTGACACGCATGACATTTTCGAACTGCAACAATACAATCTTTGAATATAGATGGCCAGAAGTAACCTGCACGTAGAATCTTCTGGGTGGTGGCATATCCAGACATGTGACCGCCACAGGTGCCACTGTGACAGTCATTCAAGACTCTCTCAGTCTCTTCTAGGTTCAAGCACCAACAGAGCATAGAATCAACTCCGACACGGTACAAGGTATCTCCTACAATGTGGTATGGTTGAGATTGATGTCGAATCTGATGTCGAGCATCCTTTGTCAATTCAGACCAGAATTTGGATGTTTGAAGATACACGATAATGTCACTATACCATGGATCACGAGTGCTGATGAGAAAGAGTGTTTCATCTGGGATATGATCCTGGGATTGGGATGGAACGGAGTCTGTCGGGAGAGAGCAAATAAGATCAGAAAAAACAAATGATTTCGTCGACTTAGTAGTGGTGAATTCTAAATCGAACTCCTGAAGGATTACAATCCACTTGGAGTACTTTCCCCCCAGAAATTGTTGAGACAAGATATATGTCATGGGGTTGCAGTCAGAAACCATGGTTACGGTACGCAATAGGATGTAATGGCAGAATTGTTGAACGGCCTGAACCGCAGTGAGCGCCAACTTCTTGACATGAGCATAGCATGTTTCCGTGTCGAGAATATTCCGTGATAGATAATAAACTACATGTTCATTCCCATCATCGTCATCCCGTACCAAAACCATATCTATCGTGCTAAATGAAACGGCCAAATAAAAGGTGAAATCGCGATGATAGTTGGGAGGACGTATGAGCGGAGTGTTAACGAGTAACGTTTTAATCTTATCAAAATATCGCTAGGCAATCTCGTCCCAATGAAAGGGAACATCCTATTTTAAAATTTGGGTAAAGCCCTTGGCCACTTCCGCATAATTCAGAATGAAACATCGTAAGAAGTTAGCTTTTTCCTACAGACTCTGCAGTTGATGTAACGAGGAAGGGGATGGGAGGTTGATAATGGCCTCGACCTTGAGGGGGTTAAGGCGAATTCCATATTTGGAGACAATGAATCCAAAAAGATGACCAGAATCCACGTAGAAGATGCACTTATGAGGATTGAGCCTAATATTGTAGCGTCTACAATGGAGGAAAATCTGGTGGAGGTGTTCAGGATGGTCCTCACGCCGAGCTGAATGGGCTGGAAAATCGTCTAGATATGGCTAAACAATATGACGTATGTCATGGAAAGCATAAGACATAGCACGCTGGAAGGTGGCTCCAACATGTTTTAAACTGAATGGGAGATTTTTGTAAGCGAAAGTACCACACGGATAGATAAAGGCAGTATTATGTTGATCAGTGGGTAAAATATTAATTTGATTGGACCCAGAGAAGCTGTCCATAAGGGAATAAATCTCACTCCCCGCACATTCATCAATGATATGATCTATAAAAAGGAGTGGGGTAATTGTCCTTAGGACAGGCCCGATTAATGTCTCGGTAATCAACATAGACCTGTATAGTGCCGTGCTTCTTATCTACAGGGACAATATTTGAAACCCATTCTGTGAGGGGAATTGGATATATAAAGCCCGCATTAAGAGGTTTTTCAACTTATGCCTTTATAGTTGTGGCTTTTCGAGGATGCACTGGACGTAGACACTGACACGTGAGTTTCACACCTAGATAGGTATGAATCCCATGCACAACTATACTGGGATCAATCCCATGCATCTCTTCATAGGACCATGCGAAAACATCTCTGAATTCGCGAAAAAGGTTCGTATAAACTTGTATCCCTTCAGGATAACAAGTCACTCCCACATGAATATTCTCGACTACCCCTGGTTTGACGGAGATGTCGATTGGCATGGTTTGATTAATATTACTCAGGTTTCCCTCTGACAGGACCTCATGAGTCAATATCAGTGTTTGAAGAGGCAGAGTGGGAACCTTAGATGCGAAGCGCTCTAGACAATTAGACATTGCCCCTAGGCCGAGCATGAATGAGGAACAATGATGTCCATCGCTCCATGGCAGATCTTCAAGAGACATTGTTTCAACAATATCTTCATCATAAGGGAAGACTTATCTTAAAGGGTTAGGCGAATCCGCATCATCAAGCCAAGGGGATTGAGAATATATATCCAGAGCCATGCTCGAAGGAGCATGTTCAGGAGGAGGATCAGATGCAGTGATGATTTCACAATAATTAATCTCAAATGGAGTTAACGACATTGATTCTCTGAAATAAGTCACCTGTTCAGGCAAAGGGATGATCCAAGGGTCATCGGACCTAGAGACCATATAAACTTGAACGGTGTGTGGTGGTGGCGCAGGAAAAATACCCATGAGGATGGGGTCCTTGAAGAGATCGAGTCCTACACTGTCGGGGGGATTAGGGATCTGATCCACATAAGGAACGTTATTCTCAGAGGATGAGGTGAAGAAAGACAACTGATCCACAGTGATGATTTTTCCCTCATGAGGGAACTTTAGAAGCTGAAAGAGGGTGGACAAAACGCATAGCATGGTGTGAGTCCAACTACAGCCAAGAAGGAGATTGTAGTTGAGCTTGGCGTCAACCACTTCTACTTCTATGTTGACTGTCTTCCCCTGTAACGTGATCAGTAAACTCTTGAGAACACCCATGGGTTTCGATTCCCAACCATCGAATACCTTTAGGGCATTGGGAGACGATGTAAGAGCCGGAGAGCTAATGGCCTTCTAGTAAGCGGATGACATAACATAGGTGGAAGCACCTTCATCCACAACGGCCCTATGGATGTTGAGGCCGTTGATCCCGACTTGGATAACAAGAGCGATTTGATGTGGAAGTCAAGGGACAAAATTTTCTAGGTCGAAGGTGAGAAGATTAGAATCGGCGGGATCGATTCCACCGATTGCAGACAACAGAGCCTTCCGTTGCGATGGGAAAATTTGAATAACTTCCAATGCAGACATTGCAGAAGGCACCTGTGCCAAATCCTCAACAATACTGTAGTGCTGAGTGGCACGGGTGTTTGGGTTGTAGGAATATTTTCGCAGAACACCTTAAGAAGGTGGCCTCATAATAGGTTCAGCGCTGGGCTTCTCAATTTCTAAAGGACAAGAGACAGGTGGGGGAGGTGGGCCATCCACAACTTCCTTTCTAGCTGCCTGGCGTGATCCAGCATAATCCTTTGAATGCATAGCAATTGAGACAGGTGCAACACCATTCATCATAAAGACCTAGGACCCAAATGGTACAGATGGTGAAGGCTTCTCAACCATCTGGGTCTGCTGAGACGGGAACAGTTCTTTGAGAACTGCTGGAGTCCCTTTGGAGCCTTTCAAAAGTTGACTAACTTTAGATCGCCGAGGACAATCTTTGGTATAATGGTCTCCTTCACAGATAAGGCAGGGGTACTTTGGTTTACATTGGGAACCATCATCAGTATGAGGTTTAGAAGACTCTGGTTTCGGAGCATCGGGTTTGGATTTTCATTTTCCCTTCTTCTTTCCTTTGGAGGCCTTTTCCGTAGGATTAGCCTGAATGGCATTGACCTCTGCAGTCTTACCAAAATCCAGAGGGGTAGGAAGAGTAGAATTATTGGAAGAATTGGACTTCTGCTTCCCATTTGAGGATTTTCGAGAATTTTGAGAAATAGAACCAATAACACCATCCACCACTGGGATAGGTGGTGCTTTAGAGGTCCCAGGCCGCAAAGAATCAGTCAAAATGTCATAAAGCGTGCCAGACTGAGAGTACACCGGATCAAGGTATTGAGCACACACGATGGCTTGTTCTTTAGTCACACATGCCCCCATAGCAATATCTTGAGCGATCTTGTTAACGAAGGAGGTGGTGAACCAATCAGTTAGCAGTTGATCAGGTATATCAAACTTTATCAATCTATGACGATGTCACCACTCGTGAATATGATCAGATATGTGGGTGGATTTATCCTACTTCAAGGAAGTCAAGAGATGCGTCCCGGCTTCATAAAAAACCGGTAACTGGAAGTGTGTTAGAAAATCCATGGCTAACGTATTGAATTCATGAAAGATGTCATGAGGTAACACTATATACCGCTTAGCGGCAGCATCAGTAAGAGTGCACTGGAAGAGACGTAGATGAATTGAATCATCAACCCAAGAGTTGGATGAACACCATAGATGGTAGGTCATTACATGAGCTTGGGGGTCCTCTCCAGCTTTACCTTCAAACTTAGGACAGTCACCGGGCACCTTGGTCAGAACCAGAGGCCAATAAGGATTGTGAAGAATCAGATCATTGGTTAATTTAGAAATGTCTGGTAATTCCAAGGTGGCCAAGAATGACAACTGAGTATTGAAAGGAATACTAGGCCCTTGATAAGGACTTGTACCTATACTCCACCCTGGTTGAGCATAACCTTGCCCCCATTGGTTCTGTCCCGGAGGATTCTTACCATAGGGGGTGTAGGCCATATAGTTAGACTGATATGGTTGCTGGTAACCAGTGTATGGGGGTTGATAACCAGGGTATGGACCCTGATTATATGTCGGCCCCATTTGAGCAGTATACGGATTTGACTGCTGAGTATAGGTATAGCCTAGTTGTTGAAGATAACAATTAGAACCTTGGGGTGGGTTGTAAACTAGTCGTGATTGACCTTGAAGATAATAATCGTCGTCCGGATTCGTCCCGCCCTTGCCTCGCTAATATTCTTCCAAGACTTGTGCACTCGAGATGGCATATAAATGGATGAACATCTCCAGGAAACAAGGGTTTCCTGATATAAATCTGGGAAAGTGCAGGAAACATGGGGAATCAGACTTGAACTGGGATTCCAATAGAGTATAATGTCTATATAATTTCTCTCTCCCTTAGGCCATGCACATGAGGGGCTTTCATACTCCCTCAAAGTAGTTTCAGTCAGTTGGAAACAGTTGGCCACGTGCTGGGGTGGTTGAACTACTAGAGTAACCATCAACCCAACTCGAAAATAGGGATTTTTTATATATTTTTTAATGATTTTAATGGTATACGCGGAAAAGTACATATGGACTCGCGTACACACACGGAAAAGTCTGGGCATATCCGCGTATGGGGATTTTAACACTGTTTTTTAGTGAATTTTGTTCAAGTCTGTAGGAATGGGTGCCCAAAGCCATAAAAGCAATCATGAATCATATGAAGGTGAAAAATGATGCTATAATAGATGCCCCCTAATATATGAGGTCAGAAGGGGTACATGATGGCCGAAATGTATTATGCACATAGAAAGAACTTCGCAAGGACAAGAGAGGACTTCACCAGATTTCAGCCTGCCAAAAACCAATGAAGGAAAATAGAGAGTCAACTCATATTGAGGCAGGCATACCCATGCTCAGTAAAAAATACATCATATGGAAAGTACTGAATAGATCCAATATGTATACAAGTATAGCTAAACTGAAAGTACATAATGAATCATCTGAGCATGACCCAGAAGTATAAGTCTGAATCAATGTCCAAGTATCACATATAGAAAGCTGATTAATGATGTTGCAACTGGATGTCTGATCATAGAAGTAACTGAATCTCCAAGTACCAAATCATAAAAGGTGGAATAAATGGTACAATCACGCAACTCGGGAGCCAACATATAGGATGCTGTTGTACTGACACTGCAACATATAAGGGTGAACGACATCACTGGAAGAAACTGAATGGACTGTCAAAAGTGAACCGAGAAATGTTGATGCAACCCGAGGTCTTCACTGATCACTATGGCACAATTCTACACCATGGGAATAAATGAGCTGAAGTCGACCATGTAAGAAATAGTTGGATTACCGGTCAATGATGTATACCGTTAACCAATGCGAGACAACCCACCAATAATGAAAATGAGTGTCAAGGTGCCCCAGTACAATCTAACAAGTGCGAATGAATGAGTTCAAGTCGAACACTTGAAAGAATCTACCAATCAAGAGGCAATGATGAATCCCCACTATTGATAGCAAAGAGTCTGCCACTGATGACTGCAAACCCTAAGGTACTGAAAAAAATACTCTAGACCTTATTCCCAGAGCAATGAGTCGGATTCGATGGGAAAAGATCTGCTGGAAGGAAGGCATTAAGGCATCCCACATCAGTCCAGCGCGAGTGTAACCCGCAGGCCAAGATTTGGAAGGAATCGGACGAAGCAGAGTGATGGAACCAAAACCGAAGTACGTTTCTGACGTGCACAAGATGAAGCTAGCGCATGGAAGAAACCCTCTGAACCAACCAATAATGAAATCTGACACAGAGGCGAGAAATCCACCGATAGGGTCAAATGGAAATCAAGGTACTGCACGAATCCCAAGTGCGATAATGTGTGCTGATGTCGAACATAGGGGAAACCACTCAGTCAAAGACCCATAATGATGATCAAATGCTGAGCACAAGGTCACCTATCAATGATGGAAATAGGGCCAGGGTGCAGCTCTAGGTTTGCTCTCAGAGCAATGTGTCGTAGTCGATAAGAGACAAACCCGCCAACAAGAAGTCAATGGAGACCTTCTCAAACCAGCACGAGCAGAGGACCAAAAACATCTGATGTGACAGAACAAGATACTGACAAGATTGGGAAGGCCGACTGAATAATGAGTCAAGAGACACCGCAGAATGGCCGACTCTGGTTAGACTTCCCTTGAACAAAAGCATGACTCATGATGACCATGGCAGTAAAAAGTGACACTGTATAAGTCCGTTATGCAGGAGGCAGAACAAACTCTCCATATGATTGGAAGAGATAACCAACCAGGGGAGAACTGACAAGTGAAACAAGGTAAAGTCTGAACCTAGGTCAAAACTAAAACCATCCCAAATGGAGGAAAGATATATAAGTATATGTGCTTTGTTCAAGGGCGACAAATTGACACTGTACTGCCATCAAATAACGAAGTTACATCCCATTCCCGCTCTTTTTGTTATATTTGATTTTTTTTTCTTTTTCATATAATAAAACTGAAAAAGAATAAAATAATGCTATGTTACAATGGATAGAACGAGTATCAAAAATCAGATGCACTAGTTCCTGGGATTGGAACGATCCTATGCTCAATGCAAGGTGGCGAAAACTGCTAAGTGATACTCAGAGGAATGTTCCATCCATGGGTAAAAGGGTGTCAAGTCGCGATAGCTAAGTGCATGCAATGGTTTAACTTGTACAGATAGACAAGGTCAAAAGTTGGCTTAAACATTGAGTCCAAATGAAGCCGGCTAAAGGCCAGGATAAACAAGTAGCCAATATGCAATGCAGTAATACAACTCAACAACACCAGGGAGCCTCTAGGGTAATATCCAGAAAAATGATGGTGAGGAAGAATAAGAATGAAGCTTCAACACATAAGTCATGGTAGGACTAAAGAGGACTCTCGAGCCTACATAAAATGCAGCATGGGCAACAATTGATAACGAGGAACTAACTAGGAAGCCCATGTAAAGGAAGGCTATACCACCAAGTCATGATTAAATAATCGGTGAGTGAAATGGGTGTAATACTCATGACCTGATGGGATCGACCCTACGGTAAGTGATCAAAATCGAGGCTAGTATGCAAAATGCAACAGAAAGTGGATTCCCTAACCTATATGCCAGTGAAGATCATATACCTGCCATGACGGGTCAGCAGTCATGGATCAAAATCTGGAAAAATCTCAAAAATCGTCAAAATGTACCTGAAACATGACAAACTGGGCACTTCCAAGCATCCGGGTTATGCAGCTTAAGATAGATTGAAAAAATAAGCATAACAAATTTTTGCAAAAATTTTCAACTTTTTGGGCATAAATAGACAAATTACCTCATATTTGGTTCATTATTACATTGCTGATTTGGAAAAAAGTGCTCTGGAGAAAAAACTTCTTTCGTCAAAACAGGAGCAACCGACCGTCGAATTCCATCGAATTTCTCAGGTTAGCTCTTAATTCATCCTGCTATTCATTTTGTCCGTTCATAAATTAAAATTTAGGAATTTTTCACCATATAATCTCTTTTTAAAAATCACAGGTTTGCACATACACGGGTTAGTAATGACGAAGTCGCGTATACACGCGACTGTGCACAAAGAAAGTCGCGTATGTGTAGTCCCAAATGAAAAAAGCGTAGCTAATGAAGGAATTATTGAAATTTTGCAGGATGACCATATCATGGAGAGAGCGTGAACACAGTGCAATTGATCAAGAAGTCATGCAGGACCAAGCATCACTAAATATTCTTCGGAATTTCGGCTTGCTCAAGTTTTTTAAAATGCGAAATATGAAGAGCAATGTCCGGTTGCTCGAAATGCTTGTAAACTATTGGGAACCGGAAGAGGACTGCTTTATGATAGATCATATGCCTGTACGCATTGAAGTGGAAGACATATATTTTATCACTGGACTCTCCCGGAGAGGGGAGCTAGTAGACTTGCACGGTAAGCCTTTGGGAGGGCTCACCGTGGAAGATTACGTCCACGTGTACTGTGTAGAGGGTTCTAAGAAAGTTGGAACTCAAATTGCAATCAAAGATTTAAGGGATTTGCACATGAAAATCCTCCTTTTCACCATTGGCAGAGTGGCAGGATCTACCTCCCTACACCAGGCGTCCAGGATGCAAATGAGTATAGCAGTAAATGCTTAACTCATGTATATGATTGGTGCACAGCCCTACTGATGAACATGAAGCAACAATTGACCTCTATCCGCCAGACAAAAATAAAACACTTTGGATACGGTACAATTTTGATGACATTCTTCTTTGAGAAGATTCCAGCACTAAGACCCAGAGTGATCTCTACCATCAGTAGCCCGAGAGACCCAAGAATTGCCCGCTGGGCAGACATGATGAAGAGATTGGGGGGAAGTGAAGTTCCCCGGACCACTTGGGATGATGAGTTCTTCCTATGGTGGAGAGAACAAATCATCGCTGTGGACGACTATCCCTATGCTAGGATGGAATTTCGTGGCGATCTAGATCTTTTCCTTCCACCAGGCACAGCATGGGGTACAATCGGTAAGTTTACAATTTTTGACTTATATAATTTTTTTTTGGATTTTTTCAATATGTATGAAAAAATGTGAAAAACAAACATGTTTTTGATTGGATTCATAATGACTTACAATATAAAAATGATCATGAAACAGATATTGGACCAGTGTGACCTGAGGGTTACTCGAGACATAAGCGTCGCAGGGGTGAAGCGGATATAGTAGATTCAGACAGAACCCTCCAGGCTATACAGAGGAACTTGGAGGGGTTGACCCACCAAGTACCTATGGCTACAGTGGAAGATCTTCTTGAAGCCATCCAGAGACGAGTGGTAGGAGTACCCCGTGACTGGGTACGGTTATTCCGTCGAGTTGCCACCGTGATTGTGTTCTATAGGAACACAACTTCTGGGCAGGGACCTCAGCAGTAGATAGATATGATGTATCAGATGACTTTATATTTTTTGAGACTGAACATGATCGGGCATAAGCCCAAGTTTTTGTATGACCTATGGATCCAAATTGTTGTATAGTTTCGAACACTCTGATGATATATATACAGTGATGTTTGATGTGATGTAACAAATGTATCAAAATGTATGATGTTTTTTATTAAGTTTTATTGTATGGAATGATTAATGTGCCAATCAATTTCTTGATTAGCTAATGAGTCTGCTAACCAATTGTCAGCTTGAGGAATATGAATGAAAGTTAAAAATTGAAATGATCTTTGGAACAAACGTACCCTCAAGAACAACTGGAGTAAAAATGGATCTCGAAACCGATAAGTATTGTTCAACCATGACACCACCAGCTGAGAGTCCAAGAAAACTACCAACGAATCAACACCCAAATATATTGCCTCCGAGAGTAGATAAACAACTGCAGTGTATTCTGCTATATTATTGGAAGTGCAGGACAGCGTGGTGACTTTCACGGAACAATTAATTAATGGACACTTTGAAGCACCCAAGCCGCGGAAGCTAAGTTCCGGGTGTGTCTACTAGCACCATCGGTGAAACCAAAATGACTCATGACATCCGACACAACCTGCCAAAGCAGATCAAAAACATCACCAACTCATCAAAGATCAAAAATCAACCAGATATGTACAAATCAAAAAACTACTATATACAAAAGCAACATGCCAGGCCGAAGCCTAGGTATAATACTTCTTCAAATAGAGCCCATTTCGGGGCTCCGGCAACTCGTTTCCTTCAAATTCAACCAAAGTATACGCTCCTTTCTTAAGGACTTTTTTAACCATAAAGGGGCCATACCACATAGACTTAAACTTTCCTGCCCCCAGGGCATCTTTTTCTTGGGCATAGACCAAAACAAGGTCACCTTCCGAAAAAACCCTGGGTTTGACCGCCTTATCGTACTGGACTTTGACTCGGTTTTTATGTGCTTCATTCATCGTGGCGGCATCCCGACACTTCTCATCAAGATGTTCCAGATGAAGGAGTCGTTATTCAAGACTAGAAGTGTCAGGAAGAAGTTCAACAGCTAATTTAAGAGAAGGAATCTCGCATTCAATGGGAAATACGAATTCCAAGCCGTGCACTAGCTGAAACGGAGTAAAGCCAGTTACAGTTTTCACTGACGTCCTGTATGCCCAAAGTGCAGGATATAGCATAATATGCCAGTTGGATCTAGCTTTATCAATTTTCCTTTGAAGAATTGTCTTCAAGGATTTATTCACGGCTTCCACTTGCCCATTGGTAGCTGATAATAAAGGAGAGATGAATGCTCCCCGCTTTAAACCCAATTTCGAGGGCCAACTCGGCCCATCATGCTATTCCGAAAATGACCGGCCATGATCGTTGACAATCTTCTAGGAATACCGAAATGAGCAATAAATCGGTTGGGCAGAAAAGAGCTTCAGCCTCACCATCATTCCCAAAAGTAGGCATAGCCTCGACCCACTTCGTAAAGTAGTCTACTGCTATAATAATGTACTTGTGACCTTTAGCTGAAGGCGGGTTACAAGTAGTATAATCAATACCCCACTTTGTAAAGGGACCAACAGTAATTACTGGAAAAAGCGGAGCTGGATGAGCACAAATTTTTCGAGTATAAACTTGACATGGATGACACTTTTTGACCGACTCCATACAATCTTTGAAAATCGAAGGCCAAAAGTACCCAGCACACAAAATATTTTGGGCTGTTGCAAGCCCAGATAAATGACCACCACAAGCTCCACTGTGGAAATCATTCAGCACAGCCTCAGCTTCTTAAAGAGTAAAGCAACGTCTCAGGATTGAATCAACCCCTCGACGGTATAAAGCATCACCAATAATCAAGTAATTCTTAGCCAAGTGACGCAACTTACGACGCTCATCTTTCGAAAAAGTAGAGGGAAACTTCGCAGTCTGGAGATACACAATGATATCTCCATACCAAGGATCATGTGGAGAGATAAGAAACAAATGTTCATCCAGGAAGGATTCATCATAGACAATCTCATCCCCACAGGGCAACTCGGAGATCAATTCCGTGAAAACCAATGATTTCTTGGACTTGGCAGACATAAACTCAAGATCAAATTCCTGCAAAATCACAATCCATATATTGTATTTGCCCCCAATCACTCGCCTACTGAGGACAAACTGAAATGGATTGGCTGCTGCCAAAACATAAGTTTTTCGTAGAATAATGTAATGCTGGAGTCGCTGCACAGCATGAACTGCTGCTAAAGCTAACTTTTCTATCGGAGTGTACCGGAGTTCAGGTCCTACCAAACCTCGACTAAGGTAGTAAATAACATGCTCTGCAAGAGCATCATCCTCCTGAACCAGAACCATACCAATAGTAGATTCTGCTGCTGCCAGATACAAAAGGAAATCCCTGCTATAATCAGGTGGACTCAATAAAGGAGCAGAGGTCAATGCTTTTTTCAAAGCATCGAATGAGTGTTGAGCGAAGTCATCCCAAAGAAAAGGAACTCCCTTCTTCAACAATCTCATAAATCCCTTGGTAACTTCAGCATAATTTACGATAAACCTCTGAAGAAAATTATACTTTCCTTGTAGACTTTGAAGTTGACGAACAAAGGACGGGGGAGGCAACCGAAGTATTGCCTCAACCTTGAAGGGATATATCCTAATCCCTTCTCTAGACACAATGAATCCCAATAACCGACCGGATGTAACCACGAAAATGCACTTGTTCAGATTCAACCTAATCTTATAGAAACGACACCGTTCAAATATTTGACGAAGGTGAGCAGGATGATCCATCCTCTTTCGAGAATGAGCAGCTAAATCATCCAAATATGCCTCGATAATATTTTGATGTCATGAAAGGCATATGACATGGCCTGTTGAAAGGTAGCCCCAGCATTTTTAATACCAAAAGGCATCTTCTTGTATGCAAAAGTACCCCAGGGACAAATAAAGGCAGTCTTATGCTGATCTTCAGGACGGATAGTAATCTGATTATATCCAGAGAAACCATCCATGAATGAGAAAATCTCATTACCGGCACACTCGTCAATGAACTGATCGATAAATGGTGTGGGGAAATTATCTTTAGGACATGCTTTATTTAGGTCTCTGAAATCGATGCAAACTCGAATCGTTCCTTGCTTTTTATCTACCGGAACAGGGTTTGAAACCCATTCAGTCAAAGGAACAGGGAAAATGAATCCCGCCTTAAGCAGCTTCTCAACCTCAGCATTGATAGCTGCTGCCTTCCTAGGATTGACCGGACGAAGTTTTTGCCTTACAAGATTAGCGTTTTTGTAAGTATTGATCTTATGCTGGACAATAGATGAATCTATACCAGGGATTTCCTCATAAGACCAAGCGAATACATCCCTATACTCTTTAAAGAGCTCGGTGTAAATATAAATCTCTTCAGAGGAACATTCAGCTCTGATGAAGAAATTCTCAATGATATTGGGATCCCTGGAAATGTTCACCGGGATAGTAGGAGAAATCACAGCCATGTTCCCTTCAGCATAAACCTGTGTTGGTGCTAAAGGGTTCAGGACTGGGCAAACAGGACCAAGAGATGGAGGACTTGGAAAACTCATTTCAACTTCGCTCAAATCAGGTTAAAAGTAAGACCGATGATGAAAATCATCCCATGGTCTATCTATACCAGTCATAGCTTCCAGGATGGCCTCTTCAGATGGAAGAGTGGTATCAAGGCAATCCTGGGCAGAAGAAGAACTAAGTGTCCAAGCCAGAGCCACATCTCCATCCAACTCTTCCGGTGAAAGAGGAGTTGGAATGAATTCTGCAGAGTCAACAATAGACTGATAAGCAATCTCAGCTGCAGACATTGGAAATTCCATTCCACCCACTTGACCTTCCGCTAATGTGGTGGTAGGGGAAGGTAAGGTCCAAGGGTCCGAAAAATAATGAGTTATGAAGAACTCTCTTCGAAGAGGAGCCTTGGAGGATGAAATTGCATTAATATGAACTGTAGGAGGAGGAATATCAAAAGTACCCATCAAGGAAGAATACATTCCAACTCCTAAATTCTCAATAGGCGCCTTAGTATTATCCAACTTGGGAACAGATGAGTCAGTGGACGCATTCGGGTCTACAAGAGGACAGTCGAGTTGGTCCACTATAACAATCCTCCCTTCGTGAGGGAAACAAATAATGCGAAATAATGAAGATGCAATGGCATCCATCTCGTAAATCCAGTTTATCCCCAACAGAAGGTTGTAGTCCAAGCTTGCATCTACTACCTCAACCTCTATATTCATAGTTTTGCCCCCAACACAGATAGGCACAGCTGGGAAAATACCATGGGGTCTGTGAGAATGAACATCAAACGCAGTTAGAAGAGTGGTAGATGGAACAGCTTTGGGAGATCCAATCGTCTTCCAAGATGTGAGGGACATCACGCATGTGGAAGCACCCTCATCAACAACCGTTTGAAAGATATTGCACTTCTGGTACGATGACTTAATATGAAAATCCATATGATGGGGGAGTCTCTTCTTAAAATTAGTCATATCAAATGTAATCAGAAGAGAATTTTTCAGATCAATAGCCCCAATGACAGTGAGCAAAGCACTGCGCTGAGCCGGACAAGACTGGAGCACCTCTAAAGACGACATGGCACAAGGACTCTGCACCAGATCTTCCACAATAGAGTAGTTCTGGGCAGCCTTAGCGTTTGGATTAATCTTCGACCTCTTGGTAGATGCTTTGGGCATCCGAGGTATAGGCTCAACAGTAGGCCTTGTAATGTGAAGCGGCTCAGTAGCATTAGGAGCATCCTTAGCTTTCGAAGACTCTTCTCTGCCATAATCACGGGATCTCGTAGTGACATCCACGTGAGCACTCATCATGAATATGTTTGATGGAATTTCCCCTTCCTGGGTGCCCCCAGAGGAAGCCCCAGGATTTTGATTCGCGCCAACAACTAGTTGTTGCCCTTGGGGAAAAGGGTTTGTTAACACAGCCTGGGAAATAGAAGAACTCTGCTGAGCTAACAGGCGCTGTGCATCCTGAATTTTAGGGCAAAGGTGTGTAAGATGGTCTCCAGCACACAGCTTGCATGGAAACTTAACTTTCTTTTTCTCCTTTGGACCCTCACCAACATGCTCGTTGGTTTTATTCGCATTACCCTTCCCATTCTTGCCCTTTTTCTTATTATTTCGTCCCTTATTCTTCCCTTCGAATTGTTGATTTCCTTTGGGATCAGAAGCTTGGACAACATTTATGGACAAAGATTGGGAAGGTGATGACTCAGCAGGCACAACCTGACTAGAAGGAACAGATTGCAAAGACAACTGCTGCAATTGAGTAAGCAGGCTAGCTACACCACTATTGATTGATCCAATTAGTTCGTCACCATGAGGACTAGGCTTAGTTTTGGATAAATCTAATTTGGAGCGAGGAGCATTGGGCAAATATTTATGGAGGAACCTAGACTGATAATATATCAGTTCCAACTGCTGGGCTCTAAAAATGGCCTGCTCCTCGAAAAATACCCCTGAGAGGGATACGTCCTTTGAAATATCTGACTGCAGAGATTTCAAAAACCATTCCAAGAGGAATTCACCTGGAATATGAGCTTTAATAAGCCTCTTCCTTCTCCACCATTCTTGAATATGGTCAGAAATGTGGGTTGCATCGTCCTGTTTAAAATTAGCTAGGAGTTCAGTCCCAGCATCATATCGTACATGCAACTAGAAATGGTTTAGAAATGTAACAGCCAATTCTCCAAATGTAGCAACACTGCCCCCAGTTAGCTCAATATACCATTTGGCAGTGTTTCCAGTTAGGGTGCGTTGAAACAATCTCAACCTAATCGAATCATCGATCAGGGAGTTCGAAGAACACCATAAATGGAAGGTAGTGATGTGGTCAACCAGATCTTCTCCATTCTTGCCTTCAAACTTTGGAATTTCTTAAGGAAGTTTGGTGGGAACCAGAGGCCACCCCGGACTATAACATATCGGATTATTAGTCAATTTTGAAAGATCTGGCAAGTTTAACGTTTCCAGAAACGGTAAATGAGGTGGAGCCTGAGGATTCCATCCTTGATAGGATGAATTCCCAACATTCTGAAAATAATACCTTGGATTTGATGAGGCACCAGGTTGCTAGAAAGAATTCGTAGAAAAAGGAGAAGAACCTCTTCCCAACGCAGAGTTACCAAAGCCCAGACCAGTTCCCCCCCCTGAAGTATGAAATGAAGAGGAAAGCCCTTGATAGGGTTTCCAGGCATTAGACAGAGGAGAAAAATTCTGATAAGCACTCGACGAAGGGAAAGAAGCATTCCCTTGGTGACCAGTGTAAAACTGATTCCCTGCCCTCACTGTAGTGAATACAGGGTTCCAACCTGTAAAAGTAGTCGAATTCTGACCTCCAAACCAAGGGTTGAAACTCTGAGTCTGAGAAGTAAATGGAACGGACCCTAAAGAAGGATTTGAGCTAGGAGTATGTCCAATTCCGAAGGGGAACCCTTGAAAAGAAGCTGATCCACTAGCCATGGAAGACATGGGTGTAGATCCAGCTGCAGCAGCAGAAAAGGAAAAAGAAGGAATCCCACTAGTGGGCATTCCAAAACTGAAGGGACTAGATTGAGAAGAATGTGCTTAGGTGAAACCAGAGAAAAACACATCAGCTCTAGAAGCAATCAAAGATATAGCAATAGAGCCCCCTCCTTCAACAGAAGAAGGAGTCTGAATGTCTGCAGCACTCACAGCAGAAGCCGCGTTCCCAGTCATGGCCATCGAAAGGTATGTATAATACGGAGGATCTTCCGGTCTCTCTGACTCAGGTTCTATGTATTCAACAACGAACGGATAATCAGGAGGAAGAGGAGATGGAAGTGACACTGATGGTTCATGTACTTCCTCTATTTGAACTTCTTCTTCCTGCGGAAATAAAACTCGCGAGGTGAGCGGAATGCTCCTCTCAGAACCAACACCAGAATCAGCTACGAAACCTTCAAACCCTTGTGGAGGATCTCTCTCCACTGCGTCAGACGTCACAGGGTGGTACCCACCTACTAAATCACTCCTATGCCTTCTTGAAGAAGGCTCTGAACTCTCGGGAGATAACCCCCGGATTCTCCTCGATCGACGAGGCGCTTGATCAGCCACTTTAACAAATTTTAATTGGACTCAAAAAATATAAAGCTAGGCAAGCTAGGAGCAAAGAGCGCTCACTATAAAAAGAAATCCCTGAGATACAAGCAAGAAAATAGCCTTCAGGTATTTCCGCTCTGGGTGATTAGGACCAGACACCAAAATACAAGAAAGCGAAATATAGGACCTTCCGAAAGTAGTGTGGGATAATTACGGCCCAGGCCTACTAGTGAAGGTAACAGAAACAGTTACACCAACCTCCTAACAACAACCTTTGCCGGCACAAGTACCCAAGCTTCGCAAGGGCACCCCCCAGAAGTACTGCTGAAAGTGATACGACGTCTGCCTCAGGTACCACGGGTATTCCCCCCCGCAGTCACCTATGTGGAGCCTAGGAGTGGCAACTATGGGCACCAATCCGTGTCAGAAGCCAGGCGGAACGGTCTTGAGGTCAGATTCAGCAAATCAGAGAGGGGGTATCTCCCTTCTCAGCCTTCACTTCCCCTCGCGCTTGACTCTCTGGAGGAGAGATTTCCCAGTCCACCTAACGAAGTTGGATTTTGCTCAATTAATCAACTTCTATGTTTTGTTTGAGCGGCCTTGTAGAGTTAACTCTCCACTCACCTAATCCAAGGCCCTACAACCTAGCTAGTTGGTGTATGACACTTAAAAAACTTGGTAGTTGCTTTTAAATTATATCGCTTATTTTAATTGGCCGTTATGTTAAGTCAAAGGGATACGGAAATTAAACTTGTGGTGTTTTGACATAGAAAAAGAAATTAATAAAAACCAAAATACATGCAAATGCAGTTATTGTCTTTCGATGAAAAGAAACTTCTATACGGGTTCTACGAGATTAAAAAATTTTATTTTTCTTTTCAAATAACAAACTCCACACTCGCAAAAACTATGAAAATGTATAAATGCTTAAGTGCACCTGATGCAAATCACTAAGAGCATGCAAATTCTAAGATGCAAAATCTACTAAAGCAGAGTGAAATTTCCAAAAGATCCTTCAGTTTTATCTCTTTTTGGTTGTCCAGAAATCTAGTTCCCTAAATCAGAAACTCTTAATATAAAGACACCAAAAAACGCTTGAAACAAGAGGAAGAAACCAATGACAATTCCTTTCCAAAACCAAGTTGAAAACCAAAAGCAAGAAAAATCCACAAAGTTTCAACAGATATAACAAAACGAAAACAAAAATGTGACACAAAAGCAAAAGACAAAACAAAATGTTTTTGAGCTTTTGAGTTTTATAAAAAGGAAGAGCTGGATAAGACCAAGAAGACTACCAAATTCCAAGCCAAACAACTCTGAATTTCAAGCAAAAACTTCAAAAATGCTCCAAACCTTATAGGGCTAGCTAGTAGCAAGATGTATATGAGAAAAAGAAGACAAGAAACTCAAACAATCAGCCTAGAAGAATAGTACAACCTTGTATCAAACAAAAACTTCAAAGAACCTAGAAAGACTCTTCAAAAATTGCAACAAGAACTAGTCAACTGAACTCAAGAAAACCAATCAAGAAATGGGAAAAAATCGAAATGCAAAAGCAAGACACAAAAGTAGGAAAGAGTAAATGAGCAAAAGCTCTCTGTTTTGATGAAGTAGAACAACCAAGAATCCCCAGGAAGAGATCTTGGTACTCAAACCAGAAATGCTAGCACAAGAAACAAGATTTTCCAAAAAAGCTAGTTTTCAACCAAACCAGAGAGAGAAAAGACCAAGGACCACTTTCTACACAATCCAGAGGATACAAAGACACTGTAGGAATAGGCCTCCACAGGCAGACAAGGCCAAAAAGCCAAAAAACCTAAAATTTTAAAATTGTCCTAGGTATACGCGACTTGACAGTTTAGTAACAAGCGTGCATACGTGGCTGTGCTAAAGGAAACCCACATATACGTGACTAACTTTAACAAAAATTGCATGTATACGCGTCTTTGTACAGACAAACACGCGTATATAAAGGTAAATGATGAAAAACAAAAAATATCAAGCCTGGATAAGAAACCAGGACTTCAGTCTGACTGAGGAAGAGTAAACTGGACTGGAAATAAAAGTTAAAACTGTTGGAAACCTATCAAACAGCTGAAACCACCCAACAGGGGAATCATAAGAATGTGGTCCCCAGTGGATTCGCCAGTTCTGTTTCGGGGAAAATCACCCTAGAGGTTTGTTGGGTCTAAACCTCCACAGAGCAGGGCATGCTATTTAGAAGGACTCACACACAACCATACTTGAATGAAAAAGACTAGTTAACAATGATAGCAGAACTCACCCGAAGTCCTACGTTCGATGTAGATCCTGCGGGGTCCAAACCCCCAGAATTCTCCTTCCGCCTTCAACTTGAAAAACAAGAAAGAACGTGCATGGAAACCTAGTTGTACAATATATACTTCTCCTAAACGTTAGTGAAATTCATGTGAAACATTATATAAACCATAATAAATGCTTAAATGATAATATTTTCACACATATAAATAAACATTAACACGTAGGTTCAGGAACAAGATGGTTCTTCATTATCACGAATAGCATGTACAATAGTAAAAGTGGAGAGATCACCTGAATCCTTCCATGATATTCGAGCAGACCATCGTCCAGATTCGTCCTGCCCTTGCCTCGCTAAGATTCTTCCAAGACTTGTGCACTCAAAATGGCATATAAATGGATGAACATCTCCTGGAAACAAGGGTTTCTTGATATAAATCTGGGAAAGTGCAGGAGGCACAGGGAATCAGACTTGAACTGGGATTCCAACAGAGTATAATGTCTATAGAATTTCTCTCTCCCTTAGGCCATGCACATGAGGGGCTTTCATACTCCCTCAAAGTAGTTTCAGTCAGTTGGAAACAGTTGGCCACGTGCTGGGGTGGTTGAACTACCAGAGCAACCATCAACCCAGCCCGAAAATAGGGATTTTTTGTATATATTTTTAATGATTTTAATGGCATACGTGGAAAAGTACATATGGACTCGTGTATACACGTGGAAAATTCTGGGCATATCCGCGTATGGGGATTTTAACACTGTTTTTTAGTGAATTTTTTTCAAGTCTGTAGGAATGGGTGCCCAAAGCCATAAAAGAAATCATGAATCATATGAAGGTGAAAAATGACACTATAACAATTGTGGCCTAGAGTAAATCGACTATTGAGCAGGGTTGACAGGATGTACAGGCTGGCCTAGTTGAACAGGTTGACCTGGCTGAATGGGTTGTCCTAGTTGAACAAGTTGACCTGGGTGAACAGGTTGACTTGGGTGAACAGGTTGCACTGGTTGAACAAGTGGACCTAGCTGAACGGGTTGTCCTGGTTGAACAAGTTGACCCAGGTGAACAGGTTGCACTGGTTGAACAGGCTGACCTGGCTGATGAGGAACACCAGGCTGCCCCAGATGAGCTAGTTGGCCTGGTGGTGGAATAGGGCCAGGCTATGCCTGATAACCAGTTTGACCTATAACATGACCATAAGAGGGCCTTGGCGGTGCAACATTCAGAACAATAGGAAACTGAGGTTGCAGAGGTTGCACCATAGGCTGAGATGGTTGGAGTTTCCCCCCAGGACCGTACAACAACCTCGATTGGTATGATGGTTGACCTGGGTCCTTGAGGTTGCCCTAGTTGGACCACAGGGTGAGGCTGCATAGGTTGACCTTGAGGGTTGTAGGACTATCCTTGCGGACCGTATAACAACCCCTGCTGGCCCGAAGGTTGGCCCTGTAAGGGTTGTCCTTGTGGGTCACAAAGATAAATAGGCTGGCTCGAAGGTTGGCCCTGGAAGGGTTGTCCTTGTGGATTGGAAGGTTTCCTAGCCTATCCAGATAGAAATCCTTGAACATACTGATAAGCCTCTGGAGTAGGAAAATGTAGAGGGTTTCCTTTCTCATTGTACTGATATGGAAAAATGTAGACAGGTGTACCATCTTGTGCATAATGTGAAAAATAAGGATGGTTGGGATCTTGGGATGATTGACCAACCTCAGAGTTCGATTGATGTAGGGACAACCGATACTCCTTAAGAGAAATGTTCTCCAGAATAGCAGATGCTATATAGACATCTTTGGGAAGTGACACAGCCCTTATGGACTGCGTAGTAACAGCGGGTGTAGATGCGGCCACATAGACAGTGGTCCTAATAGGTACTGATGTGACCTAAGGAGATGACGTGAGGGGTGTCCTTGGGGACATCCCTAACGAAGGAGTAATCGGCCTCGTGGAAGGAGTTGATACTCCCATAGAGGCGACAACGGTCATAATATGACTTAAATATCTATACCCTGCTGGAAGTGAAGGACTCAACGAAGACATGACAGATAACTCGGGGTTATATTTTGGGAACATCTGGTAATCTTCACCAGACGTGGGGATTTACTCACTAGGAGAAGGACTGTATGAGCCCATATCTAACCCTGCTGCTAGATCTTCTAGAAGATGACGAGGACTAGGAGGAATAACAGTAGCTATAAAAGGTGAACCCGATGTAAGAGGAGGGAAATATTCCCCTACGCCAAATCCAAACCAAGCATTGGATAAGGGCCAATTGAACTCAACTGTTCCTCCAAAGGGAAGCTCAGAAAGAACCGGTCCCCCATCGGGAAACTAAGAGACAATAGGCTGCTGAAGTTCAGCAGAGGATTGAGAGACCTATGATAAATCATCAATGTAAGGACTACCAGTAGAATAAACTAAGGGTTCTGCCATTGTGACAGTAATGATGAGAGGAAGAGATCAAACAAAAACACACGGGCTAGAAAACCAAGACACACAATCAAATGGCCAACAAGAAAATTCTAAAATGGTGTGTGATCGCAGGTGATTTATTTTACCACATTGAAACTTAGAAAGTTCATCGTTTCATGTTTTAAGAGTCGAGAAACAGATGAAAGGTGACTCTATCTCTTTCAGTTTTGAAACAAGCATGAAAGCATAAGCGCTTGATGATCCTTTCAAATTTAATGAGTTAGAAAAGATCAAAATGACTACTCTGGAACTCTAGCCAAAGGGTGTACCAAATATCCGTGAACTGCAATATACACCTTGGTTTCAAAATGAAAGAGAAATCAACCAAGGACTTAACATACGTGCAGGAAATCTCCCCGAATGTTGTGTCGGTGTATCATGGGTATAAGGCGGCAGACTCGGATTTCTACGGATAAAGGATAGCAACCTAGTGGGGTCTCCTTTTATATACGCGAAGGTATGAGGAGCACAAGTCCATACTAGCACTGTCTAAATCCAAGAGGCGAACGACAGCTACTAGGTTTAATGACGCTGGAACACGTTACTAGCTTAGACCTCTAAATATTTTGTTAATGTTTCAATGCTTCCTTAAGGTAAATTGAATAAATTTTAGTGTTGATCTTTAATTATGTTTCAATTTCCAGGCCCTACCAAATGTTATGTCTGAAAATCCTCTAAATGCACACTACATGCCGCAATGTATCACTTTGTTCGATGAATAGCTAACTACGGGAAGTTGAGATCTTTCACACAATAACAAAATGATCAAAAAACAACCACTAGTGTCTCTAATGCATGTTAATGCAACTAAAAGCTTTTCTTTCAGAGTTATAAATCACTAATAGCACAGAAAAGATTTAATTTACATTAACTAATCAAAAGAAAAAGAGATACTTTTTGTGTATTTTCAATGTTTAAGAGCAAAGTGCACTAAACAAATTGAAAACTAATGAAAAGAACAATTTGAGAAGAGATAGAAAAAGAGAAAAGACAAGCAAGTTCACTCAATTCCAAACACAACAATCAGACCTCAAATTGACAAAGAAGTCCTTCAAATCAAAGAGGAATCTCAAAGACTCAAATGAACCATGTAATCTAGGCCCAAAATGAGACAAAGATGAATTCGAATGAAGAAGAAGCCAATCATTGAAATAGCGCCAAAAAATAATGGAAAACCACCAAACGAATGCAAAGAATCAGTAATGAAACTGACTGATCAAACGAAGACCAAAAACTCCTACGAGAGGCTCAACACACTATAACACCTAGATGCCCTAGGGATAGAATGTAAAATCGATAGTAGAGGGAAAACAACCAGAGGATGAAGGTCACACTCAGTCAAACAAGGCTCCATAACACTTAGGCAGTCGAAAAAATGACACCAAAACCACAAACCAAGCTTAGAAATCCCAAAAAGAAGCAAACCCTAGCACCTCACGGGATTGGCGCGACTATCAGGCTGCAACTAGTGCCAGAACAAGATTGGCGTTGGGGATAAACTGGCAATGTGTGCCAGCTGGCGCGACTGTCAGGGAAAAAACCGTGCCAGTCGAGTTTACTAATGCAAAATATGAAAAAGAGAAATCAGGGAACATATCAGGGATGGTGAAGCTAAACAAAGGTTTAACACTAGAAAGGAGCGAACCAAAAGAGTTGATCAAGCAGGAAAAGAGAAAAATCAACCAAAAATACAAGACAAAATCAAATCAATTTCCCCCCAGTGGAGTCGCCAGTTTGTTGGAGAGGTAAATCCCCTCTGTGGACAGAGGCGATCCCTACTAGCCCAAATCAGGTCTAGCAACAACTGAGTCACACTAAGAAGAAAGTTCCTAATTGCAAAAGACCAAGATACGACAAGAGGCCTACCTTAATTCCTACGCTATTGTTTCTTGTAGAGAAGATGGTGCTTCCGTACCTCGCTATGTCATATCACAATTCTCCTGCTAGGCGTGTTCGAACACCTGCAGGTACATGAAGAAACAACAAAAAAACAAGCGTAAAACCTAATACATGCAACTATGTATCAGTCAGAGAAGATACAAATCATAATAATAAAACATGAACATCTGAGTGGAACCATATTCGAAGTCATTTATTATTAATCAGAACAAAGAAAGATACAACCTGAGCTCTGACGCTGAATCTTCCTTTGGCGGGTCGACAGCGAAGTACGTCTCGGTAAAGCTCGTTGGGAATGGGACAAGTCTCTCTCTTCGGCTGTCTGACGATAATCTCCTTACTAATGATTCAACTCTATTTAGGCTAGCTTGCAAAGGGAAAATGAAAAGCTTATATAGAAGGTGGAAGGGGAGTTGGGATCCCTTCAATGGTGGGATTAGCCCTATTCTCAAGGAAGCTTCCATGATAGGTGGAAAACCACTTCACCTACATGGAGATCCGGAGCCAAACCTCCCAACTCATTTTAGAGACTTGTTCAAGAGTTGGCTGGAATCAAAATTCTGCCATTTATTTTTAAAAAACAATCCTTATTAAGCCTAGCATGGGTAATACACTAGGGCAGAGCACCAGTTGGCATGCCATCTTTGGTGGATTTCCCCCATTGGCGCGGAGGTTGAACTGTCTAGTCACGCCAAGGCAAAAAGGGCTATTTTTAGGGCTTTTGACAGGAAATTGTCTTCAGGGGAATGATTTTCTTTGTCAAGGGGAATGCCATGAAAGTGGTTTCAGGTCATGTCACTGCTCACGGGTCACGGAATAACCCCTCCAATGTGCGGGATGAGGGATTGCAGGGACGGTGACAAATTACTATGTAACAGTAAGGTTAAGGTTAGGGTTAGGTTATAGTTAAGGTTAGGGTTAGGTTATAGTTAAGGTTAAGGTTAGGTTAAGGTTAAGGTTAAGGTTAAGGAAAAGTTAAGGTTATGGTAATGGTTATGGGAAGGTTAAGGTTAAGGTTAAGGTTAAGTTAAGGTTAAGGTTATGGTTAAGGTTAAAGTTAAGGTTAAGGTTAAGGTTAAGGGTTTGGTCAAGGTTAGGGTTAGGTTATAGTTAAGGTTAAGGTTAGGTTGGGTTATAGTTAAGGTTAAGGTTAAGGTTAAGGTTAAGGTTAGGTTATAGTGAAGGTTAAGGTTAATGTTAAGGTTAAAGTTCAGGTTAAGGTTAAGGTTAGGTTATAGTGAAGGTTAAGGTTAATGTTCAGGTTAAGGTTAAGGTTAAGAATTTGGTCAAGCTTACGGTTATGTTTAAGGTTAAGGTTATGTTAAGGTAAATGTTATAGTTAAGGTTAGAGTTAAGGGTAAATTCAAGGTTAATGTTAGGTTAAGGTTTAAGTTAAGGTTAAAGTTAAGTTAAGGTTAATGTTAAAGGTTTGATTAAGGTTAAGGTTATAGTTAAGGTCAAGGTTAAGGTTAAGGTTATGGTTAAGGTTAAGGTTAAGTTTAGGTAAAGTTTAATGTTAAGGGTAGGTTATAGTGAAGGTTAAGGTTAAGACCCGTAACCTTAAACCTTAACCTTAACCTAACCTTATCTTAACCTTAAGCTTAAGCTTAACCTAACCTAACCTTAACCTTAACTTTACCCTTAACCTTACCTTGACTATAACCTTAACCTTAACCTTCCAATTAACCTTTTCTTAACCTCACTTTAACCATAACCTTAACCTTGACCTTAACGATAACCTAACCCTAACCTTGACCAAACCCTTAAAATTGACCTTAACCTTAACCTTAACTAAACCCTTAACCTTAACCTTAATCTTAACATTAACATTAACCCTAACCTTACCCTAACCATAACCTTAACTTTACCCTAACCATAACCTTAACCTTACCCTAAAATTACCCTAACCATAACCTTAACTCGAACCCTAACCTAACCTTACCCAAGCCCTTAACCTTAACCTTAACCTTAACCTCACCTTAACCAAACCCTTAACCTTAACCTTAACCTTAACCTAACCTTAATCTTGACTTTACCCTTAACCTAACCTTAACCTTAACTATAACCTAACCCTAACTTTGACCTTAAATTTACCATTAACCTTTACCTTAACCTTAACCTTAACCTAACCTTAACCTTAACCTTATCTTACCCTTAACCTAACCTTAACCTTAACTATAAACTAAACCTAACCTTGACTTTAACTTAACATAACCTTAACCCTTTAACCTTAAATTTGACATAACCTAAGGTTAAAGTTAGGTTAAGGATAAATTCAAGGTTAAGTTAAAGGTTAAGGTTAAGGGTAAGCTAAAGGTAAGGGTAATTTTAAGGTACGTTAAGGTAAAGGTTATAGTTAAGGTTAGGGTTAAGGGTAAAGTCAAGGTTAATGTTAGGTTAAGGTTCAAGTTACGGGTTTAGTCAGGTTAATGTTACGTTAAGGTAAAGGTTAATGTTAAGGTTACATTAAGGTAAAGGTTATGGTTAAGTTTAGGTTTAACTGTAAAGTCAAGGTTAAGGTTAGGTTAAGGTTAAGGTTCAGGGTTTGGTCAAGTTTAGCGTTAGGTTATAGTTAAGTTTAGGTTAAGGTTAAGTTAAGGGTAAAGTTAAGGTTAAGGTGAAGGTTAAGGGGTTAAGGTAATGTCAAGGTCTAGGTTAGGGTTAGGTTAAGGTAAATTCAAGGTTAAGGTTAGTGTTAGGTTGAGGTGAAGGTTAAGGTTAAAGGTAAGTTTAAGGTTAAGGTTGGGGTAAATTTAAAGTTAAGGTTAAGTCAAGGTTACGGTAAGGTTAAGGTCAAGGTTAGGGTTAGTTTAAGTTAAGGTTAAGGTTAAAGTTAAGGTTCAGGGTAATGGTAAGGTTATGGTTAGGTTAAGGTTTAGGTTAAGGTTAAGATAAGGTTAAGGTTAGGTTAAGGTCTAGGTTAAGGTTAGGGTTAAGGTTAAGGTTCGGTTAAGGTTAAGGTTAAGGGTTTGGTCAAGGTTAACCTAACCTCAAGGTTAGGGTTAGGTTATGGATAACGTTAAGGTTAGGTCAGGGTAAAGTCAAGGTTAATGTTAAGGTTAAGGTCAAGGGGAAGGTTAAGGTTAAGTTTAGGTTAAGTAAAGGTTAACGTTAAGGTTATAGTTAATGTTAAGGTTAAGGGAAAATTTAAGGTTAAGGTGAAGGTTCAGGGTAAATTTAAAGTTAAGGTTAAGGTTAGGGTTAGGTTATAGTTAAGGTCAAGGTTAAATTTAAGGTTAAGGTTAAGGGTGAGGGTAAAGTTAAGGTCAATGTTATGGTTAGGTTATAGTTAAGCTTAATTTAAGGTTAAGGGTAAAGAAAAGGTTAAGGTTACGAGTTTAGTAAGGTTAAGGTTAAGGTTAGCTTAAGGTTAAGGGTGAAGGTTAAGGATACGGGTTTTAACCTTAACCTTACCCTTAACCTTCACCCTTAACCTTAACCTTAACCTTCACCATAGCCTAACCTTAACCTTGAGCTTAAATATAACCTAACCTTAACCTTAACCTTAACTTTAGTCTTAACCTTACCCTTAACCTTCACCTTAACCTTGACCTTAACCTTACCCTTAACATAATCTTAACCTTAACCTTGACCTTAACCTAACGTTAACCTTAATCTTAATATTACGCTTAGGTTAACCTAACCTTAACCTAAGGGTAAGGTTAAGGCTAAGGTTAAGCTAAGGGTAAGGTTAACCTTAGCCTAACCTTAACATTAAACTTGACCTTAACTATAACCTTAACCTTAACCTAACTAAACCCATAACCTTAACCTTACCCTTACCGTAACCTTAACCTTAAGGTAAAGATTAAGGTTAAGGTTAAGGGTAAGGTTAAGGTTAGGTTAAGTTTAAATTCAAGGTCAAGGTTAAGGTTAAGGTTAGGGGAAGGTTAATGTTAAAGTCAAGGGTAAGGGTAAAGCTAAGGTTAAAGTTATGTTAAGGTTAAGGTTAAGGGTTATGTCAAGGTTAGGGTTAAGTTAATGTTCAGGTTAAGGTTAGGTTAAGGTTAAAGGTTAAGGTTAAGTTTAAGGTTAAGGTTAAGGCAAGGTTAAGTTAAGGGTAAAGCTAAGGTTAAGGTTATGGTTAAGGGTAAGATACGGTTAAGGGTTAAGGTTAACCTTAACTTGACCTTAACCTTAACTTTACCCTCAACCTAACCTTAACCTTAAACTAACCTTCACCTTAACCTTGAATTTAACCATAACCTTCCCCTAAACTTAACCATAACCTTAACCTTAACCTTAACCTTAACCTTAACCTTAACCTTCCCATAACCATAACCTTAACCTTGACTTTACCCTTAACCTAACCTTAAGGGTTTGTTCAAGGTTATGGTTAAGATTATGGTTACGGGTTTAATGAGGTTAATGTTATAGTTAAGGTCAAGGTTAATGTTAAGGTTAGGTTAAGGTTAACCTTACCCTTAACCTTGACCTTGACCTTAACCTTACCCTTAACCTTATCTTAACCTTAACCTAACCTTAACCTTAAATTTACCCTTAACCTTACCTTAACCATAACCTTAACCTTACCCTCTACCTTATCTTAAGCTTACCTTAACTCTAACCTTAACCTTGACCTTAACTATAACCTAACCCTAAGCTTGACCAAACCCTTAACCTTAACATCGACCTTAACTTACCATTAACCTTAACTTTAACCTTAACTAAAACCTAACCCTAACCTTAACACTAACCTTAACCTTAACCTTAACTTAACCTTAACCTTAACCTTAACCTTCCCATAACCTTAACGTTTACCTAACCTTAACCTTAACCTTACCCTTAACCTTCACATTAAGTTTAACCTTAACCTTCCCCTAACCTTAACCCTAACCTAAACCTTAACCTGAACCTGAACCTAACCTTAACCATAACCTTAATCTTAACTTTACGCTTAACCTAACCTTAACCTTACCCTAACCATACTAAACCCGTAAATATTAAAGTTAAGGTTAAGGTGACAGTTAATGGTAAGGTTAAGGTTAAGGTTAAGGTTAGGTTAAGGTTAAAGTCAAGGTCAAGGTTAAGGTTAGGGGAACGTTAAGGTTAAGGTTAAGGTTATGTTAAGGTTAAGGTTAAGGGTTATGTCAAGGTTAGGGTTGAGTTAATGTTAAGGTTAAGATTAGGTTAATGTTAAAGGTTAAGGTTAAGTTTAAGGTTAAGGTAAGGTTAAGTTAAGGGTAAAGTTAAGGTTAAGGTTAAGGGTAGGATACGGTTAAGGGTTAAGGTAAAACCTTAACCTCAGCTTAACCTTAACTTTACCCTTAACCTAACCTTAACCTTAAACTAACCTTCACCTTAACCTTGAATTTAACCTTAAACTTCCCCTAACCTCAACCCTAACCTTAACCTTAACCTAAACCTTCCCATAACCATAACCTTAACCTTGACTTTACCCTTAACCTAGCCTTAAGGGTTTGGTCAAGGTTATGGTAAAGGTTAAGGTTACAAGTTTAGTGAGGTTAAGGTTATAGTTAAGGTCCAGGTTAAGGTTAAGGTCAGGTTAAGGTTAACCTTACCCTTACCTTAACCTTACCCTTAACCTTGACCTTGACCTTAACCTTACCCTTAACCTTATATTAACATTAACCTAACATTAACCTTAGCTTTACCCTTAACCTTACCTTAACCATAACCTTAACCTAACGTTAACCTTAACCTTACCCTTTACCTTATCTTAACCTTACCTTTACACTAACCTTAACCTTGACCTTAACTATAACCTAACCCTAACGTTGGCCAAACCCTTAACCTTAACATCGACCTTAACTTACCATTAACCTTAACTTTAACCTTAACTATAACCTAACCCTAACCTTAACTCTAGCCTTAGCCTTAACTTAACCTTAACCTTAACCTTTACCTAACCTTAACCTTAACCTTAACCTTAACCTGACTAAACCCTTAACCTTAACCTTAACCTTAACATTAAGTTTAACCTTAACCTTAACCTAAGCCTTAACCTGAACCTGAACCTAACCTTAACCATAACCTTAACCTTAACTTTACCCTTAACCTAACCTTTAACTTACCCTAACCATACTAAACCCGTAACCTTAACTTTACCCTTAACCTTAACTTTACCCCTAACCTAACCTTACCCTTAACCTTAACCTTAACCTAACTAAACCCACAACCTTAACCTCAACCTTAACCTTAACCTTACCTTGACCTTAGCTATAACCTAACCCTAACCTTTACTAAACCCTTAACCTTAACCTTAACCTAAACCTTTACCCTAACCTTAACCTTAACCTTAACCTAACCTTAACCTTAACTTTACGTTAACCTTGACTTTACAATTAACCTAACCTTAACCTTAAGCTTATCTTAACCTTAACCGTATCCTAACCTTTAACATTAACCTAACATTAACCTTATCTTTAACCTTAACCTAACCTTAACCTTGACTAAACCTGTAACCTTAACCTTAACCTTTAACCTTAACCATAACCTTAACTTTACCCTTAACGTAACCTAACTATAACCTAATTTTAAAATTAACTTTTTATGTTAACCTAACCTTAACCTTAACTTTAACCTTAAATTAACCTTAACCTTGACCAAACCCTTAACCTTCACCTTAAACTTAACCTTAACCTTAAAAGTAACCTTGACCTTAACTATAATCTAACCCTAACCTTAGGTTAAGGTCAAGGTTAGGTTAAGGGTAAACTTAAGTTTAAGGTTAAAGTTAAGGTTAAGGTTAAGGTTAGATTATAGTGAAGAATTAGGGAAGGTTTAGGTTAAGGTTAAGGTTAAGTTTTTGTCAAGATTAGGGTTAGGTTATAGTTAAAGTCAAGGTTAAGGTTAGGTTAAGGTTAAGGTTACGGGTTTAGCTAAGTTAAGGTTAAAGTTAGGTTAAGGGTAAAGTCAAGGTTAATGTTATGGTTATGGGAAGGCTAAGGTTAAGGGGTTAAGGTTAGGTTAATGTAAAGTCAAGGTTAAGGTTAAGGTTATGGTTATGGGAATGTTAAGGTTAAGGTTTAGGTTATAGTTAAGTTCAAGGTTAAGGTTAAGGTTATTGCTAAGGTTAAGGTTAAGGTTATGTAAAGGTTAATTTTAAGGGTAGGTTATAGTGAAGGTTAAGGTTAATACTCGTAACCTTAAACCTTAACCTTCACCTAACTTTAAAATTAACCATATATTAACCTTAACCTTAACCTTAACCTAACTATAACCTTACCTTAACCTAACTTAACCTTAACCTTAACCTTAAACTTAACCTTAACCTTAGGTTAAGGCTAAGGTTAAGGTTAGGGTAAGGTTAGGGTAAAGATTCAGGTTAAGGTTAAAGTTAAGGGTTTGTTCAAGGTTAGGGTTACATTATATATAGTTAAGGTTAGGTTAAGGTTAAGATTAGGTTATGGTTAAGGTTAGGTTAAGGTTAAGATTAAGTGTAAAGATAAGGTTAAGGTTAAGGTTAGGGTTAGGTTATAGTTAAGGTTAAGGTTAAGGTTTGGTCAGGTTAAGGTGAAGGTTAAGGTGAAGGTTATGGGTAAGGTTAAGGTTAAGGCTAGGTTAAGATTAGGTTAAGGTTAAGGTTAAGGTTAGTTTAAGGTTAATTCTAAGGTTAAGGGTTTGGGAAGGTTAAGGTTATGGGTTAGGTTATAGTTAAGGTTAAGGGTAAGGTTAGGTTTAAGGTTAGGTTAAGGTTAAAATAAGGTTAAGGGTAAGGTTAAGGTTAACTAAACCTTATCTTAACCTTAAGCTTAATCTTAACCTTAACCTTAACCTAACCTTAACTTGACTAAACCCGTAACTTGAACCTTAACCTAACCTTAACCTTGACTTTACCCTTAACCTAACCTTAAACTTAACCTTAACATTAAATTTACCCTTAACGTAACCTTAACCTTCACCTTAATATTACCCTTAACCTTAACCTTAACCATAACCTAAACCTTTACCCTAACATTAACCTAACCTTAACCTTAACCTTAACCGTAACCTTAACCTCACCTTAACCTTGACCTTGACCTTAACCTTAACCATAACCTTAACCTTAACCGTAACCGTAACCTTAAAGATAAGGTTAAGTTTATGGGTTAATGTTAAGGGTTTGGTCAAGGTTAGGGTGTTACACAACATTTTTTCACTGTCCCTGCAATCCCTCATCCCATACATTGGAGAACTATTCCCGTGACCTGTGAGCAGTAAAATGTCCTAAAAACACATTCATGGCATCCTCTTGCATAAAGATAAACATTATCCTGAAGAAAATTTCCTCTGAAAAATGCTAAAAATAGATGTTTTAGCCTTAGCATGACTAGCCAGTTCATCCCTCATGCCAATGGGGGAAATCCACACTAGAGTGCGCGCCAACTGACGCTCTATCCCTGTGTTTCACTCGTGCCAAGCTTATTAAGGGATGTTTTTTAAAAATAAATGGCGAAAGTTTGATTCTAACCAACTCTAGAATTAATCATTAAAAGAAGTTGAGTGGTTTGGCTCCGGATCTCCATGTATAGGAAGTTGTTTTCCACCTCTCATGGAACCTTCCTAAGAGATAGGACCTATCCCATGATTATAGGGATCCCAACTTCCCTTCTTCCATCTATAAAATCTTTCCCTCTCCATTAGCAAGCTATTTGAACTTGTAGGAAGGAAACTATAGCTGGGAATCTATTGAGAGCTAAGCTAAAGAGAACCCCGTAAGAGAGAGAGCTTCGTCCAAATTCCCAATAGGCTTTGTTGAGACACGCTCCGCTACAAGCCCCGCTGAAGGAAGATCATAGCGTTAGAGCATTTGTTTGTAATCTCCTTTTTGTCATTTATAATACAAGCAACTCTGATTTTGGTTCCATTCTTGTGTTTACTCTTTTATGTAATGAAATGAATTATATCTTCTCTGACTGATATATAGTTATAGCTTTAAGTATTACATTGTATGTCATAATTTCTCTACGTGTGTACAGGTTTCTGGATGTGATGAATGGAAGGATTGTGATCTGTTAGGCTAGGGACGAGGAGCACCGCTTCTTCATCGACAACAAAGTGTGGGATTTGAGGTAGGCTACTTATCACAGTCTTTGTCTTTCTTGTAACTAGGAACCAATGTCATTCTGTGAATTGATTGTTGCTAGACCCATTCTAGGGCTAGTGGGATCGCCTCTATTCGCAGAGGGGATTTACCTCCTCAGCAAATTAGCGACTCCACTGGGGAATTTCCTTTGAGTTTGTCACTCTTTGAGGTCTTATTCATTTGATAGATTTAGTTGAATGACCATTTCCCTGTTTTTTTCTATGTTTTTCATCAATTACAATCTTTTAGTTTTTGCTTGATGTGGTGAGTCTAGACTTGGTTGGGAGAAATTCTTTGTTTTTTCCTATTCAGGCATTGGCGCTTTTATTTTTCTAGCAGTCATGCCGATTGGCACAATCTTTCAGTTAGCAACCTGTGCCAATTGGCCATTAGCGCTAGTTTTACCCACCAAAATCTTGCCAATTTCAGGGTGTATGAAAAATTAAGGTTTTTTCCATAAATCCTTTACTAGTGTGTCTTGCCCTTCCAGTCCTTTTATCTGTATGATTTACACATTCTCCCCTCTACGTTTTCACTTGTGAACATAGATTACATTGCTCATTGTTCAGCTCAAAATTCTTATTTCTATGATTGATTGATGTAAAAGGGAATGAATGCCTTGTTTTGAGCTCATGCTTTGGAAGTCCTTTTTGTGCTTGACCTCATATGTCTTGTATCCTTTTGAGGAATTTCGTTACAAAGTGTTTAAAACAAAGATTTCATTCTTAGTATTTGTTTGCATCTTTTTTGCATTCATCCTTCATTAAGAAAATTTGCATTCATTTTGTTTTTGTCTCAAATTTTTCTTTTCAATGCATTAGATCACATTGCATTGAAAAGTATTTTTTTAGATTTATCATTGAACTTAGATCACATTGTTTAATGATTGAAAGCTAAAAATCGCATTGAGTGCATTCTCTTTCATTAAAAGCATGCATTAAGTAGATTCTCATTTCATCGAAAAATGAATTGAGTGCATTCTTATTCTTTCAAATGAAAAAGGAAATTGTGCATAGATTACAATTGCATAGTTTTCAAAAAAGAGGATTTTGCATAGATTACGTTGCATTATTCACATCATTGAGTGTTTTAGGTTATTTTTGGATAGTGAAAGTCATCTAGTTTGGAAAATTTTCATTTTCAGTGTTGTCGTTTGTCGCATCATTGTTTGAAGCTCTTCCCTTAACTAGATATCATTCATCGAATTGAAAGATTTCTTTTCTCATATAGTTTGCATTTAGAGGTTTTATGAGATCCAACATTCGATAGGGCCTTGAAATTGAAATGTAAATTGAAGATAAACTTTAAAATTTACTGCATTAACCTAAGGCAACATTGAAACATTAACAGAACATCTAGTAGTCTAAGGTAGAGACATGTTCCAACATCTTTAAGCCTAGCAGTTGTCGCTCGCCATCTGGCTACAGATAGCACTAGTACAGACTTGTGCTCCCCGTACCATCGCGTATATAAAGGGAGACCCCATTAGGTTGCAATCCTTTATCTTTAGGAAGCCAGGTCTGCTGCCTTTTACCCGTGATACACTAGACACAACATTCAGGGAGATTACCTACACGTACGTTAAGTCCTTGGTTGATTTCTTTTTCATTTTTACCAAGGTGTATATGGAAGTTCATGGATATCTGGTACACCCATTTACCTAGATTACCAAAGCAGTCACTTTGATCTTTACTGACTCTTTTAACTAAAAATATCATTGAGCTCTTGTCCTTTCAATCATGTTTCCAACTTGAAAGCGATAGAGTCACCTTTTGCTTGTTTCTCGACTCTTAAAATATGAAATAGCAGAGTCTGGCTTCTATGTCTTAAAAATTAATCGCCCACGAAATATTCCTGGTTAGAATTTTTTTCCTTAGTGTTTTAAGACACAGAAGGAAACTTTTCCAAATTTTTCCAATCAAGGAATCCCCTTTGAAGGGAGTCCTAGTCCTTTTCCTACTTTAGGAAATATTGTTGCTCCTTATATGGCCACGTTGTCCCTTCCTTGGTTAACTGTTGGGTTGCCTATTTGGTTGTTTTCAACCTCTCTAGTCTCAAGTGTTCTGGCTACTGTACCATCCACTCCTCCGCCTGAGAAACACCATTTTGATTCGATGGTGGACCTCTCCCCTTCTTCGCCTATTTATTTGTCCTCATCTTCTACTTCGCCTGGTGAAATTTTGGATTCTAGTACCCAGGTGGCTAAGAAGAGGAAGAAGAAAACTAAGAAGAAGAATTTAGATAAGCAAGAAGCTAAGTCTGTAGCCATTACTTCTAAAATACCTTCTCTCGATGAACCTTCCAACTCTCCGTGGAAAGTTAAGTTCCCTTGCATGTTGTTCCAGGGAAACCATTTACTTCGAGATTTCCCTGGCATCCCCAAGGTGCTCAAAGTATGGTCCAATGATTTTCCGCTATTTCCTTTGGCTTCAGGGAGTCAGGTTGCGGGCATGTCTTCAGATAGTGGTGGTAAAGCTCCTAAGAAGCAGGGTAAGCTTGCCAATCCCTGTAAGTTGTTTGAAGGGCACCATGCCATTCACCTTTGTCCGTATATGGATGAAGCCAAGAGATTTTTGGACAACTCAACTGTTTCTGCACCTTGCCTTCTAGGTGTTTACAAATAGCTTTATTTGATTCCTTCACCAGTTAATTCAACGATCGGTCAAGAGTCATCCTTGCTTGATCCCGCTCCCCCATAAATTCACCATCATGAATCCATCCTTGACCAACCATTGGTCATGGGATTGGTTGAGCTGGCCCCGTCTGCGATGCACCAGGACTTTTCCGTTGAGAGTGGATCTCACACCCCTCATGTTCTTCCTTTTTCTTCAGATTCTTTGGACTTGGAGAAAGATTCTCCTGTCCCTATACCTCAAGAATCTACTTCTCTGTCTCCCGTGATAGAGGTCACAGAGGATACCCCTCCCGCCTCTGTGATGGAGGTCGTGGAGGATGAAACCGTTGGAAGCTATGACTTCTTATTCATTATGATGAGGTCTGTCGGAGCAGATTTTATTTTCTTGTGTCAAGCTCCTTAAAAAATGAAGCAAGCTCTTATGAGGATAGTTCTTTTAATGTGTCAACCTCGTTAAAAAAATGAAACATGTTCCTGTTCAATTCGAGTCTTTGATAAGATCTCGTAAAAGCCCAGTTTAGTCTTTCACTTGATCTCGTAATTTGAACCTTCACTCCATCTGCCTTTCATATGGACTGAAGCTTGGGGGGCATGTACCTCGAATTGAGTGACCATGTTGGGGGCATGCTAAATTTTTCAAGCATAGTGTTTTTCCGTTTCAAGCTTGTGTAAAAATGAAACTGGTTTCAAGCATAGTTTATCTTTGTTTCAAGCTTGTGTAAAAATGAAACCAACTTCAAGAAGAGTTTCCTTATTTCAAGCTTGTGTAAAAATGAAACCATTCCCATTTTACCTCTTGTGATTGCCATTTTATCAGCCTATTTTTCCAGATGATCCTTGGTTCTCTCATTCCATCGTCCCCATCTGCTTGGCTGATCATAGCCTTCACTTGATTGTGTTACCCGTTCTTGAGGAACCACTGTAATGAGTGGTCTTGTTAGCCAGCCTCTTAACTTTTATCATGTTCTAAGTAGTTCCACCATTACCGGAACCAGTAGATACCCTTAATACCACTTTTTCCTCTAGGAGGAGTCACCTTTCAGCTCTTTTCTGACTCCCTAAAACTAAAAAGATCGCCAATTCGCTTGCCGTTTTGAGCTCGTTAAATTGGCTGCGAAACGACATCTACCCAGTATATGTTTACCCCTTTTTTGGGCTAGGATATATTATTTATGAAAAAGGAATACCCTAGCCTATTGTGACTAGGAGGTTCTCTCAGACATGGTTTCCTACCTTTTTAGATCCGTGGGACTATTTATGAAAAGGGACTGCTGGAGTTTTTTTTTCCGCTATCTTTTCAAAATATCTAAACATGAAAATTCGCCGAGTTCTTCCTTTTTCAGACTCGTTAAAAAGTGATGACATTGGACTCTGTCGTAATGAAGTTACTCGACCTCCTCCTTCCTAGGGCTCGTTAAATGTACTAGGTCGGATTTGTCCGAAGGAAAAACTTATATCGCAAGCATATGCTATCCCCTTCAAGCTTGTTTCCAAAAATAATTGGGGTACTCGCCATAAATGGTGGGGGAAAATGGAACCAGTATCACCATCGTGTCGGTAGTATGTCACTCTTGAACATGGCACTTGTCTGCATTCGTGTCAGGTTAGGGACATCTCATCTCATTATCTGATTGCCTCCGTGGGTTTGGGTAATCTCTTTTGACCGCTCATCTGCTCTTTGCCACGTCATCATGACCTTAGATCCCTTGATGTCAAATACTGCGAAATCTAGTGTCATGTCGCCGATATGTTCAAGACAAGTTGGCCTCTGCAGTTTTCAACCTCCCTCTGATTCTCTATTGATCTTTATTCACAAACATCATGTTCCTCTGTCTCGTGTCGATGATGTGGGAAACAATATGGCCCACCTTCGATCAAGGTCACTTCCTGTCGAATTCAGCTCATTATCTAGGAGGCTGATCTAGAGACTCCCTTCAGGTACCTTGGAGCTTGCATGCCTCAATGACAAGTTCTTCGCATTCGACGTAAGGTTTTTATTATTTACCTTCAATCGAATGATTCTGCGGGTGTTCGACGCCAACTCACTATTCACATTCCGTGGATTTTACCTCTTGTACGTTGATAGAAATCATCATTATTGGTGGTTCATCTCATGTTTGTTAACAACTTTCATTATTGGCGGGTAATCAGGCGATGTTAGTGCATGTTTTACTTCAGCTCACTTATTCGCATGCTTAGACTTGTACTCTGTTAGGGTCGAGATGGAGCGCAAGACCCTGGATCTTGTTTGATAAAATCTATGCTGCAGTTTCTTTGTGGATTCTCATGATTGATTACATGACTCATTTTGTTGGATGGCTATGACCATACCTGAGTCTACTTGTTGATCCTTCTTTTCCGGATGGCTATGTCCATACCTTGGATCCCAGTTATTGTACACTCTATTATGGATGGTTGCGCCCATACCACATATCACGTATCAGAGATATCAATTGTATTTGTATTTGCAGGTCTTCCAATGGAAGTTTTTTTAGTTGGGCGTGTTCTCATAAAGCATTTCACCCATCCCTCTCTCTCGGACCTCATGCTTTAGGGGTCATCTATTACACAACATTTTGTCACCGTCCCTGCAATCCCTCATCCAGTACATTGGAGGACTATTTCAGTGACCTGTGAGCAGTAAAATGTCCTGAAAAAACCTTCATGGCATCCTCTTGCATAAAGATAAACATTCTCCTGAAGAAAATTTTCTCTGAAAAATCCTAAAAACAAATGTTTTAGCCTTGGCGCGACTAGCCAGTTCATCCCTCGCGCTAATGGGGGAAATCCACACTAGAGTGTGCGCCAATTGGCGCTCTGTCCCTGTGTTTCACTCGCACCAAGCTTATTGAGGGATGTTTTTAAAAAATAAATGGTGGAAGTTTGATTCTAAAAAACTCCAGAATGAATCATCAAAAGAAGTTGAGTGGTTTGGTTCTGGATCTCCATATATAGAAAGTGGTTTTCCACCTCTCATGGAACCTTCCTAAGAGATAGGACCTATCCCATGATTATAGGGATCCCAACTTCCCTTCCTCCATCTATAAAAGCTTCCCCTCTCCATTAGAAAGCTAGCTGAACTTGTAGGAAGGAAACTCTAGCGTGGCAACTATTGAGAGCTAAGCTGAAGAGAACCCCGTAAGAGAGAGAGCTTCGTCTAGATTCCTAACAGGCTTTGTTGAGACATGCTCCGCTGCAAGCCCCACCAAAGGAAGATCATAGCATTAGAGAATTTGGTTGTAATCTCTTTTTTGTCATTTATAATATAAGTGACTCTGATTTTGGTTCCATTCTTGTGTTTAATCTTTTATGTAATGCAACGAATTATATCTCCTCTGACTAATATATAGTTACATGCTTTAAGTATTACGTTGTATGTCATCATTTCTCTGCATGTGTATAGGTGTCCAGAAGTGACGAATGGAAGGATTGTGATCTGTCAGACTGGGGACGAGGAGCACCGCTTCTTCATTAACAACAGTAGCGTGGGATTTGAGGTAGACTACTTATCGCAGTATTTGTCTTTCTTGTAACTAGGAACCAATGTCATTGCATGATTTGATTATTGCTAGACCCAATCTAGGGCTAGTGGGATCGCCTCTGTCCGCAGAGGCGATTTACCTCCTCAACATAGGGTTAGGTTATAGTTAAGGTCAAGGTTAAGGTTAGGTTAAGGTTAAGGTTATGGGTTTAGTCAGGTTAAGGTTAAGGCTAAGGTTAACGTTAAAGTTAAGGTGAAGGGTTTGGTCAAGGTTAGAGTTAGGTTAAGGTTAAGGTTATGGTTAGGTTAAGGTTAGGTTAGGTTAAGGTTAAGGTTAATGGTTACAGGTTTAGTCAGGTTAAGGTTAAGATTAAGGTGAAGGTTAAGGGTAAGGTTAAGTTTAAGGTTAAGGTCAAGGTTAAGGTTAGGGTTAGGTTAAGGGTAAGGTTATAGCTAACGTTAAGGTTAGGTTAAGTTAAGGTTAAGGTTAAGGTTAGGTTAAGGGTAAAGTTAAGGTTATGGTTAGGGTTAAGCTTAAGCTAAGGTTAGGGTTAGGTTAAGGTTAAGGTTAGGTAAAGGTTAGGTTAATGTTAAGGTTAGGTAAGGTTAAGGTTAAGGTTAAGGTTAAGGTTAAGGTTAAGGTTATGGTTAGGGCTAGTTTAAGGGTAAAGTTAACGTTAAGGTAAGGTTAAGGTTAAGGTTAAGGTTATGGGTTTAGTGAGGTTAAGGTTAAGGTTAAGGTTACGGGTTTCGTCATGTTAAGGTTAAGGGGGTAAGGTTAAGGTTAAGGTGAAGGGTAAGGTGAAGGTTAAGGTTAAGGTTATGGTTATGGGAAGGTTGAGGTCAAGGTTAAGGTTAAGGTTAAGTGTTTGGTTAAGGTTAGGGTTAGGTTATAGTTAAGGTAAGGGTTAAGTTTAATGTTAAGGGTAAGGTTAAGGTTAAGGTTAAGGTTAAGGTCAAGATTAAGGCTAATATTAGGTTAAGGGTAAGATTAAGGTTAGGTTAAGGTTAATATTAAGATAAGGTTAGGTTAAGGTTAATATTAAGATAAGGTTAAGGTTAAGGTTAAGGGTTTGGTAAGGTTAAGGTTAAGGTTAAGGTTAAGTTAAGGTTAAGGTTAGGTTAAGGTTAGGTTAAGGTTAAGCTTAAGGTTAAGGGTTTAGTTAAGGTTAAGGTTAGCTTAAGGTTAAGGTTAATGATAAGGGTTGGTCAAGGTTAGGGTTAGGTTATATTTAACGCTAAGGTTAAGGTTAGGTTATAGTGAAGGTTATGGTTAAAACTCATAACCTTAACCTTAACCTTAACTATAACATAACCTAACCTTATCCTTAACCTTCACCTTAACCTAACCTTAACCTTGACCTTAACTATAACCTAACCCTAATCTTATCCTTAACCTTAACCTTAACCTTAACCTTAACCTTAACCTTAACCTTAACCTTAATCTTTACCTTAAAATTAACCTTAACCTTAACCTTATCCTACCCTTAACCTTAACTTACCCTTAACCTTAACCTTGACCTAACCGTAACCTTAACCTTAACTATAACCTAACCCTAACCTTAACCTTCACTATAACCTAACCTTAACCTTAGCCTTAACCTTAACCTTACCTTAACCTAACTTTAACCTTAACCTTAACAATAACCATTACCCTAAACTTTACCAAACCATTAACCTCAACCTTAACCTAACTAAACCCATAACCTTAACCTAACATTTACCTTAACCTTAACCTAACTTTAACATTACCCTTAACCTAACTTAAACTTAACCATGACCTTGACCTTATCCTTAACCTTAACCTTACCCTTAGCCTTCACCTTAACCTTCACCTTAACCTCACTAAAAATGCAACCTTAACCTTATCCTTAACCTTAACCTGAACGTTTACCCTTAACCTTAATCTTAACCTTAACCTTACTCTCTTAACCTTAACCTTATCCTAAGCTTAACCTTAACTAAAAACTAACCCTAATCATAACCAAACCATTAACCTTAACCTTAACCTTAACTTTAACCTAACCTTAACCTTGAATATACCCTTAACCTTAACCTTCACCTTAACCTTAACCTTAACTATAACCTAACCCTAACCTTGACCAAACCGTTAACCTTAACCATAACCTAACCTTAACCTTAACCTTGACTTTACCCTTAACTTAACCTTAACCCTAACCTTAACTATAACCTTAACCTTACCTTAACCTAGTTTAACCTTAACCTTGACCTTGAACTTAACCTTAGCTTTACCCTTAGGTTTCGGTTAGGTTGAGGTTAAGCTTGAAGGTTAAGGATAAGGTTAAGGTTAAGGTTAGGTTAACGGTAAAGTTAAGGTTAAGGTTAGGGTAAGGTTAAGCTTAAATTCATGGTTAAGATGAAGGATAAGGGTAAGGATAGGGTAAGGTTAAGGTTAAGTTCGGTTAAGGTAAGTTTAAGGTTACAATTAGGTTAAGGTTAAGGTTAGGTTACGGTTAAGGATAAGGTTAGGTTAAAGTTAAGGTTAGGTTAAGGGTAAAGTTAAGGTTAAGGTTAGGTTAAGGTCAGGGTTAAGGTTAGGTTAAGGGTAAATTCAAGGTTAAGGTTAGGTTAATGGTAAGGGTTTGGTGAAGGTTAAGGTTAGGTTATAGTTAAGGTCAGGTTAAGGTTAAGGTTAAGGGTTTGGTCAAGGTTAAGGTTAGGTTATAGTTAAGGTTAAGGTTAAGGTTAAGGGTAAATATAATGTTATGGTTAAGTTTAAGGTTAGGGTTACGTTATATTTAAGGTTAAGATTAGGTTAAGGGTAAATTTAAGGTTAAGGTTAGGGTTAAGGTTAGGGGAAGGTTTTAGTTAGGGTTAAGGTTAAGGTTAAGGTTAGGTTAAGGTTAAGATAAGGTTAAGGATCAGGTTAATTTAAGGTTAAAGTTAGGTTAAGGTTAAGGTTAAGGGTTTGGTCAAGGTTAGGGTTAAGTTATAGTTAAGGTTAGGTTAAGGATAAATTCAAGGTTAAGGTGAAGGTTAAGGGTAAGGTTAAGGTTAAGGTTACCGATTTAGTCGGGTTAAGGTTAAGGTTAAGGGTTTGGTCAAGGTTAGGATTTGGTTAAGGTTAAGGTTAAGGTTAGGTTAAGGTTAAAGTCAATTTTAAGTTTATGTTTAAGGTTAGGGGTAAGATAACTTTAAGGTTAAGGTTAAGGTTAAGGGGGTAAGGTTAATGTTAAGGTTACCGTTAGGTGAAGGTGAAGGTTACGGTTAGGTCAAGGTTAATTTTAAGGTTAAAGTTAAGCTTAATATTAGGTTATTGGTAAAGTCAAACCTTAAACATAACCTTATGTTTAACCTTAACCTTACCCTAACCTTAAACTTAACCTAACCTTAACCATAACCTTCACGTTAATTTTACCCTTAAACTAATCTTCACCTTACCCTAACCATAACCTTAACTTTACCCTTAACCTAATCTTAACCTTAACCTTGAATTTAACCTAACCTTAACTTTAACCTTAATCTTAACCTTAACCTTAACCTAACCTTAACCTAATCTTAACCTTAACCTTAACCTAACCTTATCCTAATCTTAACCTAATCTTAACCTTAACCTAACCTTAACCTTGACTTTAACCTAAACTTAACCTTAACCTTAATCTTAACCTTAATATTAACCTAACCTTAACCTAACCTTAACCTTAACCTTAACCTAATCTTAACCTTAACCTAACCTTAATCTTGACTTTAAATATAACCTAACCCTAACCTTGACCAAACCCTTAACCTTAACCTTGACCTGACTAAACCTGTAACCTTAACCTTAACCTTACCCTTAACCTTAAATTATCCTTAACCTTAACCTTAACCATAATCTTAACCTCAGGTTAAGGTTAAAGTTAAGGGTAAGGTTAGGGTTAACGGTAACGTTTAAGATTAAGGTTACAAGTTCAGTCAGGTCAAGGTTAAGGTTAATGGTTTGGTCAAGGTTAGGGTTAGGTTATATTTAAAGTCAAGGTTAAGGTTAGGTTAAGGTTAAGGTTAAAGTTAACGTTATGGTTAAGGTGAGGTTAAGGTTATATTAAGGTTAAGGGTGAAGTTTAAGGTCAAGGTTAAGGTTAAGGTTATGGTTAATTTTAGGTTAAGGTTAATGTTGGGAAAAATACTAAGACGGGGGGGTGAATTAGTATTTAGTGCAGACAATAAAATTTTTTACCTTTTCCTTTAAAAACCCATATGCAAATTTCCTGAAGCCAACTCGTGTTTATACGCAGATATCCTTACAGAACTCACGTACGTCTAGAGATTTAATTATACATTTAATTCTTAGCTTAGATCATTGTATTATTCATTCATCAGATGTTTTAGAAAAACAGTAAACAGGTGCAGAAAGAACAGAATAATCATCACACATAAGCAACACACATGAACACCAGGATTTTAGGTGGAAACCCAATTAAGGAGAAAACCACCGCTGCGGTCGTCTCAGTCTTCAATATTTATTATAAAGAAAACTTCTTACAACCATGTACTGGCACAGACTCATACCAGCATGCAGGCACCTACCTGCAGAAGGCTACAAACTTCTCTCGTTTACCAGCCTCTCCTGGAAGGGAGCTACAACCCCCTGTACTCGTTTACCAGCCAAAGGGAGCTACGACCCCCTGCTCTCGTTTACCAGCCTCTCCTGGAAGGGAGCTACAACCCCCTGACTAAAGGCTTCAACCCTTAGTACCACTGCAGACCACGTTTCATCAATTTTCAAACTGGATCAAACAGCTTCAACACAATCCTTCACTTATCAACAAACATCCTTTTCCCATTGCATCAAACAGAACAGTGAAACCACTGTAACCAGAATATCAGAGATAGCCCAAACTTTAGAATTGATATGCAGAAACTCAATCATCTTTGACCAACCATCAGTTCAGATACCATAAGTGTTTTTCTTTAAACAGATCCGCGTATACACGTGCTTTTAATGTAGTGAACCCGCGTATACATCTGTGCACTTTTCAGAAAACCCTAACAGTCCATACACGCCTTTGTTTAAATAGATCCGCGTATACACGCACTTTCCATGAAACGAACCTGCGTATAGATCTGTAAAAGATAAACTTTGCAGGAAAGACCAGATCTATGAACTTACCCATATTTCTTCAATTTCTTCAATAGATTTGTGCCAGGTCTTCATTACTTCTTTTCAGATCATCCTAGAGATTCATCATTTCCAGATCTAGAGGATTTGAATCTTCATCACATTCATAGGTGCATCATAGATTCAGATCTATCAATTAAGAAATGAGTTCAACCATACAGATAAACTTCAGAGTGAAGTATTCATTAATGCCCAAACTTGCACACACTAGCACAAAGTTCTTCTTCTCCTTAAATAGATTATCCTTTTTCAATACCATGAGCCAAAACCACACATCTTTCGATGGTATTTCTGGACGGGATCAACTAGAAAATACAACGCTCAATACAATGGGTCAATACCATGGTAAGAACCCCTAGTTTTATATCTTTAGAGCGCAAATAGGCAGCAAATTAGCACGTACTTTTCCGCGTACATACGCTACTTCACCTAAACAAACTCGCGTATGCTTTGTGATACACACTTTACATCATTGTTCTGTCCCTTACTAATATTTCTTTCTCTGGTACTTCTGAGCTACTTGTAGAACATCAGATTTACATCATTAATAAACTCATCAAGCATCAAGAACAACTTCATTAAGTAGGTTTCCATCATCTTCATCAAGTGGGTTTCCATCAAGGACAACACTCTGCATCATATTGCCAACAATCTCCCCCTTTGGACTTGATGGCAACCACGATGGTGTTTGATCACCACAACAGATAGATACAATGATTATAACCATTATACAAACACAATGATGCTCTCCCCCTATTCAAACACCATGTTACTCTCCCCCTTTGACATCAAGGGCAAAGGGCGGATCAAAACTAAAGCAAGGTTTTTTCTTCTCTTGTAGAAAGAAGAGCTCTGTAGATCTGATGTGCACTGAAGTTACCATGCTCCCCCTGAGTTCATGCTGAATCTTCAAACATATTTTTCAATGAAGTACATGACTCTATGACCTTTCCTATCACCAAGGACTCATACTTACATCAAAGATCCAACCAAGTGGATTTACATATGCGAATCAAGTACCCAACCAAGTGGGTTTACACATTTTGACTCAATTACCCAATCAAGTGGGTTTACAAATTTGAACAAGTCCTTACATGACTGAATATTACAATTTTTACATCATTACAAATATGACCTTTTATAACCAATACCAAAAATACCTCAAGAAAGAAATCATATTTCAGAATCATCATAATGCCAACAATGCATTACGCTCAGCAAGACTAATGCTCCCCCTTAGCTTGTGCATCCTGAACACTTTCAACAGCAAATCATCAAGGCATCTTTACCCAATATCAGAGAATAAAACAGAAATATAAGAACTGGAACACCACCAGAGACACCAAACATCATCAGAGATACCTAACATCACCACAGTTTGTGCTGAAGAATGCTGACCCAAACAAAATTTGTCAGCTACCAACCATACGCGGTTTTCTATGTATGAACTCGCGTATATACGCGACTGTCTTTCAGGAAACCCACGTATCCAATTTAATCTTTTGAATTTTAATCAGATATGATCCTCTGCATGGTAGAGACTACTCCCATCTTCTGTCTGAGATATTCGAATGCTTCCCTGGGCAGAGATTTGGTAAATATATCAGCAACTTGTTCTTTGGAGGGAACATACTCCAACTTCACCTTTTTTTCAAGCACTTGTTCACGTAAGAAGTGATACTTGATGGGAATGTGCTTGGTCTTGGAATGCATAACAGGATTCTTTGAGATAATGATGGCGCTTGTATTATCACACATAATGGAGATAGGAGGTGAACATTTGATTTGAAAGTCTTGTAAAGTTTGCATCATCCAAAGAAGTTGAGTGCAACATGATGCGGCAGCTACATATTATGCTTTTGCTGTAGATAAAGAAATAGAGTTTTGCTTCTTGCTGAACCAAGATACCAACTGGGGCCCCATATAGAATGCACCACCACTAGTGCTTTTCCGATCATCAACATTTCCAGCCCAATCTGCATCAGTGTAAGCATGAAGAGTAAGATCAGCATTCTTTTGATACCATAGTCCAAAGTCTTGAGTTCCTTGTAGATATTTGAATATTCTTTTGACAGCCTGAAGGTGAGACTCTTTTGGATTAGCTTGGAATCGTCCAACAATCCCAACTGCATGCGTAATGTCTGGTCTAGTCCCAATGAGATAAAGTAGAATTCCTATCATAGATTTGTATTTTGGTTGATTCACCGTGGGAGAATCATCATGAGAACTGAGATTACATCCGGTTATCATTGTTGTACTCATAGGTTTTCACTCTTGCATGCCATACTTCTTCAGAATTTGCTTAAGGTATTTTGCTTGTGATAAGAATATACCATCTGCAGTTTGATGCACTTACAAGCTAAGAAAGAATGTTAGTTCCCCAAGTAAATACATTTCAAATTCTTGCTGCATGACAGAAGCAAATTTCTGACTCATAGATTCTTCATTACTTCCAAAAATGATATCATCAACATATACAACCACAATCAATAGTTTATCATTCTCAGTTTTTGTGTATAAGTTGCTATCAGTAGACCCCTTTGAAAATCCTTGTTGATGAAGATATTTGTCAAGATGATAATACCATGCCCTTGGAGCTTGTTTGAGACCATGTAAAGCCTTTTTAAGTCTACAAACAAGATTTTCATCATTTCCCAAAATAAATCCTTCTGGTTGTTCTATATAAACTTCTTCTTCTAGATCACCATTGAGAAATGCAGATTTAACATCCATTTGATAAACTTTGATTTGTTGAAAACTTGAAAAGGCAAGAAAAATTCTTATTGCTTCAAGTCTAGCTACAGGAGCAAAAGTTTCTTCAAAGTCTATACCTTCTTGTTGAGTGTACCCCTTGCAAACAAGTCTACCTTTGTTTCTTACAAAATCCCCATTGTCATTTAACTTTTTTTTGAATATCCATTTAGTTCCAATGACATTTTTGTTATGAGGTCTTGGTACTAATTCCCAAGTGTGATTATTTTCAATTTGATCAAGCTCTTCATTCATGGCTTTAACACATCATTCATCTTTTCTAGCTTGATTGACATTGTGTGGTTCAATAGTGGATAGAAATGCCAGATAGGTAGAATATCCCACAAGAGTCTTTCTTGTTTGTACACCTGATCCCTTATCTCCAAAAATTTGAGATTTTGGATGATTCTTTTGAACAAATCTGGATGGAGCTTTTTCAGATGAATCATCTTCAAGTGGTTCACTATCTATATCACTGCTATTTGATGTAGAAGGATATAAGTCACCATCGTCTTCATTTGTTGTTTGTTTTTCTTCTTTTTGGGCTGCAGGAGACGCATCAATAACAACATCAATACATTCAACAATATTTCGAAGTCTTTTATTGTAACATTTATATGATCTACTCATAGAGGAGTAACCAAGAAGTATTCCTTCATCTTCTCTAGGTTCGAACTTGCCAAGTTTTTCATCATTATTTTTGATAAATCATTTACTTCCAAAAACTCTAAAATGCTTCACAGAGGGAGAATTACCATACCAGAGTTCATATGGAGTTTTTTCACTATTTACCCGAACATGTGCCTTGTTGAGAATGTTTACTGCTGTATGTGCTGCTTCTCCCCAGAATGTGTCAAGTGTTCCAGAATCATCAAGAATAGCTCTAGCCATTTGTTGAACTGTTCTATTCATTCTTTCTGCTACGCCATTTTGTTGTGGAGTTCTAGCTACAGAGAACTGTCTTTTTATGCCATGTTGTTCACAAAATTCAAGAAATTCATTTGATGTATATTCTCCTCCTCGATCAGATCTAAGACACTTGATTTTTATATCTAATTCATTTTCAACCAGTGCTTTGAAGATCTAAAATTTCTCAAATGCTTCATCTTTTTGTTTAATCAACCCAATCCAACACATTCTAGAGAAATCATCAATAAATAAGATATAGTATTCTTCACCACGTGGTGAATTTTTCCTCATAGGTCCACATATGTCAGTATGAATGAGTTCAAGAGGCTTACTTGATGATCCTTCCTTGGCATTAAATTGCACTCTGGCATATAAGTCTGCTTGATTTGTTGATTTGATAGAAGCTTAGATGCCCCAACCTTCTATGCCATAGCCAATTTTATGAAGATTGACTCAAGTAACATTGTTATTTGCAGTTCTTAAATACATACAGGTTGCTTGGAGTTATTTTCCCTTTTATAATTGTTCTGCCTATATCAAGATCAAGAACCACACATTCTTTTGAACTAAAGACAACTTCAGTTCCTTGATCACACATTTGACTTACACTTAGCAGGTTATGCCTTAAGCCATCCACATACATGACATCATTAACCTTCACCTTTTTTTTTAGAAACACAGACCCTTTTCCTTTAATTATAGCAGGATTATCATTTCCAAATGTAACTTTCTTTTCCTTTTCTAGAGCACTATATGAAAGAAGTTTGTGTTTGCCACCTGTCATGTGTCTTGAGAATCCACTATCAATGTACCATTGATTTTCTTCACCTTCTGCGAATAATGCTATGCCACAATTTTCAACCTGTAATTCCTTCTTTTTCCATACTTTGGATCTTGAATGAAAATGCTCTTTTGGCTAAACTTTGCTCCTGCATTCAGATTCTTCATGCCCAAAGTTATTGCAATAAGCACATTCAACTTCATTTAGAAGAGGAGAAAAGCTGGTATAGGTATTCTTCTCAAATACAATCCTTTTCTTTCTTGCTTCTCTAGTCATGATAGTTTTATATGCAACACATTGAATAGCTTTATGACCAAAATTGTGACATGAGAAACATTGTCCATTCAAGAATAAATTTCTGCGATCATGAAATCTTCTACTTGGATTTACCTGTTGATTGGTGTTTCTTTGAGAGATATTCTTGTTAGTATTCTTTCAATTGATATGATCATGCTTTACTTGCAATGATTCTTTATTCCTTTGCTGAGTGGCAGAATTTTGTAAACCAGCAATAACAACTTTTAGATAATTTGGTGTTGAAGCTTGAGAGGATTCTCCGGTATATCCAAGACCTGTTTTTATAAGAGGAGAACGTTGTACCTTGATAATCTCATCTAAGGTTTCAGATCCTTTAGAAAATCTAAGATTCAGAGTTTTTACTTTCTCAGAATCTTTTCTTAGACTTACCACTTCACATTCTAATTTCTCAATGTGTTTCTTTGCTTCTTCAACCTGCTTTTCTAGAGTTTCTATGGTTATTTTCCTTTCTTCTAAGAGTATTTTACTTTCTTTTAAGCGTATTTTGAGTTGATTGTTTTCTTCAAGAAATTCATTGTCCTCTAGAGCATCCACATAAATATCCTTTTCTTCTCTAGATTCAAATGCCATGAGAAGTCTAAGATCTTGTTCACATTCTTCTTCACTATCAGATAGCCCATCACTGTCTTCATGAATATAATAACTTTTTCTAGTGTTAAACCGATTCTTATTCCTTCTTGCTAATTCCTTCCCTTTTGCAGGTGTTTCTTTATGAGGACACTTGGCATCATAATGACCAATTCTTCCACACTCAAAAAATTTGAAAGGAAGCTTACCTCTGAATCGTCTTGTGCCATGTTGGAGTTTCTTTACAAAATTTGCCTCATCTTCTTCTAAGATGTATCCTGATCCTTCTAGTTCTTGCACTTCTTTCCCTTTTGTAGAAGCTCTGAAGACAACCTCTTTGACTTCAGATGGTCCTCCTCTTCTCATTTCATATGCGGTTAGTATGCCTTGAAGTTGTACCATAGTAAGATTTTGAAGATCCTGTTTTTCTTCAAAAGCAGAAACTTTTGACTCAAATCTTGTTGTTAGTGCTCTTAAATTTTTCTCAACCAAAGTAGATTCGGTTATTGTTTCTCCCAGATTTTTCATACGATTTACAACATCATCAACACGTAAAAAGAAACTGGCAATACTCTCATCACTATGCATCTTCAAATTTTCATATTCAATTTTGAGATATTGGAGTTTAGCACTTTTTACCTTTGCATCACCTTCATAACTTAGAATGATTTTGTCCCACATTTCCTTTGCTGTATTTAGCTGCATGACTTTGACAAATTCAGATTCAGTCAAACTTCTTGTTATAGCATTGACCGCCTTTGCATTTGATTCATAATTATTCTTTTCATTCGGATCAGTTGGTATTGTAGCTGGATATTGATATCCTTGTACAACAATGGCCCATACATATGTTCCTATAAACTGAAGATAGGACCTCATCCTTGTTTTCTAGAAGATTAAATTTCTTCCATTAAAGACCGGAGGCTTGATAGAAGCTATCCCATCTTGATTGCTCATCTTGCTTGATCTTCCTTCTAGCGGCTAAGCTTTTTCAGAAGGACCTGCTCTGATACCAATTTTTGGGAAAAATACTGAGAAGGGGGGGGGGGGGGGTTGAATCAGTATTTAGTGCAGACAATGAAAATTTTTACTTTTTCCTTTAAAAACCCATACCCAAATTTCCTGAAGCCAACTCGTGTATATACGCGGATATCCTTTACATAACTCGCGTATGTCCAGAGATCTAATTATACATTTAATTCTTAACTTAGATCATTGGATTATTCATTCATCAGATGTTTTATAAAAATAGTAAACAGGCGCAGAAAGAACAGAATAATCATCACACATAAGCAACACACATGAACACCAGGATTTTAGGTGAAAACCCAATTCAGGAGAAAACCACCGCTGTCGTTGTCTCAGTCTTCAATATTTATTATAAAGAAAACTTCTTACAACCATGTACTGGCGCATACTCGTACCAGCATGCAGGCACCTACCTGCAGAAGGCTACAACCTTCTCTCGTTTACCAGCCTCTCCTGGAAGGGAGCTACAACCCCCTTTACTCGTTTACCAGCCTCTCCTGGAAGGGAGCTACGACCCCCTGCTCTCATTTACCAGCCTCTCCTGGAAGGGAGCTACAACCCCCTAACTGAAGGCTTTGACCCTCAGCACCACTGCAGACCATGTTTCATCAATTTTCAAACTGGATCAAACAGCTTCAACACAATCCTTCACTTATCAACAAACATCCTTTTCCCATTTAATCATACAGAACAGTGAAACCACTGTAACCAGAATATCAGAGATAGCCCAGACTTTAGAAAATATATACAGAAACTCAATCAACTTTGAGAAACCATCAGTTCAGATACCATACACGTTTTTCTTTAAACAGATCCACGTATACACGTGCTTTTAATGTAGCGAACCCGCGTATACATCTGTGCACTTTTCAGAAAACCCTAACAGTCCGTACATGCCTTTCTTTAAACAGATCCGCGTATACATGCACTTTCCATGAAACGAACCTGCGTATAGATCTGTAAAAGATAAAATTTACAGGACAGACCAAATCTATGAAATTACCCAGATTTCTTCAATTTATTCAATATATTTGTGCCAGGTCTTCATTACTTCTTTTCAGATCATCCTATAGATTCATCATTTCCAGATCTAGAGGATTTGAATCTTCATCACATTCATAGGTGCATCATAGATTCAGATCTATCGATTAAGAACAGAGTTCAACCATATAGATAAACTTCAGAGTGAAGTATTCATTAATGCCCAGACTTGCACACACTAGCACAAAGTTCTTCTTCTCCTTAAATAGATTATCCCTTTTCAATACCATGAGCCAAAACCACACATCTTCCGATGGTATTTCTGGACGGGATCAAATATACAATCCAGCGCTCAATACAATGGGTCAATACCATGGTAAGAACCCCTAGTTTTATATCTTTAGAGCGCAAATAGGCATACGTGACTTAGCACATAATTTTCCACGTACATACGCTACTTCGCCTAAAAAAACTCGCGTATGCTTTGTGATACACACTTTAAATCATTGTTCTGTCCCTTACTGATATTTCTTTCTCTGGTACTTCTGAGCTACTTGTAGAACATCATATTTACATCATTAATAAACTCATCAAGCATCAAGAACAACTTCATTAAGTAGGTTTCCATCATCTTCATCAAGTGGGTTGCCATCAAGGACAACACTCTGCATCATATGGCCAAAAGTTAAGGTTAAGGTTATGTTATAGTGAAGGTTAAGGTTAAGACTCGTAACCTTATCCTTGATCTTACCCTTAATCTTAAACTTAACCTTAACCTTAAAATTAACCTTGACGTTAACTATAACCTAACCCTAACCTTAACCTAACCTTAACCTTGACCAAACCCTTAACGTAAACTTAACCTTGACTTTACCCTTAACGTAACCTTAACCTTGACCTTGACCTTACCCTTAACATTAACCTTAACCTTAAATTTAACCTGACTAAACTTGTAACCTTAACCTTAACCTAAACTTAAACATAACCATAACCTTAACCTTAATGTTACCCTTACCTAACCTTAACCTTAACTTTACCCTTAACCTTAAAATAAACCTTAGCCTTAAACTTGATCTAACCTTAACCTTAACATTAACCATAACCTTAACCTTAACCTTAACCTCAACCTTTACCCTAACCTTAACCTTTACCAAACCCTTAACCTTAACCTTAACCTAACCTTAACCTTGACCTTAACTATAACCTAACCCTAACCTTGACCAAACCCTTAACATTTTCCTTGTTGGTATCCTGTGTTTTGATAGATTGGATAACCAAAAGACAAGGCAACATTAGAACCAATATTTAGAGTTCCAGGATCTAGTCCTCCTATTCTCAGAGAGGGATCTCTCAATTTTTTTAGAAAAGATATGTCTTGTTTGATTTTAAGTATGGATTTTAGACTAATTATTAAGTGCAAGTGTTTTTTTGGTTTTTTTGTTTGGTTGAATTGGTATAGCAGAATATGAAAGGCCTAGGAAAGGCAGGTAGAAATAAGGAGTGTCAGTTTCATTGGGCAATGGAGTCAAAATGAAGTTGGTAACAAGCTCATAAGTGGATATGGGATATCAAAGGGAAAATATAACTTGGTCACAGGATCCTTTAGTTTATGAATGAGATGGCCATTAATGGTTTGGAAAAGAGCAGTTTAATTCTCAACAAAGGGAACTTAAAAACATAATTTGAACATAAAGAGGTATTTGATAGACAGGGCTAACCATGAATTCTACAAACCACACTTTAAGAAAATAATGACTTCAAGACAACTTTTAAAATTAAATCTAAGATTCGGGAGCACATCCTATTTCCTCAAAGATTTTATTTCAAAGAAGTTAGAAAACATGAAAGATTCACTGATAATTGCAATCATAGAAGAGGGAACACCTAATACATATATAATCACAACTATAAAGACCTTTAAAACAACTTTTTAAGCAGGGACAAAGGGTATGATCACAACAAACCTCCTTGGCTAACTATAAATAATGGTACTTCAAAGGAAGACTTCAATAACAGTTTTCAAGTGGCAATAGACAAGCAGGGAAAACCATAAATCAAGATGGAATCAACTATTTGTACTATTAGGTAAATAAACAAGCATGAGGACTAAAGAGAGAGATTAAAAACTCTAAAATACCTTAGCAGAAGAAAACATAATACAGTGAAGGATAAATAAGTCTAAGGTGCTTCCAGGAGTCATTTCCTAGCCTAAACGTTTTATCCTACTGTAGTAAGAAATTATGAAACGTAATGAAAACAGGAAAAACAATAGAAAATTCAGAATACATCACCAACATCCAAGCTCAGGGATCCAATGATAGAGCCTCCTCAAGAACAAGCATGTCACAACATCATTAAGCTTCCAAGACTTCAATTTCTTCTTCAAATTCAACAGACTATGTATTATTTCAGAGATTTTTTAGTATTACAACTAGTGACCAACCAACAAGCTCTCATCTTCTTCCGGAATATTTATAGAATAAATGAGGAGGTGGAAGAGTTTTAGGATTGAAGTGTAATTAATTCTACACTAAATGCAACTCCTAGCCTTGAAAACCATGCAAGGAATAAGGCAGGAAAGCATCGAATTACAATTCTGTTTCATTTACTCTGTTTATTCTTTTTAAGGCTTAATGGGTAAAAATATTGACTTTAAGGTTCTTTGTTATCTTTGTAATAAATTCACTGATAGTTTGAAATTTGCTCTTTCTTTGGTAATAATTGTTTAGGTGTCTTTAGGAAAATATCTTCGAACTGTGCAATAAGTAGGCCTTCTTTTGATTCATGGAAGAAGCAGGTGGCTCTTTGGTAGCTGGAGAGAATTTAATTAGCCTCTGATGTGGCAGTAGAGGCCTTTTAGACTGATAGATCTCCTTTTATTTTTGTAAAACACCTTTAACGTGATTTTGATCTGTGTTTTAGGCCTAATTAGGCTTAATATTTGTCTTCTGGTCTTTGTCTTTAACACTGTCTTTAATTCTTTTAATTGGAGGATTAAAACCTTGGTTTTTAGGTTTAGGCTTTTAATCTCCCTTTAACACTGATTTATTCATTACTGATACTCTTTGGTTTTTTAATGTTTACTGTGTTTATAGGCGCGCAGATGATTTTAGGATATTTCCAATGCTCATGACGCATGGAAAAAATCATAGCTTGAAACCCTGCAGATTTCCCTTTCTTCATTGATTTAAGGCATGGAATCATCATTCCGAACCTCTTTGTCACCTGTCTGTGACTTTGGAAAGAACACAGATCAATCACCATTAAAAAACCCTGCAAAAACACACAAATATATTACATAAAATCCTACGAAATTGGTTAAGACTGCTTGAGAGGTTAAATGGAGGGGTGGAGTTGTGCGGAATGGAGGAATTTGCAGAAAAAATGGAGGAAAATGCTTGGTGGAAGCATAACAGGTGCAAATGGAGTTTGGGTGCGAGGGTGAATCGGGGACCGTTGGATTAGAATAATCCATGGAGATCTATGGTGGAGATTGCTCAACAAGTCATTTGGGATAATTTTGGGTGAAATGGGAGAGACTAAATCTGGGTCGTCGGATAAAAAGATGAATGGTGGAGATCAAGCGATGAAATATTTCAAAGAATAGATAGAGGATAAATGAAATGGGATCATAATGTAATGTGGGCTGTCAGATTAAAACAATTTACGACCGAGATCGAATATTGGAGTCATTTGAGAGATTTATATGGAGGAAGATGAATTGGGTTTGGGACATAACATGAGCCGTCAGATCAAAAAAATCGATGGCCAGGATTTAAAAGGTGAAAATTTAATGTAGTGGAGAAGGTGGTTTGGTAGAAAACCAGAATGGTTTTTGCACAGCGTTGGGGTGGTTTTGAATTTTCACCAAAAAAACGCAATATGGTACGCCTGCTGACACCTGTCCCTTACGAAATTGCCCATTTCACATTTTTTTGGAATGTTAATGTTCAGGTGCAAAAATTACGTGAAACGGGTTTTCAGTCGTCGGATGAGAGGCACTAGATCTAACGGTGCGGATAAAATGCGATGGAGGGAAAGCTGCACGAGCGGAAAGGTAGGTGGGGTCAAATGGCAGTTTAAATGTGAGCCATCTGATCTGAGAAGATCAATGGCGGAGATCTGTCGATGGGGAGAATGAGAAGGGCGGGGTTTTGAAAGAGGAAGTAATGTGGAATGTCCGATTTGAGAAGATCAACGACAAAGATTGAAATATGGTGGATGAAGGGTTAGGAGGATGGCGGAACTATGATGAAGCATGGACCGTTGGATCCAGCAGAATGAATGGTTAGGATTAAATCAGGGATCACACATCAAAGGTGGAGAGCGAACAGGACATTTGGATTTGCAATGTACAATTAAGCGCTGTCCGTTGGATTTGAGAAGATCAACGGTTAGGATTTAACTCGGCGGAAGGCATAGGGAAGGCGAAGGGAAGAGTGAAATTGAATCTGGGCTGTTGGTTCTTGTGGATTCAATGGTTGAGATTTCATCGGAGCATCACATCGGCGGAGGTCAAAAGGTAAGGAAATTTGGACTTGCGATATGCGATTATGTGCTGGCCGTCGGATCTAAAGGATGATCGACGATCAAGATTTAATCGGCGGGCATGATGTTGGAGGCTTTGAACGCCAAGCGATTAAATCTCGGTAGTCGGTTCTTGTGGATTCAATGGCTGAGATTTAATCAACGGATCGGCATCAAAGGAGGGAAAGGAAAGTTATAAGGGAGTTTGCAATCGCGATGCGATGAATTCCTGTGATGCAATGAGCCGATGGCCGTTGATCTGCATAGATCGACAGTTAGGATTGATTTTAAAATATTCATGTTAGGAATGGAAAAAAAAAGGAAAAGGGCTTTGGGAAAGGTTTTTTAAGCCTTTTAACACCCGATTGCAGGGCTTTAGGTTGTATGGAGGAAAGGTGCTAAGTAAATAAGCCCTTGGGGGCTTAAATGCCTTATAGTGTAAAAAGACTAATTTAGGCCCAAAAATAGTGTTTTTTAAGCCAAGATTGGGGTTTCGGTAAATGAAAGAAGGGATTTTAAAACCAAATAAAAGGGATATATAAGGTTTAAAAGGGTTTTTAGAATGGTTTAGAAGCTAAATGAGGGTTAATGGAGGGATTTTATGAAGAAAATAAGGATGAATATGGGGGTTATTTTATGAGAAAAAGGAGGGGTGAAATGATGGAAAATGGGTTTCTTAAGTAGTTTTCTCTCAGTGAACAGCAGGTTCTTTAGGATTAAAAGGGAAAGAGCTGTGAAGATCATAAAAAATAATCATAAAAACTTCAAAAGATGATAAGTTTTCAAAATGAATTATCTCTTTGAAGGTTCGAAAGACAAAATTAGCCACCATTGGGTATAAAAAAATTTATAGGTGCCTAACAAACCTTAAACTTAATATTACCCTAATATTAACCCTAACCTTAACCTTATATTTACCCTTAACCTAACCTTATCTTTACCCTTAACCTTAACCTTAGTCTTAGCCTTGACTTTACCCTTAACCTAACGTTAAGGTTAATGTTAAGTTAGGTTAAGGTAAGGTTAAGGTTACTGTTAGGTCAAGGTTAAGGTTAATGTTAACAATAAGGATAAGTTAAGGTTAAGGGTGAGATAAGGTTAAGGTTAAGTGTTTGGTTAAGGTTAGGGTTAGGTTATAGTTAAGGTTAAGAGTTTGGTCAAGGTTAGGGTTAGGTTATAGTTAAGGTCAATGTTAAGGTTAGGTTAAGGTTAACGTTAAGGTTAAGGTTAAGGTTAACCCTAACTATAACCTAAAGGTTAACCTTAACTATAACCTAACCCTTAACCTTAACCTTAACCTAACCTTAACCTTGACCTTAACTATAACCCAACCCTAACCTTAACCAAACCCTTAACATTAAACTTAATCTTACCCTAACCTTAACCTTACCTTTACCCTTAACCTAACCTTAAATTTACCCTTAACCTTAACCTTAGTCTTAACCTTGAATTTAACCTTAACCTAACGTTAACGTTAATATTAAGTTAGGTTAAGGTACAGTTAGGTCAAGGTTAAGGTTAACGTTACCGTTAAGGATAATTTAAGGTTAAGGGTGAGATAAGGTTAAGGTTAAGGCTTTGTTTAAGGTTAGGGTTAGGTTATAGTTAAGGCTAAGGGTTTGGTAAATGTTAGGGTTAGGTTATAATTAAGGTCAATGTTAAGGTTAGGTTAAGGATAAGTTTAAGGCTATGGTTAAGATTAAGGATAAGGTTAGGTAAAGGTTAAGGTTAAGGTTATGGTTATGGTTATGTGAAGGTTAAGGTTAACGTTATGGTTAGGTTTAGGTTAAGGTTAGGTTCAGGTTAAGGTCAAGGTCAAGGTTAACCTTAACCTAACCTTAACCTTACCTTAACCTTTACCTAACCTTAACCTTTACCTTAACCATAACCTTAACCTTAACCTTAGCCTTAACCATAACCTTAACCTTAACCCTAACCTTAACCTTGACCTTAACTATAACCTAACCCTAACCTTGACCAAACCCTTCACCTTAACCTAACTTAATCTTAACCTTGACCTTGACCTTAAGCTTAACCTTACCCCCTTAACCTTAACCTTAACCTTAACCTCACTAAACTCGTAACCTTAACCTTAACCTAACTAAACCTGTAACCCTTAACCTTATCTTAACCTTACCTTAACATAACCATAACCTTGACCTTAACCTTAACCTAAACCTTAACTTTACCCTTAACCTAACCTTAACCTTAACTTTAACTATAGCCTAACCTAAACTTAACCTTACCTTAACCTAACTTAAGCTTGACCTAACCTTAACCTTAACCTTAACCTTAACCTTAACCTAACCCTGACCTTAACCTAACCTTAACCTTGTCCTTAACCTAACCTTAGCCTTAACCTTATCTTACCCTTAACCTTGAGCTTGACCTTAACCTTAACCTTACCTTTACCTTAACCTTAACCTTAACCTTACCATAACCATAACCTTAACCTTGACTTTACCCTTAACCTAACCTTAACCTTAACCTTAACCTTTCCATAACCATAACCATAACCTTGACCTCGAATTTACACTTAACCTATCCTTAACCTTGACTTTCCCCTAACATTAACCCTAATATTACAGTAACCATAACCTTAAATTTACCCTTAACCTAATCTTAACCTTAACCTAATATTAACCTTACGCTTAACCTTGACCTCAAAACTAAATTTAACTATAACCTAACCCGAACCTTAAATTTAACTATAACCTAACCCTAAACTTGACAAAACCTTAACCTTAACCTTAACTTAACCTAACCTTAGCCTTAACCATAACCAAAACCTTAACCTTAACCTTAACATTAACCTTACCCTTAACCTTAACCTTATATTAACCTTAACTATAACCTTACCATAACCTTAACCCTAACCTTACCCTTAACCTTAACCTAACCTTAACCTTAACTTTACCCTTAACCTTGAATTTAACTTTAACATTCCCCTAACCTTAACCCTAACCTGCACCTTAACCTTAACCTTCCCCTAACTTTAACCCTAACCTTATCTTTAACCTTAACCTTAAGGTTAAGGTTACGAGTTTAGTTAGGTTAAGGTTAAGGTTAAGTTTAAGTTTATGGTTACGGGAAGGTTAAGGTTAGGTTAAGGTTAAGATTAGGGTAAGGTTAAGGTTAAGTGTTTCTTCAAGGTTAGGGTTAGGTTATAGTTAAGTTCAAGGTTAAGTTTAAGGTAAAGGGTAAGGTTAAGGTTAAGGTTAAGGTTAGGTTAGGTTAAGATAAGGATAAGGTGATGGTTAAGGTTAAGGTTAAGGTGAAGGTTAGGAATAAGTAAAGGCTAAGGTTAAGGTTAATATTAATCGTTTGGTCAAGGTTAGGGTTGGGTTATAGTTAAGGTAAAGGTTAAGGGTAAGGGTAAGGTTATAGTTAGGTTAAGGTTAAGTTTAAGGTTAAAGTTAGATTAAGGTAAGGTTAAGGTTACGGATTTATTCAAGTTAAGGTTATGGTTAAGGGGGTAAGGTTAAGGTTAAGGTTAAGGTTATGGTTAATGCTAGGGTAAGGTTAACGTTAAATTTGAGGTTAAGGTTAGGGTTAGGTTATAGTTAACATCAAGTTTAAGGTTAGGGTTAATGTTAGGTTAAGGTTAAGGGTACGATTAAGCCCTTAACCTTCCCATAACCTTAACGTTAACCTTAACCTTATTTTAACCTAACCTAACCTAACCTTAACCTTATCCTTACCTTAGCCTAACTTTAGCCTTAACCTTCCCCTAAACTTAACCCTAACCTTACCCTAACCTTACCCTTAACCTTCAACTTAATTTTAACCTAACCTCAACCTTAAATTTACCCTTAACCTAACCTTAACCTTAACCTCAACCTAACCCTAACCTTGAACTTAATATTAACCTTTACCTTACGTTAACCAAACCCTTAAACTTAACCTTAACCTGACTAAAACCATAACATTAACCATAACCTTAACCTTAACCTAACATAAACTTTGACTTTACCCTTAACTTAACCGTAACATTAACCTTAGCTTAACCTTAAGGTTACGTTAAGATTAAGGTTAAGTTTATGTAAGGGTAAGGTTAAGGTTACGAGTTTAGTCAGGTTAAGGTTAAGGTTAATTTTACCATTAACCTTAACCTTAACCTTAACCTTACCCCCTTAACCTTAACCTTAACTGTAACCTTAACCTTACCCTTACCTAAATTTAACTTTAACCTAACCTTAAATTTAACTTTACTATTAACCTAACCATAAATTTAACTATAACGTAACCCTAACCTTAAATTTAACGTTAACCTTATCTTAACTGTTGAGGAGGTAAATCCCCTCTGCGGACAGAGGCGATCCCTACTAGCCCAGCAGGGGTCTAGCAACAAACAAACAATGCTATGACGCAAGTTCCTAGTTACGAATGAAAGACTTGGGATAAGAGCCTACCTGGATTCCAACGCTAGATCTGAAGAAGAGATGTCCCCGTCCTTCAGCCCTGGCAGATCACAATCCTTCCACGATCCCCGCGGATGAACACCTGCACACAGAAGAAACGAATAGATACAAGCATAGGAACCAGCATACGTAACTAAACATCGGTCAGAAAAGATATTACTCGCATTAATATGATGAAAAAAGGAGTGGAACCATAATCATAGTCATCTATTAAAATGATAAACGAATAGAAGTTACAACCAAGTTCTGACGTCGCAGCTTCCTTCGAACGGGTCTCCGGTCGTCCACGTCTCGCAAAGCTCGCCAAGGAAAGGGAAACCTCTCCAGAGTCTTGTAACAATGGTCTCCTCGCTTGAATGGGCCTTAAGGGAAAGGAGGGATTCTTTACAGCACAAAGGCACTTGGGAATAGGGAGATGCAAAGCTTCAGCACTTCAAGACTCTCAGCCCTTCAGCATTCAGCCCCTTCATCAATGGATGAAGGCTATATTTATAGAGGAGAGGAGGAGGTTGGGATCCCTACAATAGTGGAAGGGAGGCCTTATCCTTTGGGAGGTTCCCCATAAGGTGGAAACAAGAGGCCAAAGGAGGAAGGCCGTGGCTATTCAGGCGAAACCACTCCTGATGACTCATCCACGAAGTTGTTGTAATCGAAACTTCGCCTCTTTTTTTAAAAAACTTTCCATAAACAGAGTGGCGCGGGTACAACACTGGGACAGAGCGCCAATTGGCGCGGGCTCAGTGTTAATTTTCCCCTATTGGCGCGAGTACATAACGGACTACCAGCGCCAATGCAAAAACATGTGTTTTTAGGGGTCTGTTCAGGAAATGATAAACAGGAGAAATGTTGTCCTCATGGAAAGGGATGCAATGAAGGTATTTTCAAGGCTTGACATTGCTCACAGGTCACATAATGGGTCCTCCATTGTGCGGGACAGGGAATGGTAGGGACGGTGAAAAATTACTGTGTAACAGATGCCCCCTAAAGCATGAGGCCCGAGAGAGAGAGAGGGGTGAAATGCTTTACGAGAACATGTTCAACTGAAGGCCCGCCGTCGGAAAACCTGCGCAGACAAATACAACTGATATCTCAAGTACATGACGTATATATATGGTATGGACGCAGCCATCCGAAACAGAGTTTGCTATAATCCGGATCTAGGGTATGGGCGCAGCCATCCAACTAAGATCAAACAAATAGACTCAGGTATGGTCGCAGCCATCCAATCAGTGAGTCATGTGCATAATGATAATAATCCACAATCGCAGCCTGGATTACAACAGACACAATCCAGGGTCTTGCGCTCCATCTCGACCCAAACAAAGTACAAGTTCAAGCATGTGAATATGTGAGCTGAAGTCGAACATGCAAGAACATCATCTGATTACCAGCCAATGATGAAAGCTGTTAACAGACGCGAGAGAAACCACCAATAATGACAATGGTACTCAAGGTACTACAGGTACAATCTACGGCGTGCGAATAAATGAGCTGATGTCGAACACCCGCAGAATCACTCGATCGGAAGCCAATGATGAAAACCTCACGTCGAATGCGACGAACCTGCCATTGAGGCATGCAGGCTCCAAGGTACCATCAGGAGTCTCTAGACCAACTTCCTGGATAATGAGTTGAAGTCGACAGGAAGTGACCTTGATCGAAGGTGGGCTATAATGATTCCCACATCATCGACACGAGACAGAGGAACATAATGTTTTTGTTGTGAATCAGGACCATATGAGAAACAGAGGAAGGTTGATATTTGCAGAGGCCAACTTCTCTTGAACACATAAACGGCACGACAATGGATTTGGCAGTATTTGACATCAACGGATCAGAGGTCATGGCGACGAGGCAGTGAACAAATGAGAGGTCAAAAGAGATTACCCAAACTCATGGAGGCAAAGTGAAGCAACGAGATGAGATGTCCCCAACCCGACACGAATGCAGACCAGTGCCATGTTCAAGAGCGACATACTGCCGACGACAACGACGATGGTTCCATTTTTCCCCCACCATTTCTGGCGAGTACCTCTTTATTTTTACACAAGCTTGAAGAGGATATCATATGCTTGTCATATAAGTCTGCCCTTCGGGCGAATCCATCCTAGTACATTTAACGAGCCCTAGGAAGGAGCGACTCGAATAACGTCATTTCGACTGGATCCGATGTCATCAGGGTTTAACGAGTCTGACAAAGGAAGAACTCGGCGTCTTTTCATGTTTAGAGAGTTTGAAAAGACAGCAGAAAAGAAAACTCCAGCAGTCCCTTTTCGTAAACAGTTTCCCAGATCCGAAAAGGTAGAAAACAATATCTGGGAAAACCTCCTAGTCGCGATAGGTTAGGGTATTCCTTTTTCGTAATCAATCCATCCCAGCCCGAAAAAGGGTTAAACTTATACTGGGTGAATGTCGATTCGTGTCCATTTTAACGAGATCGAAACGACAAGGGCCTCGGCGATCTTTTCATATTTAGAGAGTCAGAAAAGAGCTGAAAGATGACTCCTCCTGGAGGAACGAGTGGTATAAAGGGTAACAACTGGTTCCGGTAATGGTGGAACTACTCTGAACAAATAAAGGTCGAGAGGCTGGCTAACAAGACCACTCATAGCAGCGGTTCCTCAGGAACGGGTAAAACAACCAAGTGAAGGCATATGATCGGCCAAGCAGATAGTGACAATGGAGTGAGAAAACCAAGGCTCATCTGGTAAAAACAGGCTGATAAAATGGCAATCACAAAAGGTAAAATGGGAATGGTTTCATTTTTACACAAGCTTGAAACAAAAATAAACTATGGTTGAAGTTGGTTTCATTTTTACACAAGCTTGAAACAAAGATAAACTATGCTTGAAACCAGTTTCATTTTTACACAAGCTTGAAACGGAAACAAATTATGCTTGAAAAAGTAAGCATGCCCCCAGCATGATGACTCAATTCGAGGTACATGCCCCCCAAGCTTCAGTCCATATGGAAGGAAGATGGAGTGAAGGTTCAAGTTAAGAGATCAAGAGAAAGACTCGACTGGGATTTTACGAGATCTAAACAAAGACTCGAATTGAACAGGAACGTGTTTCATTGTTTTAACGAGGTTGACACATTACAAGAACTATCCTCAGACACCCTTGTTTCATTTTTTAAGGAGCTTGACACAAGACAAGGAACTCTTCTCTGAGATCCTGGTTTCATTTTTTAAAGAGCTTGACACAGGGAGGAAACCGTGCTCTAAGAACCTGGTTTCATTTTTTAAAGAGCTTGACACAGGAAAAGAACCATGCTCCGACAACCTTGTTTCATTTTTTAAGGAGCTTGACACAAGCAGAATGAACTATGCTCCGACCGAATTCATCATAATGAACAAGAAGTCATTGCTTCCAAGAGTTCCACACCAGATGGGAGGAAATCATCCTGGAAGTCAGGACCCAATGCCCCCAGCACTCGATGCACGACGGCATCATCACTGAGCACAGGCACGGGGTACGTAGCCACGTAGTTGACCTGCGGTGGGGAAGATACAACGGGTGGATAGAAACCAGGAGGGGGTGATGGTGGACCCAATGCCACATTAGGACCAAAGAATGCAAGCTGATCAATGGTCACAATCCTTCCTTCATGCGGAAAACAGACCACACGAAAGAGGGAGGAGACGAGCGCTCCCATGGCATAGGTGTAATCGCGCCCCAAAAGCATATTGAAATCCAAGGGGCCTGGAACAACCATCACGTCCATATGGACAGTTTTACCTCCCAAAGTAACAGGTAACCTTGGAAGGATCCCCAACGGTTGACTCGTTCTTCTATTGAATGTCAACAGAGTCTGCGTAACGGGTGCAAGCGGCGGCGAACCGAAATCTTTCCAGGTAGTTGAGGACAGAATACTAACAGAGGCACCTTCGTCTATAATGGTGCTGGGTACAACCAGACCAAGAGCCTGTACTGTGATCTCGAAAGGCACATAAGACGGAAGGCGGAATCCTGCAAATCGACTCCAATCAAAGGAGGCGACCAAACTACTCGGAGGGGGTACCATCGAACTGAGAAGGTTGTCCCCTGATGTTACGGAAGAATAAGAAGCATCTTCCATGACCTCCATCTCGAAGGTGGGAAGAGTATCCTCCGGAGCCTCCATCATGGGAGGCGGAGGAGGAGCTTCCTGAAGTACAGGGACAGGAGAATCTTTCTCCAAGTCTGAAGAATCTGAAGAAATCAGAAGGACATGAGGGGTGTGAGATCCACTCTCGACAGAAAAGACCTGGTGCACTGCGGACGGGGCCAGTTCGAGCGATCCGACGACCAATGGTTGGTCAGGGACGGATTCGTGAATTTGAATTTCTGGGGGAGTGGGATCGACCAAGGATGACTCTTGACCAATCGTAGGATCAACTGACGGAGAACTTAAAGAAAGCCAATTGTAACCAGGTGGAAGGCGTGGTGTAGAACCGGCTGGGTTGTCCAAGACTTTCTTGGCTTCGTCCATATAAGGACAAAGGTGAATGGCATGGTGCCCTTCACACAACTTACAGGGATTGATGATCTTACCCTGCTTCTTAGAGTTCTTATCAACAACAACTGAAGATGTGCCCCCAACTTGACTCCTGGAAGCCAAAGGCAACGGTGGGCGGCCGTTGGACCATACTTCGAGCACCTTGGGAATGCCAGGGCAGTCTCGAAGAAGATGGTCTCCCGTGCACAACAGGCAAGGGAATTTGACTTTCCGTGGAGGGTTGGAAGGTTTATCAAGAGGAGATATCTCGGAGGCAGTAGCCGTACATTTAACCTCTCGCTTATCAGACTTCTTCTTCTTTGTCTTCTTCTTCTTCTTCTTAGCCACCTGGTTACTCGAATCCAGACTTTCACCAGGCGAAGTAGATGAGGAAGATGCAGAAACAGGCGAAGAAGGGGAGAGGTCCACCTTGGAATCAACATGATGTTGTTCAGGCAGAGGAACTGATTGAACAGTGGTCGAGACATTCAGGACCACAGAGGTTGAAAACAACCAAACAGGAAACCCAACAGTTAACCCAGGAAGGGACAATGTTGCCATGTAAGGAGCACCAACATTTCCAAAAGGAGGAAAATGACCAGGATTCCCTTCTGAGGGGATTCCTTGTTTGGCAAACTCTGAAAAAGTTGCCATCAAACTCAAAACCACACACGGGCTGAAAACGAGTTAAGACACACGATCAAACAACCAACAAGCAATGTCTAAACAGGTGTGTTATCGTGGGAGATTGATTTTACCACATTGGAAAATAAACAAATTCTACCGTTTCATATTTTAAGAGTCGAGAAACGATAAAAAGATGACTCTATCTCTTTCAGAGTTGATACAAGCGTGAAAGGACAAGCGCTTGACGATCTTTTCAAGTTTAGGGAGTCAGAAAAGACCAAATGACTGCTCAGGAAAAAACTAGGCACAAAGGGTGTACCAAATATCCGTGAACTGCAATATACACCTTGGTTTCAAAAATGAAACAAAAATCGACCAAGGACTTTCCGTACGTGCAGGTAGTCTCCCCGAATGCTGTGTTCGGTGTATCACGGGTATAGGGCGGCAGACTCGGCTTCCTGTGGATAAAGGATTGAAAATCTATAGGGGTCTCCCTTTATATACGCGACGGTACGGGGAGCGCAAGTCCGTACTAGTGCTGTCTAAAGCCAACAGGCGAACGACAGCTGCTAGGTTTAACGACGCCGGAACACGTCTCTAGCCTAGACCTTCTAAATGTGTTTCGTTAAGTTCCAATGCTGCCTTAGGTTAATTGAATAAATTTTACAGTTGATCTTCAATTAAGTTTCAATTTCAAGGCCCTACCGTATGTAGTGTCTCCTAAATGCAAGCTATATGCCACGGTGCAACATTTTGTTCGATGAAAACTAGTTAAATGAGAGTTGAGAGCTTTTATGCAAACGAAATGAACGGAATACAAACAAGAATGTCTCTAATGCAACTAATGCAATTGCACACTTTTCATTCAAACACTAATCACTAGCAATATGGAAAAGATCACAATTTGCACTAATTAACAAAAGCAAGAGAGATTTTTTTTTTTTTGATTTTCAATGTTTAATTGCTAATGTGAACTGAAAACAAAAGGAACAATTTGAGAAATTATATCCAAGAGAGCGAAACAAACAACGTTCACTCAACAAAGCAAGCAACCAAATCTCCAAATCGACCCAAAGTCCTTCAAAGCAAAGAAAGACTCGAAAACTTCCAATGGACCGTGTGATCTAGTTCCAAAGCAAGGGAAAACGAATTCCGAATGAAGGAATGAACAATCACTCAAAAGACGCAGCAAAACAATCAAAGACTGTTAAAAGAGCGTGGAGAACCAATCAACAAGTTGACAGGACAATCAAGACACCAAAACTCCCAAGGAGGGCTCGATACACTAAGCCACTAGATGCCCTAGGGCTCAAATCGTGAAATCGGTAGATAGAGGCAAACAACCCAAGGATAGCGGTGAATTCCAGCCAAAAAAGACTCCAACACACTCAGACAATCAAGAAATCAAGAAGAAAAGTACTGGTCAAGTCCAGAAAGCTCAAAAATGAAGAAACTCAAAAAAGTCACAGGGGTGGCGCGACTGTGGACTTGAAACTGGCGCCAGAGGCCAATTGGTGCGAGACAGACAAATGCAACAAGCGCCAAGTGGCGCGACTGTCGGGTTAAAACCCGCGCCAGTCGAGTTCTTCAATAAAAATTAAAAAACAAGCTAATATGAAAGCAGACCAATACAAGCTAAGCAAACCAAGAGGCTAAAATAATGAAAGAATCCAACCCAGAAGGTTCATCAAGCAAGGAGAAACAATCAAAGCGAACCAACCATAAACGGGACAAGGAAAACTGGACGATCCCCAGCGGAGTCGCCAATTTGTTGAGGAGGTAAATCCCCTCTGCGGACAGAGGCGATCCCTACTAGCCCAGCAGGGGTCTAGCAACAAACAAACAATGCTATGACGCAAGCTCCTAGTTACGAATGAAATACTTGGGATAAGAGCCTACCTGAATTCCAACGCTAGATCTGAAGAAGAAGATGTCCCCGTCCTTCAGCCCTGGCAGATCACAATCCTTCCACGATCTCCGTGGATGAACACCTGCACACAGAAGAAACGAACAGATACAAGCATAGGAACCAACATACGTAACTAAACATCGGTCAGAAAAGATATTACTCGCATTAACATGATGGAAAAAGGAGTGGAACCATAATCATAGTCATCTATTAAAATGATAAACGAATAGAAGTTACAACCAAGTTCTGACGTCGCAGCTTCCTTCGAACGGGTCTTCGGTCGTCCACGTCTCGAAAAGCTCGCCAAGGAAAGGGAAACCTCTCCAGAGTCTCGTAACAATGGTCTCCTCGCTTGAATGGGCCTTAAGGGAAAGGAGGGATTCTTTACAGCACAAAGGCACTTGGGAATAGGGAGATGCAAAGCTCTTTCGCACTAAACAAGACTCTCGCCCTTCAACACTCAGCCCCTTCATCAATGGATGAAGGCTATATTTATAGAGGAGAGGAGGAGGTTGGGATCCCTGGTACAATAGGTGGGAAGGGAGGCCTTATCCCTTGGGAGGTTCCCCAGAAGGTGGAAACAAGAGGCCAAAGGAGGAAGGCCGTGGTTATTCAGTCGAAACCACTCCTCATGACTCATCCACGAAGTTGTTGTAATCGAAACTTGGCCTCTCTTTTTAAAAAAAAAAAAAAAAAAAAAAAAAAAAAAAAAAAAAAAAAAAAAAAACTTTCCATAAAACAGAGTGGCGCGGCACAACATCGGGGACAGCGCCAATTGGCGCGGGCTCCAAGGTTAATTTTCCCCCATTGGCGCGAGTACATAACGGGCTACCAGCGCCAATGCAAAAACATGTGTTTTTAGGGGTCTGTTCAGGAAATGATAAACAGGAGAAATGTTGTCCTCATGGAAAGGGATGTAATGAAGGTATTTTCAAGGCTTGACATTGCTCACAGGTCACATAATGGGTCCTCCATTGTGCGGGACAGGGAATGGTAGGGACGGTGACAAATTACTGTGTAACATTAACCTTAACATTAACCTTAACCTTAACCCCTTAACCTTAACCTTAACCTTTACCTTAACCTTACCCTTACCCAAATTTAAATTTAAACTAACCTTAACCTTAACTTTACCATTAACCTAACCTTAACCTTAACCATAACATTAACCTTAACCTTCCCATAACCATAACCTTAACCTTAACCTAACCTTAACCTTAACCATAATATTAACCTTAACCTTCCCATAACCATAACTTTAATGTTAACCTTAACCTAACCATAACCTTAACTTTGACCTTGACCTTAACCTTAACCTTACCCTTAACCTTCAACTTAACCTTAACCTTAACCTAAACTTAACCTTAACCTTAACTTTACCCTTAACCTAACCTCAACCTCAACTTAACCTAACCTCAACCTTAACCAAACACTTAACCTTGACTTTAACCTTAACTGTAACCTTAACCTTAACCTGACTAAATCCGTAACCTTAACCTTGATCTTATCCTAACCTAACCTTAACTTTAACCTTAACCTAACCCTAACCTTGACCAGACCCTTAACCTTAAATATAACTTAACCCTAACCTTGACCTTAACTTTACCCTTAAACTTGACCTTAACCTTAACCAAACCTTAACCTTAACATTTCCCTTAACCTAACCCTAACCTTGACCAAACCCTTAACATTAACCTTTACCTAACCTTAACCTAACCTCAAGCTTAATCATAACCTAACCTTAACCCTAACCTTAACTCTAACCTAACCCTAACCTTGACCAGACCCTTAAACTTAACCTTAATCTTAACCTTACCTTAACATTAACCTTAACCTTAACCTAACCTTAACTTAACATTAACCTTAACCTAACCTTAACCTTAACTTTACCCTTAACCTAACCGTAACCATAACCTTAACCTTATGTTAACCTTAACCGTAACCTTAAACTTATTCTCAACCTAACCTTAACCTTGAAATTACCCTTAACGTAACCTTAACCTTGACTTTACCCTTAACATTAATTATAAACTAACCTTAACCTTAACCATAACCTTAACCTAACCTTAACCTTAACCTTAACGTAACCCTAAACTTGACCAAACCTTAACGTAAACTCAACCTAACCTTAACATTAACCTTAACCTTAATCTTGACCTTAACCTAACCTTAAGGGTTTGCAAAGGTTAAGGTTAAGGTTAAGGTTAAGATAAGGTTATGGTTAAGGTTATTGTTTAGGTTAAGGTAAGGTTAAGGTTAAGGTTAAGGGTAAGGTTAAGATTCAGGTTAAGGTTAAGAGTTTGGTTAAGGTTGAGGTTACGCTAAGGGTAATGTCAAAGTTAAGGTTAGGTTAAGGGTAAAGTTAAGGTTAGGGTTATGTTAAGGTTAACGTTAAGGTTAGGGTTAAGGTTAAGGGTAAGTTCAAGGTAAGGGTAAGGTTAACCTTAACCTTAACCTGACCAAACCTTAACCTTAACCTTAAATTAAGGTAAGGGTAGGGTTAAGGTTAACTTTGACCTTGACAATAACCTTAACTATAACCTAACCCTAACCTTGACCAAACGCTTAACCTTAACCTTAACCTTAACCTTACCTTAAGGTTAAGGTTAAGGTTAAGGTCAAGGATAAGTTTAAGGTTAGGTTAAGGTTAAGGGTAAAGCTAAGGTTAAGGTTAATGTTAAGGGTAAGGGTAAGGTCAAGGTTAAGGTTACGTTAAGGGTAAAGTCAAGGTTAAGGTTACGTTAAGGGTTTGGTCAAGGTAAAGTTTATTTTATAGTTAAGGTCAAGGTTAAGGTTAGGGTTAGGTTATAGTTAAGGTCAAGGTTAGGTTAAGGTTAAGTTTAGGTAAATGTTAAGGATAAGGGTTAAGGTTAAGGTTAAGGGTTAGGTTAAGGTTTGATTAAGGTTAAGGTTAAGGTTAAAGTTAAAGTTAAGGTTACGGTTAAGGTTACATTAAGGGTAAATTCAAGGTTAAGGTTAGGTTAAGGTTAAGATAAGGTTAGGGTAAGGTTAGGGTAAAGGTTCAGCTTAAGGTTAAGCTTAAGGGTTTGATCAAGGTTAGGGTTAGGTTATAGTTAAGGTCAAGCTAAGGTTAAGGTTGAGCTTAAGGTAAGGTTAAGGTTAAGGTTAAGGTTACGTTAAGGGTAAAGTCAAGGTTAAGGTAAGGTTAAGGTTAAGATAAGGTTAAGGTTAAGGTTAAATTTAAGGTTAGGGTTAGGTTAAGGTTAAGGTTAATTTTAGGTTAAGGGTAAATTTAAGGTTAGGGTTAGGTTAATGATAAGGTTAAGGTTAAGGTTAGGTTAAGGTTAAGGTTACGGTTAGGTTAAAGGTTAAGGTTAATGTTAAGGGTAAAGTTAAGGTTAGGGTTAGGTTAAGGTTAAGGTTAAGGTTAGGTTAAGGGTAAAGTTAAGGTTAGGGTTAGCTTAAGGTTAAGGTTAGAGTTATGGTTAGGCTAAAGTTAAGGTTTGGGTTAACGTTAAGGTTATGTTTAGGTTAAGGTTATGGTTAGGTTATGGTTGAGGTTAATTTTAATGTTAAGGGTTTGTTCAAGTTAGGGTTAGGTTAAGGTTATAGATAAGGTCAATGCTAGGTTTAAGGGTAAGGTTATAGTTAGGTTAAGGTTAAGGTTAAGATAATGTTAAGGTTAAGGGTTTGCTCAAGGTTAGGGTTAGGTTAAGGTTAGTTCAAGGTTAAGGGTAATGTTAAGGTTAGGTTGAGGTTAAGATTAAGGGTTTGGTTAAGGTTAAGGGTTAAGTTAATGTTAAGGTTAAGGTTAAGTTAAAGGTTAGGTTATATTTAAGGTCAAGTTTAAGGTTAGGTTATAGTGAAGGATAAGGTTAAGGTTAAGTTCAAGGTTAAGGTTAAGTGTGAAGATTAAGGTTAAGGTTAAGGTTAAGACCCGTAACCTTAACCTTCAAACTTAACCTTAACCTAACCTTAAAATTAACCTTAACCTTAATCGTAACCTTCCCCTAACCGTAACCTTAACCTTAACCTGAACATTAACCCTAACCTTAAGCTTAACCTAACCTTAACCTTGACTTTACCCTTAAAATTAACCTGACGAAACCCATAACCTTAACCTTAACCATAACCTAAACATAACCTTTACCTTAACTATAGCCTAACCCTAACCTTAACAAAACCCTTAACCTTAACGATAACCTTAACCTAAACTTCCCATAACCTTAAGGTTAGGTTAAGGTTAAGGTAAGGTGAAGTGTGAAGGTTAAGTTTAAGGTCAAGGTTAATGATAAGGTTCGGTTAAGGTTAAGGTTAAGGTTAAGGTAAGGTTAAGGAAAATATTAAGGTTAATGTTATGGGAAGCTTAAGGTTGAGGTTAAGGTTAATTGGGTAAGGTTAAGGGTAAATTCAAGGTTAAGGTTAAGGTTAACGTTAAGGTTATGGATATGGTAAGGTTAAGGTTAAGGTTAAGGTTAGGTTAAGGTTAAGGTTAGCTAAAGGTTACGGGTTTAGTCAGGTTAAGATTAAGTTTAAGGTTACGAATAACGTTAAGGTTAAGGTTAAGTTAACCTTAACCCTTAACCTTACCCTAAGCTTATCATAACCTTAACCTTAACCTTAACCTAACCTTAACCTTGACTTTACCCTTAACCTAACCTTAACCTTAAATTTACTGTGAACCTTAACCTAACCCTAACATTGACCAAACCCTTAACCTTAACCTTAACCTAACTATACCTGTAACCTTAACCTTAACCTTACTCTTACCCTTCACCTTAACCTTAATATTAACATTAACTATAACCTAATCCTAACTTTTACCAAACCCTTAACCTTAACCTTTGCCTAACCTTAACCCTAATCTTAACCTTAACATTACCCTTAACCTAACCTTAACCTTAACTTTACCCTTAACGTAATATTAACCTTAACATAACCTTAACCTTAACAATAGCCTTGACCTTAACCTTAACATATCCTAACCTTACCCGTAACCTTAACTATATCCTAACCCAAACCATGACCAATCCCTTAACCTTATCCTTATCTTAACCTTAACCTTAACCTAAATATAAACTTACTCTTAACCTTAACCTTGACCTTAACTATAACCTAACCCCTAAACTTGACCAAACCCTTAACGTTAACCTTAACCTAACCCTAGCATTGAAAAAACCCTTAACATTAACCTTAACCTTAACTTTAACCTAATCTTAAACTTAACCTAACCTTAACTTTAACTTTACCCTAACCTTCAATTTACCCTTAACCTTAACGTAACCTTAACCTTGAATTTACCCTTAACGTAACTTTAACCTTGACTTTACCCTTAACCTTGACCTTATCCTAACCTTAATCTTCACCTTACCCTTAATTTAACCTTAACCTTCACTATAACATAACCCTAACCTTGACCAAACCCTTCACCTTAACCTTCACCTTAACCTTAACTTTACCCTTAACCTAACCTTAACCTTAACCTTAACCTTTACCTTGACCTTAACCTTAACCTTAACCTTAACCTTACCCTTACCCTTACCTTAACCTTACCCTTAACATAACCTTTACCCTTAACCTTAACCTTAGCCTTAACCTTATTTTTATCTTAACATTAACTATAAGCTAAGCCTAACCTTGACCAAACCTTAACCTTAACCTTAAATTTACCGTTAACCTAAAATTAACCTTAACCTTAAGGTTAGGTTAACCTTAAATTTACCCTTAACCTTGACCTTACACTTAACCTTAACATTAACCTTCACCTAACCATAACATTAACCTTAACCTTCCCATAACCATAACCTTAACCTTAACCTTAACCTAAGCTTAACCTTTAACCTTATCCTAAGCTTAACCATAACCTTAACATTAACCTTAACCTTAACCTTACCCCCTTAGCCATAACCTTAACCTTAACCTTAACCTTGACCTGACTAAACCCATAACCTTAACCTTACCTTAACCTAACTTTAACCTTAAACTTAACCTTAACCTAACTATAACCTTACCCTTAACCTTGACCTTAACTATAACCTAAACCTAACCTTTACCAAACCCTTAACATTAACCTTAACCTTAAACTTTACTTAACCTTAACGTTGACCTTAACCTTAACCTTAACTGTAACCTTAACCTTACCTTAACATAACCTAGCCTTAACCTTCACCTTACCCTTAACCTTAAACTTAACCTTGACCTTAACAATAACCTAACCCTAAACTTGACCAAACCCTTAACCTTAACCTTGACTTTACCCTTAACCTAACCTTAACCTTAAATTTACCATAACCTTGACTTTACCCTTAACCTAACCTTAAGCTTAAGCTTAACCTTATCTTAACCTTAACCTAACCTTAACCTTAACCTTAACCTAACTATAACCTTATCTTAACCTAACTTAACCTTAACCTTGACCTTAACCTTAACCTTAACTTTAACTTTACCCTAACCCTAAGGGTTTGTTCAGGTTAATGTTAATGTTAAGCTAAGGTTAAGGGTAAGGTAAAGGTTAAGACCCGTAATCGTTAAGTTTAACGTTAAGGTTAAGGTTATAGTTAAGGCTAAGGTTAAGGTTAAGGTTAAGGTTAATGTTAAGGGTAAGTCATAGTGAAGGTTAATGTTAAGACCCATAACCTTAAACCTTAACCTTAACCTAACCTTAAAATTAACCTTATCTTAACATTAACCTTAACTTTAAGCTAGTTGTAACCTCACCTTAACCTAACCTTAACATTTACCTAACTTAACCTTAACATTAACCTTAACCTAAATAACCGTTAACCCTAACCTTAACGCTAACCTTAACCTTAACCTAACCTTAACCTTAACCTGACCCTTAACCTTAAGGTTAACCTTAACCTTCGCATAACCATAACCTTAACCTTAACCTTAACTATACCCTAACATTGACCTTGACCAAACCCTTAATCTTAACGTTAACCTTAACCATAAGCTTAACCATAACCTTAACCTTAACCTTAACCTTACCCTTAACATAACCTTAACCTTATCTTAACCTTAACCTAACCTTAACATTAACTTTACCTTAACCTTGAATTTACCCTTAACCTTAGGGTTAAGGTTACGGGAAGGTTAATGTTAAGGTTAAGGTTAAGGTTAGGGTTACGTTATAGTTAAGGTCAAGGTTAAGGTTAAGGGTAAGGTTATATTTAGGTTAAGGTTAAGGTTAGGTTAAAGTTAAGATGAGGTTAAGATTAGGTGAAGGTTAAGGTTAAGTTAAGGTTAATATTACGTTAAGGGTAAAGTTAAGGTTAAGTTTAGGTTAAGGTTAAGGTTAGGTTAAGGTCAAGGCTAAGTTTAAGGTTAAGGGTAAGCTTAAGGTTAAGGTTATGGTTACGAGTTTGGTCAGGTTAAGGTTAAGGTTAATGTTAAGTGTAAGGTTAAGATCAAGGTTAAGGTTACGTTAAGGGTAAATTCAAGGTTAAGGTTATGTTAAGGGTAAAGTCAAGGTTAAGGTTAGGTTAAGGTTAGGGTTAGGTTATAGTTAAGGTCAATTTTATGTTTAAGGTTAAGGGTAAGATTAAGGTTAAGGTTAAGATTAGGTTAAGGTTAAGATAAGGTTAAGGTTAAGGTTAAGGTTAGGTTAAGGTAAAGGTTAACCTTAATGTTAAGGGTAAGGTCAAGGTCAAGGTTAAGGTTACGTTAAGGGTAAAGTCAAGGTTAAGGTTACGTTAAGGTTTTGGTCAAGGTTAAGGTTTGGTTAAGGTTAGGGTTAGGTTATAGTTAAGGTCAAGGTTAAGTTTAAGGTTAAGGTTAATGTTAAGATAACGTTCAGGGTAAGGTCAAGGTTAAGGTTGAGGTTAATGTTAATGTTAAGGGTTTGGTCAAGGTTATGGTTAAGTTAAGGTTAATTTTAAGGGTTTTGTTCATGGTTAGCTTTAGGTTATAGTTAAGGTCAATGTTAAGGTTAAGGGTAAGGTTATAGTTAGGTTAATGTTAAGGTTAAGGTTAGGTTAACGTTAAGATAAGTTTAATGTTAAGGGTTTGCTCAAGGTTAGGGTTAGGTTAAGGTTAGGTCAAAGTTAAGGGTAAGGTTAATGTTAGGTTAAGGTAAAGATTAATGGTTTGGTTAAGGTTAAGCGTAAGGTTAAGGTTAAGGGTTAAGGTTAAGGTAAAGATAAGGTTAAGGTTAAGGTGAAGTTTAAGGTTAGGTTATAGTGAAGGATAACGTTAAGGTTAAGGTTAAGGGTGAAGGTTAAGGTTAAGGTTAATACCTATAAAATTAACCTTCACCCTTAAACTTAACCTAACCTTAACCTTAACCTTAAACATAACCTTCCCCTAACCGTAACCTTAACCTTAAGCTTAACGTTAACCCTAACCTTAAGCTTAACCTAACCTTAACCTTGACTTTACCCTTAACCTTAACCTTAACTTAACTCTAACCATGACCAAACCCTTAAAATTAATCTTAACCTAACCCTAGCCTTGACAAAACCCTTAACATTAACCTTAACCTTAACCTTAACCTAATCTTAACCTTAACCTAACCGTAACTTTAACTTTACCCTAACCTTGAATTTACCCTTAACCTTAACGTAACCTTAACCTTGACTTTACCCTTAATGTAACCTTAACCTTCACTTTACGCTTAACCTTGACCTTACCCTAACCTTAAGCTTGACCTTACCCTTAATTTAACCTTAACATTCACTATAACCTAACCCTAACTTTGGCCAAACCCTTAACCTTAACATTAACCTGACTAAACCTGTAACCTTAACCTTACCCTCAACCTTACCCTTAACCTTCACCTTAACCTTAACTTAACCCTTAACCTAACCTTAACCTTAACCTTGACCTTGACCTTGACCTTAACATTAACCTTACCCTTACCCTTAATTTTAACGTTACCCTTAATATAACCTTTAACCTTAACCTTAACCTTAACCTTATTTTTATCTTAACCTTAACTATAAGCTAACCCTAACCTTGACCAAACCTTAACCTTAACTTTAAGGTTAGGTTAACCTTAACTTTACCCTTAACCTTGAACTTACCCTTAACCTTAACCTTAACCTTCACCTAACCATAACATTAACCTTAAACTTCCCATAACCATAACCTTAACCTTAACCTTAACCTAACCTTAACCTTTAACCTTACCCTAAACTTAACCTTAACCTTACCCCCTTAACCATAACCTTAACCTTAACCTGACTAAACCCATAACCTTAACCTTACCTTAGCCTAACTTTAACCTTAAACTTAACCTTAATCTAACTATAACCTTACCCTTAACCTTAACCTTGACCTTCACTATAACCTAACCCTAACCTTAAGCAAACCCTTAACCTTAACCTTAACATTAAACTTTACTTAACCTTAATCTTGACCTTAACCTTAACCTTAACTGTAACCTTAACCTTACCTTAACCTAACCTAACCTTAACCTTAACCTTACCCTTAACCTTAAACTTAACCTTGACCTTAGCTATAACCTAACCCTAACCTTGACCAAACCCTTAACCTTAACCTTACCCTATTCATAGCCTTAACCTAACCTTAGCGTTGAATTTATGCTTAACCTTAACCTTAATAAAACCCTTAACTTAACCTTAACTTAACCTTAACCTTACCTTAACCTTTACCTTAACTATAACATAACCCTAACCTTGACCAAACCCTTAAAATTAAGCTTAACCTTAACATAACCTTAACCTTGACTTTACCCTTAACCTAACCTTAACCTTAACTTTACCATAACCTTGACTTTACCCTTAACCTAACCCGTAATGGTTAAGTTCAAGGTTAAGGTTAAGGTTATATTTAAGTTCAAAGTTAAGGTTAAGGTTATGGTTAAGGTTAAGGTTAAGTTTATGTAAATGTTAATGTTAAGGGTAGGTCATAGTGAAGGTGAAGGTTAAGACCCATAACCTTAAACCTTAACCTTAATCTAACCTTAAACTTAACCTTATCTTAACCTTAACCTTAAATTTAAGCTAACTATAATCTTACCTTAACCTAACCTTAAAATTTAACTAACCTTAACCTTAACATTAACCTTAACCTAAATAACCCTTTACCCTAACCCTAACGTTAACCTAACCTTAACCTTAACCTTACCCCTAACCTTAACCTTCAATTAACCATAACCTTGACCTTAACCTTAACCATACCCTAACCCTAACCTTGACCAAACCCTTAACATTAACCGTAACCTTAACCATAACCTTAACCTTAACCTTGGCCTTACCCTTAACCTAACCTAAACCTTAACCTAACCTTAACCTTATCTTAACCTTAACCTAACCTTAACCTTAACCTTTATGTTAAGGTTAAGGTTAGGTTGAGGTTAATATAAGATTAATTCTAAGACTAAGGTTAGGTTAAGGGTAATGTCAAGGTTAAGGTAAAGGCTAACCTTAATGTTAAGGGTAACGTTAACGTCAAGGTTAAGGTTACGTTAAAGGTAAAGTCAAGGCTAAGGTTACCTTAAGGGTTTGGTGAAGGTTAAGGTTTTGCTAAGGTTAGGGTTAGTTTATATTTAAGGTCAAGGTTAAGTTTAAGGTTAAGGTTAAGGTTAAGATAAGGTTAAGGGTAAGGTCAAGGTTAGGCTTAGGGTAATGTTAAGGTTAGGGTTAACCTTAAGGTTTTGGTCAAGGTTAGAGTTAGGTTAAGGTTAAGGGTCAAGGTAAAGGGTAAAGTTAAGGTTAATGTCAAGGTTAAGGTTAAGGTTATGGTTAAGGTTAAGGTTAAGGTTACGGTTACGTTAGGTTAAGGTAAGGTTAAGGGTAAGGTTACCTTTAACCTTACCACTAACCCTTAACCTTAACCTTTACCTTTGACCTTAACCTTAACCTAACCTTACCCTTAACCTTATCTTAACCTTAAACTTAACCTTACCCGTAACCAAAACCTTAACCGAAACTTTACCCTTAACCTTGACCTTAACCTTAACCTTAACTTAACTTTAACCTTAATCTTAACCTTCCAATAACCTTAACCTTGGCCTTAACCTTAACCTTAACTTAACCTTAACCTTAACCTTAACATTTCCTATAACCTTAACCTGACCTTATCCTTAACGTAACCTTAACCTTAACCTTGACTTTACCCTTAACCTAACCTTAACCTTAACTATAACCTAACCATAACTTTGACCTTAACTTTATCCTTAACTTTGACATTAAGCTTAACCTTAACCTTGAATTTGACCTTAACCTAACCTTAACCTTAACCTTAACTATAACCTAAACCTCACCTTAACCTAACCTTAACCTTAACCTTAAACTTTACATAACCTTATCCTTCCCCTAACATTAACCTTAACTTTACCCTTAACCTAACCTTAACCAAACCCTTAACCTTGACTTTAACCTTAACCGTAATGTTAACCTTAACCTCACTGAACCCGTAACCATAACATTAACCTAATATTAACCTTGACCATATCCAAACCTAGCCTTAACCTTAACCTTAACCTAACCCTAACCTTGACCAAACCCTTAACCTTAACTATAACCTAACCCTATCCTTGACGTTGACTTTACCCCTAACCTTAACCTTAACCTTAACCTAAGCTTAACCTTAACTTTAACCTTAACCTAACCCTAACCTTGACTAAACCCTTAACATTGACCTTAACCTTAACCTTTACCTAACCTTAACCTTAACCTAAGTTTAAGGGTTTGGTCAAGGTTGGGGTTAGGTTATAGTTAATGTCAAGGTTAAGGTGAAGGTTAAGGTTAAGGTAAGGTTAAGGATAAGGTTAAGGTTAAGGCTAAGGCTACGGTTAAGGTTAACTAAACCCTTAACCTTAACTTGACTAAACCCTTACCCTTAACCTTAACTTGACTAAACCTTTAACCTTAACCTTAGCCTTAACCTGATTAAAGTCGTAACCTTAACCTTATCCTAACTTTAACCCATAATTAAGGTTAAGTGTAACCAAACCCCTAACCTTAACCTTAACCTTAACCTTGAATTTACCCTTAGCCTTTTCTTTACCTTCACCTTAACCTAACTTTACCCTTAATGTTGACCTTAACCTTAACCATAGCTTTAACCTTAACCTTAACCGTAACCTTAACCTTGACCTTGACCTTCACACTAACCTTAACCCTAACCTTACTCTAACCATAATCTTAACCTTACCCTAACCTTACCCTAACCATAACCTTAAATTTACCCTTAACCTAACCTTACCCTTAGCCTAAACCCTAACATATAACCTAACCCAAACCTTGAACAAACCTTACCCTCAAGGTCAAGGTTAAGGTTAGGTTAAGGTTAAGGTTATGGTTAAGGTTCAGGTTGAGGTTAGGTTAAGGTTAGGATTAAGGTTAGGTTAAGGTTAAGGTTAAGATTAAGATTAATGTTAAGGTTATGGTTATGGGAAGGTTAATGTTAAGGTTAAGGTTAAGTTAAGGGTTTGGTCAAGGTTACGGTTAGGTTATAGTGAAGGTTAAAATTAAGTTAAAGGTAAAGTCAAGGTTAAGGTTAAGGTTAAGGGTAAGGTTAAGGTTAAGGGTAAGGTTAGGGTTAAGGTTAGGGTCAGGTTAATATTAGATTAAGGTTAAGGTTAAGGGTAAAGTCAAGGTTAAGGTTACGTTAAGGGTAAAGTCAAGGTTAAGGTTAGGGTTAGGTTATAGTTAAGGTCATGGTTAATGTTATGTTTAAGGTTAAGTTAAGGTTAAGGTTAGGGTTAAGGTTAAGGTTAAGGTTAAGTTTTTAGTTAGGTTAAAGTTTATTTAAGGTTAAGGGTTTGGTCAAGGTTAGGGTTAGGTTATAGTGAAAGTTAAGGTTAAGTTAAGGGTAACATCAAGGTTAAGGTTAGGGTATGGTCAAGGTTAAGGGTAAAGTCAAGGTTAAGGTTACGTTAAGGGTAAAGTTAAGCTTAGGTTAAGGTTATGGTTATGGGAAGGTTAAGGTTAAGGTAAGGTTATGTTCAAGGTCAAGGTTAAGGTTAAATTTAGGTTAAGGGTTTGATCAAGGTTAAGGTTAAGTTAGGTTAAGGTAAGGTTAAGGTTATGGTTAGGCTAAGGTTAAGCTTAGGTTAAGTTAAGGTTAAAGTTAAGGTTAAGGTTAAGGCTACTGGTTTAGTAAGTTTAAGGTTAAGGTTAAGGTTAAGGGAAGATTAAGGTTAATTTTAAGGTTAAGGGCTTGGTCAAGGTTAGGGTTAGGTTATAGTGAAGGTTAAGTTGAAGTTAAAGGTAAAGTCAAGGTTAGGGTTAATGTTAAGGTTAAGGGTAAGGTCAAGGTTAAGGTTATGGGTCTTAACCTTAACCTTCACTATAACCCAACCTTAACCTTAACCTTAACCTCAACCTTAACCTTAACTTTAACAATGACCTAACCCTAACCTTGACCAAAGCTTAACCTTAACCTAACCTTAACGTTGACCTTAACTATAACCCAACCCTAAGCTTAAGCTTACCCTTAACCTTCACTTTAACCTTAAATTTACCCTTGACCTTAACTTTACCCTAACCTTAACCTTATCTTTACACTTAACCTAACCTTAACTTTACCCTTAACCTTAACCTTAGTCTTAACCTTGACTTTACCCTTAACCTAACGTTAAGGTTAATGTTAAGTTAGGTTAAGGTATGGTTAGGTCAAGGTTAAGGTTAACGTTAACGTTAAGGATAATTTAAGGTTAAGGGTGAGATAAGGTTAAGGTTAAGAGTTTTGTTAAGGTTAGGGTTAGGATATAGTTAAGGCAAAGGGTTTGGTAAAGGTTAGGGTTAGGTTATAGTTAAGGTCAAGGTTAAGGTTAGGTTAAGGTTAAGGTTAAGGTTAAGGTTATGGTTAAGGTTAAGGTTAAGCTTAAGGTTAACGTTAAGGTTAGGTTAAGCTTAAGCTTAAGGTTAAGGTTAAGGTCAAGGTCAAGTTTAACCTTAACCTAACTTTAACCTTACCTTAACCTTTACCTAACCTTAACCTTAACCTTAAAATTTACCCTAACCTTAACCTTAACCCTAAACTTGACCAAACCCTTAACCTTAACCTAACCTTAACCTTGACCTTAACTATAACCTAACCCTAGCCTTGACCAAACCCTTAACATTAACTTTAAACTTAATCTTACCCTAACCTTAACCTTATATTTACCCTCAACCTAAGCTTACCTTTACCCTTAACCTGACGTTAAGGTTAATGTTAAGTTAGGTTAAGGTAAGGTTAAGGTTACTGTTATGTCAAGGTTAAGGTTAATGTTAATGATAAGGATAAGTTAAGTTTAAGGGTGAGATAAGGTTAAGGTTAAGGGTTTGGTTAAGGTTAGGTTAAGGTTATAGTTAAGGTTAAGGGTTTGGTCAAGGTTAGGGTTAGGTTATAGTTAAGGTCAAGGTTAAGGTTAGGTTAAGGTTAACATTAAGGTTAAGGTTATGTTTAAGGTTAAGGTTAAGGTTAGGAAAAGGTTAAGGTTAGGGTTAAGGTTAGGTTAAGGTTAAGGTTAAGTTTATGGTTATGGGAAGGTTAAGGTTAACGTTAAGGTTAGGTTAAGGTTAAGGTCAAGGTCAAGGTTAACCTTAATCTAACGTTAACCTTACCTTAACATTTACCTAACCTTAACCTTGCCTTAACCTTTACGTAACCTTAACCTTAACCTTAACCATAACCTTAAACTTAACCATAACCATAAACTTAACCTTAAACCTAACATAAACCTTGAACTTAACTATAACGTAACCCTAACCTTGACCAAACCCTTAACCTTAACCTAAATTAATCTTAACCTTGACATTGAACTTAACCTTAACCTTACCCCCTTAACCTTAACCTTAACTTGACTAAACCTGTAATACTTAACCTTATCTTAACCTTACCTTAACATAACAGTGACCTTGACCTTAACCTTAACCTAACCTTAACCTTAACTTTAACTATAGCCTAACCTAACCTTAACCTTACCTTAACCTAATTTAACCTTGACCTAACTGTAACCTTAATCTTAACCATATCCTTAATCTTGACCTTAACCTTAACATTACCCTTAACCTTAACGTAACCCTGACCTTAACCTTGACCTTAACCTAACCTTAACCTTAACCTTATCTTACCCTTACCCTTGACCTTGACCTTAACCTTAACCTTTACCTTACCTTAACCTTCCCATAACCATAACCTTAACCTTGACTTTATCCTTAACCTAACCTTAACCTTGACCAAACCCTTAACCTTAACTATAACCTAACCTTAACCTTAACCTTCCCATAACCATAACCATAACCTGGACCTCGACTTTACCCTTAACCTAACCTTAACCTTGACCTTCCCCTAACCTTAACCCTAATATTACCCTAACCATAACCTTAACTTTACCCATAACCTAATCTTAACCTTAACCTAACCTTAACCTTACCCTTAACCTTGATCTTAAAATTAAATTTAACTATAACCTAACCCTAACCTTAAATTTAACTATAACCTAAATCTAACCTTGACAAAACCTTAACTTAACCTAACATTTTCCTTAACCTTAACCATAACCTTAACCTTAACCTTGACCTTACCGTTAACCTTAACCTTAACCTTATCTTAACATTAAATATAACATTACCCTAACCTTAACCCTACGCTTACCCTTAACCTTAACCTTAACCTTAACCTAACCTTAACCTTAACTTTACCCTTAACCTTGAATTTAACGTTAACCTTCCCTTAACCTTAACCTTAACGTTAACCTTCCCCTAACCTTAACCCTAACCTTAACTTTAACCTTAACCTTAAGGTTAAGGTTACAAGTTTGGTCAAGTTAGGGTTAAGGTTAAGTTTAAGTTTATGGTTACAGGAAGGTTAAGGTTAGGTTAAAGTTAGATTAGGGTAAGGTTAAGGTTAAGTATTTGGTCAAGGTTAGGGTTAGGTTATAATTAAGGTCAAGGTTAAGTTTAAGGTAAAGGGTAAGGTCAAGGTTAATGTTAAGGTTAGGTTAGGTTAAGGTAAGGTTAAGGTTACAGTTAAGGTTAATGTTAAGAATAAGTAAAGGTTAAGGTTAAGGTTAATATTAAGGGTTTGGTCAAGGTTAGGTTTAGGTTATAGTTAAGGTCAAGGTTAAGGTTAAGGTTAAGGGTAAGGTTATAGTTAGGTTAAGGTTAAGTTTAAGGATAAAGTTAGATTAAGGTAAGGTTAAGGTTACAGATTTAGTCAAGTTAAGTTTAAGGTTAAGGTTAAGGTTATGGTTATGGTTAATGCTAGGGTAAGGTTAAATTTACCCTTAACCGAACCTTAACATTAACCTCAACCTAACCCTAACCTTGACCTTAACCTTAACCTTAACCTTAACCTTATCCTAACCTTAACCAAACCCTTAAACTTAACCTTAACCTGACTAAAACAGTAATATTAACCATAACCTTAACCTTTACCTAACCTTAACTTTGACTTTACCCTTAACTTAACCATAACCTTAACCTTAACCTAACCTTAACCTTACCTTAAGGTTACGTTAAGGTTGAGGTTAAGTTTAGGTAAGGGTAAGGTTAAGGTTACGGATTTAGTCAGGTTAAGTTTAAGGTTAAGGGGGTAAGGTTAAGGTTAAGGTTAGGTTAAGGGTAAAGTTATGGTTAGGGTGAAGGTTAAGGGTAACTTTAAAGTAAAGTTTATGGATTTAGTAAGGTTAAGTGTAAGGTTAAGGGTTTGGTAAAGGTTAGAATTAGGTTATAGCTAAGGTTATGGTTAGGGCTAATGTTATAGTGAAGGTTAAGGTTAAGACCCATAACCTTAACCTTAACCTTAACTTTAACTATAACCTAATCTTAACCTTTACCTTAACCTAACCTTAACCTTCACCTAACCATAACATTAACCTTAACCTTCCCATAACCATAACCTTAATATTAACCTTAACCTAAGCTTAACATTTAACCTTAACCATAACCTTAACATTAACCTTAACCTTAACCTTACCCTCTTAACCATAACCTTAACATTAACCTTAACCTTGACCTGACTAAACCCATAACCTTAACATTACCTTAACCTAACTTTAACCTTAAACTTAACCTTAACCTAACTATAACCTTACCCTTAACCTTGACCTTAACTATTGTTTGTGCTCAACTTAGTGTTCCTAAATTGAGTTCATTAATTGTCAACCAGGGCTAGTAAAATGCTGAAGTGTGGTGCACTATATGTGCCAAGGTATTTGTTTCTCACTACGTTGTGTTTAGTGTTTTATGATGTTTTTTGTTTTATGGTTTTATGTTTGAAAAGGGAAAGAAGTAAGTGTTGGTGAAAAGAAGCTATTGGTTATATTAAAATAGAAAAAATCCTAAACTATGGATGGAAAACAACAAATGCAAAGCTTGATAATGACTTCATTGCAAATAAATAAATCACAACATGAGCTTGAACTTATCCAATTCATTCATTAAAGGTGTGTTGGAAGAGCTTGAGAAATGGACAAGTTAAGTGTAAATGAAGTTCTCCTAAATAAACAATCAACTCACAATATTACAAAAAAAATGATTAGTTGTAACACACTAAGGTTTCTACTCTAGATTAACCTATGATGTTGAAGTTACCCTTTTCTGCAACTTGACTTATCACTACTAGGCCTTATTCAGAAGTTTAGATATTTTCTAGAATAATGTTTGGGAAAAAGGCTATAGGTGAATTTGTAAAGGATTTTCAGAATAATCAAAGCCTTAAACTGATATTACTGACCCCTGTTCATGTGATGATGTATCAATATAAATTCAGAACAAAAGTAAGTTGTAAATAATGAAGGTCGAGAGACTAATTTTAACAACTAGTACTACTTGAAATACAATGGATAACACTAGGCTAGAACGCGGTCTATCAATCTTGAAATACAATGACTACAACTAAACTAGAATGCCATTAATCGTTTCTTGAAACAAAATGAACTGAGACTGAACTAGAGTGCTACTAATCTACTTGAAGTACAATGAACGGAGTTAAACTAGAATGCCATTATCAAACTTGAAATGTAGTGACAGAGCTGAACTAAATGCAATCAACCTCCGGAGTGTTATAACTAAATTAACATGCAACTAGTCTATGGAATTCTACAGCCCATCTCATTCAATATGAATGATATTTTGGAAGAGTTTGTAAAAACAAGTCTGGCTATATTATTCAGTGCAATTGAACATAAACATAAGATTTGAAAGCAAATACAACTAGGATCTAAGACACCACAGTTGTTTCTTATTCATTGTTAATGATGTTTTGTAAGAGTTTGTAGGAGTAAGACTAGCTATGAAACTTAGTGTAAACAAGCATAAATCATAAAATTCGAAAAGAAATGCAACTAAAATCTACAACACCACATCTATGCCTTATTCATCATGATGATATTTTGGAGGAGTTTATAAGAGTAAGTCTAGTTGTGATGATTAATGTAAACAAGTATGAAACATAACTTATGAAAAACTAGACTAAAATAATTATCTAAACCATATGAACAAAGCTGCTTAGGTGGCAGGGGCCCTCTACCACCGGAGTAGCACGAAAAATCTACTTCAAGATTGACTCAGGGCTTTCAATAAAGTGATGTTTCTTTCATTAAAAGAGAAATTACTTCAAAAAAGAGTGTTTTCGGACTTCTGAAATCTAGCAATCAAACACAAAATCTAATCTTGTCCCTCAGTTTCCCGAGCCATATTTATAACAAAATTACATAAATGTCTTGAGATAACCTAGGGATAATTGTCTTTCCAAATAAAAATCAAACTAGGACTCTGATAGTGGTCTCGTAATATGATTAAGGACATCTGGACTGTCCTTGTCCTATTAGGAGTCTATCTCCTAGTTTCAGTTCCCACGTGCATAACCACCTACAGAATTCCGTTCAAACTTCGTGGAGAGAAAAAAATGATGAGGGAATGATGTGGAATACGACCATATGTGTTTTTCTCTAAGACGACACCTGGAACCTGCGTAGACATGAAGACAACTGCAGAATCAACAACTAGCTACAGAATGTCTGCATTCTGTAGCTAGATCTAGTTCAAAAAGTACTACAATGACAAAAGCATAAAAACATAGCAAGTTAGTCATGATATACATTATTAAAGAAATTTTAATTAATTCTATTGATCATTTGAGCTTGTAATTAATAATGGACAAAGGAAATGGAGTGGAATGTGGTGGAAGAAAGAACATCTTTGGAGCTCAACATACCCCCACTGCTAGGTTCTTGCATGTCCTCATGCAACTATTCCATGAACTCTAAGACCTCTGCAAGGACATCCAAACCTCTTTGTTGGTCACTTTAATTGTTTTAACAATTCAAGCACCACATAAATTGTCAACCCAGGAAGGTCTATTTATTCCAAAGACAATCACGCACTGGATATGCTCAATTCCAAAAACAAGGTAATGTTGTAGTAGAAGTCACACAATTATCAATCATACAAATCTAACTATTCACACCCCACTTTAATAAAGTTGAAGCCTACTTGTGTTACAGAAAAATCAATTCCTCTATTGCAACCTTTCATTAAAAGAATTCTAGGAAAAGATAGTGAAAGAAAATCACCCTGCAAGAAAGGAAATCAATCAACCATAACAGGGAACAAGACCCTATTCCTTCAAACATGAATCTTCAGTACCTATTTCCTAAAACTAATCACACTTTAGAAAAAGATTAATCGAAGGAAAACAAGACCCTATTCCCATGAGCAAGAACCTTCAGCACCTATTTCCTGATATCAATCGCACTGCAAAAAAAGAGAATCAACCTACGGGGAACATGACCCTATTCCTCCAAACAGGAATCTTCAGCACCTGTTTCCCGGTATCAATCACACATTCAAACAAATAACAGAAAAATATCTCTTGGCTTCTTTAAGAGTGAATGATATGGAACTAATGCAGTGTTAAAGAAAACAGAGTGCTTAAAGTACTACAGAACTGTGTAAATGATTCTTCATCAAACAGAGTTAAATTAAGGTGCAAATAACATAAAGAAGTTAACAAACTACGAGAGCTACCGGGTGAATCTTGTGATGAAGGCAGGCCCTTTCCTTCTCACAAGATTCCCCATAGGAAAGAGTTAAATTGAAACGCTCAAAAGAAACCTTTATTCATCTGTAAAAAAGGAATGATACATTACAATGGAGTCTTGCTCCTTTCTGCTAAAAAATAATGTCTCTCCTGCAGTCTCTAACTCCCCTTCTAATGATGATGTCTCCTCTTTTTAAAAAGGAGAAATCTATTACAGTTACATCAGAGAAATCCTATTTTTATCCAAATCTATTCTTCTATCTTAAAACAGGGTCTTTCTATTCTTCCATAGCAGAATATTGTTACAACAGATACAAAAATACTGGCTTTAGAACAATCCGTGTAACAAATTTCCTTGCTTGTCTTCGTCTTGTTTCCATCATTCCTGGAATACTCTTTGGAGATCACAAATCACAAGTATTGATGGAATTTATGTGCCCGCTGACTGTTTTAGCAGCAAATTTGACTATTTCAGCAACGGAGTCGACTGTTTCAGCAACGGCCGATTGTTTCAGCAACAGCACGTTCCTTATCATAAATTATCTGTGATATTTTAGACTTGTGTTAGCAACTATCTACCTTCGATTACTGATGAAATATAAGAGTAATGTGGAATTATATATAAAACAGATTAAATATATAGTGAAGAGAAAGATTTCATATACCTTTGGGTAAAATGGATGAAAATGACAATGTAACCTTTTTACATATAGCTATAAAGAGTAAAGTGGTGTCAAAATGTATGGTAAAAATGGTACATTGTGAGGTCCTAACATCCCCCCCAGCTGAAAGGGTTGCATGTCCTCAGGCAACTTTTATTCCGATTCAGAGTCTGAGTACTGACTCTTTGCATGCAAGTTACTCAAGCAATAACTATGGATGGTGGCTTCTGTCGAAGATCTGAATCCCTGGTTACTCTGTAGTTTCTGCCATACTGCTGCCTCATCCCTGTTAGCCAATTTGTAGTGAGGCTGATATCATTATGCCGGCATCCATAAGACAGGGAAGTGAAAATGATAACCAATCCAATTCTTGGCACATTGCTGAATGCATCTGATATAGTTTGGTACCCTGGATAGTGCAGTTTGAAGATTATCAGGGCTAAAAGGATTATACTCTTGTCTTTCCTTACAGGAATGTTGCCAGAACATGGTGTTGGCCTTCAAGGCAGCAGTCTCTTTGACTCTGATTAACTGATGACACTTTAGGAGTATTAAGGCTTGCAATTTCTATATGTAGCTGCGCATTCCTAGCTTCTGCAAAAATTGATAATATTCTGCTACAAAAATGGTCGGATTTGAAGGTTCTAGTCTTATTCAAAGGAGGTGATTATGCTCATTATGCCTACTTGTGATAAAAATATTTTTTCATGTGATTTGATTGGCAAGAAATGAAACAAATGACCTTATTTGTATATCACCAACAATTGGATTCAGGTTGACCTCTCTATTGTCAGGCATAGCCTCATTATGAAGATAAAGTTCACATAACAAATGTTGATCACTAGCGGGGGCCTCAGCAAATGTTTTGACAAATTGTTCAGCTGTGAGCAACTCATGAGGTCTCCCATCCTTAATTTCTTTCAACTAAAAATAAACAAGGCATTCAGAAAGGAACAGAGAATAATTCAAGGAAAGTTTCCTGGTGGCTAAAATTTTTTGTACTAATGAAAACATCAGGACCAATTTGTCTTTTAATTCCTTGATTTATTTCTTGGAGTCCTTAAGCTGCTGAAGTTTCTGCTCCCAGTTATCCCAGCTGGCATACATCTGATTCTACCAAGCCAACTTATGTTGTTGTAACATTTTATCTTGATCAACAACATACTGCTTCTTCCACTTATTCATTATTTCCAATTCTTTCCATGGTGGAGTCTATGTCCTAGCATTATAAGTACTGGGTTGAGGCATAGTCTGAGTAGCTGAGTTAACTAATGCATGGAAAGATATCTGTGGCTTGGTTTATTTTTCTAGAATTTTTAAAGGCCCTACTGGTTCTTGTGTGACAGTAGGGCGTTCTTCTTTGACTGCAACTGATGTGGATGCCTCAGGCACTGGGAGTTTGACTATTTTTTATCTGGCCTGTTGCTAAATGTTTCCACATTCATGGCACATGTATTCTTTACATGGGTCATTCCTTTGTACTGATGCTATATGTGCCAACATGTAGATATTTAATTCTTTATCAAAGGTTTCCCTTTCCATTACCAACTCTTTTTTATAGGCCTCTAATTCTGACTTTAAAGATTCATTTTCCTCCAATAATCCTTAGTGAGGTCTCCCTTATTCTGCAAAATACAATTGTAACATGCCAAACCTTGACAAGGATTATTCGTTTTAAATCTAATCTAATGTTGGAAATATAGTGTAGAAAATTAAATGTTGTGAGGAGCAGAGGACTCCCCTAGAAAAAGATAATGTGTATCATTCATGCAAGCAGCCTTGAAATCTTCTTTAGAAATAGGGTGCTGGTACAAATGAAGCCTATGACCATTTAATAGTAGAGGTGTTTTAAAATCATCAATTTTTAAAAGTCTTACTGTTCCATTAGGAAAAACAACATCTACTTCATAAGGTCCCAGCCATCATGTACGTAGCTTACCCTGAAAGTTTTCAAACCGAGAGTTGTACAATAAGTCCCAATTACATTTTTGGAACTGCTTGTGTTTAATGATTTTATCATGCCACTTCATTATTTTTTGTTGAATCATGGTTTTTTGGTGAATGGCATCTAATATATTTTCATCCAATTCAAGAAGTTGTTGCAACCTAGCTGTCTGCACATCAGTCAAATCAAGGTTAACAGCTAAAGCAGTTCTTAAAGTTTTAATTTCAAATTCCACAGGAAAAAAAACATTTTTACCATAAACCAATTCATAGGGAGAAAATCCTGTAGTATTTCTCCAGGTAGTTCTGTAAGCCCATAGTGCTTCAAGGAGCCTTTGAGACCAATCCTTCCGGTTATCCTTCATTGTTTTAGTTAGAATGGCTTCTAATACTTTATTTATGCTTTCCACCTGCCCATTGTCCTGGGGATGGTATGGTGTAGTCATTCCATGATGAATATGATATTTCTAAAGGATATATTTAAAACCATGAGAATTGAATGGAGGTCCTCCATCTGTAACTAGCTCTCTAGGAATTCCAAGTCGAGTAAAGATCTCTTCAAATAAGAAAGCTAGGACAACTTATTCATTGGCTCTAATAAGTTCTTTGGCCTCCACCCATTTAGTCATATAGTCTGTAGAGACTAATATATAAGTTCTTTGATTGAATGAAGGATTAATGGGTCCTATGAAATCTAAGGCCCATCTTTCAAATGGTTCGGGTACTACCTGGGGGTTTAATGGCATTTGATCTCTATGATTGGGTTGACCCATTCGCTGACAGCTGTCACAAGCCCACACATATTTCTTTGCATATTTAAACAATGAGGGCCAATAGTAACCCATCCTCAAAATTTTGTGTGGTGTTCTTTTATCAGCAAAATGCCCTCCGCAGGGGCCATCATGACAAGCTTTTAGTATGTCGTACACTTCATCCTCTCTAATGCATCTTCGGATTTCCTGATCAAGCCCTGTGTAGAAAAGACACCTGCTTATCCAGCTATACCTGGCACTTTGTTGAACAATTCTTCTCTTTTCCCTGTATGACAGGTGTGATGGTAATTTTCCTGCAACCAAATAGTTGGCAATGTCTCCATACCACGGAGAGTGAGAAGAGACTGCAAATAAATACTCATCAGGAAAGGAATCATCTACTGGAATATTATTGTTAGTATGAATCTTTTGTCGAAGTGTACGGAAAAAGACCACTTTAGCTACGCATAACTAATAGCCCTAACATCAAATATGGCTGCCAATATCTTCATATCTGCAGTTAGTTGATCAAGAGAAGAGCTGCAAAAACCAGATCTATGCATAGAAAGACATTAAGTAGTAAAAATAAGGTTTTTCTCCATATATCCAATAGACAAGACAAGAACAATTTTTGAAAGAATTTTTTGTTTTAAGGGCACCTGGGAGGAAAACAAGAAGGTGTTTCCAATTCTCCTCAATGGGATGGGTTCTTGGAAGTCCTTAGCACTTCAGATCTAGCATTTCTCTCTCCTATTGGTGTAGAAAACCCAGACAAAGATAGAACTCAAAGGGAGATCACACAGAAAATAATGGAAAATATGACAATGATAAAGGCTCAAAGTCAGACCAAGAGTTTAGATCCAGAGTGATCTAATAGGCAACAAAAGGTGAAGAATGGTAGGAGAAAACCCTCCTATTTATAACAAAATATTGGGTCCCTCTAGATCTTGGCGCATGATTAAAATAACATTAACCAAATCTAGATCCACCTTTTATGGAATATTTTATTATATTTGTTGGAGGGAAAAAGTATTTGACTTGGGTCAAATTCCTTTATTTGTGAATAATAAATAAATAAATGATTTATTTATCATTTTAAGGAAGTGGTTGAAAGATAATCAAATAAATAATGGTTTATTTAATTATTTATGGGTGATTTAGTCATATTTAATAAGGAATATTATTTAAATAAGATTTAAATAATTATTCCTAGAAAATAATAAGATAAATAAGGATTTATCTAATTAATTTCTTTGTTTTGGGTTAAACATGACCAGGAATAATAATTGAATTATTGTTTAATTAATTATTCCTTGAGGAAAATAAAAAAAATATAGGTTTGTTTAATATTTCCTTTTGGGGTTTCCTGTTTAGACCATAAACAACCTAATAAATGTGTTTTATTAAGTTATTTTACATAGTGAAAGAAATTTTACTTAGGGTAAAAGTGGTCTTACATGGTGTACTTGGGTCCATCTAATGATAGAAGGTTAGATGACCAAAAAATGGTGTAACAGATTTCCCCCCAACGTGCTAGTGTTAGGAGCAAATCGTATGACCGAAGCACATTGTAAGAACTCAATCACCGGACATCAAAAGGGAAGTCAAAGAGAGAGATGTGAGGTAGACTGATGTGTTGAAGAACTAGACCTTGAGGAGACGAGACTTGCAGGTGCAACAAGTCTCTTTTTATGAGAGGGTACCTGTGCTAAAGGTGGTGGCGGAGGCATACCTATGCCCACCGAGACAAAGTACAAAAGAATAGTGTGTCCAGTAAACAAGAGACCGAACCATAGAGTACAACCGGCATAAACATGAGCTAGATAGAAATACAATGAGGGATCCCACATACATGTTGTGCCTAGGATAACAGGCAGGACTTATACAATAATATCTGAGTACATGAGATAAAAATACAACCTGAATGCCCCCTGAAAATGGGGAAGGGCTCGCAAAATCTGACTGATACATGCAAATCAAAGAGGCGCTGCAAGCGGCTAAGGCCGGCATTATCAAATATATGGAGCTGCATAAAAGGCTGTAATGAAGAGGTCATCTGGGCATGTGGGGGGCTACCTGTAGGGCCACCCCCTCATGAGGGCTGAGATATCTCACACACACACGGAATCACCAAGAGCTGTTGCTGCATCACTGAACCATCAAGTATACGGATCTCGATCATGCTGAAAGGAGCTGGAGCTGAGAAACAATCAATTATAAGGGTAATGAGAAAGCCCTTTGCCTGATCCGAGGCACCGAACAAGAGTGGAAGCTGGAACCAAGGTATACCACCCTCTAGACCGATCTTCTAGAATGAATGAGCTGATGTCGACAGAAGGAGGTCCACCATAGGTGATGAAATGAGAGATCCTCAACTAAGGCACGAGAGAAAATAGTCGAGCGACTGATAGACTAATACCCATGATGATGATGAAATGGAGGGGACTGAGTAGCGAATGGACGACTTCCCTTGTTAGAGCATAAAGGGCAGGAATGACATGGCAGCGACTGACACAATATCATGAGGGATAGGGGACAATGGGACTGAAGGCTATAATGTGCGACACAAGAGAGGGATGAAGCAATGAAGGATGGAGGACTATAGCGGGGTACAAAGAGACTCGGGATAGACTCCATGAATGCAATGATGACTCAACTTGGATGCTCTAAACAAGGGCGACTAGATGGTGCTACCACACAGAAAAGAGCCCATGGGGGACCTAAAAAACATGAGTACAAGATGATATCTCATGAAGCAAATCGACCCAAACAAAGACAGGTATGGAGGCAAAGTGGTGCCCCAAGTACAAGTGTTGTAAGTGAGGAAATTCGATTTTGGGGGAAGGTGAAGTGACCCATCGGGGACAAAAATGTGTCCTGGTGAAGTGTCAAAGTGCGAAAATGATTAATATGCTGGCTATCTAGAAGAAAATAAAACATGTATTTCAGAAGGGAAATGCTAAGGGTAATATTTCTTAAGATAGAGTGCATTGCGAGGATTAGGAAGGGGATTGCCTTCGAAGTCCTCTAAGAGGTATGCCCCCTTACCGAGATCCTTACTGATGATGTAAGGGCCTAGCCATAATGAGTCGAACTTCCCATGACCAAGGACATCATGGGACTGGTCATATACTAGAACAAGGTCACCTTCGTGAAAAGTACGAGGCTGGAATTTTCTGTTATACTGAGCTTTGGTGCATTTTTTGGCCGCTTCCATGGTTTGCAATGCAACACGACGATCTTTGAAGGCGCGCTCAAGCATGATAAGTCATTTTTCTAGAGGTTGGGTGTCAGGGAGAAGTTCAATGGCCAGATGCAGGGAAGGGATTTCACACTCGATCGGTAAAACTGCCTCCTCTCCGAAAACGAGGTGGAAAGGAGTAAACCCGGTGGCGGTTTTAACAGAAGTTCAATAGGCCCACAGAGCAGGGAAGAGCATAAGATGCCAGTTGGTTTTGTGCTTATTCACCGTTCGTTGAAGCATGGTCTTGAGGATTTTGTTAACTTCTTCAACTTGGTCATTACCTTGGGGGTAATAGGAGGAGGAATATTGGTGCTCAAAACCCAACAATGAGGATAGCTCATGCCATATCTCATCTTCAAAATGTCGGCCGTGGTCAGAGACCAGTTGTTTCGGAACTCCGAATCGAGTGATAACGTGATTAAAGAAAAAGAGGGCTGCGGTAGCTGCCGTTTTGTTAAATGTGGGCATAGCCTCGGCCCATTTTGTGAAATATTCAACCGCCACGATGATATATTTATGGTTACCAGTGGATGGCAGGCGACACTCCATAAATTCGATGGCCCATTTACAAAAGGGACCAGTTGAGACGACAGGATGGAGGGGAGCTGGGGGAGCTCGCGCCTTAGGGGCGAAATGTTGGTAGTTGGAGAAGTGTTTGACTGCCTCAATGCAATCAATGAAGAGGGAAGGCCAAAAATACCCAGCGCGCATGACTTTATGAGCAGTAGCAAGGCCAGAGAGGTGGCCATCGCAAGTGCCGCTATGGCAGGCATTGAGGACCTGTTCAGCTTCAGCGTGTGTGAGACAACGACGAAGGACAGTATCTATACTGCGGCGATAGAGGTCGTCACCGATAAGAAGGTAGCGGGAGGCCTGGTGTCGGATACGTCGTCGAGCGTCACGATCAAGGTGAAAGGTGAACTTTTGGGTTCGCAAGTAAGTGAGAATATCTCCGTACCAAGGATCATCTGAAGTAATGGCGAATAAGTGCTCATCATAAAAATCATCATTAACTGGGGGATCCTGCGTTCCAGTAGGTAATTCAGAAATGAGTTCAGCGAGGGCTAAACCTTTCTTGCTTTTTGGTGTGACAAATTCGAGGTCGAATTGTTGAAGGATGATGACCCAACGGGCATACTTCCCAGTGAGGATGCGGCGACTCAATAGGAAAGCCATAGGGTTGGAATTAGTCACAACCTTGGAGGAACGCGTGAGGATGTAATGACAAAGTTTTTGGACCGAGAACACGACAGCCAGTGCTAGTTTTTCTTCATGTGAGTAGGAAACAGGGGGTCCTACAAGGTTCTTACTGACATAGTAGATCGCATGTTCGATACCGTTGTCATCTTCCTGGATAAGAACTCTAGCGACTGAATAGGTGGAAGCAAAGATGTACAGGATAAAGTCCCTATAAAAGTTGGGAGGGCGGATCAAGGGAGCGGATGTGAGAGCATGCTTGAGGGCGTTGAAAGACTCATGAGCATAGGTATCCCATACAAATGCGATATTAGATCAGAGGATTCTAAGGAACCCATGTGCGGTGGTGGCATAGTCAGGAACGAACCGTCAAAGAAAATTAGCTTTGCCTTGGAGACTTTGTAGCTGGCGTAAGGTACGCGGGATGGGAAGTTCAAGAATGGCTTGGACTTTTAACGGGTCAAGAGTGATCCCGTCTTCGGATACGATGAAGCCTAGGAGATGGATGGTAGGAACACATAAGACACATTTCAACGGGTTAAGGCGGATATTATACTTGCGACATCGGAGGAAGACGGTGCGTAGATTGTGGAGGTGTTGCGCTCGATGTTTAGAACGTGCAGTGAGGTCATCTAAATAAGCAAGTATAACATGAGCTAAGTCATGGAAACAATAAGACATGGCCCGTTGAAAAGTGGCACCGACGTTTTTAAGGCCAAAAGGCATGACCCGGTAAGCAAAAGTTCCCCACGGACTGATGAACGCGGTTTTAAGTTGATCAGCAGGACGGATAACGATTTGGTTGTATCTAGATAAACCATCCATAAAGGATAGAACCTCATGCCCCGCACATTCGTCAATGATTTGGGCAATGAACGGTGTGGGGAAGTTGTCTTTGGGATAAGATTTTTTAAAGTTGCGAAAGTCCGTGCACACACGGATGGTGCCATGTTTCTTGAGGACAGAAACTGGGTTGGACACCCAAGTGGTGTATTCAATGGGGTAAATGAAACCAACCTGCTTGAGCTTATCAATTTCGGCTTTGATAGCATCACGTCTGGAAGGATTAATGGGTCTCAACTTTTGACGGACTGGGTTGGCATCAGGCCATGTGTCGATATGATGTTCGACGATGGCGGGGATTGAGTCAGGGCATTTTGCAGTAGGACCAGGCGAAAACATCGTGGAATTCTTTGAAAGCTGAGTGTAAGCTTCAATTTTTTCTGGGGTGCATTGGGCACCCAAGGTGACATATTCTTCAATTCCCGATTCGACCGAAATGTCAATTTCAATGGTAGGAGAGATATTGGCCATGTTTCCTTCCTCGAAAGCATCAGGTGCAGGGATGGGATTTTTGAACCAGTCGACTGCATGGGGGATGGAGTCTTTGGTTTCCACAGCATATTGGTCATGGGACTGTTGTGGGAGGAAGTATGTGCGATGGTGCATATCATCCCAGGGAAAGTCGGGGTGGGTCATGGCTTCCATAATGTCTTCATCTGACTGGAAGATTGGAAGATTGGAGGAAGGAGGATCACCCGATGATGTAGTAATGTCTGACTGGTCCTCTTGTGGAGAAGGGCTCATATGCGCAATGTCAGAAGAGCCAAGGTCTACTGGGGAGGAGCCGAGAGTGTCCGCAGGTAGGAGGTTAGGTGAATCATCTCTCGAGGAGGACGATAAGTAGAAGATGGTGGTGGAAGGCTCTGTTTTGTTGACCATGGGAGGAGGAATGTGAATGGGAGTAGGAAGATCCTCTGGTCCTCCCGAAGTAGGACTCGAAAACAAGTGAGAAGGGAGCTTGTCATGCGGAGCCTTGAATTGGTGGTACGTGTGTAAGGAGGAATGATACTCGTCAAGGCGGGGAGAGAGGTGGGTGTAATGGCCATGGAAATCGCACAAAGCACAAAGGTGATTTGTGCGCAAGGTTTTGAGTTTCGAGATAGAATCCGGGATAGTGAAATAGACTTCAGGGATATCAAATTTGGGAAACGTCTCGTTGACCAGGATCTTAAGGTGCGGAAATTCAGGACACGTATGGGTGGCGTGACCAACAATATCGCACAAAGAACACAGGATAGCGTGCTTTGGCGGTTGAGGAGGGGTAAGGTTCGTCGGGGCGGTTTGGTCCTGATTGGTTTCCCCCTTGCGAGCTTTGCCTTTATTTCCTAGAGCTGTCACCACAGGGGTAGGGTCCTGGGGAGGTGCCTGGGGCATGGTGGCAATGAAGGAAGTGAGGGGGACCGGTTGAACCGGTGTCAAAGCAAGATAGGGTTTGGGGTGATCGGGTGGGGTAGTGGCTGGAGGGTCAAGGTACCAGACAGGTATACCCAGGGTCAGGTTGGGAAGAGAGAGGGTAGCCATAACAGGTACAGAGTACACTCCAGGGGGGGGAATGAAGAACGGTATCTGGCTGGAAGGGTAAGGGTCGAGCGGAACGACTCCGAGGTGGTTAAGGCCGGGAGGAACCGATTCAGAAGGATAGGGGGGTTCAGGGATACCAGTTGTAGGAGAAGGGATAGAAGGAGGAGGTCTGGCTGGCTAAGATGAATGACTAGGAGAGGGTTACGGTGGGCAAGGGTGAGTCTGAGGTTGCTGACTAGCCGAAGTAGGTTGCTTAAGGGAAGCTCGAGACGATTACATCATTCAAACATTCAATAAGCTGGGATCAGAGATATGAGGAGGAGGGAGACTAGGGAAGGTTCCAAACAGGGAGGAGTCTTTTTAGACGCCAGGGGAGACACTGGTTAAGGAATCGACGGTGTGCTTATTGGCTACAGAAGAGATGGTCGTCTCTGGGGAGGGCTGAGACGGTGGCTCATGATAAGTCAACTAGTCGATGGTGACTATCTTTCCATTGTGAGGAAAAGAAATCTTGCGAAAAACTACGGATGGGACAGCAGACATGGCATAGGTGTAGCTTCGCCCCAATAGAATGTTGTAGTCTAGAGGGGTGTCGATGACTTTGACGTCAACGCAAAAAGTCTTACCGGAAAGGGTGATAGGACAATTACGAAAAAGGCCAATGGGCTGGGAGGCGTGGCCGTCCCACACTCGAAGGGTGATCGTGGAAGGGGCCAACTCAGGAGATCTGAGTTGCTTCCAAACCGAAGCGGACATCACATAGGTGGATGCCCCCTCATCAATTATGCACCGAGAAACATGGGCATTTCGGATTTTGACTGGGATTTGGAAGGCGACGGAAGCAGGAAGAGGAGGATGTTTAGATTGATGGGCATCGAAAACAATCATTTGGTCATCAGCAGGATCTACAGTGCCCACGGCAGATAGCATAGCCTTGTTTTGAGAGGGGCACGACTGGAGGAGTTCTAATGTGGAAATGGCAGCAGGAGATTGCGCCAAATCATCTACTATGCTATACGAATGAGCAGCTCGACCAGAAGTAGCATTTCGACGTAATGGTTCCTTGGGAATCTTGGTATGAACCTCAAATTTGGGTTGAGGGATATGTAAGGGACCATTGGATGTCGAAAGAGGCTCTGTAGAACCGGAAGAAGGGGACTCGGGGGCAGAATGAGCGGAAGGCTTGGGGTACTAGCGAGCCTGAGTTTGAAGGTGAAGGTCTACGGTTGGGGATGTATCAAAGTTCATCATGAGGATCTGGTAATCAGAGGAACGAGAAGGGGAAGGTTGAGTGGCGACCTGTCCGTCAGGTGGTTGGGTAGCCACGAATCCTTGCTGAGGGAAAGGATCAGTAAACACAGCTGGTTGAGTAGTGGTCACATTAGGGGGAGCATGAGGGGAGGCATGTTGTCCTCGCAATGTGGCTTGAGACTCCCACATCTACCGCATATGTGGTAAGAGGGGACAATCATGGGTGTAATGACCGTAAACACCGCAACACGAACAAGGATTATTTGTGCGAAGAGGCCTGTCTGGCTTGGGCTAACTACCCTGTTGCAGGTTAGCAGTGTTAGGGTCAATACCTTGAGGATTGGGTCCATGAGTACTAGGGGCAGATTGATTTGGATTGCCTCTCCACCTTCTTTGAGAAGAAGGGGGATGAGTCGCACCCTGCTCTGCAAAGACTTGTCCTGGAGAGGGCTATAGGTGTTGTTGTGGGGGTGGAGGAGGCAAGGGAGGGGGAAGCACATATGCTGGAGGAGCTAGCGCACCAGGCTGCGGATAATGATAATGGTTAGGTTGGGCAACATTGAGGTAAGCATGAGTTTGGGAAAAAGGATGAGGCATGCCGTATCTTGGATACATGCTACCTGGAGGGGGAAAAGTGCTAGAGGTGTTGGCCCCTCCTGGAGGGAGACCATGGCCCATAGGAGGTTGAGCATACGGATGAGAAAGGGCTCCAACGATACCGTCGACAGAATGAGATGCCCCCGGGGCATTAGTGCAACTAGGCCTAGGGAGGTCAGGAAGGATGGTATAAACATAACCAGAATGAGCGTAGATCAGGTCATATTTCAAGGCTACTTGGAGGGTGGCTTCTTCGGTTTGAGGGAAATGGGAGGCGACATCTTTGCCAATGGGAGGTAAGAGAGTGCGAAGGAACCAGTCCATATAAACCCTATCTTCGAAGGGGGGAGCTCAACATAAGCTTTGTCTTCTTCGCCATTCCTGGACATGAGTGGAAAGGTGGGTCGAAGAGGTTTATTGAAAGAATTCAAAAGCTCTGTACCAGTATCGTATCGGAGAGGGAGCTGGAAATAGGATAAAAAGGCTTGGGAAATGGTTGCAAAGGTGGTATGGTAAGAGGTGGCTTGGTCAACATACCATTTAGAAGCTTCGTCGGTAAGCGTGTGTTGGAACAACCGAAGACGAATGGAATCATCGATAATGGAATTGGAGGAACACCAAATGTGGAAAGATCGGACATGGTTGGTTGGATCTTCTCTAGCAAGGCCTTCAAACTTAGGGATGTCAGAGGGGAGCTTGGTTGGCATAGCAGGCCAACCAACATTGTGGCGGATAGGGTCATTGATCAACTGATTGAAATCAAGGAGGCTGAGGCCTGCCATGTATGGGAGCAAAGGTGCAGCCGAGGTAGTTCCTGTGGTGGTTCTGCTAGTAGTAGTCCTGGCATTAGGGCCGGGATTACCACTAGCGTTAGGCCCTAGACCAGACATAGTGAAGGTGATAGGGGGAGAACCAGAAGTAAAAGGAGAACCCAATGAATTAGAAGAGGAGTTGGAGTGCAGACTCGAAGGAGGACTAACTCGACGACGGCGGGAAGGAGTAGGTTGACCGACCGGAAACTGAGGGTGAAGGCCAAGAAGTATCTGGGATGTGCGCTTTGGGGGTGCAATGGTGACAACACAAACACGGCACGAGGGGAAGAATAATGACCGAAAAAGGCAGGGAGGTGCAGAATCAAGTGATTATAATGTCGAAACAAGGGCAAAAAGGTGCAGTGTCAATTGATTTTAAAGTCTTTTCCTGGCGGTGTAAACCAGGCTCTTCTTCGCTTAGGGTGAGTGTGTGGCGTGCGTTAATTTCAATTTTTAAACCCTTTTCGTTTTGAGAGCAAGAGAAAAAGTGTGTTGCGTAACTGAAAATAATGCTGCAAAAATAGTATATAATGCTGAAATAACAGAAAATTAATAGCTTCTAGTGCATCAGTCCAACCCAAGAAGGCGGGTCTCTCAAAACTAATCTAAAAGAGGGAAAAAAAAAAAACTAGTCAAAACGCACTAAAAAGGGGCCAATAGATCGAGGGTTGAAAGGGACAGGGATTGTTTGGTCAATTTAGTGTGTCCTAAATTGCTGCATTTAATTTTCAATCCGGGAATCGTAAGCTGATGAAGTGCGGCGCACTATATGTGCAAGATAACCTCTTTCTTAACTTTTTGTCGTTTGTGGTCTTTCTAAGGTAAAATGGAAATTCTAAAGTGAAAAGCTGGTTATATTTATTCAAGGAAGTGATATCCCCTATAATGATTTACCAATCTTGAAACTTTAAAAGCAATTTGAAATTACAATGACAAAGAAAAGTAAGCTGAAATGAAAATTGCGCTAATCTAATGAATCAAAACAAGAAACTAGTGAACATGAAAACTAAACTATTAAACAACTTAGCTGAACTTCAAAGGGAACTACGCTTGCATAAATTCAAAATTGCAATGAAATAAATCTAAATCCCAGTTACATCAATTCATTTTCTGACCCTTCATCATTAGACTGACTATGACTTGCGGAAGTACTCATAAACAACGTGTGACGATTATTTAATTTGCGAGAAAGTAAACTAATACTAAACCATACACACACATAATTCAATCCTAGCCATCGAGTCCAATTTGTGGCTTTGGGCTGTGAAGGTGTGTATGTGATTTAATATATCTAAATTTGCAGAAAAGAAACTAATACTAAACTACACATTTCATAATGCAGTCCCTCACCATCAGTCCAGCTGTGGCTTTCGGAGGCAACTGAAGACGCTATGAGCAACTTAATATATCTAAATTTGCAGAAAAGAAACTAATACTAAACTACACATTTCATAATGCAGTCCCTCACCATCAGTCCAGCTGTGGCTTTCGGAGGCAACTGAAGACGCTATGAGCAGCTTAATATATTTAAATTTAACTATTGAATCAGATAAACAAAACTGAAATGTACAAAGCAAAACTGAAGTTAAACAAAAGCTATGAAAAGCAAAACTAGCAGCAGAATAATGTTAGTTTCATATCATTAGCCAAAATACTATGAAAATGCCCGGGCTGTCTACCTAAAACCTGCACAAGAAAACTGATCAGTGATTTAACAATCATAAAAACATGAAAGACAAGAATGCAATGGAAATTAATGAACAGAAATGAAGCAACTATGAAATATGAGCATGTAATGGGTTATGATACAATGACTGTTTAAAGAAATGAAATGAAAAATATATACATTAATACACAGAACCTCGGCTGAGCAGGGGCCCTCTACGCAGCTTTGGTAACGATCCTCAACAAAAATTAAGTTGAAAACAGAGTTTTTCACATTAAAAAGCAGTTCATTACAGACTGGTAGTATTACGGCTCAAGGCAGCGTAATCACTACATAACAGAGTACGCACATCAACTCAACAGCTATGATCAACTAACAACTATCAACTAACTCTACGTGCGTATGCAAACGCTCTATATAAAGCAGTAAACTGTAACTGTCTCCTGAAGTTTATGATAGCAGCCAGCACGTAGACCACTAAGGCCACGGATATAGGAGTATGGCCATGTTGGAAAACGGATCTATGGAAGGTGGGCGCTTAAATTTAACTCCAGAACTTTGCACAGATGTCAATTAACCTCCGCAAGCTTGGAAACGGCCGTATGGATGTTTAAATGCCACGAAACAGAGTCCAGCCGACATAGAACTCCATAGTTGACTTCCACGTGGATGGCTTTGACCGCGGCTTTCTTTGATGAATTTACTTGAACCAATAGGACACGAACCATGTCCTTGTCATTCCTAGCCTGCCCATGTAGCTCGTTTCCTTCGTAGACACCTGTAACATCGATTTCCACAAAATAGCTGCGGAAAGTTGCAGCAGCTGCGGAAAGTGACAAGTTTCCGCAGCTGTATGAACAAAATCTAAATCAAATAGAAAACACACAAACATAATTAAAAACCATGTTAGATACCCTTTTGCACATGATATTTGACAATTTTGGAGGTTTAGGTGAGTGAAAGAGATATGGAAAAGTGTATGAAAGAGAGACAAATTTGGGACTCAACATACCCCCACTGTGAAGGTGTTGCATGTCCTCATGCAACCAAAATTTTGACACTCTTTGTTCAATTCATGTGCCTTGATACTTCAGCCAACACATCTAACCCCCTTCTCTTCTTCTTTGGTACTGCCATCATTCTGGGTTTCTTCATTAAGCACCTGAATTTGATATTCACAAGTGCTCTGCTCAATTTTTGGCATTTCCTTTTTAGCTTCCTATTCTTCTTTTGCCAAATACCCAAATGTAACATAGTATTGTCATGGATAATCTTGTCCAGTTTGCCTTGCTCTTTGAGTGTTTCATTTTCATTTTTGATAGGCCGGTTCAAAAGCTCAAGCTCAAAAATCTCCTGTTTTAATGACTGAACCAAGTCATCCTGCAATGTATGAGGCTGAGTAGAAGAGGTACTTGGACCTGTGGCTGCCTTCTCTAGGGATTCTATATAGTCATAGACCTCCTGTTGTTTGGGGTCTACTTCCGGTGTCTTTTTCATTGGACTGTCCTCAAAATGCTGCAAGGGAGAATTATGTTCAAAATTTGGCTGAGGAGAACTTTCATCAATATTTTGTTGAGAATAAGATGGAGTACGCTCATTGTCTGATTGGGAGTGAAAGGAGTCAGGTTCACTAACTGACTGAAATGGACTATGGTCAGTTGGAGACTGTTCAGATGTCTCCTCACCCAAATCAATGAAATGAGGACCTTTAATTTGTGTTTTCTCAGTTTTCCCTTAAGCCTGCTGCTTCTCCTCACATGCTGTTGTACACTACCCTTTTGTTCTTGTTTTCCTGTTTTTGCCTTCTTGGATAGAGATGACTGTTTTTGAAGAAAAATTAATCTTTCAGATAGAATTTGGTGATCTTCTTCTTCAGAAGAAGAAGTTTTATGGACAACCTCAATAATTTCTTTCCCTTTTGATATTATTGGCTTCTTAGTTTTGATTTCCTTCTTCTTCCTTTTTACCAATCTCTCTTCCCTATCATTTTCTTCATAGTAATAGTAGAAGTATCTTGGATTTCATCTACTGTTCTTTTCCTTCTACTTCTTTTTGCTGTGCTAGCTGCGGAAATTTCCTGTGTAGGAGCAACTTGGGTTTCAACATCCATTTTCTTTCTTCTACTCCTTCTAATTGGATTACCTTCAGGAATTTCCTGAGGTTCTTTAAAGAAGTTTCTAACTAGGAATTGTTCCCATGTATCTTTTCTTTCTTTTAGCTCCTTTTCAATCAGAATTTTTATAAGCCCATGATGATATAAATGAGGCTCTACATCTCCTAGGTGTTTTTGCACAGTGACAGCCATTTTCTTCAAACTATTATATAGGAAATAAGGAAGATTGAGAGTTTGGTTTTCAAGAAAATTCATCAATATCCTAGTATGATACATGTACATGGAGCCAAAACGGCCTTCACATGTGATAAATTTCTGAACAATGAGTAGTAAAGTGGCCCATTCATCTTTTATTGCATGCACAGGGATTCCTCTTTTGAAAACAGTGATATCCATACCTTGATTTTGGAGGATTGTTCTCCATGCCTCATCACTGATACTTTTGTTTTTGAACCAACGTTCTCCTTCCTGAAGAAGCTCTGTGGCTGCTGCTATTGATGCTTCATTGACTAAAAACTTGAGGTCTCCCACTTCTTCTTCCGAGCCATCAAATGATCTTGCAAATGCTTTGGTAACTTCTCTGTGGTAACTCCTGAATTTCTGAATAAAACGCAGCCATTTAGCTTTCCTCAACATCTCTTTTGCTTGCGGAAATCCCTCTATAAATTTCTGTCCTTCCGGCTCTGCCCTTAATAATTTTCCCATTTTCTTCTCTGTGCTTCACAGGCTTGCCTCTGTGAGGGTTTAAGCGGAAATGGAACGATGGAATACACAGAGTATAGCACAATACTGTGGGGATGTTATCACAAAACGGAAATGAGCACCATAAACCGAATGGAATAAGACTGTGGGTGGATATACGGGAATGAGAGTGAGCAAAAGGAATGGAATGGAATGAAACAGAGAGTGAGAATGAGTAGAGTGGGGTTTTGTAAACACGACAGAGAAACGACAAAGAGGTTAACAAAGTATAATGCATTCGGCCGCATTTTGAATTTTTGGTGGCTATGTCATAAATATGAACACGTTTCAATCAATGATTATGGAGTTATGCGGCTTGTAAGAGTCCTTTGTCAACTCAAATACGTATCATTATCTATGGTGGGCTACTTGAACATGAGTAAGAGTCGGAATTTCAATAATGAAACCGTTTGTGAATAAATGCAAGAGGATAACATAGAGATCGTGGAAGGTTACGGACTGTCAATATAATCATTGCGCGTTATGGGTAGAGCTCATAGTTTAGAATTACATAAAAATGTGTCTTTTATACTATTTGAAATAAACTTTAGTCATACCTTTGGAATCCTTGCTTTTGCCCTTGGTCTTCAACTGATTGATCTTCATTAGTGTCTTGAATGTCCCATTGATCCTCTCTTGCATTTTATTTCATGATTTATGAAAATAACAACTAACTGTACATTCTTTTTGAAAACAGAGTAGTAGTAGCTGCGGAATCTGCTCCTGGCTGCGGAAACTGGAGTCAGCTGCGGAAACAGATGTCAACTGCGGAAACTGACACAGTTATCACTTGGCTGAAATAGAAATGAACAAATGACAAATGACCAGGTGGAAATGGTCATAAAAAGATTTTTATTGATGGAATGGATGAAATGAAGTGGAATGAAGTGTAATGAAGTGAAATGAAATGAAATGAAGTGGAATGAAATGGAGTGGGTGGTGAGATGAAATAAAATGAAAAACAGATTTTTTTTTTTTTTTTTGGAAAATATAGAGTGTCAGGTGTCCCTGATTTTCACCCCATATTTTCTGTATAAGACTGCCAATCAATGATTGGTTTTCAGGCTTATACCATTTTTTTTTCTTTTTTCTTTTTTTCTTTTTTTTTTTTTCTTTTTTTTTTTTTTAACTTGAAAAACAAAAGCTAGCTTGGTAGAGAAGAAGGATTCTTCTGTACCAGCCTGATTGCAGAACTTTCTTGAAACAACTTGAAAAAATCCTCTTTAGAGAGTGGCTTATGATAAACTTTCAATCTATGGCCATTCACTAAAAGAGGAGTTTGAAACTCATCAATGGTCTTGATTCTTACGGCTCCATTGTTAAAGATCTTGTCAATCTCATATGGCCCAAGCCAATGAGTCTGAAATTTCCCTTGAAAATCTTTAAACTTGGAGTCAAATAACAATGCCCAATCTCCTTCTTGAAACTTCTTCTCTTTGATATATTTGTCATGCCATTTAGTTCTTTGATATTGAACTAGATCAGTTCTTAGAATTGCTTCTTGTGTGATCTCATCTAGCTCATTCAACTGCTCCATTCTATGCTTTTGGGCTTCTGATAAGTCCATTCCCAACTGAACTGCTATCTTGAAGGTCTTGACTTGGAACTCAATGGGAAACAAGACTTCTTTCCCATAAACAAGTTCATAGGGAGAATGTCCTGTTGTATTCCTCCATGTAGTTCTGTAGGCCCACAAGGCTTCTGGAAGCCTATCTGCCCCATCTCTTCTATGTAGATGAACAGTTTTGGTGATGATACTTTCAAGAACTTTGTTTGTGGACTCCACTTGACCATTTGCTTGTGGATGGTAAGGAGTAGATTTTCTGTGCTTGATTTTGTATTCTTCCATCAACTTCTCCACCAAATTTGATGTGAATTGGCTCCCCTGATCTGTTACAATTTCTCTTGGAACACCAAAACGAGTAAAAATATCCTCATAAAGAAAATGAACAACTGAATTTTCAGTAGCAGATACTAATACTTTAGCTTCTACCCATTTAGTAACATAATCAGTGCAAACCAATATATACTTCTTTTGCTTCGATGGTGGATTAATTGGTCTAATGAAATCTAAAGCCCATTTTTCAAAGGGTTCAATGAGTACCTGTGTTTGCAATGGCATTTCATTTGAAAGGGTAGGTTTCCCTACTCTTTGGCAGCTATCACACCTTTTGACATATTGTTTTGCATCTTTGAAGAGAGAAGGCCAATAATATCCCAAGGAAAGGATTTTATAGACCGTCCTTTTGTCCGCAAAGTGTCCGCCGCATGGTTCATCATGACATGCCTTAAGAATATCAGGCATTTCATCTTCCCTGACACATCTTCTGATCACAAGATCTGGCCCTGTTTTAAACAATTCGTTAGAAATCCATGAATATCTTGAACTCTCCTGAATAATTTTTCGTTTTTCTCTTGAAAATAAATGTGAAGGTAGTTTCCCTGTAACCAAATAGTTAGCAATATCTACATACCAAGGGGTCTTAATAGTTACTGCAAACAAATATTCATCAGGAAACTTATCTTCTACAGGAGAATATTCTTTAGTATTCTGAATCCTAGACAAGAAATCAGCTACTGTATTCTATTTTCCTGGTCTATCCAACACAGTAATATTGAATTCTTGCAAAAGTAAAAGCCATCTTGTCACTCTGCCATTAGTAACAGGTTTGTTCATCAAATATCTAATTGCAGAATGGTCAGTATGAATAAAAGTTTCATGGCCTGTTATGTAATGTCTAAACTTATTAATTGCATGAACAACAGCTAAGAACTCTTTTTCAGTCACAGTATAATTCAACTCTGTGGGAGTCAAATTTTTACTGGTGTAATAAATGGCATAAGGAATTAAATCTTTTGACCCAACACAGCTCCAAGAGCTGTATCTGAAGCATCTGTAGAAATATGGAAAGGAAGTTTCCAATTTGGTCCTCTCAAGATAGGTGCTTAAGATATTCTTGTTTTCAAAGTTTCAAAAGCTGATTGACAATCAGGATCCCATTTAAATTCACAGTCTTTTGTAAGCAATTTGAAGAGTGGAGATGCTATTTTAGTGAAGTTTTCTATAAATCTTCTATAGTAACGAGTAAATCCTAGAAAACTTCTAACATCTCTTTGACAATTTGGAATAGGTAACTTGGAGATGACTTCAACTTTTGATCTATCAACCTTAATCCCATCTCCTGAAATATGATGTCCTAAAACAATACCTTCAATAAACATCATAAAGCATTTTTCATGGCTTAATGAAAGGTTTGTTTCTTTACATCTTATAAGAACTTTTTCCAAATTTTCTAATGCCTCTTCAAATGAATTACCATAAACTGAAAAATCATCCATATAAACCTCTACACAATCATGGATTAGATCAGAAAAAATTCCTAGTACTGCTCTTTGGAATGTTGCTGGTGCATTACATAACCCAAAAGGAAGCACTCGGTAGGCAAAAGTTCCCCATGGACAAGTAAATGTGGTCTTATCTTGATCTTCAGGTGCTACCCGAATTTGATTATAGCCACTAAAACCATCCAAAAATGAAAAGTACTTTTTACCTGCTAATGTATCTAATACCTGATCAATAAAAGGCAAAGGAAAGTGATCCTTCAAAGTTGCTTTGTTCAATTCCTTGTAATCAATGCATACTCTCCATTTACCATTCTTTTTAGGTACTATAACCAAAGGAGAAACCCATCGGCTATCTGAAATTGGATAAATGAAGTTTACATTGAAAAGTTTTTGGAGCTCTTCTTTCACTATCTCCCTAAGATTTGGATTCATCCTTCTTTGAGGTTGTCTGATTGGTCTACTGTTTTCCTCAATATATATATGATGGATGCAAGTCTTAGGATCAATACCCTTCATGTCAGTATACTCCCATGCAAATGCAGTAGAATGTTTTTGCAAGATTCTGGTTAGTTCTTCTTGTTGTGACTTCTCCAGATGTTTGTTGATATTCAATGTCTTTTCTGGAAAAATCTCAAAATCAGAATTACCAAACTCTTCCATAGAGTAGAGAGACATTTGTCTTGATGATAAATATTCTATGTCAGATTCCAACTGAAATTGTGTGGGGTCATATTCTGAGGTTATCTCAAAATTTTCTAATGTGTTCAGAATTTGACTATCCTCACTAATTTCAGAAATGGTAAAGACAGGTTGTATAGTGTTCTCATCATCGACCCATTCATTGTCTCCTATTTCTGTAATTGCTCTTGCGGGAGGATACAAATTGAATTTCTTTTTCGAATTACCATTAGAAATGTACATGTCTCCAGATCTACAACTAATAAAAGCATCAGCTGTGGCCAGCCAAGGTCTTCCTAAGATAATTGGGTGTCCTCCTAGATTGCTTTTGGGAGTCAAAATCATAAAGTCTACTGGATATTCCCAAGAATCTAAGGAGACTGAAATATCTTCTAATACACCATCTGGTTTAATAACCGATCGATCTGCAAGTTGCAATAAAGTAGGTGTAAAGAGAAGGTTAGGAAGTTTTAACTGTTCCATAGTCTGTCTACTCATAATGTTGATAGCAGCCCCTAAGTCAATCAATGTGTTTGGAATTTCTATCCCATTTATATGTGTCTTGACAATTGGACTTCCAGGATCTTCATACTTCTGCATGGCAATTTTTCCCATCATAATGTCTGCAATCTTTCCTACCGGGTGGATTCTTCTTGTGTCCTTTAGCTTTCTTCCTGGTCTTTTGAAACTCAACTCCTTTATGGTTTTTGCTAGAATAGGAATTTCTCGAATGGCTTGTAGCAATGGAATCTTGATACAAACATTCTTCAATTCATCTAGAAAGTCATAGTTGGGCAACAAGATTTGTTTTTCCACCCCCTTATCAATTTGTAGTCTTTCCGGAAAAGGAGGTGTAGATGAAGATACAGGTTGCTCAACTATAGGAGTTGTGGATGTTAGCTTTTCTTTTTCTTTTTGAATTTTTGAATTTTGAAGAGATTCTTCCTCGGAACCCTTATTGACTTGAAGAGAGTCCTCCTCAGAGGTATCTTGCTCTTGAATATCTATAGAAGGTTTTTCTAAAACTCTACCAGATCTGAGTTGTACATCGTTGAGAGGAACAATCATATAGGTAGGAAATTGTTGTCCTTCTACCATATAAGTAGTTTGAGGATTCTTATTGTTAGGATTTGGCAATGGCTGAGTTGGAAGTTGATTTGTCTTCTGTTGGTATGGGAGCATGAGTTGAGGATTTGTATTTTGTTGAGAAGGTTGTTGTTGTGGAAATGGCAATGAAAGTTGTTGTGGATTTTGGTTTGGAAATTGTAGAGCTTGTTGATTTTGAAAAGATGGAGGATATTGATAAAATTGAGCAAATCTCCCATAAGGATTTTGCATCCCTTGTACCCATGGTTGATATGAATTTTGATGTTGGGGCCAAGGTTGTTGCCAAGGATTCCAATTTGGTGGGGTTTGAAGATTCATAGGGTTATTAAACCCTTGAGATTGTTGTCCCTGCCAAGGTCTCCTTGCGGCAAAACAGAGAGATTCTACTGAATTTGGATCTTCTTGAAAAACAGCTTTGAGTCCAGGGATTGAAGGACAATCCTTGATCTCATGATTTTCTGAGCAAATCATACATGTTTCTACAACTTTTGTATCCAAGGGACATTCCCTTAAAGCATGTTTCTTTCTACATTTCGGACAAAAGATGGCTAAAGCATCTGTTTCTGCTTTCTGCTTGTTTTGGATTTTAAGGGTGTCTAGTTGTTCACTAAGACCCCCTAAGATATCAGTTTTGAACTCATCAAGCATATTACCAATCTCTGCCCTACTTACTGATCCAGTTGCAGATTTGTTAGCCCTAATAAGAGAAGAATCCCTAGGCCCTTTTCAAGTTTTAGATCTTCCCCTTGAGAATTGGATACATAGTTCTGTTATATCATGAAATGGGAGTTGAGAAATGTCTCCTTTCCCCATCATGTTTAAAATGTCTATCCATTCATCTCTAATGGCTTTTAATAGGAGGGCTTTCAAGGTTTCATTATCTAAGTTGCTCATCTTTGCTCTTTCCAAGTTGTATTGAAATCTTTCAATTAAGTCTTCCAAATTTTCATCTTCTTTTTGCATCATTTTGAATACCTCATCCTTGTGATTGGTGGGCATACAATAGTCCAAGTATCTATCCAAAAATGTTTGTTTCATATCATTCCAAGTCCTGATAGATTGAGTGGCTAATCCCATGAACCATTTTAAAGCAGATCCCTTCAATGTTGAAGGAAACAGTTTGAGTTTTTGAGAATCTTCCATATAGTCATAAGTTCGGCACACTACTTCAAACTCAAACAGAAATGTTTCAGGATCCTCACTTCGTAATCCATAAAAGTTAGGGAGAACATATGGTGAGATATTTTTCATTGTTGCATGAGTTTCCTCATCAACTATAGGGAATCCAAGAAAATTGTCCCTATTTCTACCGTTATTTCCTTCACCATTGTTATCTTCATTATCTCCTCCTCCTCTACCTCCACCTCTATTTATTACTTCCTCTGCCATGATAGTTTCTTTAGAGTCCTTATAGTCCTCTAGTTCTTCTACCAAGAAAGGATGAGAGAAAGTTTCTTTGTTTTCTAAGTGGGTTTTAGTAGGTGGTATAGGAGAATCCTCTAATTCAACTGTTCTTTGACTTCCAAAAATCTTAAGGCTAGGGGTAGATGGTGGTGAATCTGGTCTATGCCTTGAAGAAGATGGAGTTGTGAAAATCGAAATCTTGGCTTTAGCTATAAACCTTCCCCTAGAATCTCTTGCTCTATGCATGTCATTTTTTATTTTTTATTTTTAAAAAGTTGGGCTAATAATTCTCTTTCTGATCTTCCAGATCACGCTAGGTGCAAGAAGAGAGCATACTTAAGAAATTACTAAACCAATAACTCTCTTTTCTGATCCTCCAGATCACACTAGGTGAAAGAGGAGAGCATACTTCAAGAAGTTATCAAGTTTTCCCTTCTTTTATGATTTTATGTTTTTTTTTTTAAGAAATTGGCTACCTAGTTACACTTCCCCGGCAACGGCGCCAAAATTTTTGGTCAATTTAGTGTGTCCTAAATTGCTGCATTTAATTGTCAATCCGGGAATCGTAAGCTGATGAAGTGCGGCGCACTATATGTGCAAGATAACCCCTTTCTTAACTTTTTGTCGTTTGTGGTCTTTCTAAGGTAAAATGGAAATTCTAAAGTGAAAAGCAAGCTTGGTTATATTTATTCAAGGAAGTGATATCCCCTATAATGATTTACCAATCTTGAAACTTTAAAAGCAATTTGAAATTACAATGACAAAGAAAGTAAACTGCTGAAATGAAAAGTGCTGCTAATATAATGAATCAAAACAAGAAACTAGTGAACATGAAAACTAAACTATTCCTGCTGCCAACTGAACACAAAAGAAACTACGCTTATGGAAATTCAAAATTGCAATGAAATAAATCTAAATCATATTACATCAATTCATTTTCTGACCCTTCATCATTAGACCAGCTATGACTTGCGGAAGTAATCATAAACAACTTGTGTAACTGATTATTTAATTTGCAGAAAATAAACTAATACTAAACCATACACACATAATTCAATCCCTCGCCATCAGTCCAGTTGTGGCTTTCGGAGGCAACTGAAGATGTCATACATGATTTAATATATCTAAATTTGCGGAAAAGGAACTAATACTAAACTACACATTTCATCATGCAGCCCCTCACCATCAGTCCAGCTGTGGCTTTCGGAGGTAACTGAAGACGCTATGAGCAGTTTAATATATCTAATTTTGCAGAAAGGAAACTAATACTAAACTACACATTTCATCATGCAGCCCCTCACCATCAGTCCAGCTGTGGCTTTCGGAGGTAACCGAAGACACTATGAGTAGCTTAATATATTTAAATTTAACTACTGAATTAGATAAGCAAAACTGAAATGTACAAAACAAGACTGAAGTTAAACAAAAGCTGTGGAAAGAAAACTAGCAGCAGAATAATGTCAGTTTCATATCATTAGCCAAAATATTATGAAAATGCCCCGGGCTGTCTACCTAAAACCTGCACAAGAAAACTGATCAGTGATTTAACAATCATAAAAACATGAAAGACAAGAATGCAATGGAAATTAATGAACAGAAATGAAGCAACTATGAAATATAAACATGTAATGGGTTATGATACAATGACTGCTTAAAGAAATGAAATGAAAAATATATACATTAATACACAGAACCTCGGCTGAGCAGGGGCCCTCTACGCAGCTTTGGTAACGATCCTCAACACAAATTAAGTTGAAAACAGATTTTTTCACATTAAAAAGTAGTTCATTACAGACTGGTAGTATTACGGCTCAAGGCAGCGTAATCACTACATAACAGAGAACGCACATCAACTCAACAGCTATGATCAACTAACAACTATCAACTAACTCTACGTGCGTATGCAAACGCTCTATATAAAGAAATAAACTGTAACTGTCTCCAGAAGTTTATGATAGCAGCCAGCACGTAGACCACTAAGGCCACGGATATAGAAGTATGGCCATGTTGGAAAATGGATCTATGGAAGGTGGGCGCTTGAATTCAACTCCAGAACTTTGCACAGATGTCAATTAACCTCCGCAAGCTTGGAAACGGCCGTATGGATGTTTATATGCCACGAAACAGAGTCCAGCCGACATAGAACTCCATAGTTGACTTCCACGTGGATGGCTTTGACCACGGCTTTCTTTGACGAATTTACTTGAACCAATAGGACACGAACCATGTCCTTGTCATTCCTAGCCTGCCCATGTGGCTCGTTTCCTTCGTGGACACCTGTAACATAGATTTCCACAAAATAGCTGCGGAAAGTTGCAGCAGCTGCGGAAAGTGACAAGTTTCGGCAGCTGTATGAACAAAATCTAAATCAAATAGAAAACACAAAAACATAATTAAAAACCATGTTAGATACCCTTTTGCACATGATATTGACAATTTTGGAGGTTTAGGTGAGTGAAAAAGATATGGAAAAGTGTATGGACAAGAGGCAAATTCGGGACTCAACAGGGATCTCAAGGAGAAAGATGCTGAAAAGAGGTGCATATTACAGCCAAGAGGCAGAGGCAAGGTGGCTAGAAAAAAGGAGGAAATCAGCAAAAATAAGTAGGGGCAAGCAGGAGGCCCTAAAGGTAGATCCAAAAAAAACTTCAGGAGGTGATTTGAAAGGGAGGAGAGCTGATTAAAAGGGATCTGAAAAGGAGGTATCAGATCTAGAAAAGGGGCGGCTGAAACTCTGAAGAAATAGACCTGAAACAGATAAAAGCTCTTCCACCAAAAGTGGAGGGTACTGAAGCCCTAGGGGGCTATGTTCCCACTTAGATGAGCAAAATAGATCAGAAACAGGTCGAAAAGGGCTGAGACAGAGGTTGGAAAACCCTGACAGAAGCTTCAGAAAAACCCAGAAAAATTGCAGAAAAACAGTAGAAAAATTGGCAGGTCGCAGGTTCTGACCTGTTTTTTGTGCAGGTCACAGAAAATGGGCTGAAAAGTGCGACCTGGAGGTCCAAGTCACAGTTTATGGGCTTAAAAGTGTGACCTGAAGTTCCGGGTGTCCCGGCGGCAGATTTCCGGAAAAGTTGTCGTCTCAGTTGCGGCTGATGTTTGTCACCTGCGCAATAGCGCCAGAAACACGTGGAAGTTAGAAGTTTTAATGTTTTAGGGTTTTATAGGTGAAAAACCACATGAAAAGAGGAAAAAAAAAAAGCTGAAAAGAAACCCTAGGGTCTGAAGTAGCTGGATATGCAGGAATATGAAAAATGACAGTGGTCGTAATTGAAAACCCGTGTGGAGTCGCCAATTGTTAGTATGAATATTTTGTCGAAGTGTACGAAAAAAGACCACTTTAGCTACGCATAACTAATAGCCCTAACATCAAATATGGCTGCCAATATCTTCAGATCTGTAGTTAATTGATCAAGACAAGAGCTGCAAAAACCAGATCTATGCATAGAAAGACATTAAGCAGTAAAAAGAAGGTTTTTCTCCATATAACCAATAGACAAGACAAGAAAATTTTTTGAAAGAATTTTTTGTATTAAGGGCACCTGGGAGGAAAACAAGAAGGTGTTTCCAATTCTCCTCAATGGGATGGGTTCTTGGAAGTCCTCATCACTTCAGATCTAGCATTTCTCTCTCCTGTTGGTGTAGAAAACCCAGACAAAGATAGAACTCAAAGGGAGCTCACACAACAAATAATGGAAAATATGACAATGATAAAGGCTCAAAGTCAGACCAAGAGTTTAGATCCAGAGTGATCTAATAGGCAGCAAAAGGTGAAGAATGGTAGGAGAAAACCCTCTTATTTATAACAAAATATTGGGTCCTTCTAGATCTTGGTGCATGATTAAAATAACATTAACCAAATCTAGATCCACCTTTTATGGAATATTTTATTATATTTGTTGGAGGGAAAAAGTATCTGACTTGGGTCAAATTCCTTTATTTGTGAATAATAAATAAATAAATGATTTATTTATCATTTTAAGGAAGTGGTTGAAAGATAATCAAATAAATAATGGTTTATTTAATTATTTATGGGTGATTTAGTCATATTTAACAAGGAATATTATTTAAATAAGATTTATATAATTATTCCTAGAAAATAATAAGATAAATAAAGATTTATCTAATTAATTTCTTTGTTTTGGGTTAAACATGACCAGGAAAATCAAAAAAATATAGGTTTGTTTAATATTTCCTTTTGGGGTTTCCTGTTTAGACCATAAAAAACCTAATAAATGTGTTTTATTAAGTTATTTTACATAGTGAAAGCAATTTTACTTAGGGTAAAATTGGTCTTACATGGTGTACTTGGGTCCATCTAATGATAGAAGGTTAGATGACCAAAAAATGGTGTAACAGATTAACCCCCAGCGTGCGAGTATTAGGAGCAAATCGTATGACCGAAGCACGTTGTAAGAACTCAATCACCAGACATTAAAAGGGAAGTCAGAGAGAGAGATGTGAGGTAGACTGATGTGCTGAAGAACTAGACCCTGAGGAGACGAGACTTGCAGGTGAAACAAGTCTCTTTTTATGAGAGGGTACCTGTGCTAAAGGCGGCGGGGGAGGCATACCTATGCCCACCAAGACAAAGTACAAAAGAATAGTGTGTCCAGTAAACAAGGGACCGAACCATAGAGTACAAATGGCATAAACATGATCCAGATAGAAATACAATGAGCGATCCCACATACATGTTGTGCCTGGGATAATAGCCAGGAATTATACAATAATATCTTAGTACATGAGATACAAATACAACCTGAATGCCCCCTGAAAATGGGGAAGGGCTTGCAAAATCTGACTGATACATGCAAATCAAAGAGGCGCTGCAAGCGGCTAAGGCCGACATTATCAAATATATGGAGCTACATCAAAGGCTGTAATGAAGAGGTCATCCGGGCATGTGGGGGGCTACCTGTAGGGCCACCCCCTCATGAGGGCTAAGACATCTCACACACACCCGGGAATCACCAAGAGCTACTACTGCATCACTGAACCATCAAGTATACGGATCTCAATCATGCTGAAAGGAGCTGGAGCTGAGAAACAACCAAGTCAAAGGGTAATGAGAAAGCACTTTGCCTGATCCGAGGCACCGGACAGGAGTGGAAGCTAGAACCAAGGTATACTACCCTCTAGACCAGTCTTCTGGAATGAATGAGTTGATGTCAACAGAAGGAGGTCCGCCATAGGTGAGGCAATGAGAGATCCTCAACTAAGGCATGAGAGAAAATAGTCGAGCGACTGACAGAATAATACCCATGATGATGATGAAATGGAGGGGACTAAGTAGCGAATGGATGACTTCCCTTGTTAGAGCATAAAGGGCAGGAATGACATGGCAGCGACTGACACAATATCATGAGGGATAGGGGATAGTGGGACTGAAGGCCATAATGTGCGACACAAGAGAGGGATCAAGCAATGAAGGATGGACTATAGTGGGGTACAAAGGGACTCGAGATAGACTCCATGAATGCGATGATGACTCAACTTGGATGCTCTAAACAAGGGCGACTCGATGGTGCTGCCACATAGAAAAGGGCCCATGGGGGACCCGAAAAACATGAGTACAAGATGATATCTCATGATGAAAATCGACCCAAACAAAGACAGGTATGGAGGAAAAATGGTGCCCCAAGTACAAGTGTTGTAAGTGAGGAAATTCGATTTTGGGGGAAGGTGAAGTGACCCATCGGGGACAAAAATGTGTCCTGGTGTAGTGTCAAAGTGTGAAAACGAAAAATATGCTGGCTATCTAGAAGAAAATAAAACATGCATTTCAGAAGGGAAATGCTAAGGTTAATATTTCTTAAGATAGAGTGCATTTCGAGGATTAGGAAGGGGATTGCCTTCGAAGTCCTCTAAGAGGTATGCCCCCTTACCGAGATCCTTACTGATGATGTAAGGGCCTAGCCATAATGAGTCAAACTTCCCATGACCAAGGACATCATGGGCCTGGTCATATACTAGAGAAAGGTCGCCTTTGTGAAAAGTACGAGGCTGGACTTTTCTGTCATGCTGAGCTTTGGTGCATTTTTTGGCCGCTTCCATGGTTTGCAATGCAACACGACGGTCTTCGGAGGCACGCCCAAGCATGATAAGTCATTGTTCTAGAGGTTGGGTGTCAGGGAGAAGTCCAATGGCCAGATGCAGGGAAGTGATTTCACACTCGATCGGTAAGACTGCCTCCTCTCTGAAAACGAGGTGGAAAGGAGTAAAATCAGTGGCGGTTTTAACAGAAGTGCGATAGGCCCACAAATCAAGGAAGAGAATAAGATGCCAGTTGGTTTTGTGCTTATTCACCGTTCGTTGAAACATGGTCTTGAGGATTTTGTTGACTGCTTCAACTTGGCCATTACCTTGGGGGTAATAGGAGGAGGAATATCGGTGCTCAAAACCCAATAGTGAGGATAGCTCACGCCAGATCTCATCTTCAAAATGTCGGCCGTGGTCAGAGACCAGTTGTTTCGGAACTCTGAATCGAGCGATAACATGATTAAAGAAAAAGAGGGCTGCGGTAGCTGCCATGTTGTTAAATGTGGGCATAGCCTCGGCCCATTTTGTGAAATAGTCAACCGCCACGATGATATATTTATGGTTACCAGCGGATGGTGGGCGACACTCCGGAAAGTCGATGGCCCATTTACAAAGGGGACCGGTTGAGACGACAGGATGGATGGGAGCTGGGGGAGGTCTTGCCTTAGGGGTGAAATGTTGGCAGTTGGAGCAGTGTTTGACTGCCTCAATGCAATCACTGAAGAGGGAAGGCCAAAAATACCCAGCGCGCATGAATTTCTGAGCAGTAGCAAGGCCGGAGAGGTGGCCATCGCAAGCGCCACTATGGCAGGCATTGAGGACCTGTTCAGCTTCAGCGTGTGTGAGACAACGATGAAGGACAATATCTATACCGTGGCGATAGAGGTCATCACTGATAAGAAGGTAGCGGGGGGCCTGGTGTCGGATACGTCATCGAGCATCATGATAAAGGTGAAGGGTGAAATTTTGGGTTCGTAAGTAAGTGAGAATATTGCCGTACCAAGTGTTAGGTCTCTATAACAAACAATATTGGCAAAGTCCGATCACAGAGTTAACATCATTTCAACCAACTTTGGGATTCTCGGATCTAGCCCTCCTGAATCCGGAGAGGGATCTCTCCAATATGTACTGTTGTACATATTTCCTCCCTTATTCAAATTACCATCATCTTTTCTTTTAAATCCGTTTTCTAATGTTTTCGAGATCAAAACCACAATATCTCCATTTAATTTTCTTGTCCCCGCCCGAAGATTTGCTCTATAATGTCTAAAACACACATATTTTATATATCGGGCCGAAGCCCCTTAGACCTTAGCCCCTCCCGCCTTGATTTTCATATGACCCGAGTTCCAGGACCACCGGCCAAAAGGGAAGGAGGCTTATTGTTTATTACCCAGGGTGCCATTGCAACCGTCCGATTCAATTAAATCAACAGCGCGGTGATCGTCAAAGAGTGAGGACCCCGCATATGGCCCCGGCACGCAACAAAACCGGTAGTTTTCCCCCGCACCACTCTTGTAGGCTGGCGGTTTCGGACTGAACACCAGCGATTCCACACGGGATGTGCCACGTGTTCTTGGTACAAGCGGGAAACCGCCCATCCCCTGCACGCTAAACTTCAACCGATAGCTAGGCAGCGGGATTCACAAAGACCGTCAGATCTCCAGATCTCCATCCAACGACGGAGATGCAACAAAATCGTCTGCCCATTGATACGTACCCGCCACGTCCCACAGCCCGCCACCGTGTCACTGTTACACGCCTCCGCCCATTAATTCACCCGCCACGTCGCCTCCCATTCGCCCCTTGTTCGCCTACGTGTCTCCCCCCGTACATCCCTCCGCACCTATATATATATATATATATATATATATATATTTTTATGTGTTTTATTCACATTTGTCGCTAGTTTTTCCTCCCGACCCCACTGTGTGACATTTCGTTCTTTTTACGAAAACCTCCATTGTTCGCTCCCAACACCCTGTATGTCACCGTTTTTAGTCTGCGTCCCCATCATCTCCTCCATTCACACTTCCGTCACCTCTGCCTTCGTCTGAGTCAGTTTTTCTAACAGTTTCAGGGTTTTGCAGGTTCTAAATGGTAGAGGAGGCGTCTAAAATCCACCGCCTCCATTCCAGAGAATCAAGAATATATTAGAAGGTGATTTCCTGCAGGCGAAATTTAATGAAGAAGCTGGAGCCGGTACATGAAATGACTACTATTAAAGAAAACACAGACAGAGATTCTCAGAACCCTCTAGAGAAGTTCACCTCTCATTTAAGGTCCGGGACTCCAATTCAAAATCAAAGGCTAGTCGTACAGTACTGAATGGAAGATTTTCTCAGGACTCTCATGGTAGCAGATTTGCCTTCAGCCAGAAGCACCCCGATGTATATATTTTATTATTTCTGTCTTGTACATAAGGAGATTTTTATCTCCCAGCATTAATTTCTGTATACAGGTGGTTAGGTATTTATTTATAACTTGTCATTCATAAAAAGGCGCGAGTGTTTTCCACCATTGGATGGAAATGGAGTCATTAATTGCTCCTTTTCCCTCCCCCCTCCTCTAGAAGTTTCAGTCTTCTCTATAAATACCAAAAAAGAAGACATTATTAGGGTTCCAGATTTATGTGAGCAAGCTGTGCAGCGAGAAGACTACTGTATTCATCTTGTAACATTTCTGTATGAAGTTTCAGAGCCCATAGGGTCTCAGTGAGGAGGAGTTATGACTGTATTGAGGATTCTAGTCTTTGGTATCTCACAGTATGTAACTTTTCTTATGTGTTAATATATCATCTCTTTTCATGCAAATTTTCCTCTTGTATCATGTTCTAGAATGCGAGTGGCTCACTAGTTTGCAGTAAGGATTCATCTTAAGTGGTGCCCTTTCTGGAATTAGTCAAGCGCTTTAAATAGGCCTAGAAGTGATATGCTGTTCCATGTTCACTCTTTTCACAATTTCTGCTATATTAGTGGCTTAAGGATTCGTAAATTGGTGCGCCCTTCTGCCAGTAATATCTTCTTATGTTTCCTCACTGCCTGCACTTCTTGATATTTGATTTCTGTGGTATATTATATGAATCGGCCCTCTTTACAGTAAAACGGTCTCTTAACTGTCTGATACTTTCATGCTGAAGTTTTACATTATGCCTTTACATTACTCCTATCCTTGTATCAGCCTCTGAGAGAGAATTTGGACCCATTCAATCTAATTCAATTTCCTTGTTTAGAACGAGAGATAGTAGGCGAGTCCCTTGGACTAACAACCCAAACTATAAAGGACTCCTTGCTATATTAAGATGTCCTAGGCACTGTTCTATGGCAACTCTAGGCTGTCTCTAGGAGGGTGACAAAATCATCCACAACATCTTTCTGGTGCCGTTGCCGGGGAGCGAATTCAAGAATATCAGTTTCCCTGGGTTTTCGACAATTGTTTCACTCTCTAATCAGGTGAGCACAGAGAGGTGAAGAGTTGCAGATTTCTCACCTTGGTGACTCCACTGGTCTTTATTTGATAAATCTTATCGGTAGTCCTGGCTCCTCGTAGGCCGCATTTGAGGTCAGATACAGCTCAACTGAAAACACCCTACGTGTCTGACCCAGAGAAAATTATTCATAAAAGAGTTTGGAAGGAGAGGAAGTCAGCCCGTGCTGAAAATTCCGAGTGTTCTGTTGAAGATTATCCGCCCTCTTCTTCTCAAGAAGTTAGAACAGAAAATCCCGAGTTTTATTTAGAAACCCCACATAGGGGAAGTGCCTCAATTGGAGAAGAATCTTATCCTGTTTTCGAGGCTGAAGAAATTAAAGAGGTCACTGAGGTAGCTCCTGTTAACCGAGAACTATTCCCATCCACACCTCAGACCTCGGTGCAATATATTCCCATTGTTATTCACACTCCGCTTCCCCCTACCCCTCTTCCTTCATTTGTTTCTCAGACTGTTGTGCAACCCCCACCACCTCCAATGGCCAATGTTCCTGCATTTCTCCTGAACAAATATGCTCCTCTGGCTTTACCCCAGGTGTTGAATGATATGCCGCAGGATTACCTGAAGATTCTGCCAAGGTTCAATGGTGAAAATGATATTGATGCTCAGAAACATCTCGAGACCTTCTGCTCTTTTGCAGAAAATTTGAATGTTGAACACCTGGATGTGGTTTTGAGATTATTTGTGCAGTCTTTGGAAGGAGAAGCCAGAAAATGGTTTAAGACACTGGGGAATCGCTCAATAACCACCTGGGATCAAATGGAGAATGCTTTTCTCAGAAAATGGGGAGAAAAGAAAGATCACGGTCAGTGTCTCACCGAATTTTATACTATGAAGAAGAAACAGAATGAAGGAGTATCAGAATTTATCAAAAGGTTCAACAAGTTATATCTAAGCCTGCCTCCGGAAATGAAGCCAAATGAAGCTGCTGCCAAGATAATATTCATAGCAGCCTTCGACTTTGACTTCGGATTCTCCTTGAGAGAAAGGAAACCTGCCACACTAGATGATGCACAATCAGATGCTCTGGAACTAGAAGCGAACTTTGCCTCCACGGGAAAGTTAAAAGGGAGAACTAAACCAGATACCAGGAGGAAAGGTAAAGAAGAGGTTTCTACCTCTAACCAGGATAAAGATTCAGATAAAATGGATGAAATAGGTAAAATGATAAAGAAGATGGTCAAGATGGAACTAGAAGCTAAAAACGCAGCTCCCAAGAACTATTACAATGCTCCAAACAGAGGGTACAATCCCCAGTATAAGAGGCCACCTCTCCAAATATTGCCGAGAGAGACAAGGGAGTAGCAAGATTAGGTACCTCATCCCTTGTACCTGGAAGGACCAGCAGACGACTCCACTAGAGAGGCAGCCTATGGATTAGAAGATTCCAATCTGGATTTTTCAAACAGCGATGATATGGACTGTCCCCTGCAAGAAGAAGATGAAGAAGCAGACATTGACCATTATTGCAAGCAATTTGTTGACTTCATGGAAGCCCAATTCAATGTCAAATATGATCTCAGATCCTCGAGGAAGAGGACCCGAACTCAAGAGCAAGGAGAAGATCCACCTCAGAAAGAAGCATCTGCTCAAAAGGAATTGGCAGCAAAGAAATGCATGGAAAAAGGTAAGAATCTCCTGAATATCCCCTTGCAGTCAACTGATCAGTTTCCTTCTTCCTCTAAAATAGCCAGTCCTTCTAATGTTGAGCCAGTGTCACAAGAAGTCAAGTCCTCAGTCGAGAATAAGGAGTCAAAATAAGTAATGATAGAAAAGTCCACATCTGCTTTTAATTTGCAAAGAGAGCTTGAAAATATTAAGATTCTTGTTCCTCTGACTGAATTGTTAAAATAGCCTGTATATCAGTCTCAGGTTACCTCTTTCATGCCTCTTCCTGAACTATCAATTGCACCTGATAGTCTAAATCTTCAAGAAGAAAGACCCATGGTAGTCTTTGGCCCACACGTTGAGGAGATAGACCCTTCTACTCCTCCCTTTTATGTGTCCCTAGTCATTCATGACCTGCTGCTTCACAATTGTATGCTAGATTCTGGGGCTTCCCATAATCTTATGCCTCTGTCTGTCATGGAGCAACTAGGACTGCAAATTACAAGACCATACAAAGATCTATATTCATTTGATTCTAAAAGGGTTAAATGCTTGGGAATGATAAAAGAGTTAGTAGTCAATTTAGCTCAAATCCCAGTAAAAAGTGTGGTCATGGACATTGTGGTCGCTGATATCCCAGCCCGCTTTGGTATGCTGTTGTCAAGGTCCTGGGGTACTAAGATTGGGGGATCAATTAAATTGGATTTAACATATGCTACTGTCCCAGTTTTTGGCGGGCAGGAAAGGAGGTTATATAGGGAAACAAGGTTTGTTAAAATGGTGACCCCTGCTGATTGCTCAGATAATTCTCCAGTTTATAATAAAGAGGGTGATTTCTCATGTTTTGTGTTAGAAGAAAATCAAAATTGTGCACACGAGCCTCTCTTTGGTCAAATTCAAGCCGAGCAGTCCAAGGAAGATCGGGAATCAGAAATATGGACTTTGCATTTTGATGGAGCAAATTCTAGGGAAGGTAATGGGGCTGGGGTATTTCTAATCTCCCCCACAGGAAAATGGGTACCGCTGTCTTTCAAATTGGAGTATGAAGCTACAAACAATGTAGCTGAGTATGAAGCATTGTTATTGGGCCTACAGACAGCTAGAAACATGGGCATCCAATGCCTGAAAGTGTTGGGAGACTCTGAGCTGATAGTGAGACAGATTAAGAATGAATGTCAAGCTAAACATCCTCGGCTCAGAGCATATAGAAACGAAGTATGGGACATGATAGAAAATTTCTTCTCAACATTTAATATACAGTTCATGCCCCGGGAACATAACAGAATAGCAGACTCTCTTGCTGTGGCTGCCAGTACATTCCGGCCTCCTCAGAATCCATCGTTAAGATATGAAGTGGAGGTACGTTACAGACCATCTATCCCAGACAATATAAAGCATTGGCAGGTTTTCGAGGACGACGAACAGATGAAGAGATTCATGGAGACAGTGGGAGAATTCACAGGTATGGAAATTGATGATGATGAGGAGGAAGAAGCTGAAAACATCGCTGGAGACAAATGGGAGGAGAATATAGCAGGAAATAAAGTGTTGCAGTTGAAAGGAAATGTCATCCCTAGAGGTCTAGTGCCTCTAGAAAGATTATTCAATAAGAATGATGTTCCCATGCAACCAAACAAAGCAGTAGAAGAAGACCAAATGAGAGATTTGAATCTAGGTACTGCTACTGATCCCAAAATTTTTAAATTATCTAAAAGAATCTCAGAGGAATATAGGGAAAAGTATTTGAAATTATTTCAGTCCTATAAAGATGTTTTTGCCTGGTCCTATGAGGACCTAAAAACTTTTGATGTAAATGTTATACAACACAATATTCCACTCATGGAAGATGCAAAGCCATACAAACAGAAGCTCAGGCAGATTAATCCCCTGCTTCTTCCCTCAATTGAGAAAGAAATTAGAAAATTGTTGAAGGCCAAGATAATTTTGCCCTTGAGGTACTCAGAATGGATAGCGAATCTTGTTCCTGTCAGAAAGAAGAATGGAGAAATCAGGCTGTGTGTGGACTTCAGAAATTTGAATAGAGCATCTCTCAAGGACAACTATCCACTGCCTAAAATGGATCACATCCTGCAGAAAGTGGTGGGAGCATCCAGAATGTCGATGATGGATGGATTTTCAGGTTACAATCAGGTAGTTGTTTTCCCAGAAGATCAGAAGAAGACTGCGTTCACCACGCCATGGGGAACCTTTATGTATGCAAGGATGCCATTTGGACTGATTAATGCAGGTGCTACTTTTCAAAGGGAAATGGACATAGCCTTTATTGGAGAACAGGACAAGTTCTTGGTGGTATATCTTGATGATATCATGGTATTCTCAAAAAGTGATGATGAGCATATTGTACATTTAAGAAGAACTTTCGAAAAATGCAAAAGGTATGGCCTTTCTCTGAATCCCCAAAAATCTTTGTTTGCATTAGACGAAGGAAAACTCTTAGGACATATCGTGACTAAGGGTGGTGTAAAAATTGATCCTAAGAGAGTTGAAGTAATAAATAGCATTTCTCTGCCAAGAAATAAGAAAGAAGTACAGTTGTTTTTGGGCCGAATAAACTTTTTAAGGAGATTCATTCCTAACTATGCAGAGATAGTTAGGCACATAACCAATATGTTGAGAAAGGACAGTGAAGTTAAGTGGTCCCAGGAGTCTAGGGATGCGTTTACAAGAATCAAACAAGCATTTGCTGAAGCTCCCGTGCTAGCAGGACCAGATTACAGTAAGCCATTTATGGTATTTTCATTTGCTTCGCCTCACACAATCGCTGGAGTATTACTGCAGAAAAATGAAGAAGGATATGAACAGCCCATAGCGTTCTTCAGTCAAGTATTGTATGATGCTGAATTGAAATATAATATACTGGAGAAGCAGGCATATGCCCTGGTAAAGTCCCTTAAAGCCTTTAGATTTTATATTTTGCAATCCCATATTACTGCTTATGTTCCTACAGCAGCTGTAAAGGATATTCTAGTTCAGGGAGACAGTGAGGGCAGAAGGGGAAGATGGATTGCAAAAATTCAGGAGTATGATTTAGACATAAAGCCTACTAAATTGATCAAGGGACAGGGACTTGCCAAGATGTTATCTGAATCTAATCATCAGGCTCTGGGCATTAATTTATCCATGATGGTAAATGAAGAATCAGAAAAAGAAGAGGAGCAACATGGACTAGAAATGACCACACAAAAGGTACATGTAAAATATCTGACTAGTCCTTGGTATAAGCAAACAGTTGAATATCTGTTGACACTTAGCTGTCCTCCTGGCTGTGACAAAGCAAAATACAGAGCTGTAAAGATGAGGTCTCAGAAGTATGTCATTGCCAACGGACAGCTCTATTGGAGAGACCCCCTGGGTATATTGCTGTTATGCCTCACAGAAAATGAAGTGCAGAATATAATGACAGAATTCCATGATGGAATATGTGGAGGACACTATAGATGGAGGGCTACAACCAATAAAATCTTGAAGGCTGGTTTCTACTGGCCAAAATTGTATTCAGATACCTTTGCTTGGGTCAGAGCATGTGACAAGTGCCAAAGGTTTGCAGAAAGACAGAAGTTAGCATCTTTGCCCTTAATTCCCATTCATGTAAATGAACCCTTCCAGAAGTGGGGATTAGATTTTATAGGAGAAATACACCCCCCATCAAGTGGCCAACATAAATGGATACTCACAGCCACAGACTATTTTACGAAGTGGGTGGAAGCCATACCTACAAGAAGAGCTACAGATGCTGTAATCATGAATTTTATAGAAGATAATATCATATCTAGGTTTGGCTGTCCTGCAAGGATTGTAACTGATAATGCTCAAGCTTTTAAGTCTGCCAGATTTGTAAATTTCTGCCAAAGATATAATATTGTATTAACTCATTCCACGGCATATTACCCCCAGGGAAATGGTTTAGCAGAATCATCTAATAAAACCCTGGTGAGGGCCCTCAAGAAAACAATAGCTGAAAATCAGAAAAACTGGGACTCTCAATTGAAGTTTGCTCTGTGGGCAAACAGGATAACCAGCAAAAGAGCAACAGGTAGGTCTCCATATGAGCTGGTGTATGGGCGGGCTGCAGTGTTTCCTGTGCAATTGGCATTGCCAGTGGCACGTTTTTTGCAGGAAAACCAGGATGAACCAGATGAGATGATTAGGAGAATTAATCAGCTGGTAGAATTGGAGGAAACAAGGAACCAGGTAGACCAGAGATTAATGGAATACCAGGAGAAAATGAAGAAGGTCTTTGATCAGCACGCAAAGGATAGGAATTTTGAAGTTGGAGACCTGGTTCTTAGATGGGATGTTCGCAGAGCAGAAAAGGGCAAGCACGCTAAGTTTGATCCATTATGGTTTTGTCCATTCAGAATCGTGAGTCAGGGGGGGAATAATACTTTTATGTTGGAGAATCTACAGGGTGATTTGTTAGATGCGCCCGTAAATGGCCAATTCCTCAAGCCATATTTTCAATTCTGACCCAAGTGAAGAACGCCAGACTGTATATACTGTATATAAATTGCTTTGATTTTAATTTTTGCAAAGGAGGAAGAATTTTGATAATTACCTGGAGAAGAAGCGCAGAGAGAATAGAGAAGCGAAATGAGGAATTGAACGGTCTGCATGTTCTCGACATGTCCGAGGATGAACATGCCGTCCCCAGATGGAGCCGATGTTGTACATATTTCCTCCCTTATTCAAATTACCATCATCTTTTCTTTTAAATCCGTTTTCTAATGTTTTCGAGATCAAAACCCCAATATCTCCATTTAATTTTCTTGTCCCCGCCCGAAGATTTTCTCTATAATGTCTAAAACACACATATTTTATATATCGGGCCGAAGCCCCTTAGACCTTAGCCCCTCCCGCCTTGATTTTCATATGACCCGAGTTCCAGGACCACCGGCCAAAAGGGAAAGAGGCTTATTGTTTATTACCCAGGGCGCCATTGCAACCGTCCGATTCAATTAAATCAACGGCGCGGTGATCGTCAAAGAGTGAGGACCCCGCATATGGCCCCGGCACGCAACAAAACCAGCAGTTTTCCCCCGCACCACTCTTGTAGGCTGGCGGTTTCGGACTGAACACCAGCGATTCCACACAGGATGTGCCACGTGTTCTTGGTACGAGCGGGAAACCGCCCATCCCCCGCACGCTAAACTTCAACCGATAGCTGGGCAGCGGGATTCACAAAGACCGTCGGATCTCCAGATCTCCATCCAACGGCGGAGATGCAACAAAATCGTCCGCCCATTGATACGTACCCGCCACATCCCACAGCCCGCCACCGTGTCACTGTTACATGCCTCCGCCCATTAATTCACCCGCCACGTCACCTCCCATTCGCCCCTTGTTCGCCTACGTGTCTCCCCCCGTACATCCCTCCGCGCCTATATATATATATATATATTTTTATGTGTTTTATTCACATTTGCCACTAGTTTTTCCTCCTGACCCCACTGTGTGACATTTCGTTCTTTTTGCAAAAACCTCCATTGTTCGCCCCCAACACCCTGTATGTCACCGTTTTTAATCTGTGTCCCCATCATCTCCTCCATTCACACTTCCGTCACCTCTGCCTTCATCTGAGTCAGTTTTTCTAACAGTTTCGGGGTTTTCAGGTTCTAAATGGTAGAGGGGGCATCTAAATCCACCGCCTCCATTCCAGAGAACCAAGAATATATCAGAAGGTGTTTTCATGCAGGCGAAATTTAATGAAGAAGCTGGAGCCGGTACATGAAATGACTACAATTAAAGAAAACACAGACAGAGATTCTCAGAACCCTCCAGAGAAGTTCACCTCTCATTTAAGGTCTGGGACTCCAATTCAAAATCAAAGGCTAGGCGTACAGTACTGAATGGGAGATTTTCTCAGAACTCTCATGGTAGCAGATTTGCCTGCAGCCAGAAGCACCCCGATGTATATATTTTATTATTTTTGTCTTGTACATAAGGGGATTTTTATCTCCCAGCATTAATTTCTATATACAGGTGGTTAGGTATTTATTTATAACTTGTCATTCATAAAAAGGCGCGAGTATTTTCCGCCATTGGAGGGAAATGGAGTCATTAATTCCTCCTTTTCCCGCCCCCCTCCTCTATAAGTTTCAGTCTTCTCTATAAATACCAAAAATAAAGACATTGTTAGGGTTCCAAATTTCTGTAAGCAAGCTGTACAGCGAGAAGACAACTGTATCCATCTCGTAATATTTCTGTCTGAAGTTTCAGAGCCCGTAGGGTTTCAGTGAGGAGGGGTTATGACTGTATTGAGGATTCTGGTCTTTGGTATCTCACAGTATGTAAATTTTCTTATGTGTTAATATATCATCCATTTTCATGCAAATTTTCTTCTTGTATCATGTTCTAGAATGCGAGTGGCTTACTAGTTTGCAGTAAGGATTCATCTTAAGTGATGCCCTCTCTGGAATTAGTCAAGTGCTTTAAATAGGCCTAGAGGTGATATGCTATTCCATGTTCACTCTTTTCATAATTTCTGCTATATTAGTGGCTTAAGGATTCGTAAATTGGTGCGCCCTTCTGCCAGTAATATCTTCTTATGTTTCCTCACTGCTTGCACATCTTAATACCTGATCTCTGTGATATATTATTGAATCGGCCCTCTTTACAGTAAATCGGTCTCTTAACTGTCTGATACTTTCGTGCTGAAGTTTTACTTGATGTCTTTACATTACTCCTATCCTTGTATCAGCCTCTGAAAGAGAATTTGGACCAATTCAATCTAATTCAATTTCCTTGTTTAGAACAAGAGATAGTAGGTGAGTCCCTTGGACTGACAACCCAAACTATAAAGGACTCCTTGCTATATTAAGATGTCCTAGGCACTGGTCTATGGCAACTCTAGGCTATCTCTAGGAGGGTGAAAAAATCATCCACAACATGTACAAAGATGGATATTGTCTTTGAAGTTTGGGGTGATGATATTAGGCTAGTTATGAAGGCCAAGGGTTTTGTTTGGTTTTCTCAGATGGTTGAACATAGTTGCTGTCTGAGGCAGAAAGATATATATGCAAATAGGTTCAAAGGTGAGAAGTTGCAAGAAAACAGAATAAGCTTTGATTCTAAAGAAAGATGATGGCAAGTTTTCAATCCATTGGGCTATGGAGTCATAAGAGAATTTAATTGAAACGTTCAGGTTCAAGAGGAATCTATGGGGCAAGTCATCTATGCCTAAGGATCTCTTTAAAGTTTGATTTATGGAATGGGGTGATACAATAAGAAAGGGAAATAACAGATGCAGAACAAAGAGCAGCTCAGGATCTGGTAAGTACTTTGAAACTAGCCAGCCTTTGACCAGGCACTTAAGAAAAACATAGAAGCAAACTAGGATCTGGTAAGTACTTTGAAACTATCCAGCCTTTGATACACTTCTGATAGAACGCAGATTAAAAACGAAGGGAAACTTGAAGGCAACCTTTGGAGCAGAAGCTAGTGGGCTGGGACTCACCCTGATCCTCTCCTAGTTCTTCTTTACTTAGTTACTTCCAAGACAATCACCAAGATAACACAGAATGGCCTAAGATTTGATAAGTACTTTGAAACTAGTCAGCTTTTGACACATCCTAAGGGAAACAGACAAATAGTTGAGCAAACAAGAAAGGGACTCAGGGCTAACCTTTGATTTCCTCAATTCATTCCTTACACAACATATCTGAAAGTAACATTTAAAAATAACATTCAGCAGTGACGAAAAGATGAGGGAACGCCAGCATCTCTGTGCTTAGACTGAATTAAATCATTTCTAAATAACACAATTAGAAGAAAACATTGGGATAAAGATTTTTCAGCCAGAGAAGGTCACTGATATGCAGCAAACTCTAACACTGTTTAAATTGTTCTTTATAGTGGAAAATGAAACAAATTGAAAACAGAAATAAAATGACAAGTTACAGTGAGAATAACATCACCATCAGCATAGACCAGGATCCCATAAATCGGCTTGTATTGATTGCTTCAAACCGGTTACAATCTTCAAATCCAATGTTTTAATCCATCTCTTTTCACAATCTAACCTATCTGTTACAAGCAGAGCTCCAAGAGCCTATGAAACCACTATTTATAGTCAAGAGTTTTCCACTCAGAAACAGCTACAACACTTCAGCAATTACATTGACAACCAACTAATCCAACCCCTCACTCATCTTCTTCTGGAGTATTTATAGAAGGATGAGGAGGTGAGATCTAATAAAAAGATCTCAAATACAATTAATGCAGAATTAATGTCTTCCTGGCCTGGGAGGCTCGATGAAGAATTTATACAGGTGTTCTACTGCATTTATGCGCTTATAATTATGAAGTAAGCTCGAAAGGAGCTTTTGTTGACATTTGAGGCTCTGCGTACTATTAGGGTTACTCTGCAAACATTCTGTCATTAAATCTGGCGCAGAAATAACTCCTTTGGTTGTTCTGAGGCATAATATCTGATATTGTTCAATAAATTCATCCTCTGATTGAGCATTCTGAGGCAATAGGTGGCAATGCGGTGGTTGAGGAATCAATTTGCCTCAAAGTATGGCGGTGGAGGCAACGTCTGATGAACACTTTTAGGTTTTTCTTTAATCTGTGTTCGAAGCCGGGGATTAGGCTTTTGATAACCGTCTTAGCCATAATCCCCGCCAATCTATCCACAAAACTGCTGCTCTGGTTCACTCTGTCTTCAAAATCCGACACTCTTCCCTGCGTTGATGTTGACGGCATTCTTTAGGCTTTACAGGGTCGCGTAGCAACAAAGGCTCATGAAACCTTGTTGATATCATTGTTCTTCACCCTGCGGTTGATTCTCTGGATTAATCAGAAGGATGGGAGTCGTCACCCTCATTCTTCAGATTTTCATTAAAACACGACGAAAGAACCTTAAAACCTACAAAATACAAGAAAAATGAGAAAATCCTGCGTTATATGGACAATCTGCATCGGAGGGCGTGCGGAAAATGGAGCAATCGGAGCCGTTGATCGTACTGCGATCAACGGTCGGGGGCGCTTTGAAAAGTCAGCAGAGAAAAAGGGATTTTGTACAGTGGAATCAAGAGGACGAATGAGAACCGTCGGTCCGCAGAGATCGACGGCGGAGATCAACTTTTGGCCGCGCTGGGGGAAGATTCAGCAGGCGGGGAAATCCGTTAAAAGTCGAGCAGAAAAGGCGATTAGCAACCGTCGGATGGGAAGGCCCAGATCCGATGGCAGATATTAATCCCGCTGTGGGGTGATGGGACGACAGATAACGTGTGGGAAAAGTGGAAGGATGGCGGTTTTGGGAATGAGGTGGAGGACACGTGTCGGCCAGCATGTGGAATCGCTGGCCGACGGGAAAAAACCGCCATTCGATGAAAGGTGGTGCGGGATATACACCATGGTTTTGAGAATGAGCGTGGGGGAAGGGGGGTCCACCAGGCATGAAGTACTCCACTTTGTCGGATCTGGGGAGCATATCGACGGCTAAAAAGGCTCGGGGTAATAAAAACACGTGGTGTCATATTTCATACTCAAACCTTATAAAAGATGGGTTTTTGAAGGTTTCAAAGGGAAAAAAGGGGCGGAATGGGGACCACGCTTCGGTTTAGCGCCTCTGGACTTGAGCGGCCAGTCGCGGCGCTCGAGCATGTGGGGGGAGAGATGGCAAGGGGCTTAGTATGAGGGGCTAAAAACCAGTGCATAGAAAATAGGCGTATTTTACATGATTTTCAATGGTTTTTGAAAAAGGAAAAAGGTTCCGATAGGCTAGAGAAGTGGGTTTTTAACCTTGGAAAATGAGATTGATGAGGGGATAAGAAATAACATAGGGTTTAATGGGGCTTTTATGGATGAAAGGAAACTGAAGAAATGAAGGTCAGATGGAGGCAGGGGAGGGAAAAAGGAGGAGGATGCAGCAATATTTGATTTGGATTTTCATGGAATATCAGAGACTGAGAGAAGGAAAAGTATGAAGAACCAACCAGCAGTTTATGATCTTACCAACATGCTTCAAGCACCAACAATTTTAGGCCTGAATTTGTTTCTTGAAGGCTGCAAAGAATATTTATCCACCAGCTGATATAATTGAAAAATATAGGTGGCTAACAGTGGCTCCACTTGGGGATGATGCCTTCTTGAAGGCATCAAGAATTCAGACTTGATTTCTCTGGGATGCTGACTGGTGCTTGACCTATTGCTTGCTCTTGCTTTTCCTTTGACAAAATAATATCAGTTTATGAAAGAAAGATGGATTTCATCAATACAACTTCTACCTACCCCAATCCTACTGATCTAACATTTTTTCTTCATCAGAGTGCACTTGGATTGACAAACTCTATTCTCAACATTTTATTCTTTTGAAAGAAGGAAATCTAATCTATTTCTGCTCCTTATTTCTCCCTAAACTCAGATTAAACAGTTGAGCTCAGATGTTTCTCTACCTATTCTACTGTCTTTTGGGATTAAACAGTCCAACAAACTTTCATTCACTAAATTCTACAACATAAATTTAAAAATAGTCATGTCAAGATTGAGCTGTTCGACTTGCTATGATCTATGGCCTAAAGACAAGCTGCACATAGATTATTATTTGCAGAAAATTTTAAATCAAAACAGAAGGCTTAAGATCTGAAAATTTCTCATTATGGCCTTCTCTGATCTTCACAGCTCTGTTTTTTCCTTTTTGGTGAGCTATCTTTGCTTCTCTTCTGGTTCAAGTTTTGAGTGAATTAGAACCAGGTCTTTTCTATTTGACTCATAAATTAGAGTAGTTTTGAGTCATCCCTTTGGAAACTTTGGTTCAGATTTTGAGGTGATTTGAACCTTAATTTCTACCTTAATCTATCTACTGATAAGCCAAGATTAAACAGTTTGGAAAATCAAATTTGCTACCCTATCAGCAGAAAATTGAAAGCTAATTAGTCAAGATTAAACAGTTTGACCAATTAGAAGTGTGTTTCAAGGAGTGGCATTTAAGCTTGCACACTTTCAGATTTATTTTTCTTTTTGGCATGGGGCCTTGCCTTTCTTGTTTTCATTTCTTCCCTCTTTTCTTTCTTTCTTTGTTTTTGTATTTTTTGATTTTTCATAACTCTAAATGCAATGGTGGATGGAATATTTACAGCGGAAAAAAGGTAAAAAGGCTTCAAACATGAAATAATTTAAGAAAGGTAATGCTTAAGCATCCTGCCATTGACAGGACCCCCAAACAATTCTGTTCCATTCAGCTCTTGTAAGAAGAATGCATTGTTTCCGGAAACTGAATGAATGGAGTAAGGACCAAGCCACAGATTGTCAAATTTACCATGCTTTCCCTTGTCCTCCCTCTTTGAGTCCCACTTTAAAACTTTGTCCCCAATCTTGAAATTGCTGGCCTTTGTTCTTTTGTCAAATATCTTCTTGATATTGTCTTGCTTCTGTAATGCTTTGTTGTACACTTCCTCTCTGGTTTGCTGAAGATGAATGGTCTGATTTATTCTTCTGATTATGTCATTTTCTTCAGTCTGGAGCTCTTGAATTAACTTCATAACTGGTACACCAAGGCTGTTAGGAAAAATTGCATCTGTACCATACACAAGCTGGAAGGGTGACATACCAATGGATTTCTTCAATGTTAATCTGTCGGCCCATAGTGCATGGACCAGCTTTATGTGCCAAGACTTCTTGTTGTCCTCCAACAGTTTCTTTATTATGTTCACTAAGCTTTTGTTGGAAGACTCTGCAAGTCCATTACCTTGAGGGTAATAGGCTGTGGAGTGCCCCAATGTTATCTGGTATTTACAACAGAATTCCACCATTTTCTTTGACCCAAATGCTGCTGCATTGTCTGTAATGATCTTGGTAGGGCAGCCAAATCTGGAAAGGATATTGGTTTCTATGAATTTTATGATAACCGAATCATTGGCCTGTCTACAAGGAATGGCTTCTATCCACTTAGTGAAATATTCTGTGGCAGTAAGGATCCACATGTGTTGGGCAGAGGATGGTGGGTGGATTTCTCCTATGAAGTCAAGTCCCCACTGTTGAAAAGGGGCTTCAACAGTAATTGGATGCAGAGGAAGGGGTAGTAATTTTATCTTGCCCTCGAACAATTGGCATTTATGGCAAGTGGTTGTCAGTTTGTGTACATCAGGAAAAAGAGTAGGCCAATAGAAACCAGCCCTCAAAATTTTGTTGGCTGTTGACTTCCAGTACAAATGGCCTCCACACTCTCCATCATGGAACTCCTGCTTAATATTTTCTGCATCAAACTTAGGCAAACATTTAAGCAATATACCACTAGCATTTTTCCAATAAAGACATTTATCAATAATGCAATAGCTTACAGCTTTCAACTTTAGGAATCTTGCCTTTTTTTTGGATAAACCAGGAGGTGTGTTTAGATTAAACAAAACATAAACAATATCAGTGTACCAAGGAGAATTCGCAAAATGATCTTCAAAAATGGGAGTTGAGAATTCTTCTTGGTTATCCAAAGAATTAATCATATTAATATCAAGAACTTCACAATTTGATTCAGCCATTAACCTAGCTAGACCCTTACCTTTGATGAGCTTAGTGGGTTTAATCTCTAAATCATATTCAAGAATAACAGTAATCCACTTACCTCTCTTACCATCTGGATCCTGGGTTAGAATGTCTTTTACAACTGAATTTGGGACAAAGGCAATGATGTGTGAGTGAAGGATGTATACTCTGAAGTCTTTCAAAGCCTTTACCAAAGAAAAAGCCTATTTTTCCATAATGTTATACCTCAAAGGGGCATCCCTCAATGCCTTGCTAAATAATGCAATGGGCTGCTCTTGTCCTTGTGGATTTTTCTGTAAAAGGACAACAGCTATAGTATGTTCTGATGCAAATGAGAAGATATAAAAATATTTTGAAAAATCAGGGCTTATGAGAACCGGTGTTTTGGTTAACGCTTGTTTCACCAGCTCAAAGGATGTCTTTGCTTCGGAGGTCCATTTTATCCCTTGCTCCTTTTTTAACATGTTTGTGATATTCCTAAGGAGCTCAGCCAAATTGGGAATGAACCTTCTCAAAAAGTTGATCTTTCCAATGAAAGACTGCAACTCTTTGATGTTTCGAGGATGAGAGATTTGCAATATAGCCTCAATCCTCATGGGATCTATCTTTATGCCCTCTTCTGAAATGATGTGTCCAAGAAGTTTACCTTCTTGGAGACCAAATAAGGTCTTCTTAGGGTTCAAAGATATCCCAAACCTTCTGCACTTCTCGAAAACTTTCCTCAAATGTTCTAAATGTTCTTCATCTGTTTTTGAAAACACAGTTACATCATCAAGATAGATAATGATGAAGAAGCCCAATTCTTCCGAGAATGTTATGTCCATGGCTCTCTGAAAGGTTGCTCCAGCATTCATTAGACCAAAAGGCATTTTCACATACATGAAGGTGCCCCATGGTGTAGTAAAAGCTGTCTTTAATTGATCATCAGGGTGAACAAAGACTTGATTATACCCTGAATAGCCATCCAGCAAAGGAAATCTTTTAGACCCCACCACCCTTTGTAAGATATGATCCATCTTGGGCAAAGGGTAGTTGTCCTTTAATGAAGCTTTGTTTAAATTTCTGAAGTCTATACAAAGCCTGATTTCTCCAGTCTTCTTCCTAACAGACACTAGATTAGATACCCACTCAGAATATCTAATAGGGACAATAATACCAGCATCGTGCATCTTCATGATTTCCTTCTTAACCAATGGCAACTGGACAGGGTTGATTCTGCGCAGTTTCTGTTTGAATGGTTTTTGGTTTTCTTTAAGAGGGATTTTGTGTTGTATTATTCCAGTGTCATAGGATTTAAGATCTTCGTAACTCCATGCAAAAACATCAGAAAATTCCTTAAACAACTCTAAGTATTTGAGTTTAATGTGAGCTGGTAAAGTTTTAGACAGTTTGATCAATTTCGGTTTTTCCTTACTGCCTATATTACATTCCTCCACTTCGGTTTCTACAGGTTCCAGTTTCGGTTTGTTGGCCACATCATCAAAATCAAACAGTTCTTCTAAAGGGGCCAAACCCTTGGGTAAACTATCATCCTTAGAATGCAGGGTTTATAATTCCTCTGTTTCAGATCTTGCATTTGATTTTGTTCGGTTTCCAAGTTTGATAGTCTGAAGGTTTACATCTACCAGTTGTGGAGACGGTTCTTCTTCATCAAGAAAATTTTCTTCACCGCAGTCTGTATCATAGTCTGAATCTGAACTATGGAGTTCAAACTCATTTCTGAATTGCATGAAGTCTTCTATTTGTTTATCTCCATCGAATACCTGCCAATATTTCTTGTTATCAGGGATAGCTGGTCTGAATTTTATCTGAGAGGTGTCATCATACAGCATTGGGCAGGTTCTAGCAGCAAAGGCTAAATTGTGGGCTGCAATGTTTCTTTTTCTTGGGACAAAAGACAATGTGGACTCCTCAAATGTTTTCAAAAGATCAATGACATCATTCCTGTAGGCCCTAAGTCTGGGGTGATTAGCATTATACTCCCCTTTAACTTGCCTAATGATTAATTCAGAATCCCCATACACATTGATTCTCTTGGCACCTAACTTTTTCAAGAGATGCAAGCCTAAGAGAAGGGATTCATATTCTGCTATGTTGTTGGAACACTGAAAGTTTAATTTGCATGAGATACATTCTGTATGATTATTTTCAGTGTTATTGATCCAGACACCTACACCAGCATTTGTTTTGGTGCATGACCCATCAAAATACATAGTCCAGAGAGGCAGATTTTCAGTTTGGTGAATGGACTTTGTATTATTTGATTCCTCAATTTTTTCATCGGGTTGAGGTTTGTCCTGCTGACCATCAAGTTTTAAGTTCAACGGATTGATAACTTGCAGTTCAAGACCTGTGTTTAGTTTGCTAGGATCTTCAGACACAATAGACTGTTCCGGCATTTCAACATTGTTTTCCTCTCCCTCCGTTTCAGCCATTGGTTCTGTTGAAATGATGTGTCCTGTGAGTGTTTCATTATTGAACATGATAAAAGAATCAAGGCTCGTATTTATGGCATAGAGAGGGGAGTTTTGAGGCCGATCTTGACTTGTCACTGTGTACTGCATGTGAGATTCCTTGTAAAGTCTTCTATTCTGGTTAAAAAAAGGGATGGTCGCATAGGTCATGTCCATTTGCATGGTTCCCTGTAACTTAGCACCCCAAGACCTTGATAAAAGCATTCCATACTTCGGGGGTACATCAGCCACAACAATATCCATGACTAAACATTTGGCTGGAATCTGGGCTAAGTTAACACATAGATCTTTTATCAACCCTAAACATTTAACTCTACTTGAGTCAAAGGAGTACAAGTCCTTGTAAGGTCTGGTAATTTCAAGACCTAGGCCTTCCATTACAGCTTTTGGCATTAAATTATGGGAAGCGCCTGAGTCATGCATAGCATTGTGCAGAATTTTGTCATGAACATTTAAGCTTACATAAAAGGGGGGGACAAAACCCTCTTGGAATTTTCCTTCAATCTCTGGACCAAAAATAAGTTCTGGTTGGTCGTCATTAAGATTGAGTGAATCTTCATTATCTTCTAAGTTCAAAGCTTTCAGAATTTTGGACCTATATACATGTTGGGCAGCCAACTCAGTCAAAGGAACATAAATTTTGATCTTCGATATTTCCTGTTCTAGGCTAAAAAGGTTTTGACTCTTTAAAACATTGATTTCAGCCTTGTTTGCTGCCGCTTTATCAGCAATGGCAGTTTGCTGATTCAGTTTATCTACAGTTGAAACAGTTGTTTTACCAGGAGTACTAACTGAGGTGCTAGTACTACTAATGTTTGCACTCTGTTTTTCAATGCTTTGAGTGTCTTTCTCTTTACCATTACCAGAATCATCAGCCACTGTTTTTTCTGTTTGTTTGATCATTTTAGACTTGGTTGCAGTGTTGTTTTGAGAAGGTTTGCCAGAGGTTTCCTTGTTGGAGGTTTGTTGATTAGACCTACTTCTGAGTTCATATTCCCTTGAAGGCTGTATGACAGCGTTTTCCATGTTCTGATAGCTATTCTCATTATCATTTCTTTTGTCATCATAACGTGTATAAAGACCTTGTTTATTATCATAGTGAACCTCCAAGTCATCATCATCCGCCCCAAATAAGTTTATATCATTATCCTCTGTTGTTTCATCTGTTTCCTCAACCTCCCTTAAAAAGTTTTGATGAAAGGGAGGAATGATCTGTTGATCATCTTCCCTAAGTCTGTTTGGAGGCTAATTTCTTCTAATATTCTGATTCTGGTTTTGGTTTCTGTTTTGAGGAGCGTTTTGATTTAGACTTGCTTGCGCTCTCTCTAGAATGCTCATTTTCTTCTGTCATTTCTTCCATCAACCTTTCCATCTTTGGGCTTAGTAGAAGGGGTGGATTGACTATAAAGATACTCTCTTTTCGGCTGTCATTGCTCTCTTCTCTGTGAGGTTAACTTCCACGAAGGGCACTACTGCATATCTTCAAGGGTTGTAGCTGCTCTCTGAAAGTGAATAATGTCTGTGTACTGAATCAAACTGGAAATTTGTTTAAAGGCAGAGTCTGAGGAGTTTTCGATTGTGGAGAAAATTACGTATACCACCTTTGTTAAAATACGAGCACTCTAGCTTGTACACTTTCCCCAGGGTTCCTGTGGAGATTGTTATAGTCGGCAAGGACTTGGAGAGGATTCTTCCTTACTTCCCATTTGTTTAAGAATGTTTGATGGAAGGCTTGGAGGTCGTTAATACTACAGGGGGCTAAACCTTTAAACCATTTTCTTACTTCTCCCCCTAAGCTTTGAGCAAATAATCTAAGTTTGACAGAATCATCATCAATTTCATTTCGGTCAAAATAGTCATTCATCTTATCCACATGTTGTGATGCAGTTGTAGCATTATTAGCATCATATAATGGAATTTTGGACTGATAGTCATGTGGAAGATTGACTAGTGGTACAGTAAGGGCTAAGGGAGCATACCATGCTGCCATGATATGTGGTGGGGGTGGATTGTTGGGTTGAAGTGGAAGTGGTTGAACGATGAAATGAAGGGTGACCCCGGAAAATGGATGGAACAACGAATGAATCTCGGGCGGTCTCGGATGAGGAAACCTAGATTGTGTAAAAATACGAGTCCGGAGGTGTTGATTCTCTATTCCAGAGTTCCTTGTTTTTGGAGATGAAAGTGTGAGCTCGAATCTAAGCCCAGTCTAAGCTCTTCGACGACCTATTTAAATACGGTTTTAATAAATATCAAGTCATTGTGATTCTTGAATGAGAGATGGGGATTTGGAGATGAATTAGCTCTTAAGGTGGGAAGTAAGAAAATATTTGAAGATTGTCTAGAGAACTTCTAAAAATTATTTACGGGTTTATCAACTGTTCGGGATCGGGGTGGGATGGGCTCTAGTGTGACTCTTTCTAGGAGCCACTATGCTATGTTTTTAGACCCAAATAAACAGGAAAAGTTCAACCGAATGTATTATTAATGTTTGGGGGGAGATTCTTTTAGTCCCCCATTTTTACACTTTTTCAATCCCTGAGTTCTCTGGCCGGGGTTTGAATGATTTTATAATGATAAGGGTTCTTCCCAGTGGAGTCTTAAGGTATGTTCAAGATCGTGGAGTCGCCAGGTGGAAGGTTCAGAGTGTTTTCAAAGGAGTACACTGTCCACCACAGTGTTTGTGAAGCATTCCTTTTCAAGGATATCTCAAAACACAACAAACTCTAACCAGAGATCGACTGGGAGGGCATTCACCAGATATGTCACCCCTAAAAGAGGATGAGACCCGGAGGCTACCTGGCCCTTTCCAGACTCTGTTTAAGAGTATAAGGTAAAACACATCAAAGACGTATACAAGATATCAAAACTAGTGTTTTACTACCAATCTGAAATGTTTTTGGTATTTTCTGAAATTGCTTTTATTTGTGGTTCAGAAGAATATCCTAACTCTGCCTCAAAACTTAGCTACGGTTATGAAACAAAGACAGTCTCTATCATATGGCTAAAAACTAGTGATTTTCCAAGGTTGAATTAAAACTAAAAAGAATCCTAGAGCTGACTAGTTTGTCAACGATTCAATTGATAGTGCATCTGAAATTACCATTCTCTTGGTAGTGCTGCGAAAGAGATGCTTTTTACTCTCTACGAATAACCCCTTGAGGATCTGCAGGTAAGGTTCCCCGGTGTCAGGTCGCCAAAATGTAAAGTCCTGCAGCAACAACCAATACTTGGCAGAGTCAAATCCTGAGAGTTGCCTTTATCATTTCATGTTGGGATTCTAGGATCGCCCTCACGAATCTCGGAGGGATCTCTCCCAATATGTACAAAGATGGATATTGTCTTTGAAGTTTAAGGTGATGATATTAGGCTAGTTATGAAGGATAAGGGTTTTTTTTGGTTTTCTCAGATGGTTGATCATAATTGCTGTCTGAGACGGAAAGATCTATATGCAAATAGGTTCAAAGGTGAGACGTTGCAAGTGAACAGAATAAGCTTTGATTCTAAAGATGATGGAAGGTTTCAATCCATTGGGCTATGAGTCATAGAAATTTAATTAGGAGAACGTTACGTTCCAAAGAGGAATCTATAGAGGCAAGTCTGTCTGCTTGCCTAAGTATCTCTTTAAAAGTTTAGTTAATGGAATGAGAGTGATACAATAAGTCTCGCCCCAGATTGCGGGAACAAAGAAACTGACGGGGATCACAGTGGTAGCAGAACTAACCGGCCTTTGACCAGGCACTTAAGAAAAACATAGAAGCAAACTAGGATCTGGTAAGTACTTTGAAACTATCCAGCCTTTGATACACTTCTAATAGAACACAAATTAAAAACAAGGGGGAACTTGAAGACAACCTTTGGAGCAGAAACTAGTGGGCTGGGACTCACCCTGATCCTCTCCTAGTTCTTCTTTACTTAGTTACTTCCAAAACAATCACAAAGATAACACAAAATGGCCTAAGATCTGATAAGTGCTTTGAAACTAGTCAGCTTTTGACACATCCTAAGGGAAACAATCAAAAAGTTGAGCAAACAAGAAAGGGACTCAGGGCTAACCTTTGATTTCCTCAATTCATTCATTACACAACATATATGAAAGTAACATTTAAAAATAACATTCAGCAGTGACGAAAAGATGAGGGAACGCCAGCATCTCTGTACTTAGACTGAATTAAATCATTTCTAAATAACACAATTAGAAGAAAATAGTGAAATAAAGGTTTCTCAGCCAGAGAAGGTTACTGATATACAGCAAGCCCTAACACTGTTTAAACTGTTCTTTATAGTGGAAAATGAAACAAATTGAAAACTGAAATAAAATTACAAGTTACAGTGAGAATAACATCACCATCAACATAGACCAGGATCCCATAAATCAGCTTGTATTGATTGCTTCAAACCGGTTACAATCTTCAAATCCAATGTTTTAATCCATCTCTTTTCACAATCTAACCTATCTGTTACAAGCAGAGCTCCAAGAGCCTATGAAACCACTATTTACAGTCAAGAGTTTTCTACTCAGAAACAGCTACAACACTTCAGCAATTACATTCACAACCAACTAATCCAACCCCTCACTCATCTTCTTCTGGAGTATTTATAGAAGGATGAGGAGGTGAGATCTAATAAAAAGATCTCAAATACAATTAATGAAGAATTAATGTCTTCCTGGCCTGGGAGGCTCAATGAAGAATTTATACAGGTGTTCTACTGCATTTATGCGCTTATAATTATGAAGTAAGCTCGGAAGGAGCTTTTGTTGACATTTGAGGCTCTGCGTACTATTAGGGTTACTTTGCAAACATTCTGTCATTAAATCTGGCGCAGAAATAACTCCTTTGCTTGTTCCGAGGCATAATATCTGATCTTGTTCAATAAATTCATCCTCTGATTGAGCATTCTGAGGCAATAGGTGGCACTGCGGTGGTTGAGGAATCAATTTGCCTCAAAGTATGGCGGTGGAGGCAACGTCTGATGAACACTTTTAGGTTTTTCTTTAATCTGTGTTCGAAGCCGGGGATTAGGCTTTTGATAACCGTCTTAGCTGTAATCCCTGCCAATCTATCCACAAAATTGCTGCTCTGGTTCACTCTATCTTCAAAATCTGATACTCTTCCCTGCGTTGATGTTGATGGCATTCTTCAGGCTTTACAGGGTCGCGTAGCAACAAAGGCTCATGAAACCTTGTTGATATCATTGTTCTTCACCCTGCGGTTGATTCTTTGGATTAATCAGAAGAACGGGAGTCATCACCCTCATTCTTCAGATTTTCATTAAAACACGACGAAAGAACCTTAAAACCTACAAAATACAAGAAAAATGAGAAAATCCTGCGTTATATGGACAATCTGCATCGGAGGGCGTGCGGAAAATGGAGCAATCGGAGCCGTTGATCGTACTGCGATCAACGGTCGGGGGCGCTTTGACAATTCAGCGGAGAAAAAGGGATTTTGTACAGTGGAATCGGGAGGACGAATGAGAACCATCGGTCCGCGGAGATCGATGACGGAAATCGACTTTTGGCCGCGCTGGGGGAAGATTCAACAGGCGGGGAAATCCGTTAAAAGTCAAGCAGAAAAGGCGATTAGCAACCGTCGGATGGGAAGGCCCGGATCCGACGGCAGAGATTAATCCTGCTGCGGGGTGATGGGACGATAGATAACACGTGGGCAAAGTGGAAGGATGGCGGTTTTGGGAATGAGGTGGAGGACACGCGTCGGCCAGCATGTGGAATCGCTGGCCGGCGGGAAAAAACCGCCATTCGATGAAAGGTGGTGCGGGATATACACCATGGTTTTGAGAGTGAGCGTGGGGGAAGGGGGGTCCACCAGGCGTGAAGTACTCTGCTCCGTCGGATCTGGGGAGCAGATCGACGGCTAAAAAGGCTCGGGGTAATAAAAACACGTGGTGTCATATTTCATACTCAAACCTTATAAAATATGGGTTTTTGAAGGTTTCAAAGGGAAAAAAGGGGCGGAATGGGGACCACGCTTCGGTTTAGCGCCTCTGGACTTGAGCGGCCGGTCGCGGCGCTCGGGCATGTGGGGGGAGAGACGGCAAGGGGCTTAGTCTGAGGGGCTGAAAACCAACACATAGAAAATAGCCGTATTTTACATGATTTTCAATGGTTTTTGAAAAGGGAAAAAGGTTCCGATAGGCTAGAAAAGTGGGTTTTTAACCTTGGAAAATGAGATTGATGAGGGGATAAGAAATAACATAGGGTTTAATGGGGCTTTTATGGATGAAAGGAAACTGAAGAAATGAAGGTAAGATGGAGGCAGGGGAGGGAAAAAGGAAGAGGATGCAACAATATTTGATTTGGATTTTCATGGAATATCAGAGACTGAGAGAAGGAAAAGTATGAAGAACCAACCAGCAGTTTATGATCTTACCAACAGGCTTCAAGCACCAACAATTTCAGGCCTGAATTTGTTTCTTGAAGGCTGCAAAAAATATTTAGCCACCAGCTGATATAATTGAAAAATATAGGTGGCTAACACCAAGGATCATTTGAAGTAATGGCAAATAAGTGCTCATCAGGAAAATCATCATTAACTGGGGGATCCTGCGTTCCAGTAGGTAGTTCAGAAATGAGTTTAGTGAGGGCTAAACCTTTCTTGCTTTTTGGTGTGACAAATTTGAGGTCGAATTCTTGAAGGATGATGACCCAATGGGCGTACTTCCCAGTGAGGATGCGGCGACTCAATAGGAAAGCCATGGGGTTGGAATTAGTCACAACCTTGATGGAACGCGTGAGGATGTAATGATGAAGTTTTTGGACCGAGAACACGACAGCCAGTGCTAGTTTTTCTTCATGTGAGTAGGAAACAGGGGGTCCTACGAGGTTCTTACTAACATAGTAGATCACATGCTCGATACCGTTGTCATCTTCCTGGATAAGAACTCCAGCGACTGAATAGGTGGAAGCAGAGATGTACAAGATAAAGTCCCTATAAAAGTCGGGAGGGCGGATCAAAGGAGCGGATGTGAGAGCCTGCTTGAGGGCGTCGAAAGACTCATGAGCATAGGTATCCCATACAAATGGGATATTAGATCAGAGGAGTCTAAGGAACCCATGTGCGGTGGTGGCATAGTCAGGAACGAACCGTCGAAGAAAATTAGCTTTGCCTTGGAGACTTTGTAGCTGGCGTAAGGTACGTGGGATGGGAAGTTCAAGAATGGCTTGGAATTTTAACGAGTCAAGAGTGATACCATATTTGGATACGATGAAGCCTAGGAGACGGCCGGCAGGAACACAGAAGACACATTTCAACGGGTTAAGGCGGATATTATACTTGCGACATTGGAGGAAGACGGTGTGTAGATTGTGGAGGTGTTGCGCCTGATGTTTAGAACGTGCAGTGAGGTCATCTAAATAAGCAAGGATAATATGAGCTAAGTCATGGAAACAATAAGACATGGCCCGTTGAAAAGTGGCGCTGGCGTTTTTAAGGCCGAAAGGCATGACTCGGTAAGAAAAAGTTCCCCACGGACTGATGAACGTGGTTTTAAGTTGATCAGTAGGACGGATAACGATTTGGTTGTATCCGGAGAAACCATCCATAAAGGATAGAACCTCATGCCCCAAACATTCGTCAATGATTTGGGCAATGAACTGTGTGGGGAAGTTGTCTTTGGGACAAGCTTTGTTCAAGTCGCGAAAGTCTGTGCAGGCATGGATGGTGCCTTGTTTCTTGAGGATGGGAACTGGGTTGGACACCCAAGTGGTGTATTCTATGGGGTACATGAAACCAGCCTGCTTGAGCTTATCGATTTAGGCTTTGATAGCATCACGTCTGGAAGGATTAATGGGTCTCAACTTTTGATGGATTGGGTTGGCATCAGGCCATGTGTCGATATGATGTTCGACGATGGCGGGGTCGAGTCCGAGCATTTCGGAGTAGGACCAAGCGAAAACATCGCGGAATTCTTTGAAAAGCTGAGTGTAAGCTTCAATTTCTTTCAGGGTGCATTGGGCGCCCAAGGTGACATATTCTTCGATTCTCGGTTTGACCGAAATGTCAATTTTAATGGTAGGATAGATATTGGCCATGTTTCCTTCCTCGAAAGCATCAGGTTAGGGATGGGATTTTTGAACCAGTCGACTACATGGGGGATGAAGTCTTTGGTTTCCACAACATATTGGTCATGGGACTGCTGTGGGAGGAAGTATGTGCGATGGTGCATATCATCCCAGGGAAAGTCGGGGTGGGTCATTTCTTCCATAATGTCTTCATCTGACTGGAATATTGGAAGACTGGAGGAAGGAGGATCACCCGATGATGTAGTAATGCCTGACTGGTCCTCTTGTGGAGAAGGGCTCATATGCGCAATGTCAGAATATCCAAGGTCTATTGGGGAGGAGCCGAGAGTGTCCACAAGTAGGAGTTTAGGTGAATCATCTCTCGAGGAGGACGATAGGTAGAAGATGGTGGTGGAAGGCTCCGTCGTGTTGACCACGGGAGGAGGAATTTGAATGGGAGTAGGAAGATCCTATGGTCCTCATGAAGTAGGACTCAAAAAAAAGTGAGAAGGGAGCTTGTCATGCGGAGCCTTGAATTGGCGGTATGTGTCTAAGGAGGAACGATACTCATCAAGGCGGGGACAGATGTGGGTGTAATGGCCATGGAAATCGCACAAAGCACAAGGGTGATTTTTGCGCAAGGTTTTGAGTTTCGGGATAGAATCCAGGATAATGACGTAGACTTCGACGATATCAGATTCGGGAAATGTCTCGTTGACCAGGATCTTGAGGTGCGGAAATTAAGGACACGTATGGGTGGCGTGACCGACAATATCGCACAAAGTGCACTAGATAGCGCGCTTTGGCGGTTAAGGAGGGGTAAGGTTCGTCGGGGCGGTTTGGTCCTGATTGGTTGCCCCCTTGCGAGCTTTGCCTTTATTTCCTGGAGCTGTCACCACAGGGGTAGGGTCCTGGGGAGGTGCAGGGGGCATGGTGGCAACAAAGGAAGCGAGGGGGACCGGTTGAACTGGTGTCAAAGCAAGATAGGGTTTGGGGTGATCGGGTGGGGTAGTGGCTGGAGGGTCAAGGTACCAGACAGGTATACCCAGGGTCAGGTTGGGAAGAGAGAGGGTAGCCATAACAGGTACCGAGTACACTCCAGGGGGGAATGAAGAACGGTATCCGACCGGAGGGGTAATGGCCGAGCGGAACGGCTCCGAGGTGGTTAAGGCCGGGAGGAACCGATCCAGAAGGATAGGGGGTTTCAGGGATACCAGCTGTAGGAGAAGGGCCAGAAGGAGGAGGTCCAGCTGGCTAAGATGAATGACAAGGAGAGGGTTGCAGTGGGCAAGGGTGAGTCTGAGGTTGCTGACTAGCCGAAGCGGGTTACTTAAGGGAAGCCCGAGACGATTACATCATGCAAACATTCGATAAGATGGGATCAGAGATATGAGGAGGAGGGAGACCAAGGAAGGTTCCAAGCAGGGAGGAGTCTTTTTAGACACTGGGGGAGACACTGGTTAAGGAATCGACAGTGTGCTTATTGGCTACAGAAGATATGGTCGTCTCCAAGGAGGTCTGAGATGGTGGCTCATGATAAGTCAACTGGTCGATGGTGACTATCTTTCCATTGTGAGGAAAAGACATCTTGCAAAAAAATGCGGATGGGACAGTAGACATGGCATAGGTGTAGCTTCACCCCAATAGAACGTTGTAGTCTAGAGGGGCGTCGATGACTTCGATGTCAACGTAAACAGTCTTACCGGCAAGGGTGATAGGAAAATTACGAAAAAGGCCAATGGGCTGGGAGGCATGGCCATCCCACGCTCGAAGGGTGATTGTGGAAGGGGCCAACTCAGGAGATCCGAGTTTCTTCCAAACCATAGCGGACATCACACAGGTGGATGCCCCCTCATCAATTATGCACCGAGAAACATGGACATTTCAGATTTTGACTGGGATTTGGAATGCGACGGAAGCAGGAAGAGGAGGATGCTTCGATTGATGGGCGTCGAAAACAATCATTTGGTCATCAGCAGGATCTATAGCACCCACGACAGATAGCAGAGCCTTCTTTTGGGAAGGGCATGACTAGAGGAGTTCCAATGTGGAAATGGCAGCAGGAGATTGCGCCAAATCATCTACTATGCTATACAAATGAGCAGCTCGACCAGAAGTAGCATTTCGACGTAATGGTCCCTTTGGAATCTTGGTATGAACCTCAAATTTGGGTTGAGGGATATGTAAGGGACCATTGGATGTCGAAAGAGGCTCTGTAGAACCGGAAGATGGGGACTCGGGGGAAGAATGAGCGGAAGGCTTGGGGTACTACCGATCCCGAGTTTGAAGGTGAAGGTCGACGGTTGGGGATGGATCAGATTTCATCATGAGGATCTGGTAATCGGAGGAACCAGAAGGGGAAGGTTGAGTGGCGACCTGTCCGTCAGGTGGTTGGGTAGCCACGAATCGAGGGAAGGATGGTGGCTTTGTTGGTTGAGTAGTGGTCACAGTAGGGGGAGCATGAGGGGAGGCATGTGTATATAGCAGCAAGGAATTGAGACTCCCACATCTGCCGCATATGTGGTAAGAGTGTACAATCGTGGGTGTAATGACCATAAAAATGGCAACACGAACAAGGCTTATTTGTGGGAAGAGGCCTGTCCGGCTTGGTCTGAGGGCCCTGTTGCTGGTTAGCAGTGTTAGGGTCAATACCTTGAGGATTGGGTCTATGAGTACCAAGGCAGATTGATTTGGATTGCCTCTCCACCTTCTTTGAGAAGAAGGGGGATTAGTCGCGCCCTTCTATGCAAAGACTTGCCCTGGAGGGGGCTGTAGGTGTTGTTTCGGGGGTGGAGGAGGCAAGGGAGGGGGAAGCGCATATGCTGGAGGAGCTGGTGCACCAGGATGCGGATAATGATAATGGTTAGGTTGGGAAACATTAGGGTAAGCAGGAGGTTGGGAAAAAGGATGAGGCATGCCATATCCTAGATACATGCTACCTAGAGGGGGAAAAGTGCTAGAGGTGCTGGCCCCTCCCGGAGGGAGACCATGGCCCATAGGAGGTTGAGCATACAGATGATAAAGGGCTCCAACGATACCGTCGGCAAAATGAGATGCCCCTGGGGCGTTACTGCCACCAGGCCTAGGGAGGTCAGGAAGGATGGTATAAACATAACCAGACTGAGCGTAGATCAGGTCATATTTCAAGGCTACTTGGAGGGTGGCTTCTTTGGTTTGAGGGAAATGGGAGGTGACATCTTTGCCAATGGGAGGTAACAGAGTGAGAAGGAACCAGTCCATATAAACCCGATCTTCAAAGGGGGGAGCTCTACATAAGCTTCGTCTTCTTCGCCATTCCTGGACATGAGTGGAAAGGCAGGTCAAAGAGGTTTTCCTGAAAGAAGTCAAAAGCTCTGTACCAGTATCGTATCGGAGAGGGAGCTGGAAATAGGATAAAAAGGCTTGGGAAATGGTCGTAAAGGTGGTATGGGAAGAGGTGGCTTGGTCAACATACCATTTAGAAGCTTCGCCGGTAAGCGTGTGTTGGAACAACCGAAGATGGATGGAATCATCGGTAATGGAATTGGAGGAACACCACATGTGGAAAGATCGGACATGGTTGGTTGGATCTTCTCCAGCAAGGCCTTCGAACTTATGGATGTCGGAGGGGAGCTTGGTTGGCATAGCAGGCCAACCAACATCATGGCGGATAGGGTCATTGATCAACTGATTGAAATCGGGGAGGCTGAGGTCTGCCATGTATGGGAGCAAAGGTGCAGCCGAGGTAGTTCCTATGGTGGTTCCCCTAGTAGTAGTCCCGGCATTAGGGCCGCGATTACTGCTAGCGTTAGGCCCTGGACCAGACATAGTGAAGGTGATAGGGGGAGAACCAAAAGTAAAAGGGGAACCCAATGAATCAGAAGAGGAGTCGGAGTGCGGACTCGAAGGAGGACTAACTCGACGACGGTGGGAAGGAGTAGGTCGACCGACCGGAAACTGAGGGTGAAGGCCAAGAAGTCTCTGGGATGTGTGCTTTGGGGGCGCAATGGTGACAACACAAAAATGGCACGAGGGGAAGAAGAATGACCGAAAAAGGCAGGGAGGTGCAGAATCAAGTGATTACAATGTCGAAACAAGGGCAAAAAGATGCAGTGTCAATTGATTTTAAAGTCTTTGCCTGGCGGTGTAAACCAGACTCTTCTTCACTTAGGGTGAGTGTGTGGCGTGCGTTAATTTTAATTTTTAAACCCTTTTTGTTTTGAGAGCAAGAGAAAAAGTGTGTTGCGTAACTGAAAATAATGCTGCAAAAAATAGTATATAATGTTGAAATAACAGAAAATTAACAGCTTCTAGTGCATCGATCCAACCCAAGAAGGCGGGTCTCTCAAAACTAATCTAAAAGAGGGGAAAAAAAAAAAACAAAAACAAAAACCAGTCAAAACGCACTAAAAAGAGGCCAATAGATCGAGGGTCGAAAGGGACAGGGATCTAAAGGAGAAAGCTGCTGAAAAGAGGTGCAGATCACAGCCAAGAGGCAGAGGCAAGGTGGCTAGAAAAAATGAGGAAATCAGCAAAAATCAGAAGGGGCAAGGAAGAGGCCCTAAAGGGAGATCCAAAAAAAAATTCAGGAGGCGATTTGAAAAGGAGGAGAGATGATTAAAAGGGATCTGAAAAGGAGGTATCAGATCTGGAAAAGGGGCGGCTGAAAGTCTGAAAAAATAGACCTGAAACAGATAAAAGCTCTTCCACCAAAAGTGGAGGGTACTGAAGCCCTAGGGGGCTATGTTCCCACTTAGATGAGCAAAAAAGATCAGAAATAGGTCGAAACGGGCTGAGACAGAGGCTAGAAAACCCTGACAGAAGCTTCAGAAAAACCCAGAAAAATTGCAGAAAAACAGCAGAAAAATTGGCAAGTCGCAGGTTCTGACCTGTTTTCTATGCAGGTCGCAGAAAATGGGCTGAAAAGTGCGACCTGGAGGTCCAGGTCGCAGTTTATGGGCTGACAAGTGCGACCTGAAGTTCCGGGTGTCCCGACGGCAGATTTCCGGAAAAGTTACCATCTAAGTTGCAACTGGTGTCTGTCACCTGCGCGATAGGGCCAGAAACACGCGGAAGTTAAAATTTTTAACGTTTAATGGTTTTATAGGTGAAAAAACACATGAAAAGAGGAAAAAAAAAAGCTAAAAAGAAACCCTAGAGTCTGAAGTAGCTGGATATGCAGGAATATGAAAAACGATAGCGGTCGTAATTGAAAACCTGTGTGGAGTCGCCAATTGTTAGTATGAATCTTTTGTCGAACTGTACGAAAAAAAACCACTTTAGCTACGCATAACTAATAGCCCTAACATCAAAAGTGGCTGCCAATATCTTCAGATCTGCAGTTAGTTGATCAAGACAAGAGCTGCAAAAAACCAGATCTATGCATAGAAAGACATTAAGCAGTAAAAAGAAGGGTTTGCTCCATATATCCAATAGACAAGACAAGAACAATTTTTGAAAGAATTTTGTATTAAGGGCACCTGGGAGGAAAACAAGAAGATGTTTCCAATTCTCCTCAATGGGATGGGTTCTTGGAAGTCCTCAGCACTTCAGATCTAGCATTTCTCTCTCCTGTTGGTGTAGAAAACCCAGACAAAGATAGAACTCAAAGGGAGCTCACACAACAAATAATAGAAAATATGACAATGATAATGGCTCAAAGTCAGACCAAGAGTTTAGATCCAGAGTGATCTAATAGGCAACAAAAGGTGAAGAATGATAGGAAAAACCCTCCTATTTATAACAAAATATTGGTTCATTCTAGATCTTGGTGCATGATTAAAATAACATTAACCAAATCTAGATCCACCTTTTATGGAATATTTTATTATATTTGTTGGAGGGAAAAAGTATTTGACTTGGGTCAAATTCCTTTATTTGTGAATAATAAATAAATAAATGATTTATTTATCATTTTAAGGAAGTGGTTGAAAGATAATCAAATAAATAATGGTTTATTTAATTATTTATGGGTGATCTAGTCATATTTAACAAGGAATATTATTTAATTAAGATTTAAATAATTATTCCTAGAAAATAATAAGATAAATAAAGATTTATCTAATTAATTTATTTGTTTTGGGTTAAACATGACCAGGAAAATCAAACAAATATAGGTTTGTTTAATATTTCCTTTTAGGGTTTCCTGTTTAGACCATAAACAACCTAATAAATGTGTTTTATTAAGTTATTTTACATAGTGAAAGCAATTTTACTTAGGGTAAAATTGGTCTTACATGGTGTACTTGGGTCCATCTAATGATAGAAGGTTAGATGACCAAAAAATGGTGTAACAGATTTCCCCCCAGCGTGCGAGTGTTAGGAGCAAATCGTATAACCGAAGCACGTTGTAAGAACTCAATCACCAGGCATCAAAAGGGAAGTCAGAGAGAGAGATGTGAGGTAGACTGATGTGCTGAAGAACTAGAACCTGAGGAGATGAGAATTGCAGGTGCAACAAGTCTCTTTTTATGAGAGGGTACCTGTGCTAAAGGCGACAGGGGAGGCATACCTATGCCCGCCGAGACAAAGTACAAAAGAATAGTGTGTCCAGTAAACAAGGGACCGAACCATAAAGTACAACCGGCATAAACATGAGCTAGATAGAAATACAATGAGGGATCCCACATACATGTTTTGCCTGGGATAACAGCCAGGACTTATACAATAATATCTGATTACATGAGATAGAAATACAACTCGAATGCCCCCTGAAAATGGGGAAGGGCTCGCAAAATCTGACTGATACATGCAAATCAAAGAGGTGCTGCAAGCGGCTAAGGCCGACATTATCAAATAGATGGAGCTGCATCAAAGGCTGTAATGAAGAGGTCATCCGGGCATGTGGGGGGCTACCTGTAGGGCCACCCCCTCATGAGGGCTAAGACATCTCACACACACCCAGGAATCACCAGGAGCTGCTGCTGCATCAGTGAACCATCAAGTATACGGATCTCAATCATGCTGAAAGGAGATGGAGCTGAGAAACAATCAAGTCAAAGGGTAATGAGAAAGCCCTTTTCCTGATCCGAGGCACTGGACAAGAGTGGAAGCTGGAACCAAGGTATACCGCCCTCTAGACCAGTCTTCTGGAATGAATGAGATGATGTCGACAGAAGGAGGTCCACCATAGGTGAGGCAATGAGAGATCCTCAACTAAGGCACGAGAGAAAATAGTCGAGCGACTGACAGACTAATACCCATGATGATGATGAAATGGAGGGGACTGAGTAGCGAATGGACGACTTCCCTTGTTAGAGCATAAAGGGCAGGAATGACATGGCAGTGACTAACACAATATCATGAGGGATAGGGGACAGTGGGACTGAAGGCCATAATGTGCGACACCATAGAGGGATCAAGCAATGAAGGATGGAGGACTATAGTGGGGTACAAAGGGACTTGGGATAGACTCCATGAATGCGATGATGACTCCACTTAGATGCTCTAAACAAGGGCGACTCGATGGTGCTGCCACACAGAAAAGAGCCCATGGGGGACTTGAAAAACATGAGTAAAATATGATATCTCATGACAAAAATCTACCCAAACAAAGATAGGTATGGAGGCAAAGTGGTGCCCCAAGTACAAGTGTTGTAAGTGAGGAAATTCGATTTTGGGGGAAGGTGAAGTGACCCACCGGGGACAAAAATGTGTCCTAGTGAAGTGTCAAAGTGCAAAAACGAAAAAGATGCTGGCTATCTAGAAGAAAATAAAACATGAATTTCAGAAGGGAAATGCTAAGGGTAATATTTCTTAAGATAGAGTGCATTGCGAGGATTAGGAAGGGGATTGCCTTCAAAGTCCTCTAAGAGACATGCCCCCTTACCGAGATCCTTACTGATGATGTAAGGGCCTAGCCATAATGAGTTGAACTTCCCATGACCAAGGACATCATGGGCCTGGTCATATACTAGAACAAGGTCGCCTTCATGAAAAGTACGAGGCTGGAATTTTCTGTCATACTGAGCTTTGGTGCGTTTTTTGGCCGCTTCCATGGTTTGCAATGCAACATGACGGTCTTCGGAGGCACAGTCAAGCATGATAAGTCGTTGTTCTAGAGGTTGGGTTTCAGGGAGAAGTTCAACGGCCAGATGCAGGGAAGGGATTTCACACTCGATCGGTAAGACTGCCTCTTCTCCGAGAACGAGGTGGAAAGGAGTAAACCCGGTGGCGGTTTTAATAGAAGTTCGATAGGCCCACAAAGTAGGGAAGAGCATAAGATGCTAGTTTTTTTTGTGCTTATTCACCGTTCGTTGAAGCATGGTCTTGAGGATTTTGTTGACTGCTTCAACTTGGTCATTACCTTGGGGGTAATAGGAGGAGGAATATTGGTGCTCAAAACCCAATACTGAGGATAGCTCACGCCATATCTCATCTTCAAAATGTCGGACGTGGTCAGAGACTAGTTGTTTCGGAACTCCGAATTGAGCGATAACGTGATTAAAGAAAAAGAGGGCTGCGGTAGCTGCCGTGTTGTTAAATGTGGGCATAGCCTTGGCCCATTTTGTGAAATAGTCAACCGCCACGATGATATATTTATGGTTACCAGCGGATGGCAGGTGACACTCCATAAAGTTGATGGCCCATTTACAAAAGGGACCAGTTGAGACGACAGGATGGAGGGGAGCTGGGGGATCTGGTGCCTTACGGGTGAAATGTTGGCAGTTGGAGCAGTGTTTGACTGCCTCAATGCAATCACTGAAAAGGGAAAGAAAAAATACCTAGCGCACATGACTTTCTGAGTAGTAGCAAGGCCAGAGAGGTGGCCATCGCAAGCGCCGCTATGGCAGGCATTGAGGACCTCTTCAGCTTCAGCGTGTGTGAGACAACGATGAAGGACAGTATCTATACCACGACGATAGAGGTCGTCACCGATAAGAAGGTAGCGGGGGGCCTGGTTTCAGATACGTCGTCGAGCGTCATGATCAAGGTGAAAGGTGAACTTTTGGGTTCGCAAGTAAGTGAGAATATCGCCGTACCAAGGATCATCCGAAGTAATGGAAAATAAGTGCTCATCAGGAAAATCACCATTAATTGGGGGATCCTGCGTTCCAGTAGGTAATTCAGAAATGAGTTCAGTGAGGGCTAAACCTTTCTTGCTTTTTGGTGTGACAAATTCGAGGTCAAATTCTTGAAGGATGACGACCCAATGGGTGTACATCCCAGTGAGGATGCGGCAACTCAATAGGAAAGCCCTGGGGTTGGAATTAGTCACAACCTTGGTGGAACGCGTGAGGATGTAATGACGAAGTTTTTGGACTGAGAACACGACAACCAGTGCTAGTTTTTCTTCATGTGAGTAGGAAACAGGGGGTCCTACAAGGTTCTTACTGACATAGTAGATCACATGCTCGATACCATTGTCATCTTCCTGCATAAGAACTCCAGCGACCGAATAGGTGGAAGCGGAGATGTACAGGATAAAGTCCCTATAAAAGTCAGGAGGGCGGATCAAGGGAGCGGATGTGAGAGCCTGCTTGAGGGCGTTGAAAGACTCATGAGCATAGGTATCCCATACAAATGGGATATTAGATTGGAGGAGTCTAAGGAACCCATGTGCGGTGGTGGCATAGTTAGGAACAAACCGTCGAAGAAAATTAGCTTTGCCTTGGAGACTTTGTAGCTGGCGTAAGGTACGCGGGATGGGAAGTTCAAGAATGGCTTGTACTTTTAACGGGTCAAGAGTGATACTGTCTTTGGATATGATGAAGCCTAGGAGACGGCTGGCAGGAACACAGAAGACACATTTCAATGGGTTAAGGCGGATATTATACTTGGGACATCGGAGGAAGACGGTGCATAGATCGTGGAGGTGTTGGGCCCGATGTTTAGAACCTGCAGTGAGGTCGTCTAAATAAGCAAGGATAATATGAGCTAATTCATGGAAACAATAAGACATGGCCCGTTGAAAAGTGGCGCTGGCATTTTTAAGGCCAAAAGGCATGACCTGGTAAGCAAAAGTTCCCCACGGACTGATGAACGCGGTTTTAAGTTGATCAGCAGGATGGATAACGATTTGGTTGTATCCGGAGAAACCATCCATAAAGGATAAAACCTCATGCCCCACACATTCGTCAATGATTTGGGCAATGAACGGTGTGGGGAAGTTGTCTTTGGGACAAGCTTTGTTCAAGTCGCGAAAGTCCGTGCAGACACGGATGATGCCTTGTTTCTTGAGGACGGGAACTGGGTTGGACACCCAAGTGGTGTATTCAATGGGGTAAATGAAACCATCCTACTTGAGCTTATCGATTTCGGCTTTGATAGCATCATGTCTGGAAGGATTAATGGGTCTCAACTTTTGACGGACTGGGTTGGCATCAGGCCATGTGTCGATATGATGTTCGACGATGGCAGGGTCGAGTCCGGGAATTTCGGAGTAGGACCAAGTGAAAACATCGCGAAATTCTTTGAAAAGTTGAGTGTAAGCTTCAATTTCTTCTGGGGTGCATTGGGCGCCCAAGGTGACATATTCTTCGATTCTCGGTTTGACCGAAATGTCAATTTTAATGGTAGGAGAGATATTGGCCATGTTTCCTTCCTCGAAAGCATCAGGTGCAGGGATGGGATTTTTGAACCAGTCGACTACATGGGGGATGAAGTCTTTGGTTTCCACAACATATTGGTCATGGGATTGCTATGGGAGGAAGTATGCGCGATGGTGCATATCATCCCAGGGAAATTCGGGGTGGGTCATGGCTTCAATAATTTCTTCATATGACTGGAAGATTGGAAGACTGGAGGAAGGAGGATCACTCGATGATGTAGTAATGCCTGACTGGTCCTCTTGTGGAGAAGGGCTCATATGCGCAATGTCAGTAGAGCCAAGGTCTACTAGGGAGGAGCCGAGAGTGTTCGCAGGTAGGAGGTTAGGTGAATCATCTCTCGAGAAGGACGATAGGTAGAAGATGGTGGTGGAAGGCTCCGTCGTGTTGACCATGGGAGGAGGAAGGTGAATGGGATTAGGAAGATCCTCTGGTCCTCCCGAAGTAGGACTCGAAAACAAGTGAGAAGGGAGCTTGTCATGCGGAGCCTTGAATTGGTGGTACGTGTGTAAGGAGGAACGATACTCATCAAGGCGGGGACAAATGTGGGTGTAATGGCCATGGAAATCGCACAAAGCACAAGGATGATTTGTGCGCAAGGTTTTGAGTTTTGGGATAGAATCCGAGATAGTGACATAGACTTCGGGGATATCAGATTCAAGAAACGTCTCGTTGACCAGGATCTTGAGGAGCGGAAATTCAGGACACGTATGGGTGGCGTGACCGACAATATCGCACAAAGCGCACTGGATAGCGCACTTTGGCGGTTGAGGAGGGGTAAGGTTCGTCAGGGCAGTTTGGTCCTGATTGGTTGCCCCCTTGCGAGCTTTGCCTTTCTTTCCTGGAGCTGTCACCACAGGGGTAGGGTCTTGGGGAGGTGCGGGGGGCATGGTGGCAACGGAAGAAGCAAGGGGGACCAGTTGAACCGATGTCAAAGCAAGATAGGGTTTGGGGTGATCGGGTGGGGTAGTGGCTGGAGGGTCAAGGTACCAGACAGGTATACCCAGGGTCAGGTTGGGAAGAGAGAGGGTAGCCATAACAGGTACCGAGTACACTCCAGGGGGGGGAATGAAGAACGGTATCTGACCGGAGGGGTAATGGCCGAGCGGAACGGCTCCGAGGTGGTTAAGGCCGGGAGGAACCGATCCAGAAGGATAGGGGGGTTTAGGGATACTAGCTGTAGGAGAAGGGCCAAAAGGAGGAGGTCTGGTTGGCTTAGATGAATGACTAGGAGAGGGTTGCAGTGGGCAAGGGTGAGTCTAAGGTTGCTGACTAGCCGAAGCAGGTTGTTTAATGACAGCACAAGACGATTACATCATGCAAACATTCGATAAGATGGGATCAGAGATATGAGGAGGAGGGTGACCAGGGAAGGTTCCAAGCAGGGAGGAGTCTTTGTAGACGTCGGGGGAGACACTGGTTAAGGAATCGATGGTGTGCTTATTGGCTATCGAAGAGATGGTCGTCTCCGGGGAGGTCTGAGACGGTGGCTCATGATAAGTCAACTGGTCGATGGTGACTATCCTTCCATTGTGAGGAAAGGACATCTTGCGAAAAACCGCGGATGGGAAAGCAGACATGGCATAGGTGTAGCTTCACCCGAATAGAATGTTGTAGTCTAGAGGGGCGTCGATGACTTCGACGTCAACGCAAACATTCTTACCAGCAAGGGTGATAGGAAAATTACGAAAAAGGCCAATGGGCTGGGAGGCGTGGCCGTCCCATGCTCGAAGGGTGATCGTGGAAGGGGCCAACTCAGGAGATCCGAGTTTCTTCCAAACCGAAGCGGACATCACACAGGTGGATGCCCCCTCATCAATTATGCACCGAGAAACATGGGCATTTCGGATTTTGACTGGGATTTGGAAGGCGACGGAAGCAGGAAGAAGAGTATGTTTTGATTGATGGGCATCGAAAACAATCATTTGGTCATCAGCAGGATCTACAGCGCCCATGGCAGATAGCAGAGCCTTAATTTGGGAAGGGCATGACTGGAGGAGTTCCAATGTGGAAATGGTAGCAGGAGATTGCGCCAAATCATCTACTATGCTATACGAATGAGCAGCTCGACCAAAAGCAACATTTCGACGTAATGGTCCCTTGGGAATCTTGGTATGAACCTCAAATTTTGGTTGAGGGATATGTAAGGGACCATTGGATGTCGAAAGAGGCTCTGTAGAACTGGAAGAAGGGGACTCGGTAGTAGAATGAGCGGAAGGCTTGGGGTACTGGCGAGCCCGAGTTTGAAGGTGAAGGTCGACGGTTGGGGATGGATCAGAGTTCATCATGAGGATCTGGTAATCAGAGGAACCAGAAGGGGAAGGTTGAGTGGTGACCTGTCCGTCAGGTGGTTGGGTAGCCACGAATCCTTGCTGAGGGAAAGGATTAGTAAACACTGCTGGTTGAGTAGTGGTCACATTAGGGGGAGCATGAGGGGAGGCATGTTTTCCTTGCAATGTGGCTTGAGACTCCCACATCTGCCGCATCTGTGGTAAGAGGGGAAAATCGTGGGTGTAATGACCGTAAACACCGCAACACAAAGAAGGCTTATTTGTGTGAAGAGGCTTGTCCGGCTTGGGCTGAGTGCCCTGTTGCTGGTTAGCAGTGTTACGGTCAATACATTAAGGATTGGGTCTGCGAGTACCAGGGGCAGATTGATTTGGATTGCCTCTCTACCTTCTTTGAGAATAAGGGGGATTAGTCGCGCCCTGCTGTGCAAAGACTTGCCCTGGAGGGGGCTGTAGGTGTTGTTACGGGGGTGGAGGAGGCAAGGGAGGGGGAAGCGCATATGCTGGAGGAGCTGGCGCACCAGGCTGCAGATAATGATAATGGTTAGGTTGGGCAACATTGAGGTAAGCAGGAGGTTAGGCAAAAGGATGAGGCATGCCGTATCCCGGATACATTCTACCTAGAGGGGGAAAATTGCTAGAGGTGTTGGCCCCTCCCTGAGGGACACCATGGCCCATAGGAGGTTGAGCATACGGATGAGAAACGGCTCCAACGATACCATCAGCGGAATGAGATGTCCCCAGCGCGTTAGCGCCATTGGGCCTGGGGAGGTCAGGAAGGATGGTATAAAAATAACGAGACTGAGCTTAGATCAGGTCATATTTCAAGGCTACTTGGAGGGCAACTTCTTCGGTTTGAGGGAAATGGGAGGTGACATCTTTTCCAATGGGAGGTTAGAGAGTGCGAAGGAACCAGTCCATATAAACCCGATCTTCAAAGGGGGGAGCTCAACATAAGCTTCGTCTTCTTCACCATTCCTGGACATAAGTGGAAAGGCGGGTCAAAGAGGTTTTCTTGAAAGAAGTCAAAATCTATGTACCAGTATTATATCGGAGAGGGAGCTAGAAATAGGATAAAAATTCTTGGGCAATGGTCACAAAGGTGGTATGGGAAGAGGTGGCTTGGTCAACATACCATTTAGAATCTTTTCTGGTAAGTGTTCGTTGGAACAACCGAAGACGGATGAAATCATCGGTAATGGAATTGTAGGAACACCACATGTGGAAAGATCAGACATGGTTGGTTGGATCTTCTCCAGCAAGGCCTTCGAACTTAGCGTTGTCGGAGGGGAGCTTGGTTGGCAGAGCATGCCAACTAACATCGTGGCGGATAGGTTCATTGATCAACTGATTGAAATCGGGGAGGCTGAGGCTTGCCATGTATGGAAGCAAAGGTGCAGCCGAGGTAGTTCTTGTGGTGGTTCCACTAGTAGTAGTCCCGGCATTAGGGCTGGGATTACCGCTAGCGTTAGGCCCTGGAACAGACATAGTGAAGGTGATAGGGGGAGAACCAGAAGTAAAAGGAGAACCCAATGAATCAGAAGAGGATTCGAAGTGTGGACTCGAAGGAGGACTAACTCGACGACGGCGGGAAGGAGTAGGTCGACCGGCCGAAAACTGAGGGTGAAGGCCAAGGAGTCTCTGGGATGTGCGCTTTGGGGGCGCAATGGTGACAACACAAACATGGCACGAGGGGAAGAAGAACGACCGAAAAAGGCAGGGAGGTGCAGAATCAAGTGATTACAATGTCGAAACAAGGGCAAAAAGGTGTAGTGTCAATTGATTTTAAAGTCTTTGCCTGGTGGTGTAAACTAGGCTCTTCTTTGCTTAGGGTGAGTTTGTGGCGTGCATTAATTTTAATTTTTAAACCCTTTTTGTTTTGAGAGCAAGAGAAAAAATGTGCTGCGTAACTGAAAATAATGCTTCAAAAACAGTATATAATGTTGAAATAATAGAAAATTAACAGCTTCTAGTGCATCGATCCAACCCAAGAAGGCGAGTCTCTCAAAACTAATCTAAAAGAGGGAAAAAACAAAAACAAAAACAAAAACTAGTCAAAACGCACTAAAAAGAGGCCAATAGATCGAGGGTCAAAAGGGACAGGGATCTAAAGCAGAAAGCTACTGAAAAGAGGTGCAGATCACAACTAAGAGGCAGAGGCAAGGTGGCTGGAAAAAGGGAGGAAATCAGCAAAAATCAGAAGGGGCAAGGAAGAGGCCCTAAAGGTAGATCCAAACAGAAATTTAGGAGGTGATTTGAAAAGGAGGAGAGCTGATTAAAAGGGATCTGAAAAGGAGGTATCAAATCTAGAAAAGGGGCGGCTGAAAGTCTGAAAAAACAGACCTGACACAGATAAAAGCTCTTCCACCAAAAGTGGAGGGTACTGAAGCCCTAGGGGGCTATGTTACCACTTAGATGAGAAAAAAAGATCAGAAACAGGTCGAAACGGGCTGAGACAGAGGCTGGAAAACCCTGACAGAAGCTTCAGAAAAACCCAGAAAAAATGCAGAAAAACAACAAAAAAATTGGTAGGTCGCAGGTTCTGACCTGTTTTCTATGCAGGTCGCAGAAAATGCGCTGAAAGGTGTGACCTGAAGTTCCGGGTGTCCCGGCGGCAAATTTCCGGAAAAGTTACCATCTAAGTTGTGGCTGATGTCTGTCACCTGCGCAATAGGGCTAGAAACACGCGAAAGTTAAAAGTTTTAATGTTTTAGGGTTTTATAGGTGAAAAACCACATGAAAAGAGGAAAAAAAAATCTGAAAAGAAACCCTAGGGTCTGAAGTAGCTGGATATGCAGGAATATGAAAAACGACAGCGGTCGTAATTGAAAACCCATGTGGAGTCACCAATTGTTAGTATGAATATTTTGTCGAACTGTACGAAAAAAGACCACTTTAGCTACACATAACTAATAGCCCTAACATCAAATATGGTTGCCAATATCTTCAAATCTGCAGTTAGGTTATCAAGATAAGAGCTGCAAAAACCAGATCTATGCATAGAAAGACATTAAGCAGTAAAAAGAATGTTTTGCTCCATATATCCAATAGACAAGAGAAGAACAATTTTTGAAAGAATTTTTTGTATTAAGGGCACCTGGGAGGAAAACAAGAAGGTGTTTAAAATTCTCCTCAATGGGATGGGTTCTTGGAAGTCCTCAGCACTTCAGATCTAGCATTTCTCTCTTCTCATGGTGTAGAAAACCCAGACAAAGATAGAACTCAAAGGGAGCTCACACAACAAATAATGGAAAATATGACAATGATAAAGGCTCAAAGTCAGACCAAGAGTTTAGATCCAGAGTGATCTAATAGGCAACAAAAGGTGAAGAATGGTAGGAAAAACCCCTCCTATTTATAACAAAATATTGGGTCATTCTAGATCTTGGTGCATGATTAAAATAACATTAACCAAATCTAGATCCACCTTTTATGGAATATTTTATTATATTTGTTGGAGGGAAAAAGTATTCGACTTGGGTCAAATCCCTTTATTTGTGAATAATAAATAAATAAATGATTTATTTATCATTTTAAGGAAGTGGTTGAAGGATAATCAAATAAATAATGATTTATTTAATTATTTATGGGTGATTTAGTTATATTTAACAAGGAATATTATTTAAATAAGATTTAAATAATTATTCCTAGAAAATAATAAGATAAATAAAGATTTATCTAATTAATTTCTTTGTTTTGGGTTAAACATGACCAGGAAAATCAAACAAATATAGGCTTGTTTAATATTTCCTTTTGGGGTTTCCTGTTTAGACCATAAACAACCTAATAAATGTGTTTTATTAAGTTATTTTACATAGTGAAAGAAATTTTACTTAGGGTAAAAGTGGTCTTACATGGTGTACTTGGGTCCATCTAATGATAGAAGGTTAGATGACCAAAAAATGGTGTAACAGATTTCCCCCCAACGTGCTAGTGTTAGGAGCAAATCGTATGACCGAAGCACATTGTAAGAACTCAATCACCGGACATCAAAAGGGAAGTCAAAGAGAGAGATGTGAGGTAGACTGATGTGTTGAAGAACTAGACCTTGAGGAGACGAGACTTGCAGGTGCAACAAGTCTCTTTTTATGAGAGGGTACCTGTGCTAAAGGTGGTGGCGGAGGCATACCTATGCCCACCGAGACAAAGTACAAAAGAATAGTGTGTCCAGTAAACAAGAGACCGAACCATAGAGTACAACCGGCATAAACATGAGCTAGATAGAAATACAATGAGGGATCCCACATACATGTTGTGCCTAGGATAACAGGCAGGACTTATACAATAATATCTGAGTACATGAGATAAAAATACAACCTGAATGCCCCCTGAAAATGGGGAAGGGCTCGCAAAATCTGACTGATACATGCAAATCAAAGAGGCGCTGCAAGCGGCTAAGGCCGGCATTATCAAATATATGGAGCTGCATAAAAGGCTGTAATGAAGAGGTCATCTGGGCATGTGGGGGGCTACCTGTAGGGCCACCCCCTCATGAGGGCTGAGATATCTCACACACACACGGAATCACCAAGAGCTGTTGCTGCATCACTGAACCATCAAGTATACGGATCTCGATCATGCTGAAAGGAGCTGGAGCTGAGAAACAATCAATTATAAGGGTAATGAGAAAGCCCTTTGCCTGATCCGAGGCACCGAACAAGAGTGGAAGCTGGAACCAAGGTATACCACCCTCTAGACCGATCTTCTAGAATGAATGAGCTGATGTCGACAGAAGGAGGTCCACCATAGGTGATGAAATGAGAGATCCTCAACTAAGGCACGAGAGAAAATAGTCGAGCGACTGATAGACTAATACCCATGATGATGATGAAATGGAGGGGACTGAGTAGCGAATGGACGACTTCCCTTGTTAGAGCATAAAGGGCAGGAATGACATGGCAGCGACTGACACAATATCATGAGGGATAGGGGACAATGGGACTGAAGGCTATAATGTGCGACACAAGAGAGGGATGAAGCAATGAAGGATGGAGGACTATAGCGGGGTACAAAGAGACTCGGGATAGACTCCATGAATGCAATGATGACTCAACTTGGATGCTCTAAACAAGGGCGACTCGATGGTGCTGCCACACAGAAAAGAGCCCATGGGGGACCTGAAAAACATGAGTACAAGATGATATCTCATGACGAAAATCGACACATTAAACAAAGACAGGTATGAAGGCAAAGTGGTGCCCCAAGTACAAGTGTTGTAAGTGAGGAAATTCGATTTTGGGGGAAGGTGAAGTGACCCATCGGGGAAAAAATGTGTCCTGGTGAAGTGTCAAAGTACAAAAAAGAAAAATATGCTGGCTATCTAGAAGAAAATAAAACATGCATTTCAGGAGGGAAATGCTAAGGGTAATATTTCTTAAGATAGAGTGCATTGCGAGGATTAGGAAGGGGATTGCCTTCGAAGTCCTCTAAGAGGTATGCCCCCTTACCGAGATCCTTACTGATGATGTAAGGGGCTAGCCATAATGAGTCGAACTTCCCATGACCAAGGACATCATGGGCCTGGTCATATACTAGAACAAGGTCACCTTCGTGAAAAGCAAGAGGCTGGACTTTTCTATCATACTGAGCTTTGGTGCGTTTTTTGGCCGCTTCCATGGTTTGCAATGCAACACGACGGTCTTCGGAGGTGCGCTCAAGCATGATAAGTCATTGTTCTAGAGGTTGGGTGTCAGGGAGAAGTTCAACGGTAAGATGCAGGGAAGGGATTTCACACTCGATCGGTAAGACTACCTCCTCTCCAAAAACGAGGTGGAAAGGAGTAAACCCGGTGGTGGTTTTAACAGAATTTCGATAGGCCCACAAAGCAGGGAAGAGCATAAGATGCCAGTTGGTTTTGTGCTTATTCACCATTCGTTGAAGCATGGTCTTGAGGATTTTTTTGACTGCTTCAACTTGGCCATTACCTTGGGGGTAATAGGAGGAGGAATATTGTTGCTCAAAACCCAATAGTGAGGATAGCTCACGCCATATCTTATCTTCAAAATGTCGGTCGTGGTCAGAGACCAGTTGTTTCGAAACTCTGAATCGAGAAATAACGTGATTAAATAAAAAGAGGGTTGCGGTAGCTGCCGTGTTATTAAATGTGGGCATAGCCTCGGCCCATTTTGTGAAATAGTCAACCGCCACGATGATATATTTATGCTTACCAGTGGATGGCGGGCGACACTCCATAAAGTCGATGGCCCATTTACAAAAGGGACCAGTTGAGACGATAGGATGGAGGGGAGCTGGGGGAGCTCGCGCCTTAGGCGCAAAATGTTGGTAGTTGGAGCAGTGTTTGACTGCCTCAATGCAATCACTGAAGAGGGAAGGCTAAAAATACCCAGCGTGCATGACTTTCTGAGTAGTATCAAGGCCAGAGATGTGGCCATTGCAAGCGCCGCTATGGCAGGCATTGAGGACATGTTCAGCTTCAGCGTGTGTGAGACAACGACGAGGGACAGTATCTATACCGTGGCGATAGAGGTCATCACCGATAAGAAGGTAGCGGGGGGCCTGGTGTCGGATACATCGTCGAGCGTCATGATCAAGGTGAAGGGTGAACTTTTGGGTTCGCAAGTAAGTGAGAATATCACCGTACCAAGGATCATCCGAAGTAATGGCGAATAAGTGCATGTCAGGAAAATCATCATTAATTGGGGGATCCTGCGTTCCAGTAGGTAATTCAGAAATGAGTTCAGCGAGCGCTAAACCTTTCTTGCTTTTTGGTGTGACAAATTCGAGGTCGAATTCTTGAAGGATGATGACCCAACGGGCGTACTTCCCAGTCAGGATGCGGCGACTCAATAGGAAAGCCATGGGGTTGGAATTAGTCACAACCTTGGTGGAACGCGTGAGGATGTAATGACGAAGTTTTTGGACCAAGAACAAGACAGCCAGTGCTAGTTTTTCTTCATGTGAGTAGGAAACAGGGGGTCCTACGAGTTTCTTACTGACATATTACATAACATGCTCGATACCGTTGTCATCTTCCTGGATAAGAACTCCAGCGACCGAATAGGTGGAAGCGGAGATGTACAGGATAAAGTCCCTATAAAAGTCGTGAGGGAGGATCAAGGGAGTGGATGTGAGAGCCTGCTTGAGGGCGTCAAAAGACTCATGAGCATAGGTATCCCATAAAAATGTGATATTAGATTGGAGGAGTCTAAGGAACCCATGTGCGGTGGTGGCATAGTCAGGAATGAACCGTCGAAGAAAATTAGATTTTCCTTGGAGACTTTGTAGCTGGCGTAAGGTATGCGGGATGGGAAGTTCAGGAATGGCTTGTACTTTTAATGGGTCAAGAGTGATACCGTCTTTGGATACGATTAAGCCTAGGAGACGGCCGATAGGAACAAAGAAGACACATTTCAACGGGTTAAGGCGGATATTATACTTGCGACATCGGAGGAAGACGGTGCGTAGATCGTGGAGGTGTTGCACCCGATGTTTAGAACGTGCAGTGAGGTCATCTAAATAAGCAAGGATAATATGAGCTAAGTCATGGAAACAATAAGACATGGCCTGTTGAAAAGTGGCGCCGGCGTTTTTAAGGCCGAAAGGCATGACCCGGTAAGCAAAAGTTCCCCACGGACTGATGAACGCAGTTTTAAGTTGATCAGTAGGACGGATAACGATTTGGTTGTATCTGGAGAAACCATCCATAAAGGATAGAACCTCATGCCCTACACATTCATCAATGATTTGGGCAATGAATGGTGTGGGGAAGTTGTCTTTGGGACAAGCTTTGTTCAATTCGCGAAAGTCCGTGCAGACACGGATGGTGCCTTGTTTCTTGAGGAAGGGAACTGGGTTGGACACCCAAGTGGCGTATTCAATGGGGTAAATGAAACCAGCCTACTTGATCTTATCGATTTCAGCTTTGATAGTATCACGTCTGGAAGGATTAATGGGTCTCAACTTTTGACGGACTGGGTTGGCATCAGGCCATGTGTCGATATGATGTTCGACGATGGCAGGGTCATGTCCAGGCATTTCAGAGTAGGACCAGGCGAAAACATCGTGGAATTATTTGAAAAGCTGAGTGTAAGCTTCAATTTCTTCTGGGGTGCATTGGGCGCCCAAGGTGACATATCATTCGATTCCCGGTTAGACCGAAATGTCAATTATAATGGTAGGAGAGATATTGGCCATGTTTCCTTCCTCGAAAGCATCAGGTGCAGGGATGGGATTTTTGAACCAGTCGACTGCATGGGGGATGAAGTCTTTGGTTTCCACAGCATATTGGTCATGGGACTGTTGTGGGAGGAAGTATGAGCGATGGTACATATCATCCCAGGGAAATTCGGGGTGGGTCATGGTTTCCATAATTTCTTCATCTGACAGGAAGATTGGAAGACTGGGGGAAGGAGGATCACTCGATGATGTAGTAATGCCTGACTGGTCCTCTTGTGGAGAAGGGCTCATATGCACAATTTCAGCAGAGACAAGGTCTACTGGGGAGGAGCCGAGAGTGTCCGCAGGTAGGAGGTTAGGTGAATCATCTCTCGAGGAGGACGATAGGTAGAAGATGGTGGTGGAAGGCTCCATCGTGTTGACCACGGGAGGAGGAATGTGAATGGGAGTAGGAAGATCCTCTGGTCCTCCCGAAGTAGGACTCAAAAAAAAGTGAGAAGGGAGCTTGTCATGCGGAGCCCTTAATTGGTGGTACGTGTCTAAGGAGGAATGATACTCGTCAAGGCGGGGACAGAGGTGGGTGTAATGGCCATGGAAATCGCACAAAGCACAAGGGTGATTTGTGCGCAAGGTTTTGAGTTTCGAGATAGAATCCGGGATAGTGACGTAGACTTCGAGGACATCAGATTTGGGAAACGTCTCATTGATCAGGATCTTGAGGCGCAGAAATTCAGGACATGTATGGGTGGCATGACCGACAATATTGCACAAAGCGCACTGGATAGCGCGCTTTGGCGGTTGAGGAGGGGTAAGGTTCATCGGGGCGGTTTGGTCCTGATTGGTTGCCCCCTTGCGAGCTTTGCCTTTCTTTCCTGGAGATGTCACCATAGGGGTAGGTTCCTGGGGAGGTGCGGGGGGCATGGTGGCAACGGAGGAAGCGAGGGGGACCGGTTGAACCGGTGTCAAAGCAAGATAGGGTTTGGGGTGATCGGGTGGGGTAGTGGCTGGAGGGTCAAGGTACCATACAGGTATACCCAGGGTCAGGTTGGGAAGAGAGAGGGTAGCCATAATAGGTACCGAGTACACTCTAGGGGGGGAATGAAGAACGGTATCTGACCGGAGGGGTAATGGCCAAGAGGAACGTCTCCGAGGTGGTTAAGGCCGGGAGGAACCGATCCAGAAGGATAGGGGGGTTCAGGGATACCAGCTGCAGGAGAAGGGCCAGAAGAAGGAGGTCTGGCTGGCTGAGATGAATGACTAGGAGAGGGTTGCGGTGGGCAAGGGTGAGTCTGAGGTTGCTGACTAGACGAAGCAGGTTGCTTAAGGGCAGCCCAAGACGATTACATCATGCAAACATTCGATAAGCTGGGATCAGAGATATGAGGAGGAGGGAGACCAGGGAAGGTTCCAAGCAGGGAGGAGTCTTTGTAGACACCGGGGGAGACACTGGTTAATGAATCGACGGTGTGCTTATTGGCTATAGAATATATGGTCGTCTCCGGGGAGGTCTGAGATGGTGGCTCATGATAAGTCAACTGGTCGATGGTGACTATCTGTCCATTGTGAGGAAAAGACATCTTGCGAAAAACTGCAGATGGGACAGCATACATGGCATAGGTGTAGCTTTGCCCCAATAGAATTTTGTAGTCTAGAGGGGTGTCGATGACTTTGACGTCAACGCAAACAGTCTTACCGGCAAGGGTGATAGGACAATTACGAAAAAGGCCAATGGGCTGGGAGGCATGGCCATCCCATGCTCGAAGGGTGATCGTGGAAGGGGCCAACTTAGGAGATCCGAGTTGCTTCCAAACCGAAACGGACATCACACAGGTGGATTCCCCCTCATCAATTATGCACCAAGAAACATGGGTATTTCAGATTTGACTAGGATTTGGAATGCAACAGAAGCAGGAAGAGGAGGATTTTTTTATTCATGGGTGTCAAAAAAAATCATTTGGTCATCAGCAGGATCTACAACGCCCACGGCAGATAGCAGAGCCTTCTTTGAGGAAATGGCAGCAGGAGATTGCGCCAAATCATCTACTATGCTATACGAATGAGCAGCTCGACTAGAATCATCATTTCGACGTAATGGTCCCTTGGGAATCTTCGTATGAACCTCAAATTTGGGTTGAGGGATATGTAAGGGACCATTGGATGTCGAAAGATGCTCTGTAGAACTGGAAGAAGGGGACTCGGGGGCAGAATGAGCGGAAGGCTTGGGGTACTGGTGAGCCCAAGTTTGAAGGTGAAGGTCGACGGTTGGGGATGGATCAGATTTCATCATGAGGATCTGGTAATTGGTGGAACCAAAAGGGGAAGGTTGAGTGGCGACCTGTCCGTGAGTGCCCTGTTGCTGGTTAGCAGTGTTAGGGTCAATACCTTGAGGATTGGGTCCGTGAGTACCAGGGGCAGATTGATTTGGATTGCCTCTCCGCCTTCTTTGAGAAGAAGGGGGATTAGTCACGCCCTGCTGTGCAAAGACTTTCCCTGGAGGGGGCTGTAGGTGCTGTTGCGGGGGTGGAGGAGGCAAGGGAGGGGGAAGCACATATGCTGGAGGAGCTGGCGCACCAGGCTGTAGATAATGATAATGGTTAGGTTGGGAAACATTGAGGTAAGCAGGAAGTTGGGAAAAAAGATGAGGCATGCCGTATCCTGGATACATGCTACCTAGAGGGGGAAAAGTGCTAGAGGTGCTGGCCCCTCCAGGAGGGAGACCATGGCCCATTGAGGTTGAGCATATGGATGAGAAAGGGCTCCAACGAAACTGTCGGCGGAATGAGATGCCCCCACAGCGTTAGCACCACTGGGCCTGGGGAGGTCAGGAAGGACAGTATAAACATAACCAGACTGAGCGTAGATCAGGTCATATTTCAGGGCTACTTGGAGGGCGGCTTCTTCGGTTTGAGGGAAATGGGAGGTGACGTCTTTTCTAATGGGAGGTAAGAGAGTGAGAAGGAACCAGTCCATATAAACTCGATCTTCGAAGGGGGGAGATTGACATAAGCTTCATCTTCTTCGTCATTCCTGGACATGAGTGGAAAGGCGGGTCGAAGAGGTTTGCTTGAAAAAAGTCAAAAGCTCTGTACCAGTATCGTATCAGAGAGGGAGCTGGAAATAGGATAAAAAGGCTTGGGCAATGGTCGCAAAGGTGGTATGCGAAGAGGTGGCTTGGTCAACATACCATTTAGAAGCTTCGCCGGTAAGTGTGCGTTGGAACAATCGAAGACGGATGGAATCATCGGTAATGGAATTGGAGGAACACCACATGTGGAAAGATCGGACATGGTTGGTTGGATCTTCTCCAGCTAGGACTTCAAACTTAGGGATGTCGGAGGGGAGCTTGGTTGGCATAGCATGACAACCAACATCATGTCGGATAGGGTCATTGATCAACTGATTGAAATCGGGGATGCTGAGGCCTGCCATGTATGGGAGCAAAGGTGCAGCCGAGGTAGTTCCTGTGGTGGTTCCGCTAGTAGTAGTCCTGGCATTAGGGCCGGGATTACCGCTATCGTTAGGCCCTAGACCAGACATAGTGAAGGTGATAGGGGGAGAACCAGAAGTAAAAGGAGAACCCAATGAATCATAAGAGGAGTCGGAGTGTGGACTCGAAGGAGGACTAACTCGACGACGGCAGGAAGGAGTAGGTCGACCGACCAGAAACTGAGGGCGAAGGCCAAGAATTCTCCGGGATGTGCGCTTTTGGGGCGCAATGGTGACAACACAAACACAACACGAGGGGAAGAAGAACGACCGACAAAGGCAGGGAGGTGCAGAATCAAGTGATTACAATGTCGAAAGAAGGGCAAAAAGGTGCAGTGTCAATTGATTTTAAATTATTTGCCTGGCGGTGTAAACCAGGCTCTTCTTCGCTTAGGGTGAGTGTGTGGCGTGCGTTAATTTTAATTTTTAAACCCTTTTCATTTTGAGAGCAAGAGAAAAAGTGTGCTGCGTAACTGAAAATAATGCTGCAAAAACAGTATATAATGCTGAAATAACAGAAAATTAACAGCTACTAGGGCATCGATCTAACCCAAGAAGGCGGGCCTCTCAAAAATAATCTAAGAGAGGGAAAAAATCTAGTCAAAACACACTAAAAAGAGGCCAACAGATCTAGGGTCAAAAGGGACAGGGATCTAAAGGAGAAAGCTGCTGAAAATAGGTGTAGATCATAGCCAAGAGGCAGAGGCAAGGTGGCTGGAAAAAAGGGGGAAAACATCAAAAAGCAGAAGGGGCAAGGAGGAGGCCCTAAAGGTAGATCCAAACAAATCTTCAGGAGGTGATTTGAAAGGGAGGAGAGCTGATTTAAAGGGATCTGAGAATGAGGTATTAGATCTGGAAAAGGGGGGGCTGAAACTCTGAAAAAACAGACCTGAAACAGATAAAAACTCTTCCACAAAAAATGGAGGGTACTGAAGCCCTAGGGGGCTATGTTCCCACTTAGATGAGCAAAACAGATCAGAAACAGGTCGAAACGGGCTGAGACAGAGGCTGGAAAACCCTGACAGAAGCTTCAGAAAAACCCAGAAAAATTGTAGAAAAACAGCAGAAAAATTGGCAGGTCGCAGGTTCTGACCTGTTTTCTGTGCAGGTCGCAGAAAATGGGCTGAAAAGTGCGACCTGGAGGACCAGGTCACAGTTTATGGGCTAAAAAGTGAGACCTGAAGCTCCGGGTGTCCCGGCGGCAGATTTCCAGAAAAGTTGTCGTCTCAATTGCGGCTGATGTCTGTCACCTGCGCAATAGGGCCAGAAACACGTGGAAGTTAGAAATTTTAATGTTTTAGGGTTTTATAGGTGAAAAACCACATGAAAATAGGAAAAAAAAAAGCTGAAAAGAAACCCTAGGGTTTGAAGTAGCTGGATATGCAGGAATATGAAAAACGACAGCGGTCGTAATTGAAAACCCGTGTGGAGTCGCCAATTGTTAGTATGAATCCTTTGTCGATGTGTACGAAAAAAGACCACTTTAGCTACACATAACTAATAGCCCTAACATCAAAAGTGGCTGCCAATATCTTCAGATCTGCAGTTAGTTGATCAAGACAAGAGCTGCAAAAAACCAGATCTATGCATAGAAAGACATTAAGCAATAAAAAGAAGGGTTTGCTCCATATATCCAATAGACAAGACAAGAACAATTTTTGAAAGAATATTTTGTATTAAGGGCACCTGGGAGGAAAACAAGAAGATGTTTCCAATTCTCCTCAATGGGATGGGTTCTTGGAAGTCCTCAGCACTTCAGATCTAGCATTTCTCTCTCCTGTTGGTGTAGAAAACCCAGACAAAGATAGAACTCAAAGGGAGCTCACACAGCAAATAATGGAAAATATGACAATTATAATGGCTCAAAGTCAGACCAAGAGTTTAGATCCAGAGTGATCTAATAGGCAACAAAAGGTGAAGAATGGTAGGAAAAACCCTCCTATTTATAACAAAATATTGGGTCATTCTAGATCTTGGTGCATGATTAAAATAACATTAACCAAATCTAGATCCACCTTTTATGAAATATTTTATTATATTTGTTGGAGGGAAAAAGTATTTGACTTGGGTCAAATTCCTTTATTTGTGAATAATAAATAAATAAATGATTTATTTATCATTTTAAGGAAGTGGTTGAAAGATAATCAAATAAATAATGGTTTATTTAATTATTTATTGGTGATTTAGTCATATTTAACAAGGAATATTATTTAAATAAGATTTAAATAATTATGCCTAGAAAATAATAAGATAAATAAAGATTTATCTAATTAATTTCTTTGTTTTGGGTTAAACATGACCATGAAAATCAAACAAATATAGGTTTGTTTAATATTTCCTTTTGGGGTTTCCTGTTTAGACCATAAACAACCTAATAAATGTGTTTTATTAAGTTATTTTACATAGTGAAAGCAATTTTACTTAGGGTAAAAATGGTGTTACATGGTGTACTTGGGTCCATCTAATGATAGAAGGTTAGATGACCAAAAAATGGTGTAACAATTATTATCATTTTTTAACCGTGAAATGAAATCAGCCACAACATTTTATTTACTAGGCCGATCTACAATTGTAATATCAAACTCTTGGAGTAACAATAACCATCTGGTAACTCGAGCATTTGTGACAGATTTGTTCATTAAATACTTAATATCCAAGTGATCAGTGTGGACAAAAGTAGAATTACCAGTGATGTAATGTCTAAATTTATTAATGGCATAAAGTACTGCAAGAAACTCCTTTTCGGTAACTGTATAATTAAGCTCAGCAGGGGTCATGTTCTTACTGATAAAATAGATAGCATAAGGAAGATGATTTTCCTCTTGTCCCAGGACAACTCCAATTGCAGTGTCTGAAGCATCAGAAGATATATGAAAGGGGAGGGCCCAATCAGGTCCTCTCAAAATAGGAGCAATAGATAACCGATTCTTGAGTTCTTCAAAGGCTTTCTGACAAAGATTAGTCCACTTAAATTCAACATTTTTCATAAGCAACACAAATAATGGATAAGATATCTTAGAAAAATCTTTAATAAATCTTCTGTAGTATCCAGCATGTCCTAGAAAAATTCTCACGTTAGTTTGTGTTTTAGGAATAGGAAGATTCTGAATGACCAGTATTTTGGATGGGTCTACCTGAATGCCTTGAGATGAAATAAAATTTCCAAGCACTACTCCTTCACTCATCATCATATGACATTTTTCAGTACTTAGGAAGAGGTGAGCTTGTACACAACGTTTAAGTACCTTCTCAAGATTTTGTAATGCATCTTCAAAAGACACACCATAAGGAGTAAAATTATCCATAAATATTTCCATAGAGTCATTCATCATATCAGAAAATATTCCTATAACAGCCCTCTGAAATGTTGCTGGTGCATTACATAGTCCAAATGGAAGAACTCTATAAGAAAAATTTCCCCAAGGACTAGTAAAAGTGGTCTTGTCTTGGTCTTGGGGTGCAATTCTAATTTGGTTATACCCACTAAATCCATCTAGAAAAGAAAAGAATTTATTTCCTGACAGACTATCCAACACCTGATCAATGAAAGGTAAAGGAAAGTGGTCCTTTTGAGTAGCTTTGTTTAAGGCTTTGTAATCAACACACACTCTCCATTTCCTATTTTTCTTAGGGACTATTACCAATGGGGAAACCCATTCACTGTCATATATGGGGTATATAAATCCTACATTAAGAAATTTTTGAAGTTCTTCTTTAACAATCTCTCTTAAATTAGGGTTCATTCGTCTTTGGGGTTGACAGACTGGTCGGCACCATTCTTTAATATAAATTTGGTGAGTACATAGTTCAGAAGAGATTCCCTTCATATCCATGTAATCCCATGCGAATGCTTCCTTATTTTCAAGTAATAACTTCATTAAATGTTGTGTTTCAGCAACTGTTATATCAGGATTTATATTTAATGTTTTTCCAGGTTCGATTTGCACTATTATGCTTTTAGATGAGATGGTGGTTAATGTCTGAGATAAATCTTCCGATTCAATCTTTTCCTGGGTATCCGTTTCAAAAAGTGCAGTCAATTGATTGTGTGTTTCAGCAATTACAGAGGAAGGTTCACAAATAAATTATTAATTATTTCATCCTTTGTATTGTCTTTAAGAGTTAAGGCTTGTCCGATAGTTAAAATGGGTTGAATAGCATTATCATCATAATGCATCCACACAGAATTTTCATTATTAATCACGGCTGTAGCATGAAGATAAAGAGTAAGTTGTTTAGTTTCATAACCATTAGAAATTGTCATTGAACCAGATCTGTAGCTGATAAAGGCATCAGCTATGGCTAGCCATGGCCTTCCTAGAATTAAAGGGTGTCCCCCCAGCTTTTTTTTAGTTTGTAATACCACAAAATCAGCTGGGTAATTCTAGGATTCAACCGAGATAACTAGATCTTCAACAACTCCTTCTGGTTTAATTGTAGAACGGTCAGCTAACTCTAGGATGGTTGGTGTATCTCTAATTGTGTTATTCAGCTGTAAAAACTGTGAAGTTTCAAGAGTCATAATGTTTATTGCAGCACCTAGATCTACCAGAACTTGAGGAATTATTTTTTTACCAATTTGAACTGTCACAGTAGGATGGCCGGGGTCACCATATTTCACAGGAGGGGTTTTTTCGAACATTAATGCAGATAAATCACCCATAACATGAACTGTAAGGGGGTCTTTAGTCTTCCTACCAGGTTTCTTAACACAAATTTCCCTTATGGTTCTGGCATAAATTGGTACATCTCTTAGTGCCTGTAAAAGTGGAATTTTAACATACAATTTTTTCAATTCCCCTAAAAGATTAAAAGCAGGTGTTTCAGGCGTTTTAGTTAAAACTAAATGCTCGGGGAATGGTGGCTCTGTTATTTCAATACCCTTGTTAGAGGGTGGTTGTGCTTTTTTTATGTTTCTTAGTTTCCTCTTTATCAGAATCAGAAGAGGTTATATCATCGATGATAGGTTCTACTATTTTCCTGGATCTCAAATGAATATCATTACATTTCATTGTAGGAAATGTAGGCTGATTCTAAATATCAATGACTTCCACAACTTTATTATTGGGGTTAGGATTTGGTTGCAAAGGTAGCTGGGGTCTCATTTGATTATTTGGTGGAGCATTTGATTGTATAGGAAGTGGTTGTTGAAATTGAGGAAATTGATTTGGATACGAGAGTTGTTGGCTTCTCCAATTTGAATTCCATGGATTAAAATAAGATGGATGTTTTGGGGGCCAAGGATTCCACATTGCAGGATCAACAAAGGGAGGGTTTGTTTGTTGCATGGGTGGGTAGTTCATCTGATTAAAGGGTGGTTATTGAATTTGATTAAAGGGAGGGTAATTTGTCTGACTGAAAGTAGAATAATTATTCCAACGATTAAATGGCATACTGGAATTCATACCTTGTCCTTTTGGTTGCCATTGTCTTATTTGTGTTAGAAGGTAAACTGCTTCAGCTTCTTCTTCCGTTGGTTGCAATGCTGCCTTTATTCCTGGTAGAGAGGGAAATTGTTGTGTTTCATGATATTTCTCACAAAGGGTGCAGATTTGTATTTTAACCAATGGGCATTCCCTTAGTGGATGTTTGTCTGTGAATTTAGGGCAAAAGACAACCAGAGCTGCTTCTGCTTCAGCCTGCTTCTTTTTAACCTGTAAGGTTTCAATTTTTGAAGAAAAAGAGCTTAACATCTCAGTTTTAAATTCTTCAAGTAAATTACCTATTTTAGCTCTTGTTGCTCCCCCACTGGCTAGTTTCTGAACTCTTGAATAGGTGGGATCTCTGTTACTTACTCTGTTCCTTGCAACTCCTCTTGAACATCTTTTACAGAGTTCAACAATCTCATCATAAGATTCTTTAGATATATCTCCCTTGCCAAGCATGTTTAACATGTCTAAACAATCATCCCTTAATCCTCTAAGTAATATTGTTTTACGAATTTCTTTACTTACATTCGGATGATCAGATCTCTGCAGATTATACTGCAACCTTTCCACATAGTCCTCCAGATTCTCATCCGGCTTTTGTGCCATGTTGAATAGTTCCTCCCTCTTTTCTCTTGTCCGACAATAGTCTTGATATTTAAGCAGAAATTTCTGTTTCATCTTTTCCCATGTTGTGATTACCTAAATTCCAAGGCTCATGAACCATCTCAAAGCATTTCCTTTTAATGTTGCTGGAAATAGTTTCAACTTCTGAGCATTAGTAACATAATCATAACTTCTGCATAATATATCAAATTCAAAAATAAATTCATCCGGATATTCAAAGGATAAACCATGGAAGTTGGGTAAAGCTGACAATGGAATATTCTTCATAGGAGTTGTCCTCTAGGGAGATCACTGATAGGAAATCTAAAGGTAGAGAGAGAATTTTCATCCCTTCCTTCTCCTTCAGGATCTACATGTCCTCCACCAAAGAATTCTTCATTGTTTCCTTCTATTGGATGTTATCCTACTGCACTTGCTCGATCCTCAAAATCTTCTACTGGATCCTCAATTTTTTCCACTAGTCGTTCCTCAACGTGCTCTGCTGATTTGCTAGCACTTTCTTCTGATTCTCCAGCACTGGCTGCTGGTTCTTTAATATATGTTACTGGTTCCTCTATGTTTTCAGGGCTCACAACTTCTTCTATTTTGTAATATGATTGAGGGGAGCGTTGAGGTTCTGGTCTTCAAGAACTTAATCTCTGTGATGATTCAGCCTTTGATATGATTTCGTCAATAAAAGTCTTTCTTCCTCCTCTTCCTTTTCCCTTTCCACCTGTAGGGTTAGTTTTCTTCTGGGTTCCGCGTCCTCTCATACAATCTGCACATCTAGAAAGAAAATATCACTACTTTTGAAATCTATAATTGCCTTCCCTGGCAACGGCGGAAAAATTTTGGTCGCTTTAATTTTTTTAACAATTCAAGCACCACATAAATTGTCAACCCGGGAAGGTCTGTTTATTCCAAAGACAATCACGCACTGGATATGCTCAATTCCAAAAGCAAGGTAATGTTGTAGTAGAAGTCACACAATTATCAATCATACAAATCTAACTATTCACACCCCACTTTAATAAAGCTGAAGCCTACTTATGTTACAGCAAAAGAAATTCCTCTATTGCATCCTTTCATTAAAAGAATTCTAGGTAAATATAATGAAAGAAAATCACCCTGCAGGAAAGGAAATCAATCAACCATAACAGGAAAGGAAATCAATCAACCATAACAGGGAACAAGACCCTATTTCCTCCAAACATGAATCTTTAGCACCTATTTCCTAACACTAATCACACTGTAGAAAAATATTAATCCAAGGAAAACAGGACCCTATTCCCATGAGCAGGAACCTTCAGCACCTGTTTCCTGATATCAATCACACTGCAGAAAAAGAGAATCAACCTACGGGGAACAGGACCCTATTCCTCCAAACAGGAATCTTTAGCACCTGTTTCCCGATATCAATCACACATTCAAACAAATAACGGAAAAATATCTCTTGGCTTCTTTAAGAGTGAATGATATGGAACTAATGCAGTGTTAAAGAAAACAGAGTGCTTAAAGTACTACAAAACTGTGTAAATGATTCTTCAGCAAACAGAGTTAAATTAAGGTGAAAATAACATAAATAAGTTAAAAAATGCGGGAGCTACCAGGTGAATCTTGTGATGAAGGCGGGCCCTTTCCTTCTCACAAGATTCCCCAGAGGAAAGAGTTAAATTGAAACGCTCAAAAGAAACCTTTATTCATCTGTCAAAAAGGAATGATACATTACAATGGAGTCTTGCTCCTTTCCGCTCAAAAATAATGTCTCTCCTGCAGTCTCTAACTCCCATTCTAATGATGATGTCTCCTCTTTTTAAAGAGGAGACATATATTATAGTTACATCAGAGAAATCATATTTTTATCCAAATCTATTCTTCTATCTTAAAACAGGGTCTTTCTATTCTTCCATAGCAGAATAGTGTTACAACAGATACAAAAATACTGGCTTCAGAACAATCCGTGTAAAAAATTTCCTTGCTTGTCTTCGTATTGTTGCCATCATTCCTGAAATACTCTTTGGAAATCTCAAATCATGAGTAGTGACGAAATTTACGTGCCCGCTGACTGTTTCAGCAACAGATTTGATTGTTTCAGCAACGGAGTCGGTTGTTTCAGCAATGGCCGATTGTTTCAGCAACAGCACGTTCCTTATCATAAATTATCTGCGATTTTTTAGACTTGTGTTAGCAACTATATACCTTCGATTAATGATGAAATATAAGAGTAATGTGGAATTATATATAAAACAGATTAAACATATAGTAAAGAGAAGGATTTCATATACCTTTGGGTAAAATGGATGAAAATGATAATGTAACCTTTTTACATATAGCTATAAAGAGTAAAGTGGTGTCAAAATGTATGTCAAAAATGGTACATTGTGAGGTCCTAACACTCTTCTTCTACTTTTCCTGGTAGTCAAAGGCCTTCTGGGTTTCCTTATGACTAACTTGAATCTCAAATTTGTGAGTGCCCTAGTTAACTTTTTATTTTTCTTCTTCAATTTTTCATTGGCCTTGTACAACTTTTGCATTTGTAGAGACAGAGTTGAATTCATATCAGTTTTCAGTTTAAACTTCTCTCTCAGAATTTCATTCTCATTCTTGATATGTCTGTTGAGTATTTCTAACTCATATTTATCTCTCCTTAGGATATCAACTGCAGATTTTGGTGGACTAGGAGTTCTGTCTCTACTTTCTGAAGCTCTTTTCTCTAATGTATCAACATAGTTGTAAATTTCTTGCTGTGCTGGGTCTATTTCAGGAGCTCCTTCATCAAAATCCTCCTCAGTAGGTGTTTCTTCATCCTCTATGTTTATGACTTCAGTTTGTTTAACCTTTGTTTTCTTTAGTATCCCTCTAAGTCTGTGGCTCCTTCTTGGTTGAGATGGTCCTTCTCCTTTCTCTCTGGAAAATTTTCTTATTATCCTCTCTTTCTTAAGTTGCTTCCTAATCTGAGCCAATTTCTCAGAGATCATTTCTTCACTACCTTCTTGTATTGTTTTACTAGTTTCAGTTTTGGAGGTTTTCCATCTTCTGCTTCTTTTTGTAGGTTTGTCTTCAGGTGGAGGTTCCTTGGGTTCTTCAAAGTGATTTCTCACTAAGAACTCTTCCCAATTATCTCCCATTTTTCTCAAATGATGCTCAACAAAAATTTTGACTAAAACATGGTGGTATAAGGTTGTTTCTAGAAATTGAACTCTCTTTTGAACACTTGAGGCCATTTTCTTTAAACTATGAAGCAAGAAAAAGGGAAAATTGAGTTCTTCTTCTAGGAAATGCATTATCAACCGAATATGATAAACATAGAAGGTACCATATCTTCCTGCACAAGTGATGAATTTTTGCAAGATAAGCAACGTGTTCCTCCATTTTTTCTTTAGTGCGGAGCTGGGGATACCCTTTTTAAAAATGGAAACATCCATACCTAGTGACTTGAGTATCTGCTTCCATGCCTCGTTATGAAATTCTCTATTCTTGAACCACATTTCTCCTTGTCTGGGAAATTCTATTGCTTCTACAATGGAGGCTTCTGTAATGGTGAATTTAATATCTCCTATCTCAACCTCAGCTCCATTGAAGGACCGTGAAAACATTTTAGTCACCTCTTTGTGAAAACCATTGAATTTTTCAAAGAATTACAACCACCCTGCTTGTTGTAACATTTCTCTGATTTGAGGATAACCTTCTAAGTACTTAGTTCCAACCGGTTCGGCACTCACTATGAGACCCATAACTTCTCTTTCCAGCCTTCAAATTGTTTCTCCTCTGTTCACGGTGACAATGGCTGTTATAGAGATGTTTTTGTCCCACAGATGTTTCCTCTGTTTTATAGACTGAAATCGTTAAGAGTTGGCTACGGGAAAGAATGATATGGAGTGATTACGGAATGAATATAATGAGGTGAGGATGATGTATATGAGTTGAAATATATCACGGAAGAAAATACCGCGAAGATATTTTGTAACGAATTCAAAAATCATCATTAAATGCTTTGGCCTAGTAACATGACTAATTCAATCACTTCAGCACTTTAACCGTTTAGATTTTTAAATGATGATCGGATATGGAATTTGAAATGGTGGAATAGAAGGAGTTTTATCCAAATTTTCTATGGGAGGTTTGTTAGGAATGATCAAAAAAATTAATTAAAACAACTTTTTGAATTATTCATAACTTAACTATACTAAAATTTTTCATGATATGTCATTATAATCAAAACTTTTACCTTCACCTTTTCTCTGATTTTTGTGATATTTATATGCTTTGTTCTCCCCTGAAAATCATTAATTTTTGAGTTTTCATAACTCCCTTGATTTTTCTTGTTGTCATGGATATGTAGGATCATTTTATTGCAGATCAGGTGATTACTGGATAGTGCTTTCAGGATCTCTGGCTGGCTGCAGAATGTCTAACTGATTGCAGAATGTACCTGTAGAAGACTTGAAACATGAAATGGAATGGTTTGGAGCATGAATGGAATGTTGTATGGAATGGGTGAAGATGGATAGTAAAATATGGTGTAATGGAATATGAATGAAGTGAATAATGGAGTCGAATGGATCACAACTTATGAAATGGAGTGAAGTATGAGAAGTGGCCTGCAATTCATGATATGTTTTATTCAATTGCAGAAAAACATCATACTTAAAAATATGGGATGGAAATGAGGTGGACCATGGGGTGAAATGAATGAAGTGTGGATGAATAAATGAAATGGAGTATAGATGAATGAATGAAACAGAATATGGATGGATGAAATGAGATGGACCATAAGTGAAATGGATCTGCACTTATGATTTTGTAACAACTGCTTGCAGAAAAAGAACAAATTTGAAAAGCTAAAGTGTCAGAAAGATTCTGATTTTCACTCTACCTTTTCTGTATAAACATGCTAATCAGTGATTAGTTTTCATGTTTATACTTTTTTTTTTTTTTCAATAAAGTGACTTCAGAAAATTCAATTAAGTTGATGAAGAAGAAAGATTCTTCTTCATTAACTTCACATCACTGTTTTCCTGGAACTTCTTGACAAATTCTTCTCTTGAGAGTGGTTTGTGATGCAGCTTCAATCTATGACCATTCACAAGAAAAGTGACCTCTTCTTCATCTATTGTCTTGATTTTTACTGCTCCATTGTCAAAAAATTTAACAATTTCATATGGCCCAAGACAATGTGTTTGAAATTTACCTTGAAAATCCTTGAATTTTGAATCAAACAAGAGAGCCCATTCACCTTCTTTGAACTTCTTCTCTTTGATGTACTTGTCATGCCATCTAGTCCTTTGCTGTTGGACTAGACTTGTTTTCTGAACTGCATCTTGTCTAATCTCATCCAATTCATTAATCTGCTCCAATCTATGCTTTTGTGCCTCCGTTAAATCAAGTCCTAGCTGAACTGCCATTTTGAAAGTTTGAATCTGGAACTCTATGGGAAACAAAACTTGCTTTCCATAAATAAGTTCATAAGGAGTATGGCCTGTTGTGTTTCTCCATGTAGTTCTATAGGCCCACAAGGCTTCAGGAAGCCTATCTACCCAATCTCTTCTATGTAAATGAACAGTCTTTGTTAGGATCCCTTCAATGAACTTATTAGTAGATTCCACTTGACCATTTGCTTGTGGATGATAGGGAGTAGATTTTATGTGTCTGATTTTGTACCTCTCCATCATTTGTTCCACTAGCCTTGATGTGAATTGAGCTCCTTGATCTGTAACAATTTCCCTTGGGACACCAAAACGAGTAAAAATATCCTCAAAAAGAAAATTAACTACAAATGCTTCAGTAGCAAAAAGTAATGGCTTGGCCTCTACCCATTTGGTAACATAATCAGTGAAAACTAATATATATCTCTTTTGTCTTGATGGAGGACTAATAGGTCCTACAAAATCCAAAGCCCATTTTTCAAAAGGTTCAATGTGTACCTGAGGTTGTAATGGCATCTCACTTGAAGGAGAAGGCTTCCCTACCCTTTGGCAACTGTCACACCTTTTGACATACTCTTTAGCATCTTTAAACAAGGATGGCCAATAATATCCTAAATGAAGGATCTTATAGGCTGTCCTCTTATCAGCAAAGTGTCCGCCACAAGGTTCATCATGACATGCTTTGATAATCTCAGGCATCTCATCTTCCCGAACACATCTCCTAATGATAAAATCTGGACCAGTCTTGTACAACTCATTAGCAACCCATGAATATTTTGCACTGTCATGAATGATTTTTCTTTTGTCTCTTGCATTCATTATTGAAGGAAATTTTCCTAAAACTAAATAATTAGCAATGTCAGCAAACCAAGGAGTCTGAGTAGAAATTGAAAAAAGATATTCATCAGGAAATTGATCTTCAATTGGAGTGTCATCTTTGATGTTTTGGAGTCTAGATAGGAAATCAGCTACTGTGTTTTGTTTTCCAGGCCTATCTAGAATGGTAATGTTGAATTCTTGTAAAAGCAATAACCATCTAATGACTCTGCCATTAGTAATTGATTTGTTCATTAGGTATATAATTGCAGAATGATCTGTGTGAACAAAAGTTTCATAGCCTATTATATAGTGTCTGAATTTGTTTATGGCATGAAAAATAGCTAAAAACTCTTTTTCAGTTACAGTATAGTTTAACTCTGAAGGAGTCAAATTTTTACTGGTATAGTAGATGGCATAAGGAATCAGGTCTTTTTGTCCCAATACTGCTCCTAGAGTTGTATCTGAGGCATCTGTTGAAATATGAAAAGGTAACTTCTAGTTAGGTCCCCTTAAAATAGGTGCTTCAGAAATTTTTGTTTTCAGGGTCTCAAAGGCTAACTAGCAATCAGAATTCCATTTGAATTCAAAGTCTTTGGTAAGTAATTTGAAGAGTGGAGATGCTATCTTGGTGAAGTTTTCTATAAATCTTCGATAATATCCTGTAAATCCTAGAAAACTCCTAACATCTTTTTGACAACTTGGAATAGATAAGTTAGAGATGACTTCAAATTTTGACTCATCAACTCTAATCCCATCCCCTAAAATGTGATGTCCTAAAACAATTCCTTCAGTAAACATCATAAAACACTTCTCATGACTAAGTGAAAGATTTTCTTATTTACATCTTTTTAAAACTTTTTCCAAGTTTGCTAAGGCTTCTTCAAATGTGTTTCCATAAACCGTGAAATCATCCATATATACCTCTACACAATCATGTATTAGATCCGAAAAGATTCCTAATACTACCCTTTGAAATGTTGCAGGTGCATTGCATAATCCAAATGGCAATACTCGGTAAGCATAGGTACCCCAAGGGCAGGTAAATATGGTTTTGTCTTGATCCTCAAGTGCTACTTTAATTTGATTATAACCACTAAACCCATCTAGAAATGAGAAGTACTTTTTGCCAGCTAAGGTATCTAACACCTGATTTATCAAAGGTAGGGGGAAATGATATTTAAGAGTAGCTTTGTTTAATTCTCGGTAGTCAATACATACCCTCCATTTACCATTTTTATTTGGCACAATTACCAAAGGAGAAACCCACTGATTATCTGAAATAGGATAGATAAAGTTGACATTCAACAATTTCTGCAATTCTTCTTTAACAATCTCCCTAAGATTTGGATTCATCCGTCTTTGAGGTTGTCTGATTGGTTTAAAATTTTCCTCTATGTAGATGTGATGAGTGCAAGTCTTGGGGCTTATCCCTTTCATATCAGTGTACTCCCATGCATATGCAGAAGAATGTCTCTGTAAGATCTTGGCTAGCTCTTCTTGTTGAGATTTTTCTAGGTTCTTGTTTATGTTTAAAGTTTTGCCTGGAAATATCTCACTTGTAGAGCTGCCAAATTTATCCATAGAATGAAGAGACATCTGTCTTGATGATAAAAACTGAATGTTTGATTCTTCTTGAAATTTTTCATGTTTTTATTCCGAAGAGGATTCAAAGTTTTCTAAAGTATTCAGAATTTGACTATCTTCACTAATTTCTGAAATTGTGAAGAGAGGTTGTAAATATTCTTCATCCTCTATCCATTGAGTATCATCTAAATCTGTAATTGTCCTTGCTGTAGGATACAAAGTGAATTTATTAGTTGAACTACCATCAGAGATATACATATCACCGAATCTACAACTAATGAAAGCATCAGTTGTAGCTAACCAAGGTCTTCCTAATATAATAGGATGTCCTCCTAGATTATTCTTAGGAGTTAGGATCATGAAATCCACAGGGTACTCCCAAGAATCTAGGGACACTAGAATATCTTCTATTACCCCATCAGGTTTGATCACAGATCTATCTACTAATTGTAATAATGTGGGTGTAAAGAGAAGATTAGGAAGTTTCAGTTTATCCATGATTTGTCTACTCATAATATTGATTGCTGCTCCTAAATCAATGAGTGTGTTTTGGATCTCAATTCAATTGATGTGAATTTTAACAACTGGATATCCTGGGTCTAGATGCTTTGGAATAGAGATCTTACCCATCGTGATATCTGCTATTTTTCCTGCGAGTTGAATTTTATTTGTCTCTCTTATTCTTTTTCTTGTTTTATTCATGCTCAACTCCTTTATTGTCTTTTCTAAATTGGAATTTCCTTGATAGCTTGTAATAATGGAATCTTAATACAGACATTTCTCATCTCATCTAGGAAATCATAATTAGGCACCATAATTTGTTTTTCTACACCTCTATCAATTTGTAATCTTTCTAGAAAGGGAGGTGTAGGAGTGGATGTTGATGGTTACTCTAATATAGGAGTTGAAATTATTGGTTCTTTTTGTTTTGGTTTTTCAATGTTTGGATCCTGAAAAGATGTGTCTTCTTCAATACTTTTATTTTTCCATAGAGAATCTTCCTCAGAGTCGTCTTGTTCTTGTATGATCACAGAAGGTTTCCTCTTTTCAAGTATTCTTCCAGACCTAAGTTGAACATCACTAAGGTCTATAGGAGTAACTAAATAAGTTGGAAACTGTTGGCCTTCTTTCATGTATGTATTCTGAGGATTTTTATTGTTGGGGTTTGGTATGGGTTGAGCAGGCAACTGATTTGATTTCTGAGGAAATGGTAATGGAAGTGGTTTATTTTGATGTTGTGGGTTTTGAGGATTCTGTTGAGGACTTTGTTGAGGATTTTGAGGAGAAAAATGTGGGTATGGTGGATAGGATGGTGGATATTGATAGTACTGGGAGTATCTTCCATAGGGATTTTGTGCTCCTCATGCCCAAGCTTGAGATTGATTTTGAAATTGGGGCCAAGGTTGCTACCAAGAATTTCAATTTAGTGGAGGTTGATTATACAATTGATCATGGAATCCTTGTGTTTGAGGTCCTTGCCAAGGCCTTCTAGAGACAAAATTGAGAGATTCTGTGGAATTTGTAGGAGTTTCCTCTTGAAAGACAGCTTTAAGACCAGGAAGTGAAGGAAATCTCTTGGTTTCATGTTTTTCTGAACAAATTAGATAGGTTTCTACAACTTTTTCATCCAAAGGACATTCTCTCAAGGCATGCTTCTTTCTACATTTGGGACAAAAGATGGCTAAGGCATCAGATTTAGCTTTTTTCTTGTTTTGTAACTTAAGGGTGTCTATTTGTTCACTAAGACTCCATAAGATGTCAGATTTGAATTCATCAAGAATATGCCCTATCTCTTCCCTACTTAGTGTCCCAGAAGCAGAATTACTTTCCCTTGCAAGAGCAGGGTCTCTTGGACCTTTTACAGTTTTGGATTTCCCTCTTGAAAGGTTGATACATAACTCAGATATTTCGGGTAATGTGAGCTGATATATATCCCATTTTCCCATCATTTTAGGGATATCCATCCATTCATCCCTAATTTTCTTCAACAAGAGAGCTTTTAAGGTGTCTTGATCTAAGTTCTCCATTTTTTCTCTTTTGATGTTGTAATGAAATCTCTCCAACAAATCTTCCAGGTTTTCATCTTCTTTTTGTATCATCTTGAACACTTCCTCCTTATGATTTACCGGCATACAATAATCCAAATACCTCTCTAGAAATTCTTGTTTCATATCTTCCCATGTCCTAATAGACCTGTTGATCAAACTCATAAACCACTTCAATGCTGCTCCTTTCAATGTTGAAGGAAATAGTTTAAGTTTTTGAGCATATTGTAAGTAGTCATAAGTTCTACATAGGACTTCAAATTCAAATAGGAAGGTTTCAGGATCTTCAATTTTAAGTCCATAGAAGTTTGGAAGGACAGAGGGTGAAATGTTTTTCATAGTTGTATTGGTTTATTCATCTACTATAGGAAACCCAAAAGAGATTCCCATTTCTCTTCTACCTTTTCCTCTACCTCTACCTCTACCCCCTCCAAATAACGTGTGTTATCCATTAAAGACTCCTCCTCCCCCTTCTTCTTCCATAGTTGATTCTTCTGTGGAAGTGGAAAAGTTTGTGTCTCTAGCAGGGGTCCTTGAATCTTCTTCTAAGACGGGTTCAGTGGATGAAGTGGAAGGTATTTCTAATGGAATATCTAATCTTAAGTCTTCTGTAAGTCTAGGATCAGTAAAGGATGGAATGTGGGTCTGAGTTGGAGGTGTGCTGGCTCTTGGTCTAGGTGAAATAAGAGGTGTTCTAGGATTCAAGCTTCTGCTTCTGCTTCTTATGAATCTACCCCTTGAGTCTCTCTCTCTAAGCATATCATTGTTTTTGGGAGTTAAGAAACAAGGCTACCTAGTTACACTCCCCCGGCAACAGCACCAAAATGTTTGTGCTCAACTTAGTGTTCCTAAATTGAGTTCATTAATTGTCAACCAGGGGTAGCAAACTGCTGAAGTGTGGTGCACTATATGTGCCTAGGTATTTGTTTCTCACTACGTTGTGTTTAGTATTTTATGATGTTTTTGGTTTTATGGTTTTATGTTTGAAAAGGGAAAGAAATAAGTGCTGGTGAAAAGAAGCTATTGGTTATATTAAAACAGAACAAAGCCTAAACTATGGATGGCAAACAACAAATGAAAATCTTGATAACAACTTCATTGCAAGGAAATAAATCACAACATGAGCTTGAAATTATCCAATTCATTCATTAAAGGTGTGTTGGATGAGCTTGATAAATGGACAAGTTAAGTGTAAATGAAGTTCTCCTAAATAAACAATCAACTCACAATATTACAAAAAAAATGATTATTTGTAACACAGTAAGGTTTCTATTCTAGATTAACCTATGATGTTGAAGTTACCCTATTCTGCAACTTGACTTATCAGTACTAGGCCTCATTCAGAAGTTTAGAGATTTTCTAGAATAATGTTTGGGAAAAAGGCTATAGGTGAATTTGTAAAGGATTTATAGAATAATCAAAGCCTTAAACTGATATTACTGACCCCTGTTCATGTGATGATGTATCAATATAAATTCAGAACAAAAGTAAGTTGTAAATAATGAAGGCCGAGAGACTAATTTTCACAACTAGTACTACTTGAAATACAATGGATAACACTAGGCTAGAACACGGTCTATCAATCTTAAAATACAATGACTACAGCTAAACTAGAATGCCATTAATCTTTTCTTGAAACAAAATGAACTGATACTGAACTAGAGTGCTACTAATCTACTTGAAGTAAAGTGAACGGAGTTAAACTAGAATGCCATTATCAAACTTGAAATATAGTGACAGAGCTGAACTAAATGCAATCAACCTCCGGAGTGTTATAACTAAATTAACATGCAACTAGTCTATGGAATTCTACAGCCCATCTTGTTCAATATGAATGATATTCTGGAAGAGTTTGTAAAAACAAGTCTGGTTGTATTATTCAATGCAATTAAACATAAACATAAGATTTGAAAGCAAATATAACTAGGATCTAAGATACCACAACTGTTTCTTATTTATTGTTAATGATGTTTTGGAAGATTTTGTATGAGTAAGACCGCCTATGACACTTAGTGTAAACAAGAATAAATCATAAAATTCGAAAAGAAATGCAACTAAAATCTACAACACCACAGCTATGCCTTATTCATCATGATGATATTTTGGAAGAGTTTATAAGAGTAAGTCTAGCTGTGATGATTAATGTAAACAAGTATGAAACATAACTTATGAAAAACGAGACTAAAATACTTATCTAAACCGTATGAACAAAGCTACTCAGGTAGCAGGGGCCCTCTACCATCGGATTAGCATGCAAAATCTAATTCAATATTGACTCAGCGCTTTCAATAAAGTGATGCTTCTTTCATTAAAAGAGAAATTACTTCAAAACAGAGTGTTTTCAGACTTCTGAAATCTAGCAATCAAACACAAAATCTAACCTTGTCCCTCGGTTTCCCGAGCCATATTTATAACAAAATTACATAACTGTCTTGAGATAACCTAGGGATAATTGTCTTTCCAAATAAAAATCAAACTATGACTTTGATAGTGGTCTCGTAATATGATTAAGGACATGTGGACTGTCCTTGTCCTATTAGGAGTCTATCTCCTAGTTTTAGTTCCCAAGTGCATAACCACCTACAGAATTCCGTTCAAACTTCGTGGAGAGCAAAAAATGATGAGGGAATGATTCGGAATACAACCATATGTGTTTTTCTCTGAGATGACACCTGGAACCTGTGTAGACATGAAGACAGCTGCAGAATTGGAAATTAGCTACAGAATGTCTACATTCTGTAGCTAGATCTAGTTCAAAAAGTACTACAATGACAAAATCATAAAAACATAGCAAGTTAGTCATGATATACATTCTTAAAGAAATTTTAATTAATTCTATTGATCATTTGAGCCTGTAATTAATAAGGGACAAAGGAAATGGAGTGGAATATGGTGGAAGAAAGAACATCTTTAGAGCTCAACAACTATAACCTAACCTTAAACTTTACCAAACCCTTAACATTAACCTTAACCTTAAACTTTATTTAACCTTAACATTGACCTTAACCTTAACCTTAATTGTAACCATAACCTTACCTTAACCTAACCTAACCTTAACCTTCACCTTACCCTTAACCTTAAACTTAACATTGACCTTAACTATAACCTAACCCTAACCTTGACCAAACCCTTAACCTTAACCTTAACCTAACATTAACCTTGACTCTACCCTTAACCTAACCTTAACCTTAACCTAAACTTAATCTTAACTTTACCATAACCTTGAATTTACCCTTAACCTAACTTTAAGCTTAAGCTTAACCTTATCTTAACCTTAACCTAACCTTAACCTTAACCTTAACCTAACTATAACCTTACCTTAACCTAACTTAACCTTAACCTTGACCTTAACCTTAACCTTAACTTTAAATTTACCCTAACCATAAGGGTTTGTTCAGGTTAATGTTAATGTTAAGGTAAGGGTAAGGGTAAGGTAAAGGTTAAGACCCGTAATCGTTAAGTTTAACGTTAAGGTTAAGGTTATAGTTAAGGTCAAGGTTAAGGTTAAGGTTAAGGTTAAAGTTAGGTAAATGTTAATGTTAAGGGTAAGTCATAGTGAAGGTTAATGTTAAGACCCATAACCTTAAACCTTAACCTTAACCTGACCTTAACCTTAACCTTATCTTAACATTAACCTTAACTTTAAGCTAACTATAACCTCACCTTAACCTAACCTTAACATTTACCTAACCTTAACCTTAACATTAACCTTAACCTAAATAACTGTTAACCCTAACCTTAACCCTAACCTTAACCTTAACCTAACCTTAGCCTTAACTTGACCCTTAACCTTAATGTTAACCTTAACCTTCGCATAACCATAACCTTAACCTTAACCTTAACTATACCCTAACCTTGACCTTGACCAAACCCTTAATCTTAACCTTAACCTTAACCATAAGCTTAACCATAACCTTAACCTTCCCATAACCTTAACCTTACCCTTAACATAACCTTAACCTTATCTTAACCTTAACCTAACCTTAACATTAACTTTACCTTAACCTTGAATTTACCCTTAACCTTAGGGTTAAGGTTAGGGGAAGGTTAATGTTAAGGTTAAGGTTAAGGTTAGGGTTACGTTATAGTTAAGGTCAAGGTTAAGGTTAAGGGTAAGGTTATATTTAGGTTAAGGTTAAGGTTAAGGTTAGGTTAAAGTTAAGATGAGGTTAAGATTAGGTGAAGGTTAAGGTTAAGTTAAGGTTAATATTACGTTAAGGGTAAAGTTAAGGTTAAGTTTAGGTTAAGGTTAAGGTTAGGTTAAGGTCAAGGTTAAGTTTAAGGTTAAGGGTAAGCTTAAGGTTAAGGTTAAGGTTACGAGTTTGGTCAGGTTAAGGTTAAGGTTAATGTTAAGTGTAAGGTTAAGATCAAGGTTAAGGTTACGTTAAGGGTAAATTCAAGGTTAAGGTTACGTTAAGGGTAAAGTCAAGGTTAAGGTTAAGTTAAGGTTAGGGTTAGGTTATATTTAAGGTCAAGTTTATGTTTAAGGTTAAGGGTAAGATTAAGGTTAAGGTTAAGGTTATGTTAAGGTTAAGGTTAGGTTAAGGTTAAGATAAGGTTAAGGTTAAGGTTCAGGTTAGGTTAAGGGTAAAGTCAAGGTTAAGGTAAAGGTTAACCTTAATTTTAAGGGTAAGGTCAAGGTCAAGGTTAAGGTTACGTTAAGGGTAAAGTCAAGGTTAAGGTTACGTTAAGGTTTTGTTCAAGGTTAAGGTTTGGTTAAGGTTAGGGTTAGGTTATAGTTAAGGTCAAGGCTAAGTTTAAGTTTAAGGTTAATGTTAAGATAATGTTAAGAGTAAGGTCAAGGTTAAGGTTTAGGTTAATGTTAATGTTAAGGGTTTGGTCAAGGTTAGGGTTATGTTAAGGTTAATGTTAAGGGTTTTTTTCATGGTTAGCTTTAGGTTATAGTTAAGGTCAATGTTAAGGTTAAGGGTAAGGTTATAGTTAGGTTAACTTTAAGGTTATGGTTAGGTTAAGGTTAAGATAAGTTTAATGTTAAGGGTTTGCTCAAGGTTAGGGTTAGGGTAAGGTTAGGTCAAAGTTAAGGGTAAGGTTAATGTTAGGTTAAGGTAAAGATTAATGGTTTGGTTAAGGTTAAGCGTAAGGTTAAGGTTAAGGGTTAAGGTTAAGGTAAAGATAAGGTTAAGGTTAAGGTGAAGTTTAAGGTTAGGTTATAGTGAAGGATAACGTTAAGGTTAAGGTTAAGGGTGAAGTTTAAGGTTAAGGTTAATACCTATAAAATTAACCTTCACCCTTAGCCTTAACCTAACCTTAACCTTAACCATAACCTTCCCCTAACCGTAAACTTAAACTTAACCTAAATGTTAACCCTAACCTTAATCTTAAGCTAACCTTAACCTTTACTTTACCCTTAACCTTAACCTTAACTTAACCCTAACCTTGACCAGACCCTTAACATTAACCTTAACCTAACCCTAGCCTTGACAAAACCCTTAACATTAACCTTAATCTTAACCTTAACCTTAACATTAACCTAATCTTAACCTTAACCTAACCGTAACCTTAACCTAACCTTAACTTTAAATTTACCCTAACCTTGAATTTACCCTTAACCTTAACGTAACCTTAACCTTCACTTTACCCTTAACCTTGAACTTACCCTAACCTTAAGCTTGACCTTACCCTTAATTTAACCTTAACATTCACTATATCCTAACCCTAACTTTGGCCAAACCCTTAACCTTAACCTTAACCTAACTAAACCTATAACCTTAACCTTACCCTCAACCTTACCCTTAACCTTCACCTTAACTTTAACTCAACCCTTAACCTAACCTTAACCTTAACCTTGACCTTGACCTTGACCTTAACATTAACCTTACCCTTACACTTAACCTTAGCCTTACCATTAATCTAACCTTTACCCTTAACCTTAACCTTAACCTTAACCTTATTTTTATCTTAACCTTAACTATAAGCTAACCCTAACCTTGACCAAATCTTAACCTTAACCTTAAATTTACCGTTAACCTAACCTTAACCTTAACTTTAAGTTTAGGTTAACCTTAACTTTACCCTTAACCTTGAACTTACCCTTAACCTTAACCTTAACCTTCACCTAACCATAACATTAACCTTAACCTTCCCATAACCATAACCTTAACCTTAACCTTAACCTAACGTTAACCTTTAACCTTACCCTAAACTTAACCTTAACCTTACCCCCTTAACCATAACCTTAACCTTAACCTTAACCTTAACCTGACTAAACCCATAACCTTAACCTTACCTTAACCTAACTTTAACCTTAAACTTAACCTTAATCTAACTATAACCTTACCCTTAACCTTAACCTTGACCTTAACTATAACCTAACCCTAACCTTAACCAAACCCTTAACCTTAACCTTAACATTAAACTTTACTTAACCTTAATCTTGACCTTAACCTTAAACTTAACTGTAACCTTAACCTTACCCTAACCTGACCTAACCTTAACCCTAACCTTACCCTTAACCTTAAACTTAACCTTGACCTTAGCTATAACCTAACCCTAACCTTGACCAAACCCTTAACCTTAACCTTACCCTATTCATAACCTTAATCTAACCTTAGCCTTGACTTTACGCTTAACCTTAACCTTAATCAAACCCTTAACTTAACCTTAACTTAACCTTAACCTTACCTTAACCTTGACCTTAACTATAACCTAACCCTAACCTTGACCAAACCCTTAACCTTAAGCTTAACCTTAACATAACCTTAACCTTGACTTTACCCTTAACCTAACCTTAACCTTAACTTTACCATAACCTTGACTTTACCCTTAACCTAACCCGTAATGTTTAAGTTCAAGGTTAAGGTTAAGGTTATAGATAAGGTCAAAGTTAAGGTTAAGGTTATGGTTAAGGTTAAGGTTAAGGTTAGGTAAATGTTAATGTTAAGGGTAGGTCATAGTGAAGGTTAAGGTGAAGACTCATAAACTTAAACCTTAACCTTAACCTAACCTTAAACTTAACCTTATCTGAACCTTAACCTTAACTTTAAGCTAACTATAATCTTACCTTAACCTAGCCTTAACATTTAACTAACCTTAACCTTGAACTTACCCTTAACCTAACCTAAACCTTAACCTAACCTTAACCTTATCTTAACCTTAACCTAACCTTAACCTTAACCTTTATGTTACCTTTAACCTTAAGAGTTAAGCATAAACCTTCAATTAACCATAACCTTAACCTTAACCTTAACATACCCTAACCCTAACCTTGACAAACCCTTAACCTTAACCTAGCCTTAACATTTAACTAACCTTAACCTTGAACTTACCCTTAACCTAACCTAAACCTTAACCTAACCTTAACCTTATCTTAACCTTAACCTAACCTTAACCTTAACCTTTATGTTAAGGTTAAGGTTAGGTTGAGGTTAATATAAGATTAATGCTAAAATTAAGGTTAGGTTAAGGGTAATTTCAAGGTTAAGGTAAAGGTTAGCCTTAATGTTAAGGGTAACGTTAAGTTCAAGGTTAAGGTTACGTTAAGGGTAAATTCAAGGCTAAGGTTACGTTAAGGGTTTTGTGAAGGTTAAAATTTTGCTAAGGTTAGGGTTAGGTTATATTTAATGTCAAGGTTAAGTTTAAGGTTAAGGTTAAGGTTAAGATAAGGTTAAGGGTAAGGTCAAGGTTAGGGTTAGGTTAAGGTTAAGGTTAGGGTTAACCTTAAGGTTTTGGTCAAGGTTAGAGTTAGTTTAAGGTTAAGGGTCAAGGTAAAGGGTAAAGTTAAGGTTAATGTCAAGGTTAAGGTTATGGTTATGGTTAAGGTTAATGTTAAGGTTACGGTTACGTTAGGTTAAGGTAAGGTTAAGGTTAAGGTTAACTTCAACCTTACCATTAAACCTTAACCTTAACCTTTACCTTTGACCTTAACCTTAACCTAACCTTACCCTTAACCTTATCTTAACCTTAAACTTAACCTTACCCGTAACCATAACCTTAACCTTAGCTTTACCCTTAACCTTGACCTTAACCTTAACCTTAACTTAACTTTAACCTTAATCTTAACCTTCCAATAGCCTTAACCTTGGCCTTAACTTAACATTAACCTTAACCTTAACATTTCCTATAACCTTAACCTGACCTTAACCTTAACGTAACCTTAACCTTAACCTTGACTTTACCCTTAACCTAACCTTAACCTTAAGTATAACCTAACCATAACTTTGACCTTAACTTTACCCTTAACTTTGACCTTAAGCTTAACCTTAACCTTGACTTTGGCCTTAGCCTAACCTTAACCTTAACCTTAACTATAACCTAACCCTCACTTTAACCTAACCTTAACCTTAACCTTAAACTTAACATAACCTATTCCTTCCCCTAACCTTAACCTTAACTTTACCCTTAACCTAACCTTAACCAAACCCTTAACCTTGACTTTAACCTTAACCGTAACCTTAACCTTAACCTCACTGAACCTGTAACCATAACGTTAACCTAATCTTAAGCTTGACCATATCCAAACCTAGCCTTAACCTTAACCTTAACCTAACCATAACCTTGACCAAACCATTAACCTTAACTATAACCTAACCCTATCCTTGACGTTGACTTTACCCCTAACCTTAACCTTAACCTTAACCTAACCTTAACCATAACTTTACCCTTAACCTAACCCTAACCTTGACTAAACCCTTAACATTGACCTTAACCTTAACCTTTACCTAACCTTAACCTTCACCTAAGTTTAAGGGCTTGGTCAAGGTTGGGGTCAGGTTATAGTTAACGTTAAGGTTAAGGTTAGGTTAAGGTGAAGGCTAAGGTTAAGGTAAGGTTAAGGCTAAGGCTAAGGCTAAGGTTAAGGTTAAGGTTAAGGCTATGGCTAATGTTAAGGTTAAATAAACCCTTACCATTAACTTGAATAAACCCTTACCCTTATCCTTAACTTGACTAAACCTATAACCTTAACCTTAACCTTAACCTGATTAAAGTCGTAACCTTAACCTTAACCTTATCCTAACTTTAACCCATACTTAAGGTTAAGTGTAACCAAACCCTAACCTTAACCTTAACCTTAACCTTGACTTTACCCTTAGCCTTTTCTTAACCTTCACCTTAACCTAACTTTACCCTTAATGTTGACCTTAACCTTAACCATAGCTTTAACCTTAACCTTAACCGTAACCTTAACCTTAACCTTGACCTTGACCTTCACACTAACCTTAACCGTAACCTTACTCTAACCATAACCTTAACCTTACCCTAACCTTACCCTAACCATAACCTTAAATTTCCCCTTAACCTAACCTTACCCTTCACCTGAACCCTAACATATAACCTAACCCAAACCTTGAACAAACCTTACCCTCAAGGTCAAGGTTAAGGTTAGGTTAAGGTTAAGGTTATGGTTAAGGTTCAGGTTGAGGTTAGGTAAAGGTTAAGGTTAAGATTAAGGTTAGGTTAAGGTTAAGCTAAGGTTAATGTTAAGGTTATGGTTATGGGAAGGTTAATTTTAAGGTTAAGCTTAAGTTAAGGGTTTGGTCAAGGTTACAGTTAGGTTATAGTGAAGGTTAAAATTAAGTTAAAGGTAAATTCAAGGTTAAGGTTAAGGTTAAGGGTAAGGTTAAGGTTAAGGGTAAGGTTAGGGTTAAGGTTAGGGTCAGGTTAAGATTAGATAAAGGGTAAGGTTAAGGTTAAGGGTAAAGTCAAGGTTAAGGTTACGTTAAGGGTAAAGTCAAGGTTAAGGTTAGGGTTAGGTTATAGTTAAGGTCATGGTTAAGGTTATGGTTAAGGTTAAGTTACGGTTAAGGTTAGGGTTAAGGTTAAGGTTAAGGTTAATTTTTTAGTTAGCTTAAAGTTTGGTTAAGGTTAAGGGATTGGTCAAGGTTAGGGTTAGGTTATAGTGAAGGTTAAGGTTAATTTAAGGGTAACATGAAGGTTAAGGTTAGGGTAAGGTCAAGGTTAAGGGTAAAGTCAAGGTTAATGTTACGTTAACGGTAAAGTTAAGGTTAGGTTAAGTTTATGGTTATGGGAAGGTTAAGGTTAAGGTTAAGGTTATGTTCAAGGTCAAGGTTAAGGTTAAATTTAGGTTAAGGGTTTGATCACGGTTAAGGTTAAGTTAGGTTAAGGTGAGGTTAAGGTTATGGTTAGGTTAAGGTTAAGCTTTGGTTAAGTTAAGGTTAAAGTTAAGGTTAAGGTTAAGGCTACTGGTTTAGTAACGTGAAGGTTAAGGTTAAGGTTAATTTTAAGGTTAAGGGCTTGTTCAAGGTTAGGGTTAGGTTATAGGGAAGGTTAAGTTTAAGTTAAGGGTAAAGTAAAGGTTAGAGTTAAAGTTAAGGTTAAGGGTAAGGTCAAGGTTAAGGTTATGGGTCTTAACCTTAACCTTCACTATAACCCAACCTTAACCTTAACCTTAACCTTAACCTCAACCTTAACCTTAACTTTAACAATGACCTAACCCTAACCTTGACCAAAGCTTAACCTTAACCTAACCTTAACCTTGACCTTAACTATAACCTAACCCTAAGCTTAACCTTACCCTTAACCTTCACTTTAACCTTAAATTTACCCTTGACCTTAACTTTACCCTGACCTTAAACTTATCTTTACACTTAACCTAACCTTAACTTTACCCTTAACCTTAACCTTAGTCTTAACCTTGACTTTACCCTTAACCTAACGTTAAGGTTAATGTTAAGTTAGGTTAAGGTATGGTTAGGTCAAGGTTAAGGTTAACGTTAACGTTAAGGATAAGTTAAGGTTAAGGGTGAGATAAGGTTAAGGTTAAGGGTTTGGTTAACTTAGGGTTAGGATATAGTTAAGGCAAAGGGTTTGGTAAAGGTTAGGGTTAGGTTATAGTTAAGTTCAATGTTAAGGTTAGGTTAAGGTTATGGTTAATGTTAAAGTTAAGGTCAAGTTAAGGTTAAGGTTAAGGTTATGGGAAGGTTAAGGTTAACGTTATGGTTAGGTTAAGTTTAAGGTTAAGGTTAAGGTTAAGGTCAAGGTCAAGTTTAACTTTAACCTAACTTTAACCTTACCTTAACCTTTATCTAACCTTTACCTTAACCTTAACCTTTACCCTAACCATAAACTTAACCCTAAACTTGACCAAACCCTTAACCTTAACCTAACCTTAACCTTGACCTTAACTATAACCTAACCCTAACCTTGACCAAACCCTTAACATTAACTTTAAACTTAATCTTACCCTAACCTTAACCTTATATTTACCCTCAACCTAACCTTACCTTTACCCTTAACCTAACGTTAAGGTTAATGTTAAGTTAGGTTAAGGTAAGGTTAAGGTTACTGTTAGGTCAAGGTTAAGGTTAATGTTAATGATAAGGATAAGTTAAGGTTAAGGTTAAGGGTTTGGTTAAGGTTAGGTTTAGGTTATAGTTAAGGTTAGTGGTTTGGTCAAGGTTAGGGTTAGGTTATAGTTAAGGTCAAGGTTAAGGTTAGGTTAAGGTTAACGTTAAGGTTAAGGTTATGGTTAAGGTTAAGGTTAAGGTTAGGCAAAGGTTAAGGTGAGGGTTAAGGTTAGGTTAAGGTTAATTTTATGGTTATGGGAAGGTTAAGGTTAACGTTAAGGTGAGGTTAAGGTTAAGGTCAAGGTCAAGGTTAACCTTAATCTAACCTTAACCTTACCTTAACCTTTACCTAACCTTAACCTTACCTTAACCTTTACGTAACCGTAACCTTAAACTTAACCATAACCTTCACCTTAACCATAACCATAACCTTAACCTTAACCTTGACCTTAACTATAACCTAACCATAACCTTGACCAAACCCTTAACCTTAACCTAAATTAATCTTAACCTTGACATTGAACTTAACCTTAACCTTAAACCTTAACCTCACTAAACCCATAACCTTAACCTTAACCTTAACTTGACTAAACCTGTAGTCCTTAACCTTATCTTAACCTTACCTTAACATAACAGTGACCTTGACCTTAACCTTAACCTAACCTTAACCTTAACTTTACCCTTAACCTAACCTTAACCTTAACTTGAACTATAGCCTAACCTAACCTTAACCTTAACTTAACCTAATTTAACCTTGACCTAACCGTAACCTTAACCTTAACCATAACCTTAATCTTGACCTTAACCTTAACATTACCCTTAACCTTAATGTAACCCTGACCTTAACCTAACCTTAACCTTGACCTTAACCTAATTTTAACGTTAACCTTGACCTTGACCTTAACCTTAACCTTTACCTTACCTTTACCTTAACGTTAACCTTAACCTTCCCATAACCATAACCTTAACCTTGACTTTATCCTTAACCTAACCTTAACCTTGACCAAACCCTTAACCTTAACTATAACCTAATATTAACCTTAACATTCCCATAAGCAGAACCATAACCTGGACCTCGACTTTACCCTTAACCTAACCTTAACCTTGACCTTCCCCTAACCTTAACCGTAATCTTACCCTAACCATAACCTTAACTTTACCCTTAACCTAATCTTAACCTCAACCTAACCTTAACGTTACCCTTAACCTTGATCTTAAAATTAAATTTAACTATAACCTAACCCTAACCTTAAATTTAACTATAACCTAAATCTAACCTTGACAAAGCCTTAACCTTAACCTTAACTTAACCTAACCTTTGCCTTAACCTTAAAATTGACCTTACCGTTAACCTTAACCTTAACCTTAACCTTATCTTAACCTTAACTATAACCTTACCTTAACCTTAACCCTAACCTTACCCTTAACGTTAACCTTAATCTTAACCTAACCTTAACCTTAACTTTACCCTTAACCTTAAATTTAACGTTAACCTTCCCCTAACCTTAAACTTAACGTTAACCTTCCCCTAACCTTAACCCTAACCTTAACTTTAACCTTAACCTTAAGGTTAAGGTTACGAGTTTGGTCAAGTTAGGGTTAAGGTTAAGTTTAAGTTTATGGTTACAGGAAGGTTAAGGTTAAGATTAGGGTAAGGTTAAGGTTAAGTATTTGGTCAAGGTTAGGGGTAGGTTATAGTTAAGGTCAAGGTTAAGTTTAAGTTAAAGGGTAAGGTTAAGGTTAAGGTGAAGGTTAGGTTAGGTTAAGGTAAGGTTAAGGTTACGGTTAAGGTTAATGTTAAGAATAAGTAAAGGTTGAGCTTAAGGTTAATATTAAGGGTTTGGTCAAGGTTAGGTTTAGGTTATAGTTAAGGTCAAGGTTAAGGTTAAGGTTAAGGGTAAGGTTATAGTTAGGTTAAGGTTAAGTTTAAGGATAAAGTTAGATTAAGGTAAGGTTAAGGTTACAGGTTTAGTCAGGTTAAGGTTAAGGTTAAGGTCATGGTTAATGCTAGGGTAAGGTTAACTTTACCCTTAACCTAACCTTAACATTAACATCAACCTAACCCTAACCTTGACCTTAACCTTAACCTTAACCTAACCTTAACCAAACCCTTAAACTTAACCTTAACTTGACTAAAACAGTAACCTTAACCATAACCTTAACCTTTACCTAACCTTAACTTTGACTTTACCCTTAACTTAACCATAACCTTAACCTTAACCTAACCTTAACATTACCTTAAGGTTACGTTAAGGTTAAGGTTAAGTTTAGGTAAGGGTAAGGTTAAGGTTACGGGTTTAGTCAGGTTAAGGTTAAGGTTAAGGGGGTAAGGTTAAGGTTAAGGTTAGGTTAAGGGTAAAGTTATGGTTAGGGTGAAGGTTAAGGGTAACTTTAAGGTAAATGTTATGGATTTAGTAAGGTTAAGAGTAAGGTTAAGGGTTTGGTAAAGGTTACAGTTAGGTTATAGCTAAGGTTATGGTTAGGGTTAATGTTATAGTGAAGGTTAAGGTTAAGACCCATAACCTTAACCTTAACCTTAACTTTACCATTAACCTTAACCTTACCCCCTTAACCTTAAGTGTAACCTTAACCTTACCCTTTCCTTACTTTAACTTTAACCTAACCTTAAAATTAACTTTACCGTTAACCTAACCTTAACCTGAATGATAACGTAAACCTAACCTTAAATTTAGCCTTAACCTTATCTTAACCTTAACCTTAACCTTACCCCCTTAACCTTAACCTTAACCCTAACCTTAACCTTACCCTTACCTAACTTTAACTTTAACCTAACCTTAACCTTAAATTTACCGTTAACCTAACCTTAACTTTAACCATAACATTAACCTTAACATTCCCATAACCATAGAATTAACCTTAACCCTAACCTTAACCTAACCTTAACCTTAACCATAACGTTAACCTTAACCTTCCCATAACCATAACCTTAAACTTAACCTTAACCTAACCTTAACCTTAACTTTGACCTTAACTTTGACCTTAACCTTAACCTTACCCTTACCCTTACCCTTAACCTAACATTAACCTTCCCCTAACCTTAAACTTAACTTTACCCTTAACCTAACCTTAACCTTAACTGAACCTAACCTTAACCCTAACCTTAACCTTAACCAAACACTTAACCTTGACTTTAACCTTAACCGTAACCTTAAACTTAGCCTGACTAAACTCGTAACCTTAACCTTGATATTATCCTAACCTAACCTTAACTTTAACCTTAACGTAACCCAAACCTTGACTAGACCCTTAACCTTAACTATAACCTAACCTAACCTTGACCTTAACTTTACCCTTAACCTTGACCTTAACATTAACCAAACCTTAACATTAACTTTTCCCTTAACCTAACCCTAACCTTGACCAAACTCTTAACATTAACCTTAACCTTAACCTAACCTCAAGCTTAATCATAACCTAACCTTAACCCTGGCCGTAACTCTAACCTAACGCTTACCGTTCACCTTAACCTTAACCTTAACCTTATCCTTAACTATAACCTAACCCTAACCTTTACCAAACCCTTAACCTAAACCTTAACTTTAACCTTAACCTTTCCCTTACCTTAACCCTAACCTTAACCTTAACTTTACCCTTAACCTAACCTTAACCTTAACTTTACCCTTAACCTAATATTAACCTTAACATAACATTAACCTTAACTATAACCTCGACCTTAACCTTAACCTAACCTTACCTTAACCTTAAACTAAATATAACCGTACTCTTAACCTTAACCTTGACCTTAACTATAACCTAACCCTAACCTTGACAAAACCCTTAACATTAACCTTAACCTAACCCTAGCCTTGACAAAACCCTTAACATTAACCTTAATCTTAACCTTAACCTTAATCTTAACCTAATATTAACCTTAACCTAACCATAACATTAACCTAACCTTAACTTTAACTTTACCCTAACCTTGAATTTACCATTAACCTTAACGTAACATGTTAGCACCTGAATTGGACCCCAGGTTGCAAAGGAAAAATAGGGTAACAACTAAACCACGCTCAACCTTGTAGCTAGCCCTACAAGGACAGGAGAGGGCTCTCTCCGTGAAAGAATATTAAATGAAACACAATAAATAGACTGATATTAGGCTAGGTAAAACGGTGGGAAAAAGGGTTTAATAGAATGAATGAATGAATGAATTAAATAATTTCAGGGATGTGTGGGGTATAAAGGGATAGTTTGAAACCGAGAATTAAATCAGGGCACAGGGTATTTCATGGGGCAAGATAGGCAGGAAAATTAGCAATTAAAATTTAATGAGAATGGAGTGGAAAGACTGGTGAGGAGCTGAAAAGGGCACAGCAAATGGATCCTTTTCAAATAGAAGAAAAATACAAAGCATGAATGAATTAAATAATTTCAGGGATGTGTGGGGTATAAAGGGATAGTTTGAAACCAAGAATTAAATCAGGACATAGGGTATTTCATGGGGCAAGATAGGCAGGAAAATTAGCAATTAAAATGAATTCTACCTTTCTATCTTGAAAGCATTCAAAAGGAAATGTTTATGAATGAATGAAACACATAAAAATTCACATATGGAACAAAGGAAAAAACAAATGCTAACTCTCATACCACATGGATCCCACAAATCAGAGCTACATCTCTTATTAATTCCTGTCAAACTGTACAATGGAGCGCAGAGATTTTCTTCCACACTATTCCCCTACTTTCTCCAACTCAGACTGGTTACAAATGATTTACAATCACAATAAATAGGTTGAAATGTGGGAACACAGATCCACAGAAGAGGGAGTTGTTCTAACAGCTTGTAGAACTGAAATACAATCATAGTAAAGAAATACAAAAATATGCTCCTGAAAATGAAGGACAACATTGCATTGACTGCTTTGGAGATTTTTTGTTAGGCTGTATAAACGAAAATAGATAATCTGATGAAAAGATCTCCTATTTTGCTGATGTTGTAGATATCTTTATTTTATTTTAAGCTCTCGTCCTTTGAATGTTCTTTTTCTTTCCATTATTCTCTGATTTTTTTTATTTTTATTTTAATAAACTTTCGTTGAAAGAAAATAGAATGAAATTCAATGATTTTCTTAAGGGAAACCAATTTTAAATGGGAAAGAGGAAGGGAAAGCAGGCGGGACCCACATAAATCACAATTGGAATTGGGCGGGGGAGGGATATAATATAAAAAACAGAAATCGAAATCGGAGTGTGGCGAAGAGAAACACAACATATTAAAACATGTTTCATCGCAATCGGCGATCGGGGAGTGAACATAGTTGAAACAACACCCAAAAAGTTTCGATGCGATTAGCCTGGGTCTGATGGGGCAGTATACAATGGAGCGAGACAATCCTTTTAAAATAAACGAGAAATGATTTTTCACTTTATACAAAGGAATGAATGGTATTTATTAACAGGCAGAGGACTTTAGTGGTGGGACCCAGGGGTACGAATCACAATCGGAAATCGGGGTCGGGAGTAGAGCAGAATGGTATATGAAATTTCCGATGCGATGGGGGGAAAACACTTTGTATATAAGTTAAAACTAAAATTTTGGGTTTAACAAAGGAAAAAGGCCTTTTATATGTGAATGGGTGGATAGACCATATGGTGGGACCCGGTAGGTCAATCGCAATCGGAGATCGGGAGCGAGGAGTAATCACAATCGCAAAACTTGCGATGCGATAAATTGAAGGGGAAAAGCGATTAGTGGGAAAGTGCAATCGGAGGGACAGGGAGAGGAGTTGCGATCAGGTCAATCGAGACGATGGTGCGATTGGGAAGATCAGAGGTAAGGACTTGAGATTGCGATGATCGGAGGGAAGGTACGATCGGGTAGATCGGGGGTTGGAGTGATCGAAGGTGGACATGCGATGCGATCAATCGCATCGCAAATATTTGCGATGAACCGATCAGAGCATTCCATAAAAATGTTGTGAATTGAAAACATTGCGATTGTGATTTAAAAGTAGCAGGGTATTAATATATATGACTTAAACTTTATTATAAAGTTTATGGGGATGGAAAGAGGGGAAGTGGTTAAAGGGGCGGGGACTTTGTAATATAGAACTTTTATTTGTTTATTATAAAGTTCTATGGGGTATGGAAAAGGGGAAGTGGTTATTTAAATCGCAATTTTCTTTAAAATAATTTATAATGTGATTTCATAATCGGAAAGGGATAAGGGGCTTTAATAAAGCAATATCAAAACTTTTAAACATAAAGTTAAAAGGGAAACATGGGAAATAGGAGAGGTTTATGGAGTTTTACTTCACTTAAGCATAAATTTCAATCCAGAAGTCAGTTTTAAGAGTGTAGTATACCGTTGGAAAGCTCTTTCTAGGCTCTTTTTGATGGATCTACCTTGAAGATGATCTAGCACTGAACATGCTACTAAAAACTTCTCTGAACTCAGGGAAATCACTTTGTGGAGATGAAAACTTCTGAATTGTGACTTATTACATATGATGATATGAAATTACATAATGAATTATAATAAAGGAAAAATATCATGTTTTAACCTCAAAACATGGTTTTGAGGTGAAAATTACATCAAACTGAATAAAATGTCTCTCTGATCTTTCTGGTGTTGTGACTTTGAGCTTATTGAGATCCTCATGACCTTGCTGATATTATTGTTATTTGACTCATTAATTTGACCATGGTGAGACCCTAGAAATTAATGAGACCCATCCTATGACCTATTGATATGATTTTGAGAATGAAAGTGACTAATAACTGAAGACCATAGAGAGGAAAATCAACAAGTTTCACATGAGGGAAAACTGATGAAGAATTGCTACCATCAATGAATCCATGACCTAACAGAATAGTGAGATTTATTCGGTATGAGACACCTAATATGCAAATTCAAAAGAGAAATTTTGATCACTGATGGCAGTATGACCAAACTGACACTAACATAACCTTAACCTTGACTTTACCCCTAACGTAACCTTAACCTTGAATTTACTCTTAACCTTGACCTTACCCTAACCTTAACCTTGACTTTACCCTTAATTTGACCTTAACCTTCACTATAACCGAACCCTAACCTTGACCAAACCCTTAACCTTAACCTGACTAAACTTGTAACCTTAACCTTAACCTTACCCTCAAACTTACCCTTAACCTTCACCTTAACCTTAACTTTAACCTTAACCTAACCTTGACCTTGACCTTGACCTTAAACTTAACCTTAACCTTACCCTTACCTTAACCTTAACCTTACCCTTAACATAACCTTTACCCTTAACCTTATTTTCATCTTAACCTTAACTATAAGCTAACCCTAACCTTGACCAAACCTTAACCTTAACCTTAACTTTACCGTTAACCTAACCTTAACCTTAACCTCAAGGTTAGGTTAAGGTTAAATTTAACCTTCGCCTAACCATAACATTAACCTTAACCTTCCCATAACCATAAACTTAACCTTAACCATAACCTTAACCTTAACCTTTAACCTTACCCTAACCTTAACCATAACCTTAACCTTAACCTTAACCTGACTAAACCCATAACCTTAACCTTACCTTAATTTAACTTTAACCTTAAACTTAACCTTAACCTAACTATAAGCTTACCCTTAACATTAACCTTGACCTTAACTATAACCTAACCGTAACCTTGACCAAACCCTTAACATTAACCTTAACCTTAAACTTTACTTAACCTTAACCTTGACCTTAACCTTAACCTTAGCTGTAACCTTAACCTTACCTAACCTTAACCTAACCTAACCCTAACCTTGACCAAACCCTTAACATTAACCTTAAACTTAAACTTTACTTAACCTTAACCTTTACCTTAACCTTCACCTGACCTTAACCTTAACCTAATCTTAAGTGTCTGGTCAAGGTTAGGGTTAGGTTATAGTTATGGTCAAGGTTAAGGTTAGGTTAAGGTGCAATATAAGGTTGAGGTAAAGTTAAGGTTAAGGTTGAGGTCAAGGCTAAGGCTAAGGTTAAGGTTAAGGTTAGGTTAAAGTTAAGGTTAAGGTTAGGTTAAGGGTAAAGTTAAAGTTAAGGTTCAGGCCAAGGTTAAGGTTAGGTTAAGGTTAAGGTTAAGGTTAAGGTTAAGGTTAATCGTTAAACATTAGTTAAGGTTAATGTTCAGGGTTTCGTTAAGGTTAAGTTTAAGGTTTGGTAAGGTTAAGGTGAAGGTGAAGGTGAAGGTGAAGGTGAAGGTGAAGGTGAAGGTTAATGTTAAGGTTAAGGTTAGGTTAAGGTTAAGGTTAAACTTATCTATAACCTTAACCTAACCTTAACCTTGACCAAACCCTTAACCTTAACCTTAACCTTACCCTTAACCTTCACTTGACTAAACCTGTAACCTTAACCATTACCTTAACCTGATTAAAGTCGTAACCTTAACCTTAAACTTATCATAACTTTAACCTTGACTTAAGGTTAAGGGTAACCAAACCCCTAACCTTAACCTTGACTTTACACTTAATCTTATCTTAACCTTAACCTAACCTTAGCCTTAACGTTGACCTTAACCTTAACCATAACTTTAACCTTAACTTTAACTGTAACCTTAACCTTGACCTTGACCTTGACCTTGACCTTAACATTAACCTTAACCCTAACCTTACCCTAACCATAACCTTAACCTTACCCTAAAGTTACCCTAACCATAACCTTAACTTTACCCTTAACCTAACCTTACCCTTACCCTTAACCCTAACCTATAACCTAACCCAAACCTTGACCAAACCTTACCCTCAAGGTCAAGGTTAAGGTTAGGTTAAGGTTAAGGTTAAGGTTGAGGTTATGGTTAAGGTTAAGGTTTAGGTTATGTAAAGGTTAAGGATAAGGTTAAGGTTAGGTTAAGGTGAAGGTTAAGGTTAATGTTAAGGTTATGGTTATGGGAAGGTTAATGTTAAGGTTAAGGTTAGGTTAAAGGTTTGGTCAAGGTTAGGGTTAGTTTATAGCGAAGGTTAAGGTTAAGTTAAGGGTAAAGTGAAGGTTAAGGTTAAGGTTAACAGTAAAGTTAAGGTTTAGGTTATCAAAAGGTTAAGGTTAAGGGTAAGGGTAAGGTTAGGGTTAAGGTTAGGGTCAGGTTAAGAATAGATTAAGGGGAAGGTTAAGGGTGAGTTTAAGGTTAAGGGTAAAGTCAAGGTTAAGGTTACGTTAACGGTAAAACCAAGGTTAAGGTTAGGGTTAGGTTATAGTTAAGGTCATGGTCAAGCTTAAGGTTAAGGTTAAAGTTAAGTTAAGGTTAAGGTTAATGTTAAGATTAAGGTTTTAGTTAGGTTAAGGGTTGGTTAAGGTTAAGGGTTTGGTCAAGGTTAGGGTTAGGTTATAGTGAAGGTTAAGGTTAAGTTAAGGGTAATATCAAGGTTAAGGTTAGGTTAAGGTCAAGGTTAAGGGTAAAGTCAAGGTTAAGGTTAGGTTAAGGGTAAAGTTAAGGTTAGGTTAAGGGTAAAGTCAAGGTTAAGATTATAGTTATGGGAAGGTTAAGGTTAAGGTTAAGTTCAAGGTAAATGTTAAGGTTAAGTTTAGGTTAAGGGTTTGATAAAGGTTAAGGTTAAGTTAGGTTAAGGTAAGGTTAAGGTTATGTTTAGGTTACGGTTAAACTCAGGTTAATTTAGGGTTAAAGTTAAGGTTAAGGTTAAGGTTAAGGTTAAGGCTACGAGTTTAGTAAGGTTAAGGTTAAGGTTATGGTTGAGGGTAAGGTTAAGTTTAGGGTTAGGTTAAGTTAAGGGTAATATCAAGGTTAAGGTTAGGTTAAGGTCAAGGTTAAGGGTAAAGTCAAGGTTAAGGTTACGTTAAGGGTAAAGTTAAGGTTAGGTTAAGGGTAAAGTCAAGGTTAAGGTTATAGTTATGGGAAGGTTAAGGTTAAGGTTAAGTTCAAGGTAAAGGTTAAGGTTAACTTTAGGTTAAGGGTTTGATAAAGGTTAAGGTTAAGTTAGGTTAAGGTAAGGTTAAGGTTATGGTTAGGTTAAGGTTAAACTCAGGTTAATTTAGGGTTAAATTTAAGGTTAAGGTTAACGTTAAATTTAAGGCTACGGGTTTAGTAAGGTTAAGGTTAAGTTTATGGTTGAGGGTAAGGTTAAGGTTAAGGGTAAGGTTAAGGGCTTGGTCAAGGTTAGGGTTAGGTTATAGTGAAGGTTAAGTTTAAGTTAACCTAACCTTAACTTAACCCTTAACCTTAACCTCAGTCTTAACCTTGACTTTACCCTTAACCTAATATTAAAGTTAATGTTAAGTTAGGTTAAGGTAAGGTTAAGGTTAATGTTAGGTCAAGGTTAAGCTTAATGTTAACGATGAGGATAAGTTAAGGTTAAGGGTGAGATAAGGTTAAGGTTAAGTCTTTGGTTAAGGTTAGGGTTAGGTTATAGTTAAGGTTAAGGGTTTGGTCAAGGTTAGGCTTAGGTTATAGTTAAGTTCAAGGTTAAGGTTATGGTTAAGGTTAAGGTTAGGTTAAGGTTAAGGTTAAGGTTATGGTTATGGGAAGGTTAAGGTTAACGTTAAGGTTAGGTTAAGGTTAGGTTAACGTTAAGATCAAGGTCAAGGTTAACCTTACCTTAACCTTTACCTAACCTTAACCTTTACCTAACCTTAACCTTACCTTAACCTTTACGTAACCTTAACCTTAACCTTAACCTTAACCCTAACCTTAACCTTAACCCTAACTGTTACACAGTAATTTATCAGTGTCCTTGAAATCCCCATCTTGCACATTGGAGGGTCATTTCTATGACTAATTAGAAGTGTCATGCCTTGAAAATACCATCATTGCATCACTTTCCATGAGGACAACATTCCCTCTGTTGACCATTTCCTGAGAAGACCACTAAAAACACCTATTTTTTCCTTGGCGCTGGTAGCCCATTATGCCCTTGCGCCAATGAGGAAAATTAACACTAAGGCCGCCCTATTTGGCTCTCCTGTCTCGGTGAGTTGCCCGTGCCAATATGTTTATTGAAAGTTTTTCAAAAATAGAGGCGAAGTTTTGATCACAAAAACTTCGTGGATGAGTCATAGGGAGTGGTTCGACTGAATAACCACGACCTTCTTCCTTTGGCCTCTTTTTTCCACCTTATGGGGAAACCTCCCAAGGGAAAAGACATCCTTTCCACTATTGTAGGGATCCCAACCTCCTCTCCTCTATAAATATAGCCATCTTCCATTGATGTGCTGGTTGAACATGTTCTAGTTGAACAAATAGCTGAAAAAGTTAGCATAGAAGAGAAGCAATCATAGCTTTGGGAGAATAGTGCAGAGTGTGATTGTTTTTGTGTGTTGAGAACATAGTGAGATCTTGGACCTTTGTTCATGAGGGTGTGACAAACGTGCTTGGATACAGACCTGCTGAAGGAGAGCCTCAACACCAAGGCTTGGCTATAAAATCCCCTTGTCTTTATCATAATAAATGCATTTTATGTTTATCTTCCAATCTTGTTCACAATTATAATGAGATTTCTATCATTCCTTGATCAGTTATATAGGTTGTGATTGTTTTATTTTTGTCTTGGTTTTACGTTTGTTGTGGTATCTTGACTGTCTATATAGGTAATCGAACGTTGGTAGCAGCATGTATCGAGTTTGAGAAGAGCGATAGATCAAGAAGCTTCTACGGAAGAAGACAACATAACATCAGAACGAGGTATGACATCTTCCTTGCTCTGAATTTCATTTACAATCTAGGAAGGTAGATGTTAGTATGTTCCTGTAGTTGCTATACCCACCCTAGGGCTAGAGGGATCGCCTCTGTCCGCAGAGGGGATTTACCTGGACAACAAATTGGCGACTCTGCTGGAGATTTTCCTTTGAGTTTTTCACTCTTTGAGGTCTTCCTCATTTGATGGATTTAGTCGAACGAAAATTTCCATATTTTTCCTATGTTTTTCATCAATTACCATCTTTTAGTTTTTTCTTGAAGTGGTGAGTCTAGTCTTGGTTGGGAGAAATTCTTTGTTTTTTCCTTTTCAGGCATTGGCGCTTTTATTTTTTTGACGGTCATGCCGATTGGTGCTAGTTGTCAGTTAGCAACTCGCACCAATTGGCCATTGGCATTAGTTTCCAGTGGGAAAGTCGTGCCAATTGGCACTAGTTTCACCCACCAAAGTCGTGCCAATTTTAGGGTGTATGAAAAATTGAGGTTTTTTCCCTAAATCCTTCACTAGTGTGTATTTCCCTTCTGGTCTTTTTCTCTATATGATTTACTCGTTCTCTCCTCAACTTTTTCACTTATGAGCATAGATTACATTGCTCTTTGTTCAACTAAAAATTCTTCTTTCTTGATTGCTTGATGTAAAAGGGAATGAATGCCTTGTTTTGAGCTCATGCTTTGGAAGTCCTTTTTGTGCTTGACCTCATATGTCTTGAAGCCTTTTGAAAAAATTTGTTACAAAGTGTTTAGAACAACGATTTCATTCTTAGTGTGGTTTTGCATCCTTTTTGCATTCATCCTTCCATTAAGGAGATTTGTGTTCATTTAGTTTTCATCTCAAAGTTTTCTTTTCGTTAAAATGCATTAGATCACATTGCGTTGAAAAGTATTTTGGAGATTTATCATTGAACTTAGATCACATTGTTTAATGATTGAAAGATAAAAATCACATCAAGTGCATTCTATTTCATTAAAAGCATGCATTAAGTAGATTCTCTTTTCATCGAAAGATGCATTGAGTGCATTCTTATTCTTTCAAAAAAAAGGAAATTTTTCATAGTTTACAATTGCATAGTTTTAAAAAAAGAGGATTTTGCATAGATTACATTGCATAATTTGCATCGTTAAATGTTTTAGACTACTTTTGGATAGTGAAATTCATCTAGTTTGGAAAAAGTTTCATTTTCAATATTGTTGTTTGTTGCATCATTGTTTGGAACTCTTCCCTTAACTAGATAACATTCATCGAATTAAAATATTTCTTTCCTCATATAGATGCATATAGGAGATTGTTAGATTACATGCGGTAGGGCCTTGAAACCGAGACATAATTCAAGATCAACCATAAAATTTATTCAATTAACCTAAGGAAGCATTGAAACCTAACGAAACATTTTTAGTGTTCTAGGCTAGAGACATGTTCCGGTGTCTTTAAACCTAGCAGCTGTCGCTCGCCATCTGGCTTCAAACAACGCTAGTACATGTTGGAAATATTGAGAGGGGGGGTGAATCAGTATTCCTTTCAATTAGAGCATTAGTTAATCTTAAATTATTATCAGTATTTGTACAATGATAGAAGAAAACAAGAGGAACACAAATGCACACAGTTTTTAAGGTGGAAACCCACTCCAGGAAAAAAACCACCTAATGCTTTTCTAATAATTCTTTAATATTCAACTCCAATTGAAAATAAAGCTCCAACTTCCTAGAATCTAGAAAAAAATTCTTCTCCATCTCCCACTGGATGGATGCTCCAATGCCCCAGATTCTTCAGTAGTAACTGAATGGATACCACAACACCCAATGAGCTACAACTCACCCTAGCACCACCCTACCACCCTATAGAAGAATAAAAGAAGAATGGACTCTCGTACCAGGGAAAATGGTCCACTTTACAATGATATAGAATGATGTAGAAGAATAAGATATACTAGACCATAACCCCAACTTTGACACAACCACCTAACGATGATCCTAGACCTCCCAACACTGCCTCTTCAACCCTTGGCAGATAGACACTAGTACAATTTGTACAATAATGTATTTACAATGACTACGTACAATGATACCTTTACAATGATTGTATGCAGTGCTGCCCACTTGAAGACTTCATATGATGAAATTCTTGCTGCTGTTATGTAGCTTGGTTTCTTCTCTTATCATGCTACCCTCTGTTGCACCTTGTTTTTCTTTTCTGCCTTAGAAATTCTGGTCCTTTGCAACCCTTGACAAGACATGATTTAGCTTTTTCTTGCCTTCTAGGAGCTCAATATTGAATCTGGTGTATATCTATCATTTCAGATCCTCAATATCTGATTTCTGGTCTTTTAGTAGTCCTCTGAGTCATCTTTCCAATGCCATAGGTCTGACCCAATTTGGATTCTTGAAGAGAGCGTTGTAACCAATCTCTCACAATGCCCTAATTATGGACTGTTTCAACAGCGCGCACTTGTACGGCATGCCACGTGTCACTGTTTCTTCATTTGTTTCTAAAATTGATAGAGCCAAAATTATGGAATGTGAACTATCCGTCACTTTTTTCAAAATTCGAATCTGATACTCAGAGAGAGAGTTATAACGAATTTACCAAGGTCACTTCTTTGAGATTAATTTCAAGAGCCTGCAAAAACCCTTCCTTATACAAATCATATCTCCAAAAATATTGCGCACCTTGATCTGAAATTTTTCCTAAAAATTCGTCAGGATTTCGGCTTTACCTCATAAAAATTTCAGCTTCTGATCCTTCACATAAAAAACGTTAGAGCGAAAATGCCACGATGACCTGTTTCAGATGGCCGAATCCCTTGCCTAAGGAGGAAATGAAGATAACAATATATATGAATGCTTAAGTTGAGAGGGGCTTCAACAAGTGAATGTGGGAGGGAATTTAGGAGCTTAAGAAATATTAATTATGACTTTTCAATGACCCATGCCCCAACCCCATGGGGTTTTAGCCCACTAACTCGGGACACAAACTTCAAACATCAATATCTCTCAAACCGTGTAGAATTACATGGTGTGCCATATATCAACGGAAACATATCGACAAGTAGAAACAATCAAAATCATTATTGACCTATAATACATTAATTTTGCAGGTCAAAATTCCCATGAAATATTGGGTTAGCCCCTGGTGCTACTTGGGTTGACATCAATGACAACCGCTGATCAACAATCTCCCCCTTTGGCATAGATGGCAACACAAGTACTCCCCCTGCGATTATGACACCTCTTCCTACAACATTATCTCCCCCTTTGACATCAATGGCAAAGGGTAACTCCCCCTGAAACAAAATCATCCTGTGGACCTGTACACACTTCCACTTTCGCTGACACACAACCGTCCTGCAGACCTGTACGCACTTCCACTCCCCCTAACACACAACCGTCCTGCAGACCTGTAATCTAATGAAAAATTGGGAGAATCCCAAGATTTTGACGAAGATATTCCAATGCTGATGAATATTTAATATGTGATTCTTTTGGTGCTGCTTGGAATATTGCTACTTGTCCAATTGCTTGCATAACAACTGGTCAAGAGGCTGTTACATATAGAAGACTACTAATCATAGACCTGTACAGCCTTTGATCGACATCCTTAGATGAGTCGTCTATGCTCAATCTGCAACCAAGTAAATACATCTCGAAATCACTTTGCACCCTTGTAGCAAAATTCTTACTTAGTCGATCATCATTGCTACCAATTATTGTATCATCCTCTTTAGCTATTAGACATGCTTTAGTTGCCTCATCCAGAACATATATTTCGTTTGGAGCTTGAATTACTATAGCCACAATTTCACCATACACGCCTTTCTTGATTTCACATTTCATGGAGTTGAATAGTATTGTGTGTCCTTGATCACACATTTGTCCAACACTGAGCAGATTTTGATTCATGTTTTCTACCAATAGAACATTCTTGGCTAGAACATATTTGCTTCCGAGAGTGACAGTACTTGATCGTATAACATTTGAAGATCCATAAATTCCAAAGGACACAGTTCCATCCTTCTTCTCTTTCAGAGATACAAATTTATTCTTATCTCCAGTCATATGCATTGAGCAACCACTATCAACATACCATATATCTTTGTTCTTTTGAGCCTTGAGAGCGAGAGCACAATTATCATTCTTCTTATTCTTCTATGTTTTTTCATTCTATGGCTTCGAAGAATCTTCTAGAGGATTTTCAAGTCTGCAGTCTTTGGCTATGTGTCCAAAGTTTCGACATTTGTAACATTCAATATTGTTTCTTAAATGTTAAAATCAATTGATGTTTCGTTGAGCCCTGGGAGGTTCATATTTGACAGATCTCCTGGAATTGTATTCGTTCCTAGGGTACGTGTGACATTCTACAGCTTTATGACCAAATTTTCCACATGAATAAAAATAGCCATAAAAAATATGTTGGTACCTGGATGGAAATTTTTGTCGAGGAATTTTCTTCCAAGGTTGTTCTTGCGAATCTTGTCCAATGAAGTCTACATGCATGTCAGATCTCATAGGTTCATTGTATTTTGTTGTAGAAGGTCCTACTTCTTCTTCTTTGTAACCAATGCCAGTTTTTCTATTGTAAGATCGTTGATTGTTGATGAGTTTTTCCAATGCATTTGAGCTGTTGGCATAGTTTTGGATAGTTTTTCCTTTCTTCACTTACTCACGCAATGAGACTACTTCGGCTTCTAATTCTTCCCTTTCTTGGTTGATTTCTTCCAACTTCTTTTGAAGTGACTCTTCAATGCATTTGTGTTCTTCAACTTCAATTTTGAGACCTTTAACTTGTTCTTCAACAGTTTTGGAATGGATCTTCTCTACCTTGAGATCTTTTATAAGCTTGATTGCTTCCTCATAAAATTCATCTATGGTCCATCCTTCTTCTTCATTTTTTGATACCTCTTGCTTATTGTGCTTGGGTTTATTGTGCTTGGCCATAAAAAATACTCTCTCATTGGATTCTTCTTCACTATCATTTTCTTCATCGGATGATGAACTATCTTCTTTAGAGAGATTTCCTTTTGGATCCTTGCTTGTTGAATTTCTTAAAGCATTTCTTTCTTTTTGAGTTGCCATTACTTTTGTTTGTACATTTTTCTGCAAAATTCCCAACCTCATTACAGCTGAAACATATCAATGGAATTTTACCTTTGAATTTTCCCTTACCAATTTGTAGTTTTCTCGTGAATTAAGCATATTATTCATCTAAAAGACCTTCTTTGTCATCTCCCTTTTCTTCACACTTGCAGGTGCATGTCCTTTCAATTGAAGGTTGTTTATTCTTATTGGTTTTCTTAGATGCAACGAACGCAGTTTCTAGATGTGAAGTACCCTCTTCTTCATCAAATCTCATTTCATATGCTATGAGAACTCGATGTAATTCCTCTTTGCTGAGTTTGTCCAGATTTTCACTATATTCTAAGACCGATACCTTTGGGTTGAATCTCCTTGGTAATGTTCTAATAATCTTCCGTATAATAGTCTTCTCGTCAACTAGCTCTCCCAATCCTTCCAGAGTATTGGCTATTTCATCAACGTATTGAAAGTATGCAGCAATGTTGCAATCTTCTGTTATTCTGAGTTGCTCAAATTTGCTCTATAGATTTGAAGTTTTGGTTCTTTGACATTTGAGTCACCTGCATATATATTCTCAAGCTTGTCCCATACATTTTTGGCGGTTTTACAACCCAACACCTTATGATAAGAAGATTCAATAAGTCCACTGATAATAATATTCTTTGCTTTTGCATCATTTACCAAATTCTTCTTACCTTGTTCATCTGCGGTTGATGTAAATCCATTTTGAACAGTGTCCCATACTTTGTAACCTTGTGCCAAGAGATATACCTCCATTCTTCCTTTCCAAAGTGCATAATTATTTTCATTGAATAGAGGTACACCATTCTTGGTATGCTCCATGACCTCCTTCCAGCTGTTAAACTGCTATTGAAGGAACGAAGCTCTGGCTCCAATCGTTGGAAATACTGAGGGGGGGGGGGGGGTGAATCAGTATTCCTTTCAATTAGAGCATTAGTTACTATTTAATTATTATCAGTATTTTTACAATGATAGTAGCAAATAAGAGGAACACAAATGCACATAGTTTTTAAGGTGGAAACCCATTCCGGGACAAAAGCAACCTAATGCTTTTCTAATAATTCTTTAATATTCAACTCCAATTGAAAATAAAGCTCCAACTTCCTAGAATCTAGAAAAACATTATTCTCCAGCTCCCACTAGATGGACGCTCCAATTCCCGAGATTATTCAGTAGTAACTGAATGGATGCCCCAACACCCAATGAGCTACAACTCACCCTAGCACCACCCTGCCACCCTATAGAAGAATAAAAGAAGAATGGACTCCTGTACCAGGGAAAATGGTCCACTTTACAATGATATAGAATGATGTAGAAGAAGAAGATATACTAGACCATAACCCCAACTTTGACGCAACCACCTAATGATGATCCTAGACCTCCCAACACGACCTCTTCAACCCTTGGCAGATAGACACTAGTACAGTTTGTACAATAATGTATTTACAATGACTAAGTACAATGATACCTTTTGTTAGGTCCCTATATTAATAGTATAGTCCCTTATTCTTGTTAGTGTAACCCCCTTATTGTTATTATTGTACCCTTGTAACCCCCATTTTGTTATTATTGTGCCCTTAAATTATTATTGTTAGTTCGGCTAGGATTACATTGTGGCCCACTAGGATTACATTATGGCCCCATGGACTCCTATTTATAGAAAGGAGGTTTTGTAAATTGTATCATCCAAGAATTGTTCATTTATGTAATGTATTGGAGGTTTCCCCCTCGAAGTGGCTCATTTATAAGGCGTTGATATCTCTTTTATTCTCTTTTTGGAGCTGGTTACACAACATTTGGTACCAGAGGTTTGGATTCTAGGGTTTCGCTGCTCCAAACAGGTAATCGTGGCATTTTCGCTATAACTTTTTTTCGACGAAGTTTCAGAAGCTGAAATTTTTAGGGTGAGAAGCGGAAATCCTGAGGAAGATTTTCTAAAAATTTGAGAGCTTGGTTCACAACATTTTCGAAGATATCATCTATGGAAGTTAAGTCTTTTTTCAATCTCCTAAACAGGTCATCGTGGAATTTTCTCTATAAATTTTTTTCTACGAAGGTTCAGAATCTGCAATTCGTATGGTGCGATGTTGCAATCCTGAGGAAATTTTTCAAAACATTTCAAATCTTGGTTCGCAATATTTTTGGAGATATGATCTGTGGAAGGTAGTGCTTTTTCAAGCTCCTGAATTTCATCTCAAAGAGGTGATCGTGGGAAAATTTCAATAACTCTCTCTCTGGGTAGTGGATTTGAGTGCCGTAAAAAGTGGTCGCAAGCACACGGATTGTAGTTTCTTGGCTATCAATTTTAGAGACAAAAGATGAAACAGTGACACGTGGCAAGTCCTACAAGTTTGCTCTACTGAACCAATCCAAAATTAGGTCATTGTGGGAGATTGGACACAACTTTGTCTTGGGGAATCCAAATTAGATCATACCTATAGCATTTGAAAGAAGCTTCTGAGGGCTACTACAGGGCTGAATTTTAGATATTGAAAATTTTCAATCACATAGATAATCCAATTTCAATATCGAGCTCCTCAAAAGCAAGAAAAGGCCCTCAGAAAGCTATACTATGACGCATGAGGAGGAAGAATTGCAATATGAGATATCGAAATTACGGTACCAAGTGCAAAAAATTTCGATCTTACAAAGAGCAACCGAAGATGACATAGATGGTTTAAAAGCAGAAATGGAGGCTAAGTTGGATGGTTTGAAGGATCAAATAAGAGAAAATATGGATGATAAATTAGTGGAATATCACATCGAGCATCAACAATAAGTTCTCCAACTCTCTAAGGATAACCTGAATTTGGCACAAAATCAAATGAAACAACAGGCAGATCAACATCACAGCGAGAGAAGTTTTGATGTAGGAGATTGGGTATTTTTACGGCTACAACCATACAAACAAATGTCCCTCAAGCAAGCTAAGAAGGATAATAAATTATCACCAAAATACTATGGTCCTTACAAGGTGTTGCAAAAGATTGGCACTATGGCATACAAATTGGAGCTTCCGGCTTCTTCGCGAGTACATCCAGTTTTCCATGTTTCATGCTTAAAGAAGGTTATAGGTGAAAATCCGGTCTAAACAATGTTACTTTCATTTTGTTGAGAAGAGGAAAAATCATATTGAAATACTGGCATCAGTCACAGACAAGAACAAGCAACACAGAAAATGGTCATTCAGTATCTCATCAGTAAAACTTCCACTTGCAGAAAATTCTGTAAAAATAAGAATTTGTAGAGAAAACACTAAATACTCAGCGTGAGGATGTCTTTTTTGAAGGAAGGGGCATGTTAGGTCCCTATATTACTAGTATAGACCCTTATTTTTTGTTAGTGTAACCCCCTTATTTTTATTATTGTACCCTTGTAACCCCCATTTTGTTATTATTGTGCCCTTAAATTATTGTTATTGGGTCGGCTAGGATTACATTGTGGCCCACTAGGATTACATTATATTTGTGGACTCCTATATATAGAAAAGAGGTTTTTTAAATTGTATCATCCAAGAATTGTTCATTTATGTAATGTATTGGAGGTTGCCCTCTCGAAGTGGCTCATTTATAAGGCGTTGATATCTCTTTTCTTCTCTTTTTGGAGATGGTTACACAACACCTTTACAATGATTGTATGCAGTGCTTCCCACTTTAAGACTTCATATGATGAACTTCTTGCGACTATTATGCACCTTGGTTGCTGCTATTGTCATTCTACCCTCTGTTGCACCTTGTTTTTCTTTTATACTGTAGAAAGTATGGTCCTTTACAACCGTTGACAACATATGATCTAGATTTTTCTTGCCTTCTAGGAGCTCAATATTGAATCTGATGTATATCTGTCATTTCAAATCCTCAATATCTAATTTTCAGTCTTGTAGTATTCCTCTGAGTCATCTTTCCAATGCCAGAGGTCTGACCCAATTTAGATTCTTGAAGAGAGAGTTATACCCAATCTATCACAATGCCCTAATTATGGATTGTTTCGGTAGAGCACACTTGTATGGTATGCCACATGTCACTGTTTCTTCATTTTTTTCTAAAATTGATAAAGAAAAATATACAGACTATGTGCTATCCATCACTTTTTATGGAATTCCAATCTGATACTCAGAGAGAGAGCTATGACAAATTTACCAAGGTCACTTCTTTGAGATGAATTTCAGGAGCCTGCAAAAACCCTTACTTCCACAAATCATATCTCCAAAATATTATACAAATTGATCTAAAATTTTTACTATAGCTTCCTCTGGATTTTTTCTTGACCTCATAAAAATTTCAGCTTCTAAGCCTTCGTAGAAAAAAAGTTAGAGCGAAAATGCCACGATGACCTGTTTCAAATGGTCGAATCCCTTTCCTAAGGAGGAAATGAAGATCACAATATATATGAATGCTTAAGTTGAGAGGGCCTTCAAAAAGTGAATGCCGGAGGGATTTTAGGAGTTTAAAAAATATCAATTATGACTTTTTAGTGACCCATGCCCCAACCCCATGGGGTTTTATGTTGTGTAACCAGCTCCAAAAATAGAAGAAAAGAAAGATCAACGCCTTAGAAATAAGCCACTTCGAGGGGGAAACCTCCAATACATTACATAAATGAAAAATTATTGGATGATACAATTTACAAAACCTCCTATCTATATATAGGAGTCCATGGGGCCATAATGTAATCCTAGTGGGCCACAATGTAATCCTAGCTGACCTAACAATAATAATTTAAGGGCACAATAATTACAAAATGCAGGTTACAAGGGTACAATAATAACAATAAGGGGGTTACACTAGCAACAATAAGGGGCTATACTAGTAATATAGGGACCTAACATGCCCCTCTCCTTCACAAAAGGTTTGTCCTCAACACTTGAGTAGCTCTGGGTGCTTCTGTATAAAATTCTCATCCTCCCATGTAGAATCTTCAGTGGGTAAGTTCTTCCACTTAATGAGATACTCTGAGATTGATCGATTCCGTAGCTATCGAGTTCTTGTTTTCGTGACCGCTTCAGGTTCCAATATGATTTTTCCTTCCTCATCAAGTTCTGGCAATATTGTTTGAACTGGAATATTTTCACCTATAACCTTCTTTAAGCATGAAACATGGAAAACTGGATGTACTCGTGAAGAAGAAGGAATCTCCACTTTGTATGCGATAGTACCAATATTTTGCAACACCTTGTAAGGACCATAGTACTTTGGTGATAATTTATTACCCTTCTTAGCTTTCTTGAGGGACATTTGTTTGTATGGTTGTAGCCATAAAAATACCCAATCTCCTACATCAAAAATTCTCTCACTGCAATGTTGATATGCTTGTTGTTTCATTCGATTTTGTGCCAAATTCAGGTTATCCTTTAAGAGTTGGAGAACTTCTTGTTGATGCTCTATGTGATCTTCGACTGCTTGAACCTTCGAATTTTCCCTTAAAGATGATGTGATGGATGGTGGATGATATCCATAAAGTGACATAAATGGGGTCATTTTTGCTGCAGTATGGAAGGAAGTGTTATACCACCATTCAGCAAGAGGTAACCACTTGACCCATTGTGTTTGTTTATCAGATACAAAACAACGAAAATATCCTTCCAAACATTTATTTACTATCTCAGTTTGACCATCAGATTGAGGATGATAAGATGAGCTATGAGCTAATTGAGTACCCAAACAAGAAAATAACTCTGTCCAAAAATTTCCAGTAAAAATGGGATCTCTGTCACTCACAATAACTCTTGGGCTTCCATGTAGCTTTTGAGTTCTGTCCACAAATGTACTAGCAACTGTACTTGCCTTAAATGGATGAGATAATGTTCAAAAGTGTGAATACTTGGTAAGTATATCAACCACCACCATGATGACACTCTTTCCTTTAGACTTAGGTAAACCTGTGATAAAATCCATTGAAATCTCCTCCCAACGTTGACTTGGAATGGATAAAGGTTGTAGAAGTCCTGGGGTCTTAATTGTCTTAATTTTATTCTGCTGGAAACCCAAACATTCTGCCACAAAATTTTGAATATTAGATTTAAGGCCATCCCAAAAAAATCTTTCTTCATCCTGTGGTAAGTTTTTAAAAATCCTGAGTGTCCTCCTAAAGGAGAGTGTGTAATTCAAGAAGAATCTTTTGTTTTAGTTGGGAATTCTTACAAAGATATAAGTGATCTTTGTACCATAAGGAATCATTTTTCCAACTAAATGTATCAGATGTACTAGGATCTTGTTGCAGCTTTTGAATGAGTGTCCATACATCTTTTTCCTTCTTCCATTCATCTCTTGCTTCGGTTATCCAATCTGGTTGGATAATAGAAATGGAACAAAGAAATGCTTCCACCTCTTCATTCTTTCTTGAGAGTGCATCTGCAACAACATTAAGCTTTCCTTTTTTGTAGATTATTTCAAAGTCATAACCCAACATCTTTGTGACCCATTTTTGCTGCTCTTCTGAAGATAGTCTTTGTTCCAAAAAGTGTTTAAGACTATCATGATCAGTTTTTACCTTGAAGTGTCTTTCCATTAGGTAAGTTTTCCATTTCTTTAGTGCATGCAGTATTGCTAACATTTCCTTCTCATAAATAGGTTTTTGTAAATACTTTCCTTTGATTGGACGAATTTCAAAAGCAATGGGTCTTCCTTCCTGCATTAAAACAACACCAATTCCATTTCCTGAGGCATCACATTCCACAATAAAGGTTTTTGTGAAGTCTGGCGTAGCTAAGACCGGTGCTAGGCACATTGCCTCTTTAAGATGTTCAAAGGCCTTAGTTGCTTCAGGAGTCCATGAAAATGCATCTTTCTTCGATAATGTTGTTAGAGGTGCTGCTATTCTCCCATAATTCTTAACAAACTTGCGATAATACCCTGTTAACCTGAGAAATCCTCGCAACTGCTTTATGGTTGTGGGGAATTTCCATTCCTTAATGGCTTTAATTTTGTTAGCGTCTACTTTAACACCCTCGTGATATACAATATGACCCAGATATTCCACCTATTGTACTCCAAAGAAACATTTTGATTTTTTTGCATATAATTGTTTCTCCTGCAATAGTTTGAGCACCATATCAACATGTTCAACATGATCCTTCCAAGACCTGTTGTAGATTAGTATATCATCAAAAAATACTAGCACAAATTTTCTAAGGAAGGGTTTGAAAATGGAATTCATCAACCCTTGAAATGTAGAAGGTACATTGGTAAGGCCAAAAGGCATGACAAAAAATTCATAATGACCTTCATTAGTTCAAAATGTTGTTTTTGGAATATCTTCGGTCTTCATTCTAATTTGATGATATCCTGAATGAAGATCCAGCTTGGTAAAATAAATTGCTCCATGTAATTCATCCAATAATTCGTCAATCACAGGAATGGGAAATTTATCTTTAATGGTGAGCTTATTGAGCTCCCTATAATCCAAACACATTCGCCATGATCCATCCTTCTTGTGTACCAATACTACGGGAGCAGAGAAAGAACTTTGACTAGGTTGAATTATACCCGCCTCTAACATTTCTGCAATCATACGTTCAATTTCACTCTTTTGGACGTAAGGATATCTATAAGGCCTGATGTTTGGAGGAACACTTCTTGGAATCAAATGAATAGCATGATCATGATCATGAATAGGTGGGAGTCCTTTGGGAGTTTCAAACACCTTGGAATGATTGTCGAAGACTTGTTGGAGATCTGCAGAAATAAATGATTTTGATGTTGGAACTTCTAGTGAGCATAATTGTGCAATTACGCCTCGTTGTTCTTTCTTTAGAAGCTTTGTCATGACATTAGAGCTTATTATCCTTCCTAGCTTCCCCGCAATACCCCGTAATTCAACTTCCTTTCCTTCTGAAAAAAAATTCAAGAAAAGTTCTTGAAAATTAAAAGCTACCGTCCCCAAAGATTGTAACCATTGTACTCCTAGTACAACATCAGCACCTCCCATAGGAATGGAAAGCATTGGACTAGTAAATACATATTCCCCCATGGTTAGCTTGATATTATGGCATTTTCCGGAGAAATTTATAGTTCCTCCATTTGCAACCATCACTTGACATTCCGGTGTTGGGTATAGGAAACAATTTAATTCCTTGGCTACCTTACAATGAATAAAATTATGGGTGCTACCTGAATCAATCAACACTATTACCTTTTTCTTCTTGATATGTCATTCTATCTTGAGAGTTTGAGGAGTGGTAATTCCTGCCAGTGCATTACACGATATGGTCGGATTCATTTCTTCCTCTTCTAGGGCTGATTCCTGGTGTATATCCTCTTCTTGTTCATTTTCTTCTTCCTCTTCACAATCTATGTAAAATAATTTCTTCTCAGCACACTTATGACCTTTAGTGTATTTGCTATCACAACTGTAGCAAAGCCCTTTTGCTCTATTTTCTTCCAATTGTTGTGGTGTCAACCTTGTAGGTTGTGGAAATATAGGCGTAGCAACACTTCCTTCTTTATAGAATTGAGTGGTAGGCTTCCTTGTCACCATTATTTTACATTCAACTTTTCTTGCCAACCTGAATGCCTTCTCCAATGAATCTGGTTCCAAAATGCGAATTTCATGTTGGATGTTATCCTTTAAAGTGCCTATGAAGAGATCAATCCTGTGTTCCTCTGGAATATCAGTTACCCTTATATTCAATTTTTGGAAGTCCTCAATGTGCTGCCCCACTAAACCCTTTTGTTTGAGATTTATCAATTGGCTAAAGAAGGTGTTGCTCTTTGTATCCTCATAATGTGTTATAATTTCCTCCGTAAAAATTGACCAAGTGACAATTTTTTTACAGTATCAAAGCCATCGATACCATACAAATGTATTTTTTTCTAAATTTAAAGTTGAAATGCGTACCTTTTGTGTGTTTTTCACGTTATGGAGATCAAAATATTGCTCCATCTGTAGTATCCATGTTACAGGATCTTTTCCATCAAACTTCCTCATATCCATTTTTGGAATATGGTGGTTCTTCCCGCCAACATTAGAGTTTATGAAATCACGATTAACATTTATTTTGTTCTCATCATGAGGTTCTTCTACTATATTTCCACCATTAGGAATCATTTCTTGTTTTAAGCTTTTCATCAAGCCTTCCATGTATGCTTTTAGATCATTCTTCATGTTTTCCATGTTGTCTTTCATGTCATCCATCTTAGCTTCCATGCCCACTTCCATGCCATCCATCTTAGCTTCCACGCCATCCATCTTAGCTTCCATGCCTTTCTTCAAACCGTCCATCTTCACTTCCGCGCCTTTCTTCAAAACTTCCATTTTATTTTTTGTTGCTCTTTGCGAGAGTGAAATTTGTTGCACTTGCTCTTGTAATTTTGATAGATCATGTTGCAATTCTTCATCTTCATGAGTCATAGTAGAGCCTTCTGAAGGCTTAATGGGTGTTGAATTATTTTTATGGAGCATTATTTAGAACCCAATACTGCTATATATTCTACAATATGCCCTTGGAATCAATTCAAATTGATTCTTCAAAGAAGACTTATGCAATTTGGAAAGAAAAATATACACACCTTTTTCTTTCTTTTGAGGAGCTCAATATTGAAATTGGATAATCTCTATGATTGCAACACTTCAATATTTTAATTTCAGTATGAACGTAGCCCTCTGAATTATCTTTCAAATTCCACAAGTCTGACCTGATTTGGATTCTCCAAGACAAAGTTGTGTCCAATCTTCCACAATGACCTAATTCTGGACTAGTTCAGTAAAGCGAACTTGTATGACTTGCCACGTGTCACTGTTTCATCCTTTGTCTCTAAAATTGATAGCCAAGAAACTAAAATCCATGTTCTTGCAACCACTTTTTACGGCACTCAAATCCGATGCCCAGAGAGAGATTTATTGAACTTTTCCCACGATCACCTCTTTGAGATGAAATTCAGGAACCTGAAAAAGCACTACCTTCCACAAATCATATCTCCAAAAATATTGCGAACCAAGCTCTAAAATTGTTTGACCAAATTCCTCTGGATTTCAACTTCACACCATATGAATTTAAGATTCTGAAAATTCGTAGAAAAATATATATAGCGCAAATGCCACGATGACCTGTTTAGGATCCTGAAAAAAGACCTAACTTCCACAGACGATATCTCCGAAAATATTGCGAACCAAGCTCTGAAAATTTTAGAAAATATTCCTCAGGATTTCAGATTCTCACCCTAAAAATTTCAGCTTCTGAAATGTCGTAGAAAAAAATTTATAGCGAAAATTCCACAATGACCTGTTTGGAGCAGCGAAACCCTAGAATCCAAAGCTCCGATACCAAATGTTGTGTAACCAGCTCCAAAAATAGAAGAAAAGAAAGATCAATGCCTTAGAAATAAGCCACTTTGAGGGGGAAACCTCCAATACATTACGTAAATGAACAATTATTGGATGATACAATTTACAAAACCTCCTATCTATATATAGGAGTCCATGGGGCCATAATGTAATCCTAGTGGGCCACAATGTAATCCTAGCTGACCTAACAATAATAATTTAAGGGCACAATAATAAAAAAATGGGGGTTACAAGGGTAAAAAAATAACAATAAGGGGGTTACACTAACAAAAATAAGGGGCTATACTAGTAATATAGGGACCTAAAATTTTAGCCCACTAACTGGGGGTACAAACTTCAAACATGAATATCTCTCAAACCATGAAGAATTACATGGCGTGCCATATATCAATAAAAACATCTCGACAAGTAGAAACCATCAAAATCATTATTGACCCAGAATATATTAATTTGGTAGGTCAAAATTCCCATACAATATTGGGTTAGCCCCTGGTGCTTCTTGGGTTGACATCAATGAAAATCGTTGATCAACAGTACAGACTTGTGCTCCCTGTATCGTCGAGTATATAAAGGGAGACCCTTCTAAGTTGCAATCCTTTATCCATAGGAAGCTGAGTCTACTACCTTGTAACCATGATACACTGAACACATCATTCGGGGAGACTACCTGCACGTACGTCAAGTCCTTGGTCATTTCTGTCTCATTTGATCACCAAGGTGTATATGGCAATTCACGGAAACTTGGTATACCCTCTTGCTTAGATTACCTGAGAAGTCATTTTGGTCTTTTCATGACTCTTTAAAAGTGAAAAGATCATTGAGCTCTTGTCCTTTCATGCTCGTTTCAACCTGAAAGTGATAGAGTCATATTTTTCTTGTTTCTTGACTCTTAAAATATGAAACGGTAGAGTTGTGTTTTAGTGTCTTAAAATATTAACTGCCCATGAAATATTCCTGGTTAAAGTTATTTTCCTTAGCATTTTGTTTTACGGTTGTTTCTAATGGAAACATTTATAGAGTTTACCAACTAATGAATCCCCTCTAAAGGGAATCCTAGTCCTTTTCCTGCTTTTGGGAATGTTGGCACTCCTTATATGGCAACATTGTCCCTTCCTAGCTTAACTGTTGTTTTGACTGTTTGGTTATTTTCAACCTCGGTGGTCCCAAATGCCTCGATCTCTATTCAACTGTCTCCTCCACCTAAACAACATCATGTTGATTCTAAAGTGGACCCCTCCCCTTCTTTGCCTGTTTCTTCATCCTCCTCTTCTACTTCACCTGGTGAAAGTCTAGATTCTAGTAACCAGGTGGCTAAGAAGAAGAAGAAAAAGACGAAGAAGAAGAAGTTAGATAAAGGGGAGGCTAGCTCTGCAGCTATTGCGCCTAAGAAACCATCCATCAAAAAACCATCCAACCTTCCACGGAAATTCAGATTCCCTTGCATGTTGTGCAAAGGTGACCATCTTCTTCCAGATTTCCTTGGAATTCCCAAGGTACTTGAAGTATGGTCCAATGGTCTTCCGCCATTGCCTTTGGCTTCTAGAAGTCATCTTGGTGGCACATCTTCAACTAGTGCTAATAAGACTCATAACAAACAGGGTAATATTACTAATCCCTATAAGTTGTGTGAATGGCATCATCCCATTCACCTTTGTCCATACATAAATGAAGCCAAGAGAGTTTTGGACAACTTGACTATTTCTGCACTATGCCTTCCGGTTGCTTACAAACAGCTTTCTTTGAGTCCTTCACCAGTTGATTCAACGATCAGTCAAGATTCATCCTTGCTTGATCCCACTCCCCCATAAATTCACCATCACGAATCCATCCCTGACCAACCATTAGTCGTGGGATCGGTTGAACTGGCACCACCTGTGGTGCACCAGTTTTTTACTGTTGAGAGTGGATCTCACATCCCTCATGTTCTTCTAGTTTCTTCAGATTCCTCGAACTTGGATAAATATTATCCCATCCCTATACCTTTGGAAGCTACTCCTACAACTCCCATGATGGAGGTCCCGGAGGATACTCCTTCTACCTCCATGATGGAGGTGGTGGAGGATGCTCCTCATGGTCCAGTAACACCAAGGGAAAACCATCTAAGTCCGATGGTACCCCCTCTAAGTAGTTTGGTAGCTTCCTTTTATTGGAGTCGATTTTCCGGATACCGCCTTCCGTCTTATGTGCCTTTTGAGATAACAGTACATACCTTCGATCTGGTCGTACCCAGCACCATTATAGATGAAGGTGTGTCTGTTAGTATTCTATCTTCCACTACTTGGCAGGATTTTGGTTCTCCACTCCTTATGCCTATTACGCAGAATCTGTTGGCTTTTAACAGAGGAACCAGTCAACTGTTAGGGATCCTTCCGAAGTTGCCTGTTAATTTGGGAGGGAAAACCATCCATATGGATGTGATGGTTGTTCTAGGCCCCTTGGACTTCCATTTACTCTTGGGGCATGACTATAATTATGACATGGGTGCTCTTGTTTCTTCCCTCTTTCATGTGATTTGTTTTCCACACAAAGGTTGGATCATGACCATTGATCAGCTTTCATTCTTTGGTCCTAACATGACATCTGGTCCACCATCATCCCTTTCGGGTCTTTATCTGCAGGTTGCATCTTCCCCTCCACAAGTTAATTATGTGGCTACCTGTCTCATGCCTGCATTCAGTGATAGTGCCATAGTGCATCAAGTGTTGGGGGCATTGGGTCCTGATTTCCGAGATGTTGTTCTCCCATCTGGTGTAGAACTCTTGGAAGCCATGACTTCTTATTTATCATGATGAAAGGTCACCAGAGCAGATTTTGTTTTCTTGTGTCAAGCTCCTTAAAAAATGAAACAAGCTCGTTGGAGCAGAGTTCGTTTTCTTGTGTCAAGCTCCTTAAAAAATGAAACAAGGTCATTGGAGCAGAGTTCATTTTCTTGTGTCAAGCTCCTTAAAAAATGAAGCAATCTCTTATGAGGATAGTTATTTTAATGTGTCAACCTCGTTAAAACCATGAAACACTTTCCTGTTCAATTCGAGTCTTTGATAAGATCTCGTAAAATCCCAGTCGAGTATTTCTCTTGATCTCATAACTTGAACCTTAACTCCATCTACCTTTTATATGGATTGAAGCTTGGGGGGCATGTACCTCAAATTGAGTCACCATGCTGGGGGCATGCAAACTTTTTCAAGCATAGTTTGTTTCCGTTTCAAGCTTATGTAAAAATGAAACCGGTTTCAAGCATAGTTTATCTTTGTTTCAAGCTTGTGTAAAAATGAAACCAACTTCAAGCAGAGTTTCCTAATTTCAAGCTTGTGTAAAAATGTAACCTTTCCCATTTTACCTCTCGTGATTTCCATTTTATCATCCTATTTTGTCAGATGAGCCTTGGTTTTCTCATTCCATCGTCCCCATCTGCTTGGCCGATCATATGCCTTCACTTGGTTGTTTTACCCATTCCTGAGGAACCGCTGCGATGAGTGATCTTGTTAGACATCCTCTTAACCTTTAATTGTTCTGAGCAGTTCCACCATTACCAGAACTAGTTGCTACCCTTTATACCACTCGTTCCTTAAGGAGGAGTCAACTTTCAGCTCTTTTTTATCTCTTAAAAATTGAAAAGATTGTCGAGACTCTTGTTGTTTTGAACTTGTTAAATGGTTGTGAAGCGGTATCTACCCAGTATACATTTACTCATTTTTCGGGTTGGGATGGATTTTATATGAAAAAGGAATACCTTAGCCGATCGTGACTAAGAGGTTCTCTCGGACACAGTTTTCTACCTTTTCAGATCTGAGGGACTATTTTACGAAAAGGGCCTTGCTGGAGTTTTATTTTGTGCCTTTTTTTCAAACTCTCTAAACATGAAAAGATGTTGAGTTCTTCATTTGTCAGACTTGTTAAAATTGATAACATTAGACTCCGTCATTATGACGTTATTCAAGTTCCTCCTTCCTAGAGCTTGTCAAATGTACTAGGTTGGATTTTTCCGAAGGAAAAACTTATATGACAAGCATATGGTATCCTCTTCAAGCTTGTGTAAAAATAAAGAGGTACTCACTAGAAATGGTGGGGGAAAATGGAAGTTATTCTCATTTGTGTCGGCAGTATGTCACTCTTGAACATGACACTTGTTTGCAGTTCATTTCAAGTTTGGATATCTTCACTCTGTTACTTTTCCTCCTTGGGTTTGGGAAGTCATTTTGCCTCTCATTCGATTACCAATTTTTTCAACATGACCTTTGATCCTATTTGAGTCAAATGCTGCCAAATTCCAGAGTCGTGTCACTGATATGTTCAAGAGAAAATCCTTCTGCAGTTTGTACATTCCCTGATCCTCTGTTTTAGTCTTGATTCACACTCATATTACCTTCTCTGTTTCGTGTCGAAGATGTGGGATTCATTATGACCCTCCTTCGACGGATCACTTCCTCTCGAATTCAACTGATTATCTAGGAAATTGATCTAGAGACTCCTTTCTGGTACCTTAGAGCTTGCATGCCCTAATGGCAAGTTCTTCACACTCGATGATAGGTTCACATCATTGGCCTTCGATCGGGTGATTTCACAAGTGTTCGACTTTAGCTCACTATTCAAATTATGTGGATTGTACTAGTAGTACCTTGAGAGCCATTGAAATTATGGGTGGTTTCTCTCGCACTTGTTAACGGTTCACATCATTGATTGGTAATCAAGTGATTTTCTAGCATGTTTGACTTCAACATGTCTATTCACATGTTGTAATTTGTACTTTGATCGGGTTGTGTCGGAGTGCAAGACCCTAGGCTTTGATCACAAAAGTCCAGGTTGTGAGGAGTGATGAGTCATTCATGATTACATACATGATTCTTTAGATGGATGGCTGTGATCATACCATGGGTTATCTTGTTTTGATCGTCTCTATACAGATGGTTGTGCCCATACCGTGGATCTATTTCATATGATCCCTTCATTCGGATGGCTACGTCCAGGCCAAGGATTCATTCACATGATCCTTTTCTTGATGGATAGTTGTTAATATACCATGGATTCATGTATTTTCATCAGATATTTTAGTTATGTATGTATCTATGCTCAATTTTCAGGTCTCCCTATAGCAGTGTTTGGTTCCTTGCACGTACTTGTAAATCATTTCACCCCTCACTCATCTTCAGACTTCATACTTTAGGGGGCATCTGTCACACAGTAATTTGTCACTATCCCTGCAATCCCCATATCACACATTGGAGGGTCATTTTTGTGACTAATTAGAAGTTTCATGCCTTGCAAATACCATCATTGCATCCCTTGCCATGAGGATAACATTCCCCCTATTGACCATTTCCTAATTAGACCACTAAAAACACCTATTTTTTCCTTGGTGCTGGTAGCCCATTATGCCCTCGCGCCCATGAGGAAAATTAACACTGAGCCTGCACCAGTTGGCATTCTATCTTACTGAGATTCCCGTGCTAATCTGTTTATGGAATTTTAAAAAAAAATAGAGGCAAAGTTTCGATCACAACAACTTCGTGGATGAGTCATAGGGAGTGGTTGGACTGAATAACCAAGGCCTTCCTCCTTTGGCCTCTTTTTTCCACCTTATAGGGAAACCTCCCAAGGGATAAGGCCTCCCTTCCACTATTGTATGGATCCCAACCTCCTCCTTTCCTCTATAAATATAGCCATATTCCATTGATGTATTGGTTGAACATGTTCTAGCTGAACAGATAGCTGAAAAAGTTAGCATAGAGGAGAAGCAATCATAGCTTTGGGAGAATAGTGTAGAGTGTGATTGTTTTTGTGTGTTGATAACATAGTGATATCTTGGACCTTTGATCATGAGGGTGTGACAAACGTGCTTGGATACCGACCTACCGAAGGAGAGCCTCAACATCAAGGCTTGGTTGTAAAATCCCCTTGTTTTTATCATAATAAATGCATCTAATATTTATCTTCCACTCTTGTTCACAATTATAATAAGATTTTTAACATTCCTTGATCAGTTAGATAGGTTTTTATTGTTTTATGTTTGTCTTGGTTTTATTTTTTTTTTGGTGTCTTGACTGTATGTACAGGTAATCAAACGTTGGTAGCAGCATATATCGAGTTTGAGAAGAGTGACAGATCAAGCAGCTTCGACAGAAGAAGACAACGTAGCATCAGAACGAAGTAGGAAATCTTCCTTGCTCTGGATTTCATTTACAATCTAGGAAGGTAGATAGTAGTGTGTTCCTGTAGTTGCTAGACCCAACCTAGGGCTAGAGGGATCACCTCTATCCACATAGGGGATTTACTTGGAAAACATTAGCTATAACCTAACCGTAACATTGACCAAACCCTTAACCTTAACCTAACTTAATCTTAACCTTGACCTTGATCTTAACATTAACCTTACCCCCTTAACCTTAACCTTAACCTGACTAAAATTGTAACCCTTAACCTTATCTTAACCTTAACTTAACAAAACCGTAACATTGACCTTAACCTTAACCTAACCTTAAAATTAACCTTAACCTCAACCTTACCCTTAACCTAACCTTAACCTTAACTTTAACTATAGCCCAACCTAACCTTAACCTTACCTTAACCTAATATAACCTTGACCTAACTGTAACCTTAACCTTAACCATAACCTTAACCTTAATATTACCCTTAACCTTAACCTAACCCTGACCTTAGCCTAACCTTAACCTTGACCTTAACCTAACCTTAACATTAACCTTATCTTACCCTTAAACTTGACCTTGACCTAAACCTTAACCTTTCCTTAACCTTAACATTCCCATAACCATAACCTTAACCTTGAATTTACCCTTAACCTAACCTTAACCTTAAACTTAACCTAACCCTAACCTTGACCAAACCCTTAACCTTAACTATAACCTAACCTTAACCCTAATCTTCCCATAACCATAACCATAACCTTGAATTTGACTTTACCCTTAGCCTAACCTTAAATTTGACCTTCCCCTAGCCTTAACCCTAATATTACCCTAACCATAACCTTAACTTTACCCTTAACCTAATATTAACCTTAACCTAACCTTAACCTTACCCTTAACCTTGACCTTAAAATTAAATTTAACTATAACCTAACCCTAACCTTAAATTTAACTATAGCCTACCCCTAACCTTGACAAAACCTTAACCTTAACCTTAACTTAACCTAACCTTAACCATAACCTTAACCTCAACCTTAACCTTATCTTAACCTTAACTATAACCTTACCCTAACCTTAACCCTTAACCTTACCCTTAACCTAACCTTAACTTTAACTTTACCCTTAACCTTAACCTTCCCTTAACCTTAACCCTAACCTTAACCTTAACCTTCTCCTAACCTTAACCCTCACCTTAAATTTAACCTTAACCTTAAGGTTAAGGTTACGAGTTTAGTCAGGCTAAGGTTAAGGATAAGTTTAATTCTATGGTTATGGGAAGGTTAAGGTTAAGATTAGGGTAAGGTTAAGGTTAAGTGCTTGGTCAAGGTTAGGGTTAGGTTATAGTTAAGGTCAAGGTTAAGTTTAAGGTAAAGGGTAAGGTTAAGGTTAAGGTTAAGGTAAGGTTAAGCTTATGGTTAAGGTTAAGGTTAAGGTCAAGGTTAAGAATAAGTAAAGGTTAAGGTGAAGGTTAATATTAAGGGTTTGGTCAAGGTTAGGTTTAGGTTATAGTTAAGGTCAAGGTTAAGGTTAAGGGTAAGGTTATAGTTAGGTTAAGGTTAAGGTTAAAGTTAGATTAAGGTAAGGTTAAGGTTACGGATTTAGTCATGTTAAGGTTAAGGTTAAGGTTAAGGGGGTAAGGTTAAGGTTATGGTTAATTATAGGGTAAGGTTAAGGTCAAATTTGAGGTTAAGGTTAGGTTAAGGTTAGGGTTAGGTTATAGTTAACGTCAAGGTTAAGGTTAGGGTAAATGTTAGGTTAAGGTTAATAGTATGATTAAGCCCTGAACCTTTCCATAACCTCAACATTAGCATTAACCTTATTTTAACCTAACCTAACCTAACCTTAACCTTATCCTTACCTTAACCTAACTTTAACCTTAACCTTCCCCTAAATTTAACCCTAACCTTACCCTAACCTTACCCTTCCCCTTCAGCTTAATTTTAAACTTAACTTTACCCTTAACCTGACCTTAACCTTAACTTTACCCTTAACCTGACCTTAACCTTAACCTCAACCTAACCCTAACCTTGACCTTAACCTTAACCTTAGCCTTAACCTTAACCTAACCTTCACCAAACCCTTAAACTTAACCTTAACCTGACTAAAACCGTAGCATTAACCATAACCTTAACCTTAACCTAACCTTAACTTTGACTTTACCCTTAACTTAACCATAACCTTGACATTAACGTAACCTTAACCTTACCTTAAGGTTACATTAAGGTTAAGGTTAAGTTTAGGTAATGGTAAAGTTAAGGTTACGGGTTTAGTCAGGTTAAGGTTAAAGTTAAGTGGGTAAGGTTAAGGTTAAGGTTAAGGTTAGGTTAAGGGTAAAGTTATGGTTAAGGTGAAAGTTAAGGGTAACTTTAAGGTAAAGGTTACGAGTTTAGTTAGGTTAAGGGTAAGGTTAAGGGTTTGGTAAAGGCTATATTTAGGTTATATCTAAGGTTATGATTAGGCTTAAGGTTATAGTGAAGGTTAAGGTTAAGACCCATAACGCTAACCTTAAGCTTAAGCTTTACCTTAACCTTAACTTTAACTATAACCTAACCTTAACCTTTACCTTAACTATAACCTTAGCTTTAACTATGACCTAACCTTCACTTATACCATTAGCCTTAACCTTAAACTTAACCTTAACCTTATGCCCTTAACCTTAACCTTAACCGTAACCGTAACCTTAACCTTACATTTACCTAACTTTAACTTTAACCTAACCTTCAATTTAACTTTACCGTTAAACTAACCTTAACCTCAACTATAACGTAGCCCTAACCTTAAATTTAACCTTAACCTTATCTTAACCTTAACCTTAACCTTAACCTTAACCCTACCCTTAACCTTACCCTTACCTAACTTTAACTTTAACCTAACCTTAACCTTAACTTTACCGTTAACCTAACCTTAACCTTAACCATAACATTAACCTTAACCTTCCCATAACCATAACCTTAACCTTAACCTTAACCTAACCTTAACCTTAACCATAAAATTAACCTTAACCTTCCCATAACCATAACCTTCATCTTAACCTTAACCTAACCTTAACCTTAACGTTGACCTTGACCTTGACCTTGACCTTGACCTTACCCTTAACCTTAACCTAACCTTAACCTTCCCCAAACCTTAACCTTAACTTTACCCTTAACCTAACCTTAGCCTTAACTTAGCCTAACCTTAACCTTAACCTGAACCAAACCCTTAACCTTGACTTTAACCTTAACCGTAACCTTAACCTTGATCTTATCCTAACCTAACCTTAACTTTAACCTTAACCTAACCCTAACCTTGACCAAACCCTTAACCATAGCTATAACCTAACCCTAACCTTGACCTTAACCTTATCCAAACCTTAACTGTAACTTTTCCCTTAACCTAACCCTTAACATTAACCTTAACCTTAACCTTAACCTAACCCTAACCTTAACCTAACCTCAAGCTTACTCATAACCTAACCTTAAGCTTGACCTTAACTCTAACCTAACCCTAACCTTGATCATACCCTTAACCTTAACCTTAATCCTAACCTGACCCTAACATTAACCTTAACCTTAAACTAACCTTAACTTAACCTTAACCTTAACCTAACCTTAACCTTAACTTTACCCTTAACCTAACCTTAATCATAACCTTAACCTTTACCTAACCTTAACCTTACCCTTAACTTTAACCTTATTCTTAACCTAACCTTAACCTTGAAATTACCCTTAAAGTAACCATAACCTTGAATTTACCCTTAACATTAATTATAACCTAACCTTAACCTTAACCTTAACCTAACCCTAACCTTTACCAAACCTTAACGTAAACTCAACCTAACCTTAACGTAAACCCTAACCTTAATCTTGACCTTAACCTAACCTTAAGGGTTTGGGAAGGTTAAGGTTAAGGTTAAGGTTAAGATAATGTTAAGATTAAGGTCAAGGTTAAGGGTAAGGTTAAGGTTCAGGTTCAGGTTAAGGTTAAGGTTACGCTATGCGTAAATTCAAGGTTAAGGCTACGTTAAGGGTAATGTTAAGGTTAGGGTTAGGTTAAGGTTAACGTTAAGGTTACGGTTAAGGTTAAGGGTAATTTTAAGGTAAGGGTAAGGTTAACCTTAACCTTAACTTGACCAATCCTTAACCTTAACCTTAAATTTGCCTAAGGTTAGGGTAAGATTAGGTTAAGGTTAACTTTGACCTTGACCTTAACCTTAACTATAACCTAACCCTAACCTTGGCCAAACCCTTAACCTTAACCTTAACCTTAACCTAACCTTAAGGTTAAGGTTAAGGTCAAGGTTAAGTTTAAGGTTTGGTTAAGGTTAAGGTTAAGGTTAAGGGTAAATTTAAGGTCAAGGTTAAGGTTACGTTAAGGGTAAAGTCAAGGTTAAGGTTACGTTAAGGGTTTGGTCAAGGTAAAGGTTATGTTATAGTTAAGGTCAAGGTTAAGGTTAGGGTTAGGTTATAGATAAGGTCAAGGTTAGGTTAAGGGTAAGGTTAGGTAATGGTTAAGGATAAGGGTTAAGGTTAAGGTTAAGGTCAAGGTTAAGATCAAGATTAGGTTAAGGGTAAGGTCAAGGTAAGGTTAAGGTTAAGGTTAAGGTTAAGAGTTAGGTTAAGGATAAGGTTAGGTTAAGGTTAGGGTTAGGTTTAAGGTTAAGGTTAAGGGTTATTAAGGTTAAGGTTAAGGTTAAGGTTAATTTAACCTTAACCCTTAACCTTACCCTAACCTTATCCCAACCTTAAACTTAACCTTAACCTAACTTTACCCTTAACTTAACCTTAACCTTAACTTTACCATTAACCTTAACCTAACCCTAACCTTGACCAAACCCTTAACCTTAACCTTAACCTTAACTATAACCTAACCCTAACATTTACAAAACCCTTAACGTTAACCTTAACTGTAACATTTACCATACCCTTAAACTTAACCTTAACTTTACCCTTAACCTAACCCTAGCCTTAACTTAACCCTTAACCTAATAGTAACCTTAACATAACCTTAACCTTAACCATAACATTGACCTTAACCTTAACTTAACCTAACCTTAACCTTAACCTTAAATATATCCTAACCCTAACCTTTACCAATCCCTTAGCCTTAACCTTAACCTAACTATAACCTTACTCTTAACCTTAACCTTGACCTTAACTATAACCTAATCCTAACCTTGACCAAACCCTTAACATTAACCTTAACCTTGACCAAACCCTTAACATTAACCTTAACCTAACCCTAGCCTTGACAAAACCCTTAATATTAACCTTAATATTAACCTTAACCTTAACCTTAATCTAACCGTAACCTTAACCTAACCTTAACTTTAACTTTACCCTAACCTTGAATTTACGCTTAACCTTAATGTAACCTTAACCTTCAGTTTACCCTTAATATAACCTTAACCTTGACTTTACCCTTAACCTTGACATTACCCTAACCTTAACCTTGACTTTACCCTTAATTTAACCTTAACCTTCACTATAACCAAACCCTAACGTTGACCAAACCCTTAACCTTAACCTTAACCTAATTAAACCTGTAACTTTAACCTTAACCTTACCCTCAACCTTACCCTTAACCTTCACCTTAACCTTAAATTTACCCTTAACCTAACCTTAACTTTGACCTTGACGTTAACCTTAACCTTACCCTTACCCTTAACCTTAACCTTACTCTTAACATAACCTTTACCCTTAACCTTAACCTTAACCTTAACCTTATTTTTATCTTAACCTTAACTATAAGTTAACCCTAACCTTGACCAAACCTTAACCTTAACCTTAACTTTACTGTTAACCTAACCTCAACCTTAACCTTAAGTTTAGGTTAACCTTAACTTTACTCTTAACCTTGACCTTACCCTTAACCTTAACCTTAGCCTTCACCTAACCATAACATTAAACTTAACCTTCCCATAACCATAACCTTAACCTAACCTTAACCAGAACTTGAACATTAACCTTAACCTTAACTCTACCCCCTTAACCATAACCTTAAACTTAACATTAACCTTAACCTGACTAAACCCATAACCTTAACCTTACTTAACCTAAATTTAACCTTAAACTTAACCTTAACCTAACTATAACCTTACCCTTAACCTTAACCTTCACCTTAACCATAACCTAACCCTAACCTTGACCAAACCCTTAACATTAACCTTAACCTTAAACATTACTTAACCTTAACCTTGACCTTAACCTTAACCCTAACTTAACCTAACCTAACCTTATCCTTAACCTTACCCTTAACCTTAAACTTAACCTTGAGCTTAAATATAACCTAACCCTAACCTTGACCAACCTATTAACCTTAACCTTACTCTAATCTTAACCTTAACCTAACCTTAACCTTGACTTTACGCTTAACCTTAACCTTCACCTTAAAATTTATTTTACCTCTATCCTTAACCTTAACCAAACCTTTAACTTAACCTTAACCTTGACCTTAACTATAACCTAACCATAACCTTGACCAAAACCTTAACCTTAACCTTAACCTAACCTTAACCTTGACTTTACCCTTAACCTAACCTTAACCTTAACCTTAACTTTACCATAACCTTGACTTTACCCTTAACGTAACCTTAAACTTATCTTTAGCCTTATCCTTAGCCTTAACCTTATCTTAACCTTAGCCTTAACCTAGCTATAACCTTATATTAACCTAACTTAACCTTAACCTTGACCTTAACCTTAACCTTAACTTTAACTTTACCCTAACCTTAAGGGTTTAGTCAGGTTAATGTTAAGGTTAATGTTAAGATTAAGGGTAAGGTTAAGGTTAAGACCCATAATGGTGAAGTTTAAGGTTAAGGTTAAGATTATAGTTAAGGTCAAGGTCAAGGTTAAGGTTAAGGTTAAGGTTCGGTAAATGTTAATGTTAAGCATAGGTCATAGTGAAGGTTAAGGTTAAGACCCATAACCTTAAACCTTAACCTTAACCTAACCTTAAACTTAACCTTATCTTAACCTTAGCCTTAACTTTAAGCTAACTATAACATTACCTTAACCTAACCTTAACATTTACCTAACCTTAACCTTAACATTAACCTTAACCTAACTAACCCTTAACCTTAACCTTAACCTTAACCTAACCTTAACCTTAACCTTACCCTTAACCTTAAATTTAACCCTGACCTTCACATAACCATAACCTTAACATTAACCTTAACTATACCCTAACCCTAACCTTGACCAAACCCTTAACCTTAACCATAACCTTAACCTTAACCTTGACCTTACCCTTAGCCCAACCTTAACCTTAACCTTATCTTAAACTTAACCTAACCTTAACCTTAACTTTACCTTAACCTTGAATTTACCGTTAACTTTAGAGTTAAGGTTAGGGGAAGGTTAAGGTTAAGGTTGGGGTTAAGGTTAAGGTTAGGTTAAGATTAGGGTTAGCCAATAGTTAAGGTCAAGGTTATGTTTAAGGTTAAGGGTAAGGTTAAGGTTAAGGTTATGTTAAGGTGAAGGTTAGGTTAAGGTTAAGATAAGGTTAAGGTTAAGGTTAGGTTAAGGGTAAAGTCAAGGTTAATGTAAAGGTTAACCTTAATGTTAAGAGTAAGGTTAAGGTCAAGGTTAAGGTTATGTTAAGGGTAAAGTCAAGGTTAAGGTTACATTAAGCGTTTGGTCAAGGTTAAAGTTTGGTTAAGCTTAGGGTTAGGTTATAGTTAAGTTCAAGGTTAAGATTAAGGTTAAGATAAGGTTAAGTTCAAGGTTAAGGTTAGGTTAAGGTTAAGGTTAGGGTTAACCTTAAGGGTTTGGTCAAGGTTAAGGTTAAGGATAAGGTTAAGGTTAAGGTTAGGTTAGGTTAAGGTAAGGTTAAGGTTAAGGTTAACCTTAACCTTATCGTTAACCCTTAACCTTAACCTTCACCTTTATCCTTAACCTTAACCTAACCTTACCTTTAACCTTATCTTAACCTTAACCTTAACCTTACCCTTAATCGTAACCTTAACCTTAACTTTACCCTTAACCTTGAGCTTAACCTTAACCTAAACTTAACATTAACCTTAACCTTACGATAACCTTAACCTTGACATTAACCTTAACCTTAACTTAACCTTAGCCTTAACCTTAACCTTCCTATAGCCTTAACCTGACCTTAACCTTAATCTTAACCTTACCCTTAACCTTCACCTTAACCTTAACCTTGACTTTACCCTTAACCTATACCTAACCTTAACTATAACCTAACCATAACCTTGACCTTAACTTTACCCTTAACCTTGACCTTAAGCTTAACCTTAACTTTGACCTTGACCTTAGTCTAACCTTAACCTTAACCTTAACCTTATCTTACCCTTAACCTAACCTTAACCTTAACTATAAACTAACCATCACCTTAACCTTAAACTTAAGATAACCTTAAACTTCCCCTAACCTTAACTTTAACTTTACCCTTAACCTAACCCTTAACCTTGACTTTACCCTTAACCTTAACCTCACTAAACCCGTAACCTTAACCTTAACCTAACCTTAACCTTGCCCATATCCAAACCTAACCTTAACCTTAACCTTAACGTAACCCTAACCTTGACCAAACCCTTAACATTAACTATATCCTAACCCCAACCTTGACCTTAACTTTACACCTAACCTTGACCTTAACCTTAACCTAACCTTAACCTTAACCTTACCCTTAACCTTGACCTAACCTTAACCTTAACCTTACCCTTAACCTAACCTTAACCTTGACCAAACCCTTAACATTGACCTTAACCTTAAACTTTACCTAACCTTAACCTTAACCTAAGCTAAAGGGTTTGGTCAAGGTTAGGGTTAGGTTATAGTTAAGGTCAAGGTTAAGGTTATGTTATGGTGAAGGTTAACGTTAAGGTAAAGTTAATGTTAAGGCTAAGGCTAAGGCTAAGGCTAAGGTTAAATTTAAGGTTAGGTTAAGGTTAAAGTTAAGGTTAAGGTTAGGTTAAGGGTAAAGATAAAGTTAAGGTTAAGGTTAAGGTTAATTTCAAGGCTAAGGTTAGGTTAAGGTTAAGGTTAAGTTGAAGGTTAAGGATTAGTTAACGTTAATTTTTAGGGTTTGGTTAAGGTTAAGGTTAAGGTTAAGTTTAAGATTTGGTCAGGTTAAGGTTAAGGTGAAGGTTAAGGTTAATGTTAAGGTTAAGGTTAGGTTAAGGTTAAGGTTAAGGGTATGGTTAAGGGTTTGGAAAGGTTAAGGTTAAGGTTAAGGATAAACCTAACTATAACCTTAACCTAACCGTAACCTTGAACAAACCCTTAAACTTAACCTTAACCTTACCCTTGACCTTAACTTGACTAAACCCATAGCCTTAACCTTATCCTTAACCCGATTAAGGTTGTAACCTTAACCTTAACCTTAACCTAGCTTTAACCTTGACTTAAGGTTAATGGTAACCAAACCCCTAACCTTAACCTTAACCTTAACCTTGACTTTACCCTTAACCTTATCTTAAGCTTAACCTAACCTTACCCTTAATGTTGACCTTAACCATAACCACAACCTTAACCTAACCTTAACCTTGACCTTAAATATAACCTAACCCTAAGCTTAACCCTACCCTTAACCTTCACTTTAACCTTAAATTTATCCTTAACCTTAACTTTACCCTTAATCTTAATCTTAACTTTGACTTTACCCTTAACCTTAAGTTTACCTAATCTAACTATAACCTTACCCTTAACCTTATATTAACCTTAACCTAACCTTAACCTTAACCTTAAATATAACGTTACTCTTAACCTAACCAAACCTTAACCATAACCTTAACCTTAACGTAGCTATAACCTTACCTTTACCCTTAACCTTATAGTTAAGGTTAAGGGGGTAAGGTTAAGGTGAAGGTTAAGGTTAAGGTTAAAGTTAAGTAAAGGTTAAGGTTAGCTTAAGGTTGAGTTAAGGGTAAATTCAAGGTTAAATTTAAGGTTAATGTGAAGGTTAAGGATATAGATAAGTTAAGGTTAAGGTTATGGTGAAGGTTAGATTAAGGGTAAAGTTAAGGTTAGGGTTAGGTTAAGGTTAAGGGTAAGGGTAAAGATAAGGTTATGGTTAAGGTTAAGGGTAAATTTAAGGTTAGGTTATAGTTAAGGCTAGGGTTAAGGTTAAGGTTAGATTTTGGTCAAGGTTAGGGTTAGGTTATAGTCAAGGTTTAGGTTAGGTTAAGGTTAAATTCAAGGTTAATATTACAAATTTAGTAATAATGAAAGTGTGCAAGCCTAAATGCCACTGCTTGTTCAAAATAAGATCTTGTTCAATCATCTAGCCTAATCATGGCTGAATATGTTTTTTTATTTTTTGATAAGTTAGTGAAAGAGAGATTTTCAAATCATTCAAACTTGAATTGTCATTAGGAATAGATTAGGAAGAGAAGGTACTGGTTCTCCATGCTAAAATCTCAACCAAAGAGAAATATGAGGAAGCTTAACAAATTATAAATCACAGCCCTCATGATTTCTAGTTTTGTTTGTACAAAAATAATGTTTATGTGCAGCTTGTCCTAATGCCACAACTCATGGTAAGTCAGATTGCCTAATCCTATTTTGAACCATGTTTTCAATTTCATGTCAATAGCTTAGAGAATGAAGTTTTTCAAATAGCTTAATATTGGCAAATGATTAGACTAGGTAGAGAATAAGAGAGTTCATTAGCATAATCTGAACTCTTGGAAGTAATAAGAGTATAAATAGATAGTCTTTTATTCTTTCAAAATAAAATGATGTCAAGGGTTTTCCAGTCCAAGTGCACCCAAGTTAAGAAAAAATGTTAGGCGAAGTAAGATGGGTAGGTAGGAAAGAGGTTGAAGCAAAGACGCATTTTCAGATTGTGAGATCATAGCTCCAAAAGAACGTCAACAAATGAATAAAGAAAGATCTACAAAGTGCAAGTAAGGCACTGATCTTCAAAGTTAAAAGATCTTCAAGGTTAAGGTTAGGTTATAGTGAAGGTTAAGGTTAAGGTTCAGGTCAAGGTTAATTTTAAGGTTAGGGTAAAGGCTAAGGTTAAGGTTAAGATTAAGGTTAGATTATAAATAAGGTTAAGGCTAAGACCCGTAACCTTAATCTTAACCTTAAACTTGACTTTACCCTTAACCTAAACTTAACCTTAACCTTAACCCTATCTTAACCTTAACCTGACCTTAACCTTAACCTTAACCTAACGATAACCTTACCCTTAACCTTAACTATAACCTAACCCTAACCTTGACCAAACCCTTAACATTAACCTTAACCTTACCCTTAAGATTAAACTTAACCTTAACCTTAACCTAACCTTAACCTTAACCTTACCCTAACATTACCCTAACCTTAACTTAACTTCACCCTTAACCTAACCTTAACCTTAACCTAACCTTAACCTTATCTTAACCTTAACTCTAACATAACCCTAACCTTGAGGAAAGCTTAACCTTAACCTTAAATTTACCCTTAACCTAATCTTAACCTTAACCTTAACCCTGATTTTACACTTAACTTAAACTTAAGCTTCACTCTAACCTAACCCTAACCTTGACCAAACCTTTAACATTACCCTTAACCATGAACTTAACCTTAACTTTAACAATAAGCTAACCCTAACCCTCACCTTAACCTTAAACTTAACCTTAACCTAACCTTAACCTTGAACTTAACTATAACCTAACCTTAACCTTGCCCAAACCCTTAACCTTAACCTTAACCTAACTAACCTTAACCTGACTAAACCCTTAAGGTTAGGGTAAAGTTAAATTTAAGGTTAAGGTCAAGTTCAAGGTTAAGGTTAAGTTAGGTTAAGGTAACGTTATAGTTAAGTTAAGGTTAGGTTAAGGTTAAGTTAAGGGTAAATTCAAGGTTAAGGTTAAGGTTATAGTTAAGTTAAGTTAAGGTTAATGTTAAGGTTAAGGTCAAGTTTAAGGGTAAAGATAATGTTATGGTTAAGGTTACGTTAACGATAAAGTCAAGGTTAAGGTTAGGTTAAGCTTAAGCTTAAGGTTATGGTTAAGAATAGGTTAAGATAAGGTTAAGGGTAACATTAAGGTTAAGGTTAGGTTAAGGTTATGGTTAAGGTAAGGTTAAGTGTAAATTTATGGTTAAAGTTATGTTAAGGTTAAGATAAGTTTAAGGGTAAGGTTAAGGTCAAGGTTAAGGTTAAGTTTAAGGTTAAGGTTAAGGTCAAGGGTAAGGTCAAGGTCAAGGTTAAGGTTATGGTTATGGGAAGGTTAAGGTTAAGGTTAAGGGGTTAAGGTTAGATTAAGGGTAAAGTGAAGATAAAGGTTAAGGTGAAGGTTAAGGTTAAGGATAAGGTTATGTTTATGGGAATATTAAGGAAAATGTTAACATTAAGGTTAAGGTTAAGGGTTTGGTCAAGGTTAGGGTTAGGTTATAGTTAATTTCAAGGTTAGGTTAGGTTATCGTTAAAGTTAAGGTTAAGGTCAAGGTTAAGGTTAAGTTAAGGTCAAGGTTAAGGTTAAGGTCAAGATCAAGGTTAAGGTTAGGTTAAGGGTAAGTTTAAAGTTAGGGTTAGGTTATAGTTAAGGTTATGGTTAGGGTATGGTTAGGGTTAGGTTACAGTTAAGGTTAAGGTTAAGGTTAGGTTAAGGTTAAGGTTGAGGTTATGATTATGGTGATGGTAAGGTCAAGGTTAAGGTTAAATTTAAGTTAAGGTTAAGGTTAATGTTAAAGTTAAGGTTAACGTTAAGGTTAAGGGTTTCGTCAAGGTTAGGGTTAGGCTATAAGTTAAGGTTTAGGTTAGGTTGGGTTATAGTTAAAGTTAAGGTTAAGGTTATGTTATAGTGAATGTTAAGGTTAAGACCCGTAACCTTAACCTTGACCTTACCCTTATACTTAACCTTAAAGTTAACCCTAACTTTGACTTTACCCTTAACTTAACCTTAACCTTCGATATAACCTAACCCTAATCTCGACCAAACCCTTAATGTTAACCTTAAACTTACCCTTAACCATAACCTTACTAAAGTCATAACCTTAATGTTAACCTTAACCTTAACTATAACCTAACCCTAACCTTGACCAAACCCTTAACCTTAAACTTGACCAAACCCTTAACCTTAACCTTAACCTGACTAAACTCGTAACCTTAACCTTAACCTTAACCTTAACCTTCCCCTAACCTTCACCCTCACCTTAACATTAACCTTAACTCTTAACCTTAACCTTACACCCTTAACTTTAACCTTAACCTTAACCTTAACATTAACATCAACCTTTACCTTAATGTTAACATAACCTTAACCTAACCTAACCCTAATCTTTACCAAACCCTTAACCTTAACTTTACCCTTAACCTAAAATTAACCTTAACTATAACCTAACCCTAACCTTTACCAAAACCTTAACCTTATCCTGACTAAACCCGTCACCTTAACCTTAACCTTGCCTTAACCTAACTTTGACCTTAACCTTCCCCTAACCTTAACCCTAAACTTAACCTAACCTTACCCCTAACCCTAACTTTGACCAAACCCTTAACCTTAACCTCACTAAACCCATAACCCTTAACCTTAACCTTACCCTGAACCTTTACCTTGACTTTACCCTTAACCTAACCTTAACCCTAAATATAACCTAACCCTAACATTGACCTTAACTTTACCCTTAACCTTGACCTTAACCATTACCTTGACATTAACCTAACCTTAACCGTAACCTTAAACTTTACCTTATCTTACCCTTAACCTAACCTTGACCTTAACTATAACCTAACACTCAGCTTAACCTAACCTTAAACTTAACCTTAACCTAACCATAACCTTCCCCTAACCTTAACCCTAACCGTAACCTTAACTTAACCCTTAACCTAACCATAACATTAACTTTAACCTTAACTTAACCTAACCTTAACCTTAACCTTAACCTTAACATTAACCAAACGCTTACCCTTGACTTTAACCTTAACTGTAACCTTAACCTAAACCTGACTAAACCCGTAACCTTAACCTTGAAATTATCCTAACCTAACCTTAACCTTAAACTTAATCTAACCCTAACCTTTGATCAAACCCTTAACCTTAACTATAACGTAACCCTAACCTTGACCTTAACTCTACACTTAACTTTGACTTTAACCTTAACCTTAACTTTACCCTTAACCTAATATTAACCTTAACTTAACCTTAACCTTGACTTTACCCTTAATCTAACCTTGACCTTTGCCTTAACTATAACCTAACCGTAACCTTGACCAAAGCTTAACCTTAACCTTAACCTTAACCTTAACCTAACCGTAACCTTAACCTAATCTTAACCTTAACCTTAACCTTAACCTTAACCTTAGCCTAACCATAACCTTAACCTTAACCTTAACCTAGCCCTAACCTTAACTCTACCATTAACCTAACCTTAACATTAACCTTATCTTAACATTAACCTTACCCTAACCTTAACCTTAACCTTAACCTTAACCTTAACCTGACTAAACCCGTAACCTTAACCTTACATTAAGCTAACTTTAACCTTCCCGTTATCGTTAACCTTAACCTTAACCTTGCCCTAACCTTACCCTAACCTTAACGTTAACTTTACCCATAACCTTACCCTTAACCTAACCTTAACCTTCCCCTAACCTTAACCCTAATCTTAACCTTAACCTTACCCTAACCTTATCCATAACATTAACCCTTAACCTTAAGGTTAAGGTTTGGTCAAGGTTAGGGTTAGGCTATAGTTAAGGTTAAGGTTAGGGGAAGGTTAAGGTTAAGGTTAGGGTTTAGATTATGATTAGGCTAAGGTTAAGGTTAGGATTAACCTAAGGTTATTTTTAGGTTAAGGTTAATGTTAGGATTAGGCTATAGTTAAGGACAAGTTTAAGGGTATGGTTAAGGTAAGGTTAAGGGTAAGGTTAAGGTTAAGGTTAGGTTAAGGTTATGGTTAACATATGGTTAAGGGATAATTTAAGGTTAGGTTATAGTTAAGGTTAAGGTTAAGGTTAAGGGTTTGGTCAAGGTTAGGGTTAGATTATAGTTAAGGTTAAGTTTAAGGTTCAGGGTTTGGTCAAGGTTAGGGTTAGGTTATAGTTAAAGTTATGTTAATATTAAGTTAAGGGTAAAGTTAAGGTTAAGGTGAAGGTTAAGGGTAAGGGGTTAAGGTAAAGTCAAGGTCAAGGTTAGGGTTAGGCTAAGGTTAAGATAAGGTTAAGTTTAAGGTTAAGGGTAAGGTTAATATTAAGGTTAGGGTAAATTTAAAATTAAGGTTAAGTCAAGGTTAGGTTAAGGTTAAGGTTAAAGTCAAGGTTAGGGTTAGGTTAAGTTAAGGTTAATGTTAAGGTTAAGTTTCAAGTTAAGGGTAAGGTTATGGTTAGGTTAAGGTTAAGGTTAAAGTTAGATTAAGGTTAAGATAACATTAAATTTAAGGTTAAGGGTAAGGGTATGGTTATGTTAAGGTTAAGGTTAAGGTTAGGTTAAGGTTAATATAAGGTTAAGGTTAAGGTTAAGGTTAGGTTAAGGTCTAAGTTACCGTTAGGGTGAAGGTTAAGGTTAAGGTTAAGGTTAAGGTTATAGTTAAGCTAAGGTTGAGGTTAAGGTTAAGGTTATGGTTAAGGTTCAGGTTAAGGGTAAAGATAAGGTTATGGTTAAGGTTACGTTAATGGTAAAGTCAAGGTTAAGGTTAGGTTAAGCTTAAGCTTAAGGTTATGGTTAAGATAACATTAAGATGAGGTTAAGGGTAACGTTAAGGTTAAGGTTAGGTCAAAGTTATGGTTAACGTAAGGTTAAGTGTAAAGTTAAGGTTAAGGTTATGTTAAGGTTAAGATAAATTTAAGGGTAAGGTTAAGGTCAAGGTTAAGGTCAAGGTTAAGGTTAAGTTTAAGGTTAAGGTTAAGGTCAAGGGTAAGGTCAAGGTCAAAGTTAAGGTTATGGTTATGGGAAGGTTAAGGTTAAGGTTATGGTTAGGGGAATGTTAAGGTTAAGGTTTAGCTTAAGGTTAAGCTTAGGGTTAAGCTTAGGAGAAGGTTAAGGTTAAGATTAAGGTTAAGGTTAAGGTTTGGTCAAGGCTAGGGTTAGGTTGTGGCTAATGTTAAGGTTAGGTTAAGGGTAAATTCAAGGTTAAGGTTATGGTTATGGGAAGGTTAAGGTTAAGGTTACGGGGTTAAGGTTAGGTTAAGGGTAAAGTCAAGGTAAAGGTTAAGGTAAAGATTAAGGTTAAGGATAAGGTTATGTTTATGGGAATATTAAGGAAAATGTTAACGTTAAGGAGCCAAGGTTAAGGCCGGCGTTTAAAAGTTAAGTTAAGGTCAAGGTGAAGGTTAAGGTCAAGATCAAAGTTAAGGTTAGGTTAAGGGTAAGGTTAAAGTTAGGGTTATGTTATATTTAAGGTTATGGTTATGGTATGGTTAGGGTTAGGTTAAGGTTAAGTTAAGGTTAAGGTTAAGGTTAAGGTTGAGGTTATGATTATGGTGATGGGAAGGTTAAGGTTAAGGTTAACGTTAAGTTAAGGTTAAGGTTAATGTTAAAGTTAAGGTTAATGTTAAGGTTAAGGGTTTTTTCAAGGTTAGGGTTAGGTTATAGTTAAGGTTCAGGTGAGGTTGGGTTATAGTTAAAGTTAAGGTTAAGTTTAAGGTTAAGGTTTAGTTTACGTTATAGTGAAGGTTAAGGTTAATACCCATAACCTTAACCTTGACCTTACCCTTATCCTTAACCTTAACTTTAACCCTAACCTTGAATTTACACTTAACTTAACCTTAACCTTTGATATAACCTAACCCTAATCTCGACCAAACCCTTAACCTTAACCTTAACCTTACTAAATTCGTAACCTTAATGTTAACCTTAACCTTAATTATAACCTTACCCTAACCTTGACCAAACCCTTAACTTTAACCTTAACCTGACTAAACCTGTAACCTTAACCTTTACCTTAACCTTAACCTTAACTATAACCTAACCCTAACCTTGACCAAACCCTTAAACTTAACCTTAACCTTAACCTTCCCCTAACCTTAACCCTAACCTTAACATTAACCTTAACCTTACCACCTTAAACTTAACATCAACCTTTACCTTAATGTTAACATAACCTTAACCTAACTTAACCCTAACCTTTACGAAACCCTTAACCTTAACTTTACCGTTAACCTAAAATTAACCTTAACTATAACCTAACCCTAACCTTGACCAAAACCTTAACCTTAACCTTAACCTGACTAAACCCATAAACTTAACCTTAACCTAGACTTAACCTAACTTTGACCTTAACCTTTCCCTAACCTTAACCCTATACTTACCCTAACCTTACCCCTCACCCGAAGCTTGACCAAACCCTTAACCTTAACCTTAACCTTACCCTTAACCTTCACCTTAAGCTTAAGCTTAAGCTTAACCTTAACCTCACTAAACCCATAACCCTTAACCTTAACCTTACCGTTAACCTTTACCTTGACTTTACTCTTAACCTAACCTTAACCCTAAATATAACCTAACCCTAACATTGACCTTAACTTTACCCTTAACATTGACCTTAACCATTACCTTGACCTTAACCTAACCTTAACTGTAACCTTAACCTTTACCTTATCTTACCCTTAATCTAACCTTAACCTTAACTATAACCTAACCCTCAGCTTAACCTAACCTTAAACTTAACCTTAACCTAACCTTAACCTTCCCCCAACCTTAACCCTAACCGTAATCTTAACTTTACCCTTAACCTAACCATAACATTAACTTTAACATTAACATAACCTAACCTTAACCTTAACATTAACCAAACACTTACGCTTGAATTTAACGTTAACTGTAACCTTAACCTTAACCTGACTAAACCCGTAACCTTCACCTTGAAATTATCCTAACCTAACCTTAACCTTAAACTTAATCTAACCCTATCCTTTGATCAAACCCTTAACCTTAACTATAACCTAACCCTAACCATGACCTTAACTCTACCCTTAACCTTGACTTTAACCTTAACCTTAACTTTACCCTTAACCTAATATTAACCTTAACCTAACCTTAACCTTGAATTTACCCTTAACCTATCCTTGACCTTTACCTTAACTACAACCTAACTGTAACCTTGAACAAACCTTAACCTTAACCTAATCTTAACCTTAACCTAACGGCAACCTTAACCTAACCTTAACCTTAACCTTAACCTTAACCTTAGCCTAACCATTACCTTAACCTTAACCTTAACCTAACCCTAACCTTAAATTTACCCTTAACCTAACCTTAACCTTAACCTTATCTTAACATTAACCTTACCCTAACCTTAACCTTAACCTTAACATTAACCTTGACCTGACTAAACCCGTAACCTTAACCTTACATTAACCTAACTTTAACCTTAACCTTATCTTTAACCTTAACCTTAACCTTGCCCTAACCTTACCCTAACCTTATCCTTAACTTTACTCATAACCTTACCCTTAACCTAACCTTAACCTTCCCCTAACCTTAACCCTAACCTTAGCCTTAACCTTCCCCTAACCTTATACATAACCTTAACCTTAACCTTAACCCTTAACCTTAAGGTTAAGGTTTGGTCAAGATTAGGGTTAGGTTATAGTTAAGGTTAAGGTTAAGGTTAAGGTTAGGGGAAGGTTAAGGTTAAGGTTAAGGTTAAGGTTAGGGTTAGGCTATAGTTAAGGACAAGTTTAAGGGTATGGTTAAGGTAAGGTTAACATAAGGTTAAGGGTAAGGTTAAGGTTAAGGTTAAGGTTAGGTTAAGGTTATCGTTAACATATGGCTAAGGGAAAATTTAAAGTTAGGTTATAGTTAAGGTTAAGGTTAAGGTTAAGGGTTTGGTCAAGGTTAGGGTTAGGTTATAGTTAAGGTTAAGTTTAAGGCTAAGTTTCAGGGTTTGGTCAAGGTTAGGGTTAGGTTATAGTTAAAGTTATGTTAATATTAAGTTAAGGGTAACGTTAAAGTTAAGGTGAAGGTTAAGGGTAAGGGGTTAAGGTACAGTCAAGGTCAAGGTTAGGTTTAGGTTAAGGTTAAGGTTAAGGGTAAGGTTAAGGTTAGGGTAAATTTAAAGTTAAAGTTAAGTCAAGGTTAGGTTAAGGTTAAGGTTAAGGTCAAGGCTAGGTTTAGGTTAACTTAAGGTTAAGGTTAAGGTTAAGGTTCAGGTTAAGGGTAAGGTTATGGTTAGGTTAAGGTTAAGGTTAAGGTTAGATTAAAGTTAAGATAAGGTTAATTTTAAGGTTAAGGGTAAGGTTAAGGTTAAGGTAAGGTTAAGGTTAAGGTTAGGTTAAGGTCTAAGTTAAGGTTAGGGTTCAGGTTAAGGTTAGGTTAAGGTTAAGGTTGAGGGTTTGGTCATGGTTAACCTGACCTCAACGTTAGGGTTAGGTTATGGGTAACATTAAGGTTAGGTTACAGTAAATTCAAGGTTAAGGTTAAGTTTAAGGTCAAGGGGAAGGTTAAGGCTAAGGTGAGGTTAAGTTAAGGTTAAGGTTAAGGTTATAGTTAAGGTTAAGGTTAAGGGAAATTTAAGGTTAAGGTGAAGGCTAAGGGTAAAGTTAAATTTAAGGTTAAGGTTAGGGTTAGGTTATATTTAAGGTAAGGTTTAAGTTTAAGGTTAAGGGTAAAGTTAAGGTCAAGGTTAGGGTTAGGTTATAGTTAAGGTTAATGTAAGGTTAAGGGTAAAGTCTAGGTTAGGGTTACGTTAAGGTTAAGATTAGGTTAAGGGTAAGGTTAAGGTCAAGGTTAGGTTAAGGTTAAGGTTATAGTTAAGTTTAAGGTTAAGGGTGAAGGTTAAGGATATGGGTCCTAACCTTAACCTTACCCTTAACCTTAACCTTTACCATAACCTAACCTTAACCTTGACCTTAACTATAACCTAACCTTAACTTTGCCCTAATCTTAAAATTAACCTAAACCTAAACCTTAACCTTAAATTTCATCTTATCCTTACCCTCAACCTTCACTTAACCTTAACCTTGACTCTACCCTTAACCTAATCTTAACCTTAACCTTGAATTTACCCTTAACATAACCTTAACCTTGACCTTATCATGAAACTTAACCTTAACTTTACCCTTAACGTTACCCTTAACACTTAACCTAACCATAACCTTAACATTAACCTAACCTTAGCCTTACCCTTAACCTAATCTTAACCTTTACCTTGACCTTAACTTTAACCTTAACCTTACGTTAACCTTAACCTTAACATTACCCTTAGGTTAACCTAACCTTAACCTAAGGGTAAGGACAAGGTTAAGGTTAAGGTTAAGGTAAGGTTAAGGTTAACCTTAACCTGACTAAACCCGTAACCTTAACCTTAACCCTAAGGTTAAGATTAAGGTCAAGGTTAGGGTGAAGGTTAATGGTAAGGTTAAGGTTAAGGTTGGGTTAAGGTAAAGTTAGGTTAAGGTCAAAGTCAAGGTCAAGGTTAAGGCTAAGGTTAGGGGAAGGTTAAGGTTAAGGTCAGGGAAAGGTTAAGGTTAAAGTCAAGGTTAAGGGTAAAGTTAAGGTTAAGGTTGTGTTAAGGTTAAGGTTAAGGGTTATTTCAAGGTTAATGTTAAGGTTAAGTTTAGGTTAAGGTTAAATGTTAAGGTTAAGTTAAGGGTAAAGTTAAGGTTAAGGTTAACATTAAGTGTAAGATATGGTTAAGGGTCAAGGTTAACCTTAACCTGAACTTAACCTTAAATTTACCCTTAACCTAACCTTAACCTTAACCTAACCTTCACTTTAACCTTGAATTTAACATTAATCTTCCCCTAACCTTAACCCTAACCCTAACCTTAACCTTAACCTTCCCATAATCATAACCTTAACCTTGACTTTACCCTTAACCTAACCTCAAGGGTTTGGTAAGGTTGTGGTTAAGGTTAAGGTTACGGGTTTAGTCAGGTTAAGGCTATGTTAAGGTTAACCTTACCCTTACATTTACCTTAACCTTGACCTTGACCTCAACCTTAACCTTAACCTTATCTTAACCTTAACCTACACTTAACCTTAACTTTACCCTTAACATTAACTTAACCATAACCTTAGCCTAACCTTAACCTTAACCTTACTCTTTACCTTATCTTAACTTTACCTTAACCATAACCTTAACCTTGACCTTAACTATAACCTAACCCTCACCTTGACCAAACCATTAACCTTAACCTTCACCTTATCTTTATCTTTAACCTTAACCTCAACCTTAACTATTACCTAACCCTAACCTTAACCCTAACCTTAACCCTAACTTTAACCTCCCCATAACCTTAACCTTAACGTCAACCTTAACCTGACTAAACCCTTAACATTAATTTTAACCTTAACCTTCCCATAACCTTAACACTAACCTAAACCTTAACTTGAACCTGAACCTAACCTTAACCATAACCTTAAACTTAACTTTACCCTTAACCTAACCTTAACCTTACCCTAACCATACTATACCAGTAACCTTAACCTTAATCTTAACTTTACCCTTAACCTAACCTTACCCTTAACCTTAACCTTAACCTGACTAAACCCGCAACCTTAACCTTAACCTTAACCTTACCTTGACCTTAACTATAACCTAACCCTAACCTTGACCAAACCTTTAACTTGAACCTGAACCTGAACCTTTAACCTAACTTACCCTAACCTTAACCTTAACCTTAACCTTGAATTTACCCTTAACCTAACCTTAACCTTAACCTTATCTTAACCTTAACCCTAACCTAACCTTAACCTTAAATTTACCCTTAAACTTAACCTTAACCTTAGCCTAACCATAAACTTAACCTTAACCTAACCCTAGCCTTAACTTTACCCTTAACCTAACCTTAAACTTAACCTTAACCTATCCCTAACCTTAAATTTACACTTAACCTAACCTTAACCATAACCTTAACCTTAACCTTATCTTAACGTTAACCTAACCTTAGCCTTATCTTTAACCTTAACGTAACCCTAACCTTGAATAAACCTGTAACCTTAACCTTAACCTTTAACATTACCCTAACCTTAACCATAACCTTAATCTTAACCTTAACTTTACCCTTAACCTAACCTAACTATAACCTAACCTGAAACTTAACTTTACCCTTAACATAACCTTAATTTAACCTTAAACTTGACCAAACCCTTAACCTTAACCTTAACCTTAAACTTAACCTTGACCTTAATATAACCTAACCCTAACCTTAGGTTAAGGTCAAGGTAAGGTTAAGGGTAAATTTGATGTTAAGGTTAAGGTTAAAGTTAAGGTTAAGGTTAAGGTTAAGGTTAGGTTATAGTGAAGGTTATGGGAAAGTTAATGTTAAGGTTGACATTAAGTTAAGGTTAAGGTTAAGGTTTGGTCAAGGTTAGGGTTAGGTTATAATTAAGGTCAAGGTTAAGGTTACATTAATATTAAGGTTACGAGTTTAGTCAGGTTAAGGTTAAGGTTAAGATTAATGTTAGGTTAAGGTTAAATTCAAGGCTAAGTTTATGGTTATGGGAAGGTTAAGGTTAAGGTTAAGGGGTTAAGGTTAGTGTTGGTGAGGTAAATCGCCTTTGCGGACAGAGGCGATCCCTCTAGCCCTAGTATGGGTCTAGCCACAAACACGACACGCTATAATATTGATTCCTAGTTAACGAATGGACGAAGATTTGATAAATGACTTATCGAAGGTCCTATGCTGTTGTTGTCATCAAAAGAGTGGCTCGCTCCTCGTTGTTGGTTTCACAGATCATGATCCGCCCTCTTTGACGCTTGGACACTTGCACACACACAAGAAACAATGAAAATATACAACGTAGTAATTCAAATTCATAACTATCAATCAGTTGAAGAGGACTAAATCAATTGAATTACATAAACAATCATAACACGAAGATGGAACCAACACCATAGTCAAGTATATTAATAAATTAAAGGAAGAGTACAACCAAGCTTCGATGTTGTGGTCTCCTCCAGCAGGGTTCAAGTGGAGCACGTCTCATAACGGCTCGTCAGGAATTCAAATGGTACTCTCTCTATGCAATTCTCCTTGGTTCTACCTTCTCGATAGCGATTACTCAGCTATAGTATTCTTCTCCAAGTTCAGCTGCTTGGCTATATGTTTAGCTAGCTTTCATAAAGGGAGAAGGCCTGTTTATATAGAGGGAGAAGGAGAGGTTAGGATCTCTATAATCATGGAAGGGAGGCCTATATTTAAGGAGTGTTCCATGGGAGGTAAAAACCACTACCTAAATAGAGAGATCTATGGATCATCAACTTAACCACTTCTAGTGACTCATCCCTGAGGTGGTTAGAAGGAAACTTCTGCCTCTAATTTTTTAAAAACATTCCTAAAACAACTTGGCATGGGGGTTGCATTGAGACAGAGCGTCAGGTGTTGCGGTCTCTAGTGCAAATCTTCCACATTGGCTTGAGGGATGAACTGGCTACCCGCGCCAAGGTGAAAACATAGGTTTTTTGTCATTTTTGAGGAAATTTCCAATAGGAGAAATGATGTCCTTATGAAGAAGGATGAAAAAAAGGTGTTTGCAAAGTATGACACTGTTCACAAGTCATGGGAATTATCCTCCAATATGCGGGACGAGGGATTGCAGGGATGGTGAAAAGATGTTGTGTAACAGATGCCCCCTAAAGCATGAGGTATGAGAGAGAGGGAGGGGTGAAATGCTTTATGAGAACGCGTTCGACCCAAACATTACTATCAAAAAACATACAAGTAAAAATACAACTGATATCTCTGATACATGATAGGTGGCATGGGCGCATCCATCCATAATAGAGTACATAAAAGTGAGATCCGAGGTATGGATGCAACCATCCAACAATAAGGATAAAAAAATAGACTCAGGTATGGTCACAACCATCTGATCAAAGGAGTCATGTAAAAAGTCATAGTAATCCACAAAAAACCTGCAACCTGGATTTCATGAGAAAAAACCCAAGGTCTTGCACTCCATCCCAACCCAAACAAAGTACAAGTTCAACCATGCGAATATACGAGTTGAAGTCAAACATGCAGGAACATCGTTTGATTACCAGCCAATAATGAGAGTTGTTAATAGATGTGAGAGAAACTTCCAATAATGACAATGACTCTAAAGGTACAAAAGTTATAATCCACGGAATGTGAACAGTGATCTAGCATCGAACACCCGCAGAATCATCTGATCGAAGGCCATTGATGTGAACCTTTTGATGGATGCAAAGAACCTGCCATTAAGGCATGCAGGCTCCAAGGCACCTGAAGGGAGTCTCTTAATCAGCTTCCTAGAAAATGAGCTGAAGTTGACAAGAAGTGACCTAGTCAAAGGATGGCCATGATGTTTCCAAAATCATCGACTCGAGACAGAGGAATATGATGTTTTTGAATTAGGACCAACAAAGAATCAGAGGAAGGTTGAAGATTGTAGAGGAAAAACTTCTCTTGAACATATCGGTGGCATGACACTAGATTTGGCAGTATTTGACATCAAGGGATCTAAGGTCATGGTGATGTGGCAAAGAGAAAATGAGAGGTCAAAAGAGATTACCCAAACCCATGGAGGAAAAAATAACAAAATGAGATGTCCCCAACCCGACATCAATGCAGACAAGTGCCATGTTCAAGAGCGACATACTGTCAACACAACTAAAATCTGGTTCCATTTTCCCCCACCATTTTTTCCAAGTACCCCAATTATTTTTTTAAACAAGCTTGAAGGGGATAGCATATTCTTGTGATGTAAGTTTTTCCTTCAGACAAATCCAACCTAGTACATTTTACAAGCCTTAGGAAGGAGGAACTCGAGTAACGTCATAATGACGGATTCCATTGTCATCAGTTTTTAATGAGTCTGACAAAGGGAGAACATGGCATCTTTTCATGTTTAAAGTGTTTGAAAAGAAAGTGAAAAAGAAAACTCCAGCAAGGCCCTTTTCATAAATAGTCTCTCAGACCCAAAAAGGTAGAGAACAACATCCAAGAGAACCTCTTAGTCGCGATAGGCAAAGGTATTCATTTTTCATAAATAATCTATCCCAGCCCAAAAAAGGGGTAAACGTATACTGGTTAGATATCGTTTCCCAGCCATTTAACGAGTTCAAAACAACAAAATTCTCAAAAATATTTTTAATTTTTAAGAGTTAGAAAAAAGCTGAAAGTTGACTCCTCCTAGAGGAACGAGTGGTATAAAAAGAAGCAAGTGGTTCCAGTAATGGTGGTACTTCTTAGAACAAGTAAATGTTAAGAGGCTGGCTAACAAGATCACTCATCACAGTAGTTCCTAAGGAATGTGTAAAACAACCGGGTGAAGGCATATGATCGACCAAGCAGATGGTAACGATGGAATGAAAAAAACCAAGGCTCATCTGGCAAAATATGCTGATCGGCCAAGCAGATGGTAATGATGGAATGAAAAAAACTAAGGCTCATTTGGAAAAATAGGTTGATAAAATGGAAATCATGAGAGGTAAAATGGGAATGGTTTCATTTTTACACAAGCTTGAAATCAGGAAACTCTTCTTGAAGTTGGTTTCATTTTTACATAATCTTGCAACAAAGATAAAATATGCTTGAAACCGGTTTCACTTTTACACAAGCTTGAAATGGAAACAAACTATGCTTGAAATTGATTTGCATGTCCCCAGCATGGTGACTCAAATCGAGGTGCACATGCCCCCCAAGCTTCAGTCCATATGGACAGTAGATGGAGTGAAGGTTCAAATTACGAGATCAATAGAAAGACTCGACTGAGATTTTACTAGATCTGGCAAAGACTCGAATTGTACTAGAACATGTTTTATTGTTTTAACGAGGTTGGCATTGTTAGAGTCGGTCTTGTCAGTCCTCCGTCATAGATCAAAAACTCTTTTAGCATTTCATTTTTAGTTGTCTCGTTCGATTCACTCATTTGTATTCCGCTAGGGGCATGCCATTAACTGACGGAAGGGCTTGGTTTTCTCGTTTCCCTCATGTTTGTACCTGCTGAGTTGGTCAAAATTTCTCAAGATTCATCAAAAGTTCATTTCACGTCATTTACAGTCATAGATGCCATTTTGATCAGCAAAAAGTTATTTTAGTCACTAGGTCTAGGGTTTGGTCTTCAGAAATGTCAAATAATGCCCGCAGGCCATGAGGATGTCTTCAGTAAGTTTTCAGTTCAAAATTTTCATCGCCAATATGCTCGAGGATGTTTCTTCTTCAAAACTATGTTTTTAAGAAGAAATTTTCAAATTTGTTTTTGTTTTAAATATGTATTTTTTCCGCCCATGAAATACTTCAAATACAGCCTCTCCTGATCCTTTTCCAAAATCCACTACAAATCATCCCTGCAATCAGACAAAGTAAGTTCATCATTTCAATCAACAAATCAAAGGAAACAATAAAAAAAGAGAGTTTGTATTAAAGATTGCAAAGTGTCAAAGTCTACAGAATTAGAAAGAGGTTTGCCAAATGAAAAAATCAAATCTGTTGATATATATGATATTCGTGGTGTTTAAAAAATCCATTCATGCCGAAAAGCATCAGGGAAGTCAAGAAAAAATGTGGAAGGGCGAAAAACTATGTTAAATGGTCGAATTGTGGTCAAAACAACCCACGTGGCGCATTGGAAGCAGACGCGACGCAGCGCATTGGGCCAAGTTTGACAGTGAAAATTTGCAAGCGCGCGGTGCATAGGCGCGACGCGGTGCACTGGGTGTGCGCGCGGCGCACAGAACCTCTAAGCCCAAAATTCATCAATTCCTCATCATTTTTTTTTAAAGCAACTCAACTCGTTTACTCCAAATGGTATGCAGGTTCGATGTCTATGTGGAGCACCATTTGGTTTTGGATTTCTTGGGGCGAAGTCTCATGGTTTTCAGAATGATGCTTATCTATGGCAAGAAAATGATGAAATTTACTCTGTAGAGAATGACTCCGACGAGGATGAACCACAATCCAATTTACTGAAACGGGCAAAGGTGTGCAAGAAAATAAAAATTGCAGCTGCAAAAGGGAATTCTATTTCTCAAACTGCAGGTAGATTAGGAAGAATCTACTGCGATTCCATTTCATATACAGTCAGTGAAAAGAAAGAGAATAACTCTTCTGATGTCTCAGTAATCAAGGAAAATTTGACTTTGCTGGAATTGGCGGAACTCTGTTTCCCGTCATCGAAGGCAAAATTCAAAATCATTTTTATTAAAAATTTGGTTTTTATTCAAACGGCAAAGGGAAGGTGAAAATTCAAAGACCAGAAGCCAAAATTAAATGAAGAATATTTACCACAGCAGAGAGATAGGAACAGATTGCCTATTTTTGACTTCAGTTGCAATTCAAAGGGTCTACGCTCTAGATTTTGTCTTTTAATTGGTCATCAGAAAATCTCAAGTGGAATAATGTAACACTGTTCTATCTTTAGAACAGATGAATGGCTCATTTTCTATCTTTATAATTTCAGTTAAAACAACTCTCTATTTTGATTGATCTGTTTTCAACATTTGAGTTTATTTATTGTATTGAAAAACATTTGTAAAGGGGCTGAGTTTTGGGAAAAGTGTGGAAGAATAACTCAGCGTTTGGCTGCATAGTTTTGACAGAGAATTAATGAAAGGATGCAGCTCTGATTTATGAGATTCATGTGGTGTGAGTTTAGCATTTGTATTTTCGTTCTGTTTCATATGTATCTCGTTATGTTTTACTGTTCATTCATAATCATTGCTAGATGAATGCCTTTAAGTAAGAAAGGTAGAATCCAGTTATTGCTCTACCTTGGGAAAGCGTTCATGTTTATGTATTTCTTCTTCTGTTGAAAAGGATTCATTATATATGCCCTTTTCAAACTCTCAACAGTCTTTCCACCTCCATATTATTTCAAATTTGATTGCTAAACTTCCTGCCTATCTTGCCTCATGGAACACTCCGTGTCTTTGATTTAATTTCTCAGCTCATGTTGTTCTTTGTCCCATACATCCTTGAAACCCATTCATTCATCAAAATACCTCTTTCCTATTTATTTACTAGCCTAAAATCAATATTCATTATAGGTCATCTGAGGCCCTACTGGACATTTTTGCTGAGATAGACCCGGAGAGAGCCCTCTCCTGTCCTCGTAGGGCTAGCTACGAGGCTGAGCGTGGTTTGGTGTTGTCTTTTTTCTGCCTTATTTCAGCCTAGGGTGGATTTGGGAATTAGCAAACATATTAAAAGAACTATCCTAATGACACCTTGTTTCATTTTTTAAGGAGCTTGAATTAATAAAAATGAATTGTGCTCCATCAACCTTTCATTATGATGAATAAGAGGTCATATATTCTAAGAGGTTCGCTTCTGATGGGAGAACAAGATCTTGAAAATCAGGACCCAATGCCCCCAGCACACGATGCACAACGACACTATCACTGAATGTGAGCATGGGTTAGGTAGCCACATAATTAACCTATGGTAGGGAAGATACAACCAATGGATAAAGACCCAGAAAGGATGATGGTGGACCAAATGTCATGTCAAGACCAAAGAATAAAAGCTGATCAATGGTCACGATCTGACCTTTGTGTGGAAAATAGATCACACGAAGGAGGGAAGAGACAATCATGCCCATGGCATAAGCATAGTCATGGCCCAAGAGTAAATTAAAATCCAAGGGGCCTGGGACAACCATCACGTCTATATAGAAATTTTTCCCTCCCAAAGTAATAGGAAACTTTGGAAGGATCCCTAACAGTTGATTGATTCCTCTATTAAAAGCCAACAAATTCTGGGTAACAAGCATAAGCGATAGAGAACCAAAATCTTGCCAAGTAGTTGAAGACAGAACACTAACAGATGCGCCTTCATTTATAATCATGCTAGGTATTACTATATCAAAGATCTGTACCATGATCTCAAAAGGCACATAAGAAGGAAGGTGGTATCCCACAAATCGATTCCAATCGAAGGAAGCAACCAAACTACTTGGAGGGGATACCATTAAACTAAGATGGTCATTTCCTAGTGTCATCAGAGCAAGAGGAGCATCCTCCTAGACTTCCATCATGGGATCAGGAGGAGCAACTTCTTGAGTCCTAGGGATAGGAGGATCTTTATCCAAGTTCGAGGAATTTGAAGAATCAAGAAGAATGTGAGAGGGATAAATGCCACTCTCGACTAAAAATACCTCATGAACCACTAGCGGGTTAGATCAATTGATTCCATGACCAGCGGTTGATCAAGAATGGATTTCTGAATTTGAATTTCTGGGGGAGCGGGATTAATCATGGATGAATCTTGACTGATCATTGAATCAACTAGCGGAGAACTCGAAGAAAGCTTCTGGTAACCAGTCGGAAGGCAAGGTGCAGAAACATTATGGTTGTCCAATACTCTCCTGGCTTCATCCATCTATGGAAAAATGTGAATGGGATTATGCCCTTCACACAACTTACAGGGATTGGCAATCTTACCCTATTGTTTACGATTCTTATCAGTACTAGTCGAAGATGTGCTACAAATATGACTTCCGGAAGCCAAAGGCAATGATGAACGACCATTAGACCATGCTTCAAGTACCTTGGGAATTCCAAGGAAGTCTCAAAGAAGATGGTCACCTTTGCACCACATGCAAGGGAATTTGACTTTCCGTGGAAGGTTGGATGATTTCTCAAGGGAAGGTGTCTAAGGTGCAATAGCTGCAACATTAACCTCTCACTTATTTGACTTCTTCTTCTTCGTCTTCTTCTTCTTCTTCTCAGCCACCTGGTTACTAGAATCCAGACTTTCACTAGGAGAAGTAGAAGAGGATGACGAAGAAATAGGGGAAGATGCAGAGAGGTCCACATTAGAATCAACATGATGTTGTTCAAGTGGAGGAGATGTTTGAACAGAGACCGGGGTATTCGGGACCATCGAGGTTGAAAACAACCACACAAGAAAACCAACAGTTAACCCTAGAAGAGACAACGTTGCCATATAAGGAGCACGAACATTCCCAAAAGAAGGAAAAGGACCAGGATTCCCTTCATAGGGGATTCCTTGGTTGGTAAACTCCAGAGAAGTTGTCATCAGAAACAACGTTAAAACAACGCTAAGGAAGCTAACTTTAACCAAGAATATTTCGTGGATAGTTAATTTTAAGACACTGAAACAAAACTTTGTCGTTTCATATTTTAAGAGTTGAGAAATAGGAAAAAGGTGACTCTATCACTTTCAGGTTGAACGATCACGAAAGGACAAGTGCTCGATGATCTTTTTAAATTTATGGAGTCAGTAAAGATCGAAAATGGCTGCTCAGGTAGTCTAGGTAAAAGGGTATATCAGGTTTCCGTGAACTACCATATACACCTTGGTAATCAAATGAAAGAAGAATCGACCAAGGACTTGACATACGTGTAGGTAATATCCCTAAATGTTGTGTTCAGTTTATCACGGTTACAAGGCGGCAGACTCGGCTTCCTATGGATAAAAGGATTGCAACCTAGAGGGGTCTCCCTTTATATAATCGACGGTATAGGGAGCACAAGTCCATACTAGTGCTATCTGAAGCCAGATGGTGAGCGACAACTGCTAGGTTTAAAGACGTCGGAACACATCTTTAACTTAGACCACTAGATTTTTTGTTAGGTTTCAATGTTTCCTTAGGTTAATTGAGTAAATTTCAAGTTTATCTTGTATTTACGTTTCAATTCCAAGGTCCTACCGAATGTTGGATCTAAAAAATCACTAAATGCAAGCTACATGCCAAAAGATATCATTCTGTTCGATGAAAGGCTATCTACGATAAAGTTAGGAGTTTTCAAGCGATAGTAAATAATGAGAACATGCAAAAACGTCCACTACAGTATCCGATGCAAGCTTATTGAAAATGAAAAATCTTTCCTAGAATTTTCCAATGCTAGATATGCGAAATACTTTCAATTTCACAATGCGAACAAGAATGCAAACAAGATTTTTATTTTTTTTATTTTTCAATGTAATAGAGAAAATAGTGCACTAAATGACATGAAAAACAAACCAAAACACTAGCTTGAGAACGTTAATGAGAGAGTTGAAACGAAATAATTTCAATCAACTCAAGACAAACATGACAATACTCAAACCAATGTTGCAATCTCTCAAATCAAAGAAAGATTTCAAAATAGACCCATACAAGTAGTTGTGATCTATGCTTGGAGTGACAAGAAGAAAAATTGAACGAAAGAGTCAAGAATCATTCAACCAATGCAATCACTCAAACGGATCAAGGGAGCTGAATGCAACCAAAACAAGAAGGAATTTGACCTCGAAACAGAAGGCTCAAACTCCTACAGGAGGCTCAGCATACCAAAGCACTTAAAAACCCTAAGGCTTTGATTCTGATAGGAAATGGATAAACAACTGAAGGAATGAAGCTAATCACAATAAAAAACAATCCCAAAGCATTCAATGCATACCTAAAATGACCTAGAAGTACAAGCACTGACCAAAAATCTCCAAAACAAAGCAAACACTAACACCTACAGGGGTTGGCGCGGTTGTCTGGCTATAATCAGTGCCAAACAAGGGATGGTGTGGGTGCAACACTAGCAACATGCACCAATCGGCACATCTGTCTAAGCATAAAATGTGCCAAGCTAGTTCAGTCAGGTAAAAGGGAAAATTTTGAAAGACAGAGGTCAGATTTGATCCTCTGGGGCTGAACAAGGGTATTAGACTTAGCAGAATAATCAGAAAAGGTAAAACAAGCAATCAAAGACCAAACGAATACCTAATGGGTGAAAGACAAACTCGCACTAAATCCCTAGTATGGTCGCCAATTTGTTGGTGAGGTAAATCCCCTCTGCGGACAGAGGCGATCCCACTAGCCCTAGAGTGGGTCTAGCCACAAACAAGACATGCTATAATATTGATTCCTAGTTAAAGAATGGATGGAGATTTGATAGATGACTTACTGGAGGTCCTATGTTTTTGTTGTCATTGAAAGAGTGGCTCGCTCCTTGCTCCTGGTTTCACAGATCACGATTTTTCCACTTTCACGCTCGGACACCTGCACACACACAAGAAACAACGATTATATACAACGTACTAATTCAGATTCATAACTATCACTCAGTCGAAGAGGAATAAATCAATTGCATTACATAAATAATCATAACACAATGATGGAACCAACACCATAGTCAAGTATATTAATAAATTAAAGGAAGAGTACAACCAAGCTTCGACGTTGAGGTCTCCTCCAGCAGGGTTCAAACGAAGCATGTCTAACAAAGGCTCGTTGGGAATTCAAACGGGACTCTCTCTACGAAATTCTCCTTGGTTCTACCTTCTCGATAGAAATTACTCAGCTATAGTATTCTTATCCAAGTTCAACTCCTTGGCTATATGTTCAGCTAGCTTTCATAAAGGGAGAAGGCTTTTTTATATAGAGGGAGAGGGAGAGGTTAGGATCCCTATAATCATGGAAGGGAGGCCTATCTTTAAGGAGTGTTACCTGGGAGGTAAAAACCACTACCTAAAGAGATAGATCCATGGCTCATCAACTTAACCACTTCTAGTGACTCATCCCTGAGGTGGTTAGAAGGAAACTTCCACCTCTAATTTTTTAAAAACATTCTTAAAATAGCTTGGTGTGGGGGTTGCACTGAGACAGAGCGCTAGGTGGCATAGGCTGTAGTGCAAATATTCTACATCGGCACGAGGGATGAACTGGCTACCCACGCCAAGGCCAAAACATAGGTTTTCTGTGCTTTTTGAGGAAATGTCCAACAGGAGAAATGATGTCCATATGCAGAAGGATGCAAAAAAGGTTTTTGCAAAGTATGAAACTATTCACAAGTCACAGGAATGATCCTCCAATATGCGGGACGAGGGATTGTAGGGACGGTGAAAAAATGTTATGTAATAGTTAGGTTAAGGTAAATTCAAGGTTAAAGTTAAGGTTATGGTTATGGGAAGGTTAAGGTTAAGGTTTAGGTTATAGTTAAGTTGAAGGTTAAGGTTAAGGTTATGGTTAAGGTTAAGGTTACAGTTAGGTAAAGGTTAATGTTAAGGGTAGGTTATAGTGAAGGTTAAGGTTAAGACTTGTAACCTTAAACCTTAACCTTAACCTTAGGTTAAGGTTAAGGTTAAGGTTAGGGTCAGGTTAAGGTAAAGGGTCGAGTTAAGGTTAAGGGTTTGGTCAAGGTTAGGGTTAGGTTATAGTTAAGGTGAGGTTAAGGTTAAGGTTGAGATTAGGTTATGGTTAAGGTAAGGTTAAGGTTAAGATTAAGGTTAAGGTTAAGGGTAAATATAAGGTTATGGTTAAGGTTAAGGTTTGGGTTAGGTTATAGTTAAGGTTAAGGTTAAGGTTAAGGTTACGTTCAGGGTAAAGATAAGGTTAAGGTTAAGGTTTGGTCAGTTTAACGTTAAGGTGAAGGATAAGGGTAAGATTAAGGTTAAGGTTATGGTTAGGTTAATGTTAATGTTAGGTTAAGGTTAATTCTAAGATTAAGGGTTTGGGAAGGTTAAGGTTATGGGTTAGGCTATAGTTAAGGTTAAGGGTAAGGTTAGGGTTAAGGTTAGGGTAAGGTTAAGGTAAGGTTAAGGGTAAGGTTAAGATTAACCAAACCTTATCTTAAACTTAACCTTAACCTAACATTAACCTAACTAAACTCGTGACTTGAACCTTAAACTAACCTTAACCTTGACTTTACCCTTAACCTAACCTTAACCTTAGGGTTAACCTTAACTTTACCCTTAACGTAACCTTAACCTTAAATTTAGCCTTACCCTTAACCTTAACCTTTACCGTAACCTTACCTTAACCTTAACCTTAACCATAGCCTTAACCTTAACCTAACCTTAACCTTGACCTTGACCTTAACCTTAACCATAACCTTAACCTTAACCTTAACCGTAACCTTAAAGATAAGGTTAAGTTTATGGGTTAATGTTAAGGGTTTGGTCAAGGTTAGGGTTAGGTTATAGTTAAGGTCAAGGTTAAGGTTAGGTTAAGGTTAAGGTTACGGGTTTAGTCAGGTTATGGTTAAGGTTACGGTTAAGGTTAAAGTCAAGGTGAAGGGTTTGATCAAGGTTAGGGTTAGGTTAAGGTTAAGGTTATGGTTAGGTTAAGGTAAGGTTGGGTTAAGGTTAAGGTTAAGGGTTGCAGGTTTAGTCAGGTTAAGGTTATGCTTGAGGTTAAGCTTAAGGTGAAGGTTAAGGGTAAGGTTAAGTTTAAGGTTAAGGTCAAGGTCAAGGTTCAGGTTAAGTTTATGGTTAGGTTAAGGCTAAGGTTATAGTTAAGGTTAAGGTTACGTTAAGTTAATGTTAAGGTTAAGGTTAAGGTTAAGGTTAGGTTAAGGTTAGGTTAAGGTTAAGGGTAAAGTTAAGGTTATGGTTAGGGTTAAGGTTAGGTAAAGGTTAAGCTTAAGGTTAAGGTTAGGTAAGGGTAAGGTTAAGGTTAACATTATGGTTATGGTGAAGGTTAGGTTAAGGGTAACATCAAGATTAAGGTTAAGATTAAGGTTAACATTATGGTTATGGTGAAGGTTAGGTTAAGGGTAATGTTAAGATTAAGGTTAATGTTACGGGTTTAGTTAGGTTAAGGTTAAGGTTATGGGTTTAGTCAAGTTAAGGTTAAGGTTAAGGTTAAGGTTAAGATTAAGGTTAGGTTAAGGTTAGGTTAAGGTTAGGTTAAGGTTAAGGGTAAAGTTAAGGTTATGGTTAGGGTTAAGGTTAAGGTTAGGTAAAGGTTAAGCTTAAGGTTAAGGTTAGGTAAGGGTAAGGTTAAGGTTAACATTATGGTTATGGTGAAGGTTAGGTTAAGGGTAACGTTAAGATTAACGTTAAGATTAAGGTTAACATTATGGTTATGGTGAAGGTTAGGTTAAGGGTAACGTTAAGATTAACGTTAAGATTAAGGTTAACATTATGGTTATGGTGAAGGTTAGGTTAAGGGTAACGTTAAGATTAAGGTTAATGTTACGGGTTTAGTTAGGTTAAGGTTAAGGTTAAGGTTATGGGTTTAGTCAAGTTAAGGTTAAGGTTAAGGTTAAGGGGGAAAGGTTAAGGTTAAGGGTAAGTTCAAGGTCAAGGTTAAGGTTATGGTTATGGGAAGGTTAAGGTTAAGATTATGTCTAAGGTTAAGGTTAATGTTAAGGGTTTGGTTAAGGTTAGGGTTAGGTTATAGTTAAGGTCAATGTTAAGTTTAAGGTTAAGGGTAAGGTTAAGGTTAAGGTAAATATTAAGGTTAAGATTAGGTCAAGGGTAAGGTTAAGGTTAGGTTCAGGTTAAGGTTAAGTTAGGGTTAAGGTTAAGGTTAAGGGTTTGGTAAGGTTAAGTTTAACTTAAGGTTCAGGTTAGGTTAAGGTTAAGGTTACGTTAAGGTTAGGTTAAGGTTAAGGGTTTAGTTAAGGTTAAGGTTACTTTAAGGTTAAGGTTAGTGATAAGGATTTGGTCAAGGTTTGGGTTAGGTTATATTCAAGGTCAAGTTTAAGGTTAGGTTATTGTGAAGTTTAAGGTTAAGACTTGTACCCTTAACCTTAACCTTAATCTTTACTTAGCCTTAACCTTAACTATAACCTAACCCTAACCTTCACCAAAACCTTAACCTTAACCTGAATAAACCTGTAACCTTAACCTAACTTAACCTTAACCTTGACCTTGAGCTTAACCTTAACCTTATCCTTAACCTTCAGCTTAACCTAACGTTAACCTTGACCTTAACTATAACCTAACCCTAACCTTAACTTTTACCTAATCTTAACCTTCACCTTAACCTTTACCTTAACATTAACCTTAACCTTAACCTTTACCTTAACCTTAACCTTAACCTTGTCTTACCCTTAACCTTAACTTATCCTTAACCTTCACCTTAACCTTAACCTTGACCTAACCATAACCTTAACCTTAACATTAACTATAAGCTAACCCTAACCTTAACCTTCACTATAACCTAACCTTAACCTTAACGTTAACCTTAAACTTACCCTAACCTTGACCAAACCATTAACCTTAACCTTAACCTGATTAAACCCGTAACCTTAACCTTAACCTTAACCTGACTAGACCCGTAACCTAAACCTTAACATTAACCTAACCTTAAACTTAACATTAACCTAACTACAACCTTACCCTTAAAACAACTTAAACTTAACCTTGACCTTGACCCTGACCTTAACCTTAACCTTAACCTTACCCTTACCCTTCACCTTAACCTTAACCTTAACCTTAACCTCACTAAACCCGTAACGTTAACCTTATCCTTAACCTTAACCTGAACCTTTTCCCTTAACCTTAACCTTAATTTTAACATTAACCTTACCCCCTTAACCTTAACCTCATCATAACCTTAACCTTAACTAAAACTTAACACTAACCTTAACCAAACCCTTAACCTTAACCTTAACTTTAACCTAACCTAACTTTAACCCTGACTTTATCCTTAACCTAACCTTAACCTTATCCTAACCTTAACCTTAACTTTACCTTAACCTTGGCTTACCCTTAACCTAACCTTAGCCTTTTCTAAACCTTAACCTAACCTTAACCTTAACCTTAACCTAACTAAAACCTTACCTTCACCTAACCTAACCTTAACCTTCACCTTGAACTTAACCTCAACATTAAATTTACCCTAACCTTAAGGGTTTAGTCAAGTTAAGTTTAAGGTTAAGGTTAAGGTCAAGGTTAGGTTATAGTGAAGGTTAAGGTTAAGGGTAAGGTTAGGGTATATTTTGATGTTAAGGTTAAGGTTAGGGTTAAGGTTAGGGTTAGGTTAAGGTTAAGATAAAAATAACGTTAAGGTTAAGGTTAGGTTAAGGTTACTGTTAAGGTTAAGGTTAGGGTTAGGTTAAGGTTAAGATAAGGATAAGGTTAAGGTTATGGTTAGGGTTAAGGTTAAGGTTAAGGTTAGATTAAGGTTAAGTTAAGGGTAAATTCAACCCATAACCTTAACCTTAACTTTCACTATAACCTAACCCCAACCTTGAACAAACCCTTAACCTTAACTATAACCTAACTTTAACCTTAACCGAACCCTTAACATTAACCTTGACTTTACCCTTACCTTAAACTTAAGCTTAACCTTAACCTTACCTTAGCCTAACTTAACCTTAACCTTGACCTTGACCTTGACCTTGACCTTAACTCTACCCTAACCTCAAGGGTTTAGTCAGGTTAAGGTTAAGGTGAAGGTTTTGGTCAAGGTTAGGGTTAGGTTGAGGTTAAGGGTGAAGGTTAAGGGTAAGGTTAAAGATAAGGTTAAGGTTAGGGGAAGGTTAAGGTTAGGGTTAAGGTTAGGGTTAGGGTTAAGGGTAAATTTAAGGTTAAGTTTAGGGTTAAGGTTAAGGTTAGGGTAAATTTAAGGTTAAGGTTAGGGGAAGGTTAAGGTTAAAGTCAAGGTTAAGCTGAAGGTTAAGGGTAAGGACAAGGTAAGGTTAAGGTTAAGGTCAAGATCAAGGTTAAGGTTAAGTTAGGTTAAGGTCACGGTTAGGTTAAGGTTAGGTTAAGGTTAAGATTAGGTGAAGGGTAAAGTAAAGGTTAAGGTTAGGTTAAGGTTAGGGTTAAGGTTAGGTTAAGTGTAAAGTCAAAGTTAAGGTTAGGTTAAGGGTAAGGGTTTGGTCAAGCTTAAGGTTAGGTATAGTTATGGTCATGTTAAGGTTAAGGTTAAGGTTAAGGGTAGAGATAATGTTATGGTTAAGGTTAAGGTTAGGGTTAGGTTATAATTAAGGTTAATATTAGTGTTGAGCCCAAAAGATGTCCTTTTCTTTCACTACATTTCACTTCATTTCCTTTGTCCCTTATCAATTACAGACTTAAATTATCAATAGGATTGATTAAAGTTACTTTAGGACTGTATACAATGACTGACTTGCTATGTTTTCATGGTTTTGTTGTTGTAGTAATTTTTGACTAGACTCAGCTACAAAATGCAGTCATTCTGTAGCCAGTCGCCTATTCCGCAACTATCTTCATGTTTACGCAGGTTCCAGGTGTCACTTCAAAGAAAAACGCATATGGGTGAAATCCACAACACTCCCCCATCATTTCTTGCTCTCCACAAAGTCTGAGTTAAAATATCAAAGTGGTTATGCACGTGGAAGAGATCAAAACCAAGAGTTAGACTTCCACTGGAACACAAACTCTACAAATGTCTGCAGTAAAGTACGATGCCTTCACAAGAATTTTAATTTGATTTGAATTAGGAAAAACACTTATCCCTATTTCCTCTCAAGGGCAGTTATGTAATTTTCTTATAATAATGACTCGGGAGACCGAGAGACAGCTAGCTAGATTTTTGTTTTGTTGCTAGACCTCAGAAGACCATAATACTCTGTTTTTGAAGTATTTTCTCCTTTAATGAAAGAAGTTCGACTTTATTGCATGATCTGAGGCAATATTGAGTAGATTTGTGTGCTAATCCGGTGGTAGAGGGCCCCTACTGCCCGAGAAGCTCTGTGCATTGTTTAGATAAGTAACTTTAGCCTTGTTTCATTCCTAGTTTAAGAAATCTTCTTAACTTTGTGTTTTATACTTACTTGCAGTGGATGCTACAGTCAGTATTATTCTTACTAATTGTTCCAAAATATCACTAATATTGAAATGGATATAACTGTAGTATTTTAGGAATTAGTTGCATTTTTCTGAACTTTACGTTTTTGTGCTAAATTACATCAATTGTTACAGCTAGTCTTGTTCTTACGAATTATTCCAAAATATCACTAACACTGAATGAGGCATAACTGTGGTGTTTTAGAGCTTAATTGTGTTTTCTTTTGAATTTTATGTTTTTATGCTCACTCACATTGAATATTACAACCAGTCTTGTTCTTACAAATTGTTCCAAAATATCACTAATACTGAACGAGATAGGGCTGTAGTATTTTAGAGATTAGTTGCATTGTAGTTTAGTTGTAATACTCCGGAGATTAGTGGCGCTCTAGTTCACTGTATTTCAAGTTATATTAGTGGCACTCTAGTTCAATTCCTATTTACTGAATTTCAAGTTAGGTTAATGGCATTCTAGTTCAGTTGTGGTCACGGTATTTCAAGTTTGATCGATTGCATTCTAATTCAGTATTTTAAGTTTTATTAGCTATCAAAATTAGACTTCACGACCTTCATTATTTACAAACTACTCTTATTCTTAATTTCTATAAATACATCAATATCATAGGAACAAGAATTGGTAATGTCATTTTGAAGTCTTGATTGTTCCATAATTTCTCACAATTTCACAAACTGCCTCTTTTCCAAAGCTATTCCAAAAGATTTCTAATTCTTGAATGAGGTTTAAATAGTGATATTTTGGGTTGTAGAATGGATCAATCTCAGTGTCATTATTTAATTTAGAAAAGAGTTCATCCCTATGTTGTAGACTATCTTTTCCAAATGTGTTCCAACAAATTTCTAGCCATGGATAAGATTAGGCTGTTGTTTACTTAGAAGAACCTCATTGCATTAAACTTATCCTTTTCTCAAGTTATTCCAACATATTTCTAATGAATGAATGGGACTGATTTCATGTTATGAGTTATTTTCTTGTCAAGTTTTGCATTTTCCGAGTGCCATACATAGTCTAGAATAGGTTTTGCTCCGTTTTAGTGTGACCAACAACTGCTCTTTACCAACACTTAGTTATTTTCCTTTTTAACACAAAACCACAAAACCAAAAACATTGAAAAAACACTAAACACAACATAGTAAGAAACAGATACCTAGGCACATATAGTGCACCTCACTACAACAGTTTACTAGCCTTGGTTGAAAATTTATGACATCAATTTAGGAACACTAAGTTGAGCAGAAATTTTGGCGCCGTTGCCGGGGAAGTGTAACTAGGTAGCCTTGTTTCTTATCTGCCAAAAACAATGATATGCGTAGAGAAAGAGACTCAAGGGGTAGATTCATAAGAAGCATAAGCCTGATTCCTAGAACACCACCTATTTCACCAAGACCAAGAGCCAGCACACCTCCAAATCAAATCCACATTCCATCCTTTACTGATCCTAGACTTCCAGAGGACTTAAGATCAGATATTCCATTAGAAATACCTTCCACTTAATCCACTGAACCTGTCTTAGAATATTCAAGGACCCCTGCAAGAGACACAAACTTTTCCAGTTCCACAGAAGAATCAACTATGGCAGAAGAAGGGCGAGGAAGAGTCTTTAATGGAGAACACACACTATTTTGGAGGGGGTAGAGGTAGAGGTAGAGGAGAAGGAGGTAGAGGTGCAGAAGGAGAAGGAGGCAGAGGAAGAGGTAGAAGAGAAATGGGAAGCTCTTTTTGGTTTCCTATAGTAGATGAGGAAACCAATGCAACTATGAAAAACATTTCACCCTCTTTCCTTCCAAACTTTTATGGACTTAAAAATGAAGATCCTGAAACCTTCCTATTCGAATTTGAAGTCCTATGTAGAACCTATGACTACTTACAAGATGCTCAAAAACTTAAACTATTCCCTTCAACATTGAAAGGAGCAGCATTAAAATGGTTTATGAGATTGATCAACAGTTCTATTAGGACATGGGAAGACATGAAACAAGAATTTATAGAGAGGTATTTGGATTACTGTATGCCAGTCAACCATAAGGAGGAAGTGTTTAAGATGCTACAAAAAGAAGATGAAAATATGGAAGATTTGTTGGAGAGATTTAACTACAACATCAAAAGAGAAAAAATGGAAAACCTAGACCAAGACACCTTGAAAGCTCTCTTTTTGAAGACAATTAGCGATTAATGGTTAGATATCCTTAACATGATGAGAAAAGGGGATATATCTCAGCTCACATTACCTGAAATAGTTGAATTATGTATCAACCTTTCAAGAGGGAAATCTAAAACTGTAAAAGGACCAAGAGACCCTGCTCTTGAAAGGGCAAGTAAGTCTGCTTCTGGGACAGTAAGTAGAGCAGAAATAGGACATATGCTTGATGAATTAAAATCTGACATTTTAGGGAGTCTTAGTAAACAAATAGACACCCTTAAATTACAAAACAAGCAAAAAGTTGAATCTGATGCCTTAGCAATATTTTGTCCCAAATGTAGAAAGAAGCATGCCTTGAGAGAGTGCCCTTTGGATGCAAAAGTAGTAGAGACCTGTGTAATTTGTTCAGAAAAACATGAGACCAAGAGTTGTCCTTCAATTCTTGGTCTTAAAGCTGTCTTTCAAGAAGAAATCCCTACAAATTTCACATAATCTCTCAATTTTGTCTCTAGAAGGCCTTGGCAAGGACCTAAAACACAAGGATTCCATGATCAGATGTATAATCAACCTCTACCAAATTGGAATTCTTGGCAGCAACCTTGGCACCAATTTCAAAATCAATCTCAAACCTGGGCACAAGGAGCACAAAATCCCTATGGAAGATACTCTCAGTACTACCAATATCCACCATCCTATCCACCATATCCACATTACCCTCCTCAACAAAATAATGAACAAAATCCTCAAAATACACAACATAAAAACCAACCACTTCCATTGCCATTTCCTTAGAAAACAAATTAGTTGCCTGCCCAACCCATACCAAACCCCAACAATAAAAATCCTCAGAACACATACATGATAGAAGGCCAACCATTTCCAACTTATTTGATTACTCCTTTAGACCTCAGTGATGTTCAACTTAGGTCTGGAAGAATACTTGAAAAGAAGAAACCTTCTGTAATCATACAAGAGCAAGAAAATTCTGAGGAAGATTCTCTACAGGTAAATAAAAGTCTTGAATAAAACACATCTTTTGAAGACCCAAATATTGAAAAATCAAAACAAAAATAACCAATAATTTCAACTCTTATATTAGAGCAGCCATCAACATCCACTTCTACACCTCCCTTCCCAAAAAGATTACAAATTGATAGAGGTGTAGAAAAACAAATTATGGTGCCTAATTATGATTTCCTAGATGAGTTGAGAAATGTTTGTATTAAGATCCCATTATTGCAAGCTATCAAGGAAATTCCAATCTTAGCAAAGACAATAAATGAGTTGAGCATGAAGAAAACAGGAAAAAGAATAAGAGAGACAAAGAAAATTCAACTGGAAGGAAAAATAACAGATATCATGATGGGTAAGATTGCTATTCCAAAGTATCTAGACCCAGGAAATGCAGTTGTTAAAATTCACATCAATGGAACTGAGATCCAAAACACACTTATTGATTTAGGAGTAGCAATCAATATCATGAGTAGACAAATCATGGATAAACTGAAACTTCCTAATCTTCTTTTTACACCCACATTATTACAATTAGTAGACAGATCTGTGATCAAACCTAATGGGGTAATAGAAGACATTCCAGTGTCCCTAGATTCTTGGGAGTATCCTGTGGATTTTATGATTCTAACTCCTAAGAATAATCTAGGAGGGCATCCTATTATATTAGGAAGACCTTGGTTAGCTATAGCTGATGCTTTCATTAGTTGTAGATCCGATGATATGTACATCTCTGATGGTAGTTCAACCAAGAAATTTACCTTGTATCCTCCAGCAAAAAGAATTGCAGAATTAGATGATACTCAATGGATAGAGGATGAAGAAGATTTAAAACCTCTCTTCACAATTTCAGAAATTAGTGAAGATAGCCAGATTCTGAATACCTTAGAAAACTTTGAATCCTCTTCGGAATACAAACATGAACAATTTCAAGCAAAATCCAACATTGAGTTTTTATCATCAAGATAGATGTCTCTTTATTCCATGGATAAATTTGGCAGCTTTACAAGTGAGATATTTCCAGGAAAAACTTTAAACATAAACAAGAACTTGGGGAAATCTCAACAAGAAGAGCTAGTTAAGATCTTACAGAGACATTCTTCTGCATATGCATGGGAGTACACTGATATGAAAAGGATAAGCCCTAAGACTTGCACTCATCACATCTACATAGAGGAAAATTGTAAACCAATCATACAACCTTAGAGACGAATGAATCCAAATCTTACGGAGATTGTTAAAGAAGAATTGCAGAAATTGTTAAATGTCAACTTTATCTATCCCATTTCAGATAGTCAGTGGGTTTCTACTTTGGTAATTGTGCCAAAGAAAAATGGTAAATGGAGGGTATGTATTGACTACCGAGAATTAAACAAAGCTACTCTTAAAGATCATTTTCCCCTACCTTTCATAGATCAAGTGTTAGATACATTAGCTGGAAAAAAGTAATTCTCATTTTTAGATGGGTTTAGTGGTTATAATCAAATTCAAGTAGCACTTGAATATCAAGACAAAACCACATTTACCTGTCTTTGGGGTACCTATGCTTACCAAGTATTGCCATTTGGATTATGCAATGCACCTGTAACATTTCAAAGGGCAGTACTAGGAATTTTTTCAGACCTAATACATGATTGTGTAGAGGTATATATGGATGATTTCACAGTTTATGGAAACACATTTGAAGAGGCCTTAGCAAACTTGGAAATTTTTTTAAAGAGATGTAAAGAAGAAAATCTTTCACTTAGTCATGAGAAGTGTTTTATGATGTTTACTGAAGGAATTGTTTTAGGACATCACATTTAAGGGGATGGGATTAGAGTTGATGAGTCAAAAGTTGAAGTCATCTCTAACTTATCTATTCCAAGTTGTCAAAAAGATGTTAGGAGTTTTCTAGGATTTACAAGATATTATCGAAGTTTTATAGAAAACTTCACCAAGATAGCATCTCCACTTTTCAAATTACTTACCAAGGACTGTGAATTCAAGTGGAATCCTGATTGCCAGTTAGCCTTTGAGACCCTAAAAACAAAAATCTCTGAAGAACCTATTTTAAGGGGACCTAACTGGAAGTTACCTTTTCATATTTCAACAGATGCCTCGAATATAGCTCTAGGAGCAGTATTGGGACAAAAAGACCTGATTCCTTATGCCATCTACTATACCAGTAAAAATTTGACTCCTTCAGAATTAAACTATATTGTAACTGAAAAAGAGTTTTTAGCTGTTGTCCATGCCATAAACAAATTCAGACACTATATAATAGGCTATGAAAATTTTGTTCACACAGATCACTCTGTAATTAGATATCTAATGAACAAATCAATTACTAATGGTAGAGTCATAAGATGGTTATTGCTTTTAAAAGAATTCAACATTACCATTCTAGATAGGCCTGGAAAAAAAAACACAGTAGCTGATTTCCTATCTAGACTCCAAAACATCAAAGACAATACCCCAGTTGAAGATCAATTCCCTAATGAATATCTTTTTGCAATTTCTACTCAGACTCCTTGGTTTGCTAACATTGCTAATTACTTAGTTTCAGGGAAATTTCCTTCAATAATGAATGCAAGAGACAAAAGAAAGAACATTTATGACAGTGCAAAATATTCATGGGTTGCTAATGAGTTATACAAAATAGGTCCAGATTTTATCATTAGGAGATGTGTTCGGGAAGATGAGATGCCTGAGATCCTCAAGGCATGTCATGATGAACCTTATGGTGGAGACTTTGCTGATAAAAGGACAACTTATAAGGTCCTTCATTTAGGATACTATTGGCCATCCATTTTTAAATATGTTAAAGAGTATGTCAAAAGGTGTGATAGTTGCCAAAGTGTAGGGAAACCTTCTCCTTCAGGTGAGATGCCATTGCAGCCTCAGGTACATATTGAACCTTTTGAAAAATGGGCTTTGGATTTTGTAGGAACTATTAGTCCTCCATCAAGACAGAAGAAATATATATTAGTTTTCACTGATTATGTTACCAAATGGGTAGAGGCCAAGCCATTACTTTCTACTACTGAAGCATCTGTAGTTAATTTTCTTTTTGAGGATATTTTTACTCATTTTGGTGTCCCAAGGGAAATTGTTACAGATCAAGGAGATCAATTCACATCAAGGCTAGTGGAACAAATGATGGAGAGGTACAAAATCAGACACAAAAAATATACTCCCTGTCATCCACAAGCAAATGGTCAAGTGGAATATACTAATAAGGTCATTGAAGGGATCCTAACAAAGACTGTTCATTTACATAGAAGAAATTGGGTAGACAGGCTTCCTGAAGCCTTGTGGGCCTATAGAACTACATGGAGAAACACAACAGGCCATACTCCTTATGAACTTGTTTATGGAAAACAAGTTTTGTTTCCCATAGAGTTTTAGATTCAAACTTTCAAAATGGCAGTTCAGCTAGGACTTGATCTAACAGAGGCACAAAAACACAAATTGGAACAGATTAATGAATTGGATGAGATCAGACAAGATGCAGTTCAGAAAACAAGTATAATCCAGCAACAAAGGACTAGATGGCATGATAAATATATCAAGGAAAAGAAGTTCAAAGAAGGTGACTGGGCTCTCTTGTTTGATTCAAAGTTCAAAGATTTTCAAGGTAAATTCCAAACACATTGGCTTGGGCCATATGAAATTATGAAATTTTTTGACAATGGGGCAATAAAAATCAGGACAATAGATGAAGAAAAGGTCACTTTTCTTGTAAATGGTCATAGATTGAAGATATATCATAAGCCACTTTCAAGAGAATAATTTGTCAAGAGATTCTAGGAAAACAGTGATGTGAATTTAATGAAGAAGAATATTTCTTCTTCATCAACTTAATTGAATTTTTTCATGTCAGATATTTGAAAAAAAATAAAAAATAAAAAAAGAGAAAAAAATAAAAATAAAAATAAAGTATAAACATGAAAATTAATCACTGATTAGCATGTTTATACAAAAAAGATAGAGTGAAAATCAGAATCTTTATGACACTTTAGCTTTTCAAATTTGTTCTTTTTCTGCAAGCAGCTATTACAAAATCATAAGTGCAAACCCATATTTCACTTATGATCCATTTCATTCCATTCATCCATACTCCATTTCACTCCATTCATCCATACTTCATTCATTTCATTCCATTCATCCATACTTCATTCATTTCATTCCATGGTCCACCTCATTTCCATCTCAGATTTTTAAAATTTGATATTTTCTGCAATTGAATAATACAAATCATAAGTTGCAGGCCACTTTTCATACTTCACTCCACTTCATAGTTGTGATCCATTTCATTCCATTATTCACTTCACTCATACTCCATTACACCATATTTCATTATCCATTTTAACTCATTTCATACAACATTCCATTCATGCTTCAAACCATTCTATTTCATGTTTCAAAGCTTCTACAGGTACATTCTGCAGTTATTCAGACATTCTGCAGTCAGTCAGACATTCTGCAGCTAGTCAGACATTCTGCAGCCAGCCAGACATTCTGCAGCTAGAGATCCTGAAGGCACTATCCAGTAATCACTTGATCAACAGCAAATTGATCCTGCATATCTATGACAACAAAAAAAATCAAGGGGGTTATGAAGAGTGAAGAATCAATGATTTTCAAAAGAGGACAAAGCATATGAAAATAAAAATAAAAAATCAAAGGAAAGGCAAAGGTAAAGTTGTGAAATTATTATGATGACAGATCATGAAAGTTTTAGTATAGTTAAGTCATGTATGATTCAAAAAGTTATTTTAATTAATCGTGTTGATCATGCCTATCAAACCTATCATAAAAAAATTGGAAAAAATCCCCTCTATTCCGCCATATCGAATCATCATTTAAAACTTAACGGTTAAGTATTGAAGTGACCTATTCGGTCACGTCACTAGCCGAAGTACTTAGTGATGATTTTGAAATTTACACGAGAATTTTTCTGCGGTCTTTTCTTCCGTGATAGTTCTCAACTCATTAACTCGTGTGCATCACCCTCACCTCATTATACTCATTTCATAACCACTCCATGTCATTTTCTTTTTCGTAGCCAATTCTTATCCATTCCGGTCTGTAAAACAGAGGAAACATCTTTCGAGTAAAAACAACTCTCTGCAACCATTTCCACCATGAATAGAAAAGTAGTAGAGTAATAGTAATTTGAAGGTTGAGAAAGAAAGCTATGGGTCTCATAGTAAGGTCCGAGCCAGTCGGAACTAAATACTTGGAGGGTTACCCACAAATTAGAGAAATGCTACAGCAGGCTAGGTGGTTGCAATTTTTGGAAAAATTCAATGGTTTTCATAAAGAGATAAATAAAACATTTCCACGGTCTTTCAATGGAGCAGGAGTCGAAATAGGAGATGTTAAATTCATTATTACAGAAGCTTTCATTGCAGAAGTAGCGGAATTACCCAGGAAAGGAGAACGGTGGTTCAAAAATAGGGAATTTCATAATGAGGCATGGAGGCAAATGCTCAAGACACCAGGTATGGATGTTTCCATTTTTAAGAAGGGTATTCCTAGCTCAGCACTGAAGAATAAATGGAGGAATATGTTTCTCATTTTGCAAAAAATTATAACTTGTGAGGGAAGGTTTGGTACCCTGTATATTTATCATATTCGGCTAATGATGCATTTCATAGATGAAGAAATTAATTTTCCCTTTTTCTTACTTCATAGCTTAAAGAGAATGGCCTCTAATGTTCAAAAGAGGGTTCAATTTCTAGAAACCACTCTGTATCACCATGGTTTAGTCAAAATCCTAATTGAACATCATTTGAGAAAAATGGGAGACAATTGGGATGAGTTCCTAGTGAGGAATCACTTTGAAGAACCCAAGGAATCTCCACCTGAAGGCAAACTTACAAGAAGAAGCAGGAGAGGGAAAACTTCCAAAGCTGTTGAAATTGAAACTGGTAAGTCCATACAAGAGGACAATTAAGAGATAATTTTTGAGAAATTGGCTGAAATTAAGAAACAACTTAAAAAGGAGAAGATGATAAGAAGGAATGCCAAGAAGAGAGGTGAAGGACCATCTCAACCAAGATGAAGCCACAAAATTAGAGGTATACTGAAGAAAATAGGGGTTAGAAAAATGGGAATTATAAACATTGAGGATGAAGAGACACCTACTGCTAGATCACCTGAGTACTAGTACAAGGAGGATCTTGATGAAGGAGCTTTGGAGATAGACCCAGCACAACAACAAATTTATAATTATGTTGAGACATTAGAGAAGAGAGCCTCAGAAAGTAGAGATAAAACTCCCAGCCCACCAGAATCTGCAATTGATATGCTAAGAAGAGATAAATATGAGTTAGAAGTACTGAATAGGCATATCAAGAATGAGAATGAAATTTTAAGGGAGTAGGTTAAGTTGAAAAGTGATATGAATACAACCCTCTCTCTACAAATGGAGAAATTGTACAAGGCCAGTGAAACGTTGAAGAAGAAAAACAAAAAGTTAAGCAGGCACTTATAAATTTGAGATTCAAGTTGGTCATAAGGAAGCCTAGGAGGCCATTGACTATTAGGAAACGTAGAAGAAGGGGTCTAGATGTCCTAGCAGAGGTCTCATAGTACATGGATTAATTGCATGAGGACATGCAAAAGCCTTGCAATGGGGGTATGTTGAGCCCCAAATATGTCCTTTTCTTTCACTACATTTCACTTAATTTCCTTTGTCCCTTATCAATTACAGACTTAAATGATCAATAGGATTGATTAAAGTTACTTTAGGAATGTATACAATGACTGACTTGCTATGTTTTCATGGTTTTGTTGTTGTAGTAATTTTTGACTAGACTCAGCTACAGAATGCAGTCATTCTGTAGCCAGTCGCCTATTCCACAGCTATCTTCATGTTTACGCAGGTTCCAGGTGTCACTTCGAAGAAAAATGCATATGGGTGAAATACACAACACTCCCCCATCATTTCTTTCTCTACACGAAGTCTGAGTTAAAATCTCCAAGTGGTTATGCATGTGGAAGAGATCAAAACCAAGAGTTACACTTCTACTGGAACACAGACTCTACAGATGTCTGCAGTAAAGTACGAGGCCTTCAGAAGAATTTTAATTTGATTCGAATTAGGAAAAACACTTATCCCTATTTTCTCTCAAGGGCAGTTATGTAATTTTCTTATAAGAATGACTCGGGAGACCGAGAGACAGCTAGCTAGATTGTTGTTTTGTTGCTAGATCTTAGAAGACCGTAATACTTTGTTTTTGAAGTATTTTCTCCTTTAATTAAATAATTTTGACTTTATTGCATGATCTGAGGTAATCTTGAGTAGATTTGCGTGCTAATCCAGTGGTAGAGGGCCCCTACTGCCCGAGAAGCTCTGTGCATTGTTTAAATAAGTAAATTTAGCCTCGTTTCATTCCTAGTTTAAGCAATCTTCTGAACTTTGTGTTTTATACTTAATTGCAGTGGATGCTACAGTCAGTCTTATTCTTACTAATTGTTCCAAAATATCACTAATATTGAATGGGATATAACTGTAGTATTTTAGGAATTAGTTTCATTTTTCTGAACTTTACGTTTTTGTGCTCAATTACATCAATTGTTAAAGATAGTCTTGTTCTTACGAATTATTCCAAAATATCACTAACACTAAATGAGGCATAGCTGTGGTTTTTTAGAGCTTAATTGCGTTTTCTTTTGAATTTTATGTTTTTATGCTCACTCACATTGAATATTACAACCAGTCTTGTTCTTACAAATTGTTCCAAAATATCACTAATACTGAACGAGATAGGGCTGTAGTATTTTAGAGATTAGTTGCATTGTAGTTTAGTTGTAATACTACGGAGATTATTGGTGCTCTAGTTCACAGTATTTCAAGTTAGATTAGTGGCACTCTAGTTCAGTTCCTATTTACTATATTTCAAGTTAGGTTAATGACATTCTAGTTCAGTATTTTAAGTTTTATTAGCTGTCAAAATTAGACTTCACGGCCTTCATTATTTACAAACTACTCTTGTTCTTAATTTATATTAATACATCAATATCATAGGAACAAGAATTGGTAATGTCATTTTGAAGTCTTGATTGTTCCATAATTTCTCACAATTTCACAAACTGCCTCTTTTCCAAAGCTATTCCAAAAGATTTCTAATTCTTGAATGAGGTTTAAACAATGATATTTTGGGTTGTAGAATGGATCAATCTCAGTGTCATTAGTTAATTTAGAAAAGAGTTCATCGCTATGTTGCAGACTATCTTTTCCAAATGTGTTCCAACAAATTTCTAGCCATGGATAATATTAGGCTGTTGTTTACTTAGAAGAACCTCATTGCATTAAACTTATACTTTTATCAAGCTATTCCAACATATTTCTAATGAATGAATGGGACTGAGTTCATGTTATGAGTTATTTTCTTGTCAAGTTTTGCATTTTCCGAGTGCCATACATAGTCTAGAATAGGTTTTGCTCCGTTTTAGTGAGACCAACAACTGCTCTTTACCAACACTTAGTTCTTTTCCTTTTTAACACAAAACCACAAAACCAAAAACATTGAAAAAACACTAAACACAATGTAGTAAGAAACAGATACCTAGGCACATATAGTGCACCTCACTTCAACAGTTTACTAGCCCTGGTTGACAATTTATGACATCAATTTAGGAACACTAAGTTGAGCAGACAAGGCCTTGTTTCATGAATATAAGGGGTTGATTTATTCTTCTTCCTCCTGTTAGAAATGATGCCCTTCAGATCGTATGGCTAAGCTTTCCCTTGCCTCAAATCCATGCCTTTAAGCAGATCTTCCACCATGGGAAGGGTGTGCCTTGAATTAACAATGAAAGGGCCAATGGTTGTGGGGAGTCTAAGGATAAACCCCTTTTTCACAGGGAGGAAATAAATTTGGTCAGCTTTTAAGGTCTGCCTGACGTATTCCAAAGCGTAAATCTGCAGGGCAGGAAAAATTGGAAATTGATAGGGAGAGACTTCGGCTCCATAAACCCTTATTTCGGTGTTATTATAAAAAAGGTACCAGTCCCCAGTGCTTTGAGCTTCACTGTAGTGTAACCATTTCCTTAGTTCAAGAAAAACCCTAGGTGGAGGAGAATCATGGATGATGGTGTAAGCTATAGGCATGAAATCATTTAGGAAACTTGAGTAGCCCACCCCATTTGCCAGCTGATGAGTTGCAGGGCTCCAGTCAAAAACTGGTCTTGGCTGAGAGTTTATTCTGTATACCTTATCTAAACCCAAACCCTCAAATTTATCAGCATGCTGGAAGAGGAAAAGATAAAATACCATAGAGCAAAAACGAAAAAAGCGTGTGTCTGAGAACTCCTAGAACTGAGTTTGAATGGTGGAGGCCAGAAAACCAGGAATATCTAAAATGACCCCGGGCTGAGACATTAACCACAGAAAAGCTATGCAATGTTTTGAGGCTCGCCCAAAACCTTCCACACCTGGGAGACCCACGATAAGAGAAAGGATAGGCAGGATGTCTTCCTTGAATAGGGTCAAAGATACTGAATCTACGGTGGAGAGAGTGGTGAAATGGGAGTCAGTTATGGCAGCGATGAAATCTCTCTGCTGTCTCCATGGAAATTTTGAAAACTGATGAGATAGTGTTATTTCATTAAAACTGACATAGTTCAAACTGGTAGGAAAACAAAGGGTTTTTCTGATGGTTTCGGGAGAAACAGTGAAGATTTTGTTCCTCTAAGCTGAGAGGAACATGTCCCGACATTCATCGTAGGCGTCCTGGAGCCAATAGATGAATTCAACCACTGGGTATACTGGGGGGTTATTTGATGATACAAACCAGACAAAACGAAACGGAACCTATCTTTATTTTCCACATGTTTTCTAAACAGCTCAAGCTTGACACTGCTAATGGGAAATGGGTATTGCGGGTCACAGATGTTGGCTTGCAAGTCTGTGAACGGATCAAGCCCAGGGACAGCCATAGAATCACAGGCTTGGGGAGTTTCAGGCTCTGTATTCTTGGTTGTGACTTTACCCATGACCATCATAGAATTTGAAAAACGATGGAATACCTACGAATTAGAAAAATGATCGAGAAAGCGACGCAAGGTTACAGACAATGACTGGGAAGAACTGGTATTGTTCCCTTGCTTTCTCTTATACAGTTATCATAAGCCAAGAGTATTTTACCACAGTAATTTACAGAAAAAATTTATACAGGCCCGAGGCAGCTCGGGAAAAGAGGGCGGGGTAAAACGAGTAGGGCTGACATCATAAGGACGCTGACTGTGAGACACACGGCATAAAGGTATTGGGTGTTAGACTTTGGTTAGGTGAATACCATGTGTCAGGTTAAATTCCAGTACTGGTATCTGTACCCGCCATCTTAGGACTTACCTTACCGTTGTATCGTGGCAATAGTTGTACATTGGGACCCAGCCCACTAGGGACGCAAGGTGATTTCCGTAACAGCTCTATATCCCATGCCCTTTTCTCCGTAAAGCCTCGCCTTGTGTCCTACTCTTTGACACGACATCGGGATTCTAGGGGGGGAAGTCTCCGCCTTACCCCTCTCGTCTGTGACCCCCCCCGGAATTGTGCTTTCAAACTCCTTTCCATGTATGTATAAAGTATACGTGGGCCCCGCCTTATGTTTGTTTCTTTGCGCCTTTGAAACCTTTTCTATTTCAGTCAGAACCTTAGACATATTTCTGCTTTATTTCAAAGTGTGCGTGTCCCTTTTTGATATATGGCTCAATTTTTCGTATTTCCCCTTCACAAATTTTCAAACCGTAGCCATTTAAATGCATTTGGGTAATTTTCCCTTATGATATTTCTCAAAAAAAAATTAAGGGTGAAAAATATAATCAACATTGGCTCCACCTGGGGAAAGCACGTTCATCCTCAAATGTGTCAAGAATTTCACAGACTGACACGGCTCCTTTAAACCTTTCTTTTTCTTCATGATTCCTCACCACAAACATTATTAAAAATAAATATAAAAGAAGCTAACTAATGTACATTATAATACATCCATCCCTCTCGGCCTGAATCAGAACTGGAAGTAGGGTTTTAGGAACTGACCATTTACAGGGGTGTCAAGCAAGTCACCCTACAAATTTTCTATCTTGAATGTGTTGCTTCCCCCTTGTTCCACAATTTTGAAAGGGCCAAACCATAATGGATCGAATTTACCATGTTTTCCCTTCTCTGCTCTTCATATATCCCATCTAAATACTAAATCCCCGACCTACATATTTTTGTCTTTTGCGTGCTGGTCGAACAAGTCCTTCATTTTTTCTTAATATTTGGTTAACCTCTGATTCACCTGATTTCTGGTCTATTCCAGTTCTATCAGCTGGTTCATTCTCCTGGTGATATCATTAGGCTCCTCCTGGCACTCCTGCATGAATCTAGCCACTGGTAACGCCAACTGTATAGGAAAAAATGCTGCCCTCCCATATACCAACTCATATGGATATTTCCCCGTTGATCTCTTGCTAGTGATCTTGTTTTCCCATAAAGTGAACTTCAGTCGAGAGTCCCAATTTTCTGATTTTCATTGATGGCTTTCTTTAGTGCTCTCACCAAAGTTTTATTGGAAGACTCTGCTAGACCATTTCCCTGTGGGTAGTAGGTGGTGGAATGTCCCAATACAATGTTATATTGTTGGCAGAAGCTGACAAACATAGCCGACCTAAAGGCCTGGGCATTGTTAGTGACAATATTTACAGGGTAACCATACCTCGAGATGATGTTCTCTTCTAGAAAATTTATTAATAACGAGTTCGTTGCGTTCCTTTCTTGTACTGCTTCCACCCACTTAGTGAAATAATCTATGGCAGTTAAGATTCACTTATGTTTCCCACTAGATGCAGAGTGGATTTCACCAATAAAGTCAATCTCCCATTGCTAGAATGGTTCATCTATATGTACAGGGATCATGGGTAAAGGTGCAAACTTTTTTCTCTCTACAAATTTTTGGAACTTCTCACAGGCTCTGACCCAAGCAAACACATCTCCAAAGAGTTTGGGCCAGAAGAAACCAGCTTTCAAAATTTTATGAGTTGTAGCTCTCCAGCTGTAGTGGCCTCCACAAATGCCTTCATGAAACTCCGAAATTATTTCCTCCACTTCATTCTTTGTAAGACATAGGAGCAGGATGCCAGAGGGGTCTCTCCAATACATACGACCATTGGCAATCACAAATTTCTGTGACTTCAGCCTTAATGTTTTGTATTTAGCTTTATCATAGCTAGGGGGGCATCTAAGAGTCAAAAGATATTCAACAATTTTCTTATACCAGGGACTAAGGAGATACTTCATGTGAGTCTTCTGAGTAGCCATTTCTATTCCACACCGTTCATCTATGTTTTAATATTATTCGTTTGCTATCACAAAAATATTTATGCCCAGAGCTAGGAAATTCGATTCTGACAGGATTTTAGCTAATCCCTGTCCTTTAATTAACTTGGTGAGGCGTATTTACAGCTCATATTCCTGTCTCTTCGTAATCCACTTGCCCCTTTTTCCCTCACTATCCCCTTGGATCAGGAGATCTTTTACGGCTACTGTGGGCACAAATTCAACAATGGAGGATTGGAGTACATGCATCTGAAATGCCTTGAGGGACTTTACTAAGGCATAAGCTTGCTTTTCTAGGATTTTGTATTTCAACTCCGCATCACGGAGCACCTGGCTGAAAAAAGAAATAGGTTTATCATATCCTTCCTCATTCTTTTGCAATAAAACTCCTCCCACTGTATGAGGTGATGCAAAGGAAAAAATCATGAAAGGCTTAGCGTAATCTACTCCAACCAACACTGGAGCTTCTGAAAAAATGTTTTTTTATCCTGCTAAAGGCCTCTCGTGACTCAGGAGACCACTTCACTTCATTATTCTTTTTTATCATGTCAGTTATAGGCCGAAATATCTCTGCATAATTTGGAATGAACCTCCTCAAAAAATTAATGCTCCCGAGGAATACTTGCACCTCTTTTTTATTTCTGGGGAAAGAAATTTCGTTTATAACCTCTACTCTCTTAGGGTCAATTTTTACCCTATATTTCGTCACAATGTGTCCCAACAGTTTACCCTCCTCTAATGCAAACAGTGATTTTTGAGGGTTTAAAGAGAGACCATACCTCTAACATTTCTCAAAATTCCTACGCAAATGTTCGATATGCTCTGTGTCATCCTTTGAGAAGATAGTGATATCATCGAGGTATACCACTACAAATTTATCCTTCTCCCCAACAAAGGCAATATCCATGGCCCTTTGGAAAGTGGACCCTGCATTGATCAAACTGAAAGGCATCCATGCATACATGAAGGTGCCCCAGGGTGTGGTGAAGGAAGTTTTCTTTGGATCTTTTGGGAGCATAGCCACTTGATTGTATTGATAGTAACCATCCATCATTGACATCCGAGAAGCTCCTACTACTTTTTGCAAAATATGATCCACCTTGGGCAGTGGGTAGTTATCCTTTAAGGATCCTCGATTTAGATTCCAGAAATCAACACACAACCTCATCTCTCCATTCTTCTTCCGGAATGGGACCAGATTTGCCACCCACTCAAATTATCTCAATGGCACAATGATTTTGGCCTTTAATAACTTCTTGATCTCCTTCTCTATGGAAGGAAGAAGCAGAGGGTTAATCTGTCTGAGCTTTTGTTTATGCGGGTTCGCATCTCCTTTTAGAGGAATCTTATGTTGCATGATGCTGATGTTGAAGGTCTTCAGGTCTTGATAATACCATGCAAAAACATCCTTGAATGACTGGAATAGTTTTTGGTAGTTCTCTTTATATTCTTCGGAAACTTTCTTGGACAGCTTCACAATTTTTGGATCAGCATCGGTACCAAGATTCAGGTCTTCTATCTGATTTTCTTCTACCACTTTGTTTGGCTGCAGTGGGACATCATTTTTGTCGAACAACCTTTCTAGAGGCACCATCCCTCTAGGTATAACATTTCCCTTAAGTTGCAACACTTTATGACCAGCCACCTTTTCCTCCCATTTGTTTTTGGAAATGTCTTCAGTTTCTTCTTCTTCACCAGCATCTATCTCCATGTTTGAAAATTCTCCAAATGTTTCCATGAATCTCTTCACTTGATCTTCATCCTCAAACACTTGCTAGTGTTTGATATTTTCATGAATTGAAGGTCGATAACGAACTTCAATTTCGTATCTTAGGAGAGGATTCTGCAGAGGCCGAAAAGTACTGGCAGCCATAGTAAGAGAATATTCCATTCTATTTTGTTCTCTGGGCATAAAATGAATGTTAAACGCCAGGAATTTTTTTTCCACCAGGTACCATATCTCGTTCCTATAAGCCCTCAGCCTCGGATGTTTGGTTTGGCACCGATTTTTCACTTGCCTCACTACCAGTTCTGAATCTCCCAGAACTTTTAGGCTCTGAATGTTCATGATTCTAGCTGTTTTCAACCCTAAGAGAAGTGCTTCATATTCAGCTACATTATTGGTAGCTTCATATTCTAGTTTAAAAGATAACGGAACCCATTGGCCAGCAGGGGAAGTCAGGAGCACCGCAACTCCATTCCCTTCTCCAGAATTGGCTCCATAAAAGTGTAACGTCCAAACTCAGGCTTCTTGATTTTCAGAGGATTTTTATATCTTAATCTGATAGAATGATGGCTCTTGCGCATAGTCTTGGTCTTCCTCCATCCAACATTAGACATGATACTTCACCTTCTTCACTATACACTAGAAAATTAACAGATTTATCAGCCTTTGTAACCATCTTTACAAACCTTGTCTCCCTATACAACCTCCTTTCTTGCCCTCCAAAGACAGGGATAGTAGCATAAGTCAAATCCAAGTTTATTGATCCTCCAATCCGGTTTCCCATGACCTTGACAACAACATTCCGAAATGAGAAGGGATATCAGCCACCACTATATCCATCACCACACTCTTGGCTGGGATTTGGGCCAAATTGACTACCAAGTCTTTGATCATCCCTAGGCACTTGACCCTTTTGGAATCAAAAGAATAAAGGTATTTGTATGGATGAGTTATTTGCAGACCCAGTTGCTCCATAATTGACAAGGGCAAGAGGTTGTGGGACGCTCCAGAATCCAACATACAATTATGCAATAGTAAATCATGGATTACTAATGACACATAGAAAGGGGGGGTCAAGGCATCTAATTCTTCAACATGGTGGCCAAACACGACCATGGGCCTTTCTTCCTGAAGGTTCACACTATCTGGGATGGGAACTATTTCTGGAGGAAGCATAAAAGAGGAGACTTGGGACTGATAGGTTGGCTGCTTCAATAGTTCAATCAGAGGGACTGGGATTTTGACTTTCTCAAGCTCTTTTTGTAGACTAAAGATAGAAGGGGAATTCTCTGTTATATTTTCTTTTGACTCTTAAATTTCAACTACAGGTTTCAGCTCTTTCAACATAGGCTTGGGATTTGGAGTAGTGGCCAACTTTGAAGAGAAAGGAATTTGGTCATTTGAATGTAAAGGCTCGTTTAGAGGCCTCTTACCTTTATCTATGGCTTTCTGCACCATTTGCTCCTTTTGTACAGCTTCTTCTTTTTGAGGCACTTCTTCCTCCTGATCCTGTGTACAGGTCCTCTTCCTAGAAGACCTGAGGTCATATTTCCTATGGAACTGCGCCTAAATGAAATCAACGAACTGTTTGCAATATTCATCGATCTATGGGTCTTTAGTGACTCTGACCCTTTCTTCTTCTTCTTGTAATGGAATCCCCATTCCATCACCTTCTTGCAAAGGACTGTCGATTTCGTCACCATTCGAATAAGCAAGATATGGGTCTTCTTTCTCATATGTAGTGTCTTCAGTGGGACCATCTACTTGACCTTCCAGGTACAATGGGTGTGGTACTTGATCTTGTTGCTCCTTCCATTCTCTTTGAATTATTTGCAGGGGTGGCTTTCTATACTGCAGATTGTAACCCCTGTTTGGAGCATTCTGGAATGTTTTAGAGGATGAATTCTTGGCTTCAAGTTCAAGCTTCACCAGCTTGCTTCAAATATTTTTAATCATTTTTTTCATTTCTTCAATCTTGTTCTAAGCTGACTCTCTATCTTGGCTAGATGTAGATACCTCTTCCTTTCCCCTTATTCTAGCATGTTGATATGATCTCCCCTTTGATTTTCCCATGGAGGAAAAATTAGCCTCTATTTCTAGTGCATCAGTCTAGGCATCATCTAGTGTGGTAGACTTCCTTTCTCTTAGAGAGAACCCAAATTCTGAATCAAAAGCTGCTACAAATACCACTTTGGTAGTATTCTAGTGAGGTTTCATCTCAACTGGAAGGCTTGAGTATAATTTATTGAACCTCTTAATGAACTTCGGTACTCCCTCATTATGTCTTTTCCTGAGTGCATTGAACTCTTTGAGGCAATAACCATGATCTTTCTTTTCCCCCCATTTTCTGAGAAAGGAGTTTTCCATCTCCTCCCAAGTAGTGATGGAGCGGTCTCCCAATGTTTTAAACCATTTTCTGGCTTCTCCATCAAGGTATTGGAACAAAAGTCTCAAGACTACATCTAGATGTTCAACATTAAATTTCTCTGCAAAAGCACAGAAAACTTCAAGATGTTTCTGAGCTTCGATCTCATTTTCCCCGTTGAAACGAGGCAAGATTTTCAGATAATCTTGAGGCATATCATTTAAGCCTTGGCGAAATTCCAGGGGGGCATATTTGTTCAACAAGAAACTCGTAACAACCATCAGGGGTCGTGGAGGTGGTGGAAGCGAAGTGTGTATGACAATTGGTATGTATTGGACAAAGGCTTGAGTTGCTGGTGGGAAAGATGGACTGTTAATAGCAAACACTTCGGTGACTTATTTGACTTCTTCAGCTTTGGGAGTGGGATGAAGAAAGAAGCTAGTGGTATCTATGGATTCATCTTATTCTTTCACTTGAATGTTTCCCATGGAAGGATTATCTAAAAATTAATCAGGGTTTTTTACAGAGGAGTAAGGACCTTGTTTTTGGGCTATTTGGGAGGAGGAGGATGGTGAGTCTTCCAAAGAAAATTTAAGGATATCTGTATGGACTGAATATCTTTCTCTCCAACCCCTCTTATGTAAAATATTTTCAGTGTCAGACACCGAGGGTGTCTTTGAATGAGATGTATCTGACCTCAGATGTGGCTTTCAGGAAGCTAGGACTATAAATAGATTTATCTTATAACTGACAGTGGAGTTGCCAAGGTGAGGGATCTACAACCCTCAACTCTTCTTGCTCACCTTTTCTGAAGAGTGAATAAAGATTTTTTTGAGGCCTAGGGATTTATCTTTTCTCAACTTCGTATCCCCGGAAACAGTGCCAGAAAGATGTTGTCACTCCTAGAGATAGCCTTGAGTTGCAAAAGAAAAGTGCCTAGGACATCATAATTAGCAAGGAGCATGTAGTTCAACTTGTAAAGGTTGTCAAGAAAAGGGGCTCTCATGCTATCAAATCTGAGTAGATAAGTTTGGTGTAAGTGGAACCAAGACTTTCAATACTTAAAAATAGCAAAGGTAATTATGTAACAACAGAATGTGAACTTTGATATAAAACGTATCCGATGATTTTAAGACATATTGCTACAAAAGGGAGATGGATTCTAAAGTGGTTCACAGAGGTAAATAATCAGATGGTGGTAATTGTGTAATAAAAGAGGAGGATACTAATAGTAATAGAGACGAGATCTAGAAATGAGTATAAACATGTACTGGGCTTATATAGTGATAAGAATCCATACATGAGAATAAATTTTAAAGATAAAGTTCCATTGCTGCAAATATCAGTAGAACTATGGTAGAAGTGAAAGATGAAACAACATATCTTGCCTGAGCCATATTTAAAGTGCTAGACATGAAGAAATATGAGTATCAATCAATGATAAATTCACACCTGAACATGTGAGCACTTGCATTCCAGAACACAGATATAAGAAATATGGAAATGAACAAGATGAAAATTTATGCTACAAAACATAAGAGAGAGTTACAGACTGTGAAGCATTTAGATCAGAATCCCCAGTAGAAATGAAACTCCTTATCACTGAAACCAAATGCGCTCTTCAACATTAATATCAAAATATCAACAAAAATACATACAACTTTCTCTTTAGTCAATTCTCTTGAAAATCTGGAACCTTTTCTCTGTCTCAATTTACTGCTTTTATAGAATTGTCTAAGAACATAAGCAGGAAGATATTTTGGGAAAATATCTTCCCCACATACTAGTGAGCTATTACCAGTCCTAATTAAAATAACAAAATTCATGATGAGGTAGAACACTTCTCATCATTTTCAATCGGGCTCATGGCCGTTTCAAAATAAAATATTAAAATTGTTCTAACAGAAAGTAAATGCAAGAGTGAAGTAAGAATTTCACTCAGAACTTGAAAGTAGAATGTAAAAACAAAGCTAAAGGCCTCAGGGGCCAAATCGTGAGTTAACAATCATCACTGGTGAGAAGGGGTCGAAGTAGTGGCTGAAGCAGGTGGCGGGACGTTTGCAGAAGAGATGGCTAAGAGGCTGGCATAATTTGCGCACCTCTACCAGGTGTCTACTACAGGTTCGAGCATCGCTGTGAAGCCTTTTGCTCTAATGTAAGCTTTCGTAATTTCATCATAGTTTTCATCGACAGGAATTTTATGTTTCACTTGGTGCAGGAGTGCAAACTCTTTACCGAGGATAGCAACTGTGGTCTCAATTTTGAGATGAGTAGATTTCTCAGAGGGTATGTTGGTCTGATTCATTTCCTCTTTCAGACGGGCCTTGTACACTATTAATGGCTGTAGGACTACATTGGTGGGCTCCTATCATGACGGGAGTCCCGCAAGTGTTATTTTAGCTCAATCCACCTCAAACCGTTCTAAACTGGTCACCATTTTTTCTAAGACATTCAAGGCCATACTACGAGAAAACTCTTTTTCTATTACCTTTTGACACTCCGCGGATTCCATGAACCTACTCTTGATACCCTGCTTTACCATGTCCTCTGGTTTTAATTCTTTCAAGAAAGAGATATACCTTCTTGCGCTTTGAACTCTGTTGGATGCATTGGTATTTCCTTCGTGAAGCTTCCTTTTGAGAAGGCGCACAACTGACTTCATTTCCTCGACAACATTTATAAATGCCCGGTGTTTTTTCACCTCTGTGATGATCTCAGCCCAGATCAATCGCCTAGCATGTAGGAGGGTAATGTTTCCTTTCATGCAACTTGTGAGCTCACGGATGGTTTTTTCGTGCTGAGCCTTTTCTTGTTTCCCCTCCTTGATTTCCTCCTACATAGCGTTAAGCTTCTTGGAGTTCTCGACAAGGAGTGCTTCGAGCTTGCTGATCCTTTGACTCACTGTTGAGACCTATTTTTTTGTTGTTTCAATTGTGGCCAGTGCAGAAGTTAACTGCTCAAAAAATGAGCTAGTCCCTTATGGGGAGGTGGAGCGCATACATCCGTGTCCCAGGTTATCTGCAATTCTTTCATCTTTCCTTGTAGAACGGCCATCTATTTCGAGATCTTTTCTTTTTCCTCCCTCTGCTTTGTAAGAGAATCGTCCAAGCTTTCCTTGTCTTTTTTTGCTTGGGCTAAATCAGCTGTCTGCACATAATGAGATCCCGGTATATTCACTTTGTGTTTCAAGGCTGCGACCTGCTTTTGTAGCTCCTTGATAAGATGACTCTAGGGGTCTGCTATGCCCTTTTCTTTCCCCTTTACCACCTCTTAGAGACTGTGTAAATCATTCATGAGTGCGTGGGAATTAGTCTTCTTCCTTCTAAGGTTCGCCAATACTTGGTTATGTTTACTCTGCAATTTTCTCAGAGTAACAGAGAGCCGTATCACTTCATCTTTGAGCATGTCGCCAAAGCACTGGAATAAATTGCAATTTTCAATTGTTGGGATCCGTGACATATCTATTTCTATCTCCAATGCCCTGTAGCTGGTGGTACAAGCCTCTGGGTTCAAAATGGCCTCAGTCATAGCCATTACTAGCTGCTCCTTATCCAAATCTATCGCATATGAAAACCTGGTTTGGTATTTGTCAACATACCCTTCAAGCTTGGACCAATGTTTATCTATAATTGCTATGTTCCTTGTCCTAACCTTACTTTATCCCTGAGAACTGCTGGATACGATGGGTTGTGAAACTTCTGAGAAGTAAAAAGAGGCCGTACTATCTCGTAGCACCTTTATTCCTGCTTTACTCCTATGTGATTCCCCATAAGGTATTTCATCCTGGAGCAACAGTTTATCTCCCATAACCTCTACTTCACTGGTCCCTATTCTTTGTTTCTTGAAAGGCGGAGAACCCTCTCCTGATGTGCTTGCCTCCTCTACCTGTTTCTTGCCTTCTTCCCTGGTTGAAGCAGTATCTGCTTTTTCTCCTATCGCAGATGAATCAGTCTCCATCTGCGAAAGCAAAGGCCAGTTTTCAAGATTAGCTCACCACTCAATGAAAGGCCTTGTTTCATGAATATAAGGGGTTGATTTATTCTTCTTCCTCCCATTATAAATGATTCCCTTTGGATCGTAGGGCCAAGCTTTCCCTTGTCTCAAATCCATGCCTTTAAGCAGATCTTCCACCACGGGAAAGGTGTGCCTTGAATTAACAACAAAAGGGCTAATGTTTGTGGGGAGTTTGAGGATAAACCCCTTTTTCGTAGGGAGGAAATGAAGTTGGTCAAATTTTAAGGTCTGCCTGAGGTATTCCAAAGCGTAAATCCACAGGGCAGGAAAAATTGGCAATTGATAGGGAGAGACTTCAGCTCCATAAACCCTGATTTCGGTGTAATTATCAAAAAGTTACCAGTCCCCAGTGCTTTGAGCTTCACTGTAATGTAACCATTTCCTTAGTTCAGGAAAAACCCTAGGCAGAGGAGAATCATGGACGATGGTGTAAGCTATAGGCATGAAATCATTTAGGAAACTTGAGTAGCCCACCCCATTTTCCAGCTGATGAGTTGCAAGGTTGCAGTCAAAAACTTGTCTTGGCTGAGAGTTTATTCTGTATACCTTATCTAAACCCAAACCCTTAAATTTATCAGCATGTTGGAAGAGGAAAAGATAAAAGACCATAGAAAAAAATGAAAACGACCCGTGTCTGAGAGCTCCTAGAACTGAGTTTAAATGGTGGAGGCCAGAAAACCAGGAATATCTAAAATGACCCCGGGCTGAGACATTAACCACAGAAAAGATATGCAATGTTTTTAGGCTCACCCAAAACCTTCCACACCCAGGAGACCCGCAATAAGAGCAAGGATAGGCTGGATGTCTTCCTTGAGTCGGGTCAAAGGTACTGAATCTATGGTGGGGAGAGTGGTGAAATGGGAGTTGGTTATGGTGGCGATGAAATCACTCTACTGTCTCCATGGAAATTTTGAAAAATGATGAGACAATGTTATTTCATTAAAACTGACATAGTTTGAACTGGTAGGAAAACAAAGGGCTTTTCTGATGGTTTTGGGAGAAACATTGAAGATTTTGTTCCCCTGAGCTGAGAGGAACATGCCCTGACATTCATCGTAGGCATCCCGAAGCCAACAGATGAATTCGACCACTGGATATACTTGGGGGGTTATTTGATGATATAGACCAGACAAAATGACATGGAACCTATCTTTATTTTCCACACGTTTTCTAAACAGCTCAAGATTGACGCTTCTAATGGGAAATGGGTATTGCGGGTCACAGATGTCGGCTTGCAAGTCTGTGAACGGATCAGGCCCAGGGACAGCTTTGGACTCATATGCTTGGGGAGTTTCAGGCTCTGTCTTCTTGGCTATGACATTACCCATGACCATCATAGAATTTGAAAAACAAAAGGAAACCAAATGGAGTTAAAGGGATGGAATACCTGCAAAGTAGAAAAATGCTCGAGAAAGTCATGACGCAGGGGTACAGACAACGACTGGGAAGACCTGGTACTGTGCGCCTGCTTTCGCTTATATAGTTATCATAAGCCAAGAGTATTTTACCACAGTAATTTATAGAAAACAGTTATACAGGCCTGACGCAGCTCGAAAAAAGAGGGCCAGGTAAAACGAGTAGGGATGACGTCATAAGGACGCAGACTGTGAGACATGCGGCATAAAGGTATTGGGTGTTAGACTCTGGTTAGGTGAAAACTTCGTGTCAGGTTAAATTCCAGTATTGGTCTCTGTACTGGTCATCCTAGGACTTACCTTATCATTGGATCGTGGTAACAGTTGTACATTGGGACCCGGCCCACTAGGGATGCAAGGCGATTTCCGTAATAGCTCTAAAGTCCATGCCCTTTTCTTCATAAATCACTCACCTCGTTTCCTTCCTTTTGACACGTCATCGGGATTTCGGTTGTGCTTGAAAAATCCTTTCCATGTATGTATAGAGTATACACAGGCCCCGCCTTATGTTTGTTTCTTTGCGCCTTTGAAACCTTTGCTATTTTGGTTAGAGCCTTAGACATATTTCTGCTTTATTTCAAAGTGTGCTTGTCCCTTTTTGATATATGGCTCAATTATTAATATTTCCCCTTCACAATTTTTCAAACCTTAGCCATTTAAATGCATTCGATTAATCTACCCTTATGATCTTTCTAAAAAAAAAATTAGGGGTGAACGATATAATCAACAACTTTCTTAGTGTTTCATTCCATAAAATCAACTTAAAGAGATCCTTTGACATAGATGATTTGCCACATGGACCACTCTTGAACCTTGTTGTCCAATTAAATCCTATTATGACTCCATAGTCCAATGGATTAACATTGTTTCTTACCTATCTTATCAACTGAACATTCTTTCACTTACTTACACCTTCACCCTTCATACAGAGTTCCTTTATCTTCATGTTATCCTGCCCAACCAAAACAAACAACCTTGTTCTTCATAACTAGCCTAAAATCATACTTAAGCTTAAAGAAATATCTTCTGAAAGAACGTACATAGAGAGATCCCTCTATGAATCTAGGATGGCAAGATCCTCATATTCCAAAGTGGTTTTGATATAGGCTCTGCAGCGTTTGTACTTGCCAATCTTGCAAACTATGGAGTCCTAATAGAGTGGCGACCATACTGAGGAGATCTCTGAGTAAAATCCTTAAAACAAAACACTAAGTATTCATTCAAGCAAGAGTATCTTTCTTCAAGCACTTCCAACATATTGGTGATCATGATAGGACTTGTTTGAATCAGTGACAATCTAAGTAACCCTTAGGATTCTAACAAACCCTTATAAAACCTTGAAGAAATCAACTAGTGATCCACAGAGTAGACTTTTTTTGTCTCATCACCGTAGCTAAGTGTTGAAACAGATATAGGACACTCTCACAACCATAGGACTGTAAAAAACTCAGAAAACCCCAAAACATTTCAGATTGTTATTCAAATAAATCACTGGTGGTGGACCATAAAACATTTTATCTTCCAAAGCTATAAATTTCCACCTGGCTACTCCACAATTCTGAATTTACCAAAGACTCCACTAGGAAACCCATTCTATCATAACATCATACAAACTCAGTCAAGGAAACTTTTAGGATTAAGTTTTCTTGCTAAAGATCAGTTAGCCTATTAAAGATTGTCATACTTGTTTGAACTCTTCTTATCATCGGGTTTGAAAACACCAAATAGTGGCTTCTAAAAGAATTCATACTAGAGCCTATCCTGACCCAAATCTTCCTGAGACAGGTGATAATCCATAAAGTATCCTTAGGAAGTATCCTAAGCCTAAAACTTCAACTGTTTTCGGACTAGTCCATAGAGCTAATTCTATTCCCGAAAATCTCTTAGCTTTGCAAAATACACATGTTGACTTAATAAACCCATTCATAACTACGTCACTTGATGATATAAATCAGATATAATTTGAGTCTCCACACTCATCTTTTCATAGTGGTGAACATCCTGGTAGTAGAGAAACCACTCCACCTGACCTTCATTTCATTCACAATTTTGGTTTCTCTCATCCTAGATTTTCTCAACAGTCTCTTGCTGGTACATCCACAGTTGTCATTGATACTCCCACTGTTCAAACTACTCCATTCCATCAACCTCCTCCTATCTTACATCCTCCACCTGTAAACCCCCCATTTTTTCCACAACCTCCTATCATGGCAACATGGTATGCTCCCCTAGTCCTTCCTTTACCTTTAGTCAATCTACCACAAGACTATCAATCCAAGATTCCATTATATGATGCCAGTGGTGCTACTACTTCTTCACTACATGTGGACAAGATGAATTACTATTTTGATAGAAATGAGATAGATGATGAAATTGTCAAACTCAGATTGTTTGCTCAAATTTTAGTAGGAAAAGCAAGAAAATGGTTCAAAAGCTTAACCCCTAATAGTATTAATGACCTCCAAGCTCTTCATCAATCATTCCTAAACAAATGGGAAGTCATAAAAAACCCTCTCCAAATACTTTCAGATTACAACCTCAAAAGAAACACTAGGGAAAGTGTTCAAAATTATTGCACTAGATTCAATAGTGTTTATAATGCACTACCCCCAGAGTTGAAACCTCCACAAGGCTCATCTTTAGCCAAATTTCCTAAAGGATTTGATCTTTAAATGGTATATCAACTAAGAGAAAGAGATCCCTTGACTTGGGAAGAAATGCAGAAGGGAGCTCTTGCTATTGAAGTTAATTTGATTGAGAAAAGAGCTAGGATGAGGAATGAAAAGAAAGTGTCATTTAGGGAGGAAAATGCACCTTCCACATCTAGTTCAAAAATGGAGAGAATGATGGAGGAAATGATGAAGAAAATGAGCATACTTGAGAGAGCACAATCTAGGGAAAATCAATCAGCTCCCCAAAATAGAAATCAATCTCAAAATCAGAATCAGAACTTTAGGAGAAATCAACCTCAAAATAGACAAAGAGAGGATGATCAACATATCAGACCCCCTTTCCAAGAAAATTATGTGAATGAGGATGAAGAAACTAATGAAAAAAAATAGGATGACAACATAAACATGCTGGAAGTAAGCAATGAGGATTCTATTTTCCTCCATGAAAGAAAACAAGGTCTATATACACCTTATGATGACAGAAGAACATAAACTGATTATTATTATCAAGACTCTAAAAATTACATCATAGGATCACCTAAACAATATGATCCGAGTAGTAAAAAGAATCAAGAGACTCCTAGGAACAAAACCTCTGAAAAATCTGCCAAAAACAGCCCTGAAAATGTTTCCAAACAGACTACAGAAATTCATAAAATAGTGGCTGTAAATTGTGATCCAAACAAAGGGAAAAACACCCAAGCCAATGAAAAGTAGAGTGTTAACCGCTGTAGCACTAGCATCTCAACTAATTCTCTTGAAAAAACAATTTTAACTGTCGTAAATACTAAAAATCAGCAAGTTGATTTTGCTGAACAATGAGTGACTAACAAGGTTGAATCAAACATTTTAAAAAATCAGATTCATTTTAGCCTAGAGAATGAAATTTCCAAAATCAAAATCTATGTCCCACTTACTGAGTTAGTCACTCAAAATGTATATAAAGGTCAAATTTTGAAAGCTTTAAACATATAATATGTTCATGACATAGTTAAATTAAATGATGATACCCCAGAGCTCATTTTTGGACCAAAAAATGAAATAAAATTTCAAGAAGGAACTACCCCTCCATTTTACATCAGTTTGAACATCCATGATAATATTTTGCATAATGCCATGCTTGATTCTGGAGCATCACACAACCTCATGCCCAAGGTAATAATGGAAAGATTAGGCTTAGAGGTAACTAGACCCTATAAAGATTTATATTCATTTGATTCAAGTAGGGTAAGATGCCTAGGCCTAATAAAGGATCTGTGTGTTAACTTAGCCCAAATACCAGCCAAGAGCGTAGTGATGGACATTGTAGTGGCTGATATACCCCCCAAATATGGCATGCTTCTTTCAAGGTCATAGGGTGATAAGTTACAAGGTACTATGCAGATGGATATGACTTATGCCACCATCCCTATCGTCAGTCAACCTAGAAGACTCTATAGGGAAACACATATGAAATACATTGTGAGTAACCAAGAAAGACTAGAGAATTCTCCTCTCTATTTGTTTGGGCTTCAAAATGGCATACAAATATCACTCATTACCATACATTTTTCACCTATGCTTCCATTATATCACTCATTATTTACCACCATGTCACTTCATTTTCCCTATTGTTCACCATTAATGGGTCTCATTTATATCTTCCAAATATTATTTATTTTTAAGCATTTTTAAGAGAAATTCTTGATTAAATATTAGAAAATAATATATTTTAATTCATGTATGGAAAGCGGAATTTTTTTGTGACATGTGTAGGTGCCAAGGAAGCTTCCAAGACACCTTTATGTGGCCTTGAATGATCAAATTTGAATTTTATAAGATAAACCTCATGGAGAAGAGCATGATCTCATGGAGAAGATCAAGGACAAAAGGGGGTTATGTGTCTAGATGGTTGAGAGATGTATGGAACTAAAGAGATATTAGTGGATCATCATTATGAGTTTGTTACTCATCTCATTGTATAAATAGGAGTACAATCTCATCCATTTGTAATTTTTGTAATCTTAGAATTTTGGAGTATGTAATCTTAGAAGCTTAGAGTTGTAACCTTAGAGTTGGCTTGTAATGGAGATTTTGAAATAAAGAATCATACTTCGTTTTTGGTTCTAAATATGAGTCTCCTTTGAAGTGGTGTGCTTGTGGAGTTATGGAGGGCCCCCATGGCCTCACTTGCATGCTTATTTACTTATTTTAGGTATAATTTAGTTTATGTTTTTTTATTTCATTTTAGCTTTCAAGTTTTTGTTAAATGTTCTAATATTGGAAGAGTCTTCTTTGAAAGTTTTCTTGTAAGAGAACCTTAGGATCTTGGCGAATGTTAGATCTAGTTTTATTTCATTTCAGATTTTAAGTTCTTATTAGATGCTCTAATGTTGGAAGAGATATTGTAGAATATGTTCTTGTAAGAGAACCATAGATCTCGAAAAATTGTTAGATCTAGGTTTGATTAGTTTTTGAAAGAGATCTTGATGAATATTTTCTTGTAAGGGAACTTTAATATCTTGGAAAAATTAAGAATCTTTCTAGATCTATATATTTTAGATAAGCACTTCTAAGTTTACCTTCCCAGGTTGACTTTAAATGAACTCTGATTGACATCATCAATTGGAACCAGACACTATTCCATACACACTGACCTTGACTTATTCATTCTTTACAATGATGATATTCCTAATGAGCAAGAGCTACTCAATAAAACATCATCAAATGTAGTGGTCACTACACATCCCAACATAGTAGCAGCAAATGATGAAGAGGAAAATGAGGAAGAAACTAAAACGAAATTTGTTGATTCAGAAAATTACAGTGAACATATCACTAGTTTTAAGGTTCGAAACAGTTATAAAAATAATGTAGATCATGAAAAAAAAAGAATAAAACCTCAAAACATTGAACATCTTGAGGAAGAAAACAAAATTCAGCATAGTAAACACCTGCGAGAACAACGCAGTGACAGATTTGGCAAACAAAACAAAGAGGACAATAATGAAATAAATAAAAAATTTGAAAACAGTCCTCTTTGGAGCATGAATTTTGATGGTTCTTGCACTAAAAATGATGCAAGAGCTGGCATATGGTTACACAACACTAAAAACAATCATGTTGAGGGGAATTCATATAGATTAAAATTTCAATGTACAAAAAACATAGATGAGTATGAGGCTCTCCTTTTAGGCCTACATTTATTGAAAAAACTAGGGGCCAAAAGAATAAAAGTCCATGGAGATTCAGAGTTGATAATTAGGCAAGTAAATGGGGAGTACAATGCTAAACATCCCAGACTTAGAGCCTATAGAGATGATGCCATGGATTTATTAAAAAATTTCGATGAATTTCAACTTATCTTTGTCCCAAGAAACCAAAATGTCCTTGCCAATGGATTAGCCTTTGCTGCTAGAACTTGCCTAACACCTTATGAAACCAAGCAATGCACCACCCAAGTCAAATATAGACTAGCTGTCCTAGATAATGAGAATTACTGGCAATTTTTTGATGGAGATAAACAAATAGAAGACTTCCTACAGTCCAAAAGTGAATTTGAAACACCAAACTCAAATTTAGGGTATGATCAAGACTGTCCTACTGAAGAAAGTCCACTTACTGAAGAAGTAAACTCACCAGAGATTTCTGAAATAAATCTGTAAACTAATGAACCCACGCATATGATAGAAATTAGCACATATTTAGAAGATGAAGACTTAGAAGTGCTGAAATCTAAAGAAAAAAGCTTACCAAAAGGACTGGTCCCTTTAGAGGAATTGTTTGATTTAAATGATGTGGCCAAGAAGCCAAAACTGGAACCCATAGAAACTGAAGTGGAAGAATGAAAAATAGGCAGTGAACATAAACCCAAGATGATCAAATTATCTAAAACACTACCAGCTCACATTAAACTGAATTATATTGAGTTGTTTAAATAATTTTCTGATGTATTTGCATGGAGCTATGAAGATTTGAAATCATATGATACAGAAATAATTCAGCATAAGATACCCCTCAAAGAAAACCAGAAACCTTTTAAGCAAAAATTGCACAGAATCAATCCTATTCAATTACCTCTGGTAGAGAAAGAAATAAAAAAAATGTATGATGCTGGAATTATTATCCCTATTAGATACTCAGAGTGGGTGTCTAATCTTGTATCAGTTAGGAAGAAAATAGGAGAGATAAGGCTTTGCATTGAATTTAGAAACTTAAACAAAGCCTCATTGAAGGACAATTATCCCCTACCCAAAATGGATCATATCTTACAAAGGGTAGTTGGTTCTAGAAGAATTTCTTTGCTAGATGGCTTCTCAGTTTACAATCAAATATTGGTACATCATGATGATCAACTTAAAACAACCTTTACTACACCTTGGGGTACTTTCATGTATTTGAAAATTTCCTTGGTTTAATGAATGTTGGTGCCACATTTCAAAGAGCCATGGATATTGAATTGTCAGAAGAAATAGGTTAGTTCATAGTGATTTACTTAGATGATATCACTGTCTATTCAAAAACAGATGAAGAACACCTAATACACTTGAGAAAAGTCTTTGAAAAATGAAGAAAATTTGGACTGTCCTTAAATCCAAAGAAAATATTGTTTGGTCTCCAAGAAGGTAAAATTCTTGGACATATCATATCAAAAGAGGGAATAAGGATAGATCCAAAGAGGATTGATGGCATATTGCAAATCAACCATCCTAGAAACATCAAGGAACTTCAATCTTTCATTGGAAAGATAAATTTCTTGAGAAGGTTCATACCCAATCTAGCTGAACTCCTTAGAAACATAACAAATATGCTTAAAAATGAAGAACGAGTCAAATGGACCTTAGAAGCAAAGAAATCATTTGAACTGGTAAAAAAAGAACTCACCAAAACACCAGTTCTTATTAGTCCTGATTTTACAAAGGATTTATTCATTTTTTCATTTGCATCAGAACACACAGTAGTTGTTGTCCTATTACAAAATAAATTGAATGGACAAGAGCATCCCATTGCATTTTTTAGCAAGGCATTGAAAGATGCACCTTTGAAGTATAACATAATTGGAAAACAAGCCTTTTCCTTGGTCAAAGCCTTAAAGGACTTTAGAGTTTACATTTGACACTCTCACATTATAGCATCTGTGCCTCATTCAGTTGTGAAACAAATATTGACCCAAGATCCAGATGGAAAAAGAGGAAAGTGGATTGCTGTAATTTTAGAATATGACTTGGAAATCAAGCCCACTAAGTTCATAAAAGGTCAAGGTCTAGAAAAACTTATGGCTGAATCCAACTTTCAAGCTCTTGATATAAACATGTTTAATGCATTAGATGAACAGGAGGAGTTTCCCGCTCCCATTATTGAAGATCATTTTCTGAATTCATCTTCGTATGCTGAAATTTTATATGTTTTTCTCAATCTTAATGTCCCTCCTGGTTTTTCTAAAACAAAGGCAATATTCTTAAAGTTAAAATCTGTAAATTACTACATTTTGAATAAATGTTTATATTGGAAAAATGCTAGTGGATTATTTTTTAAATGTTTGCCTGAGAATGATGCAGATAAAATCAAGCACGAGTTTCATGAAAGAGAATGCGGAGGCCACCTCTACTGGACATCAACTACTAACAAAATCCTCAGAGCTGGTTACTACTGGCCCACCCTCTTTAAAGATTTCCATAAAATGATTATTTCCTGTCACAAATGCCAAATATTTGAAGGCAAAAGAAAGATGCTTCCCTTACCTCTGCAACCAATCACTGTTGAAGCTCCTTTTCAGCAGTGGGGTCTAGACTTCATTGGGGAAATCCATCCTCCCTCATCTGCCCAACATAGATGGATCCTCACATCAACAGATTATTTTACCAAGTGGATAGAAGCCATCCCATCTAGGAATGCCATCCCATAATTTCATTCCTTGAGAACCATATATTGTCCAGATTTGACTGCCCTAGAAAGATCATAACTGATAATGCTGCTGCATTTGGGTCTAAAAATATGGTAGAATTCTGTCATAAATATCAAATTATACTGGGCCATTCTATAGCTTATTACCCCCAAGGTAATGGGCTGGTAGAGTCCTGAAATAAAAGTTTAGTGAACATAATAAAAAATTTACTGGAAGACAACAAGAAATCATGGCACAATAAGCTAGTACATGCTTTATGGGCAGATAGATTAACAGTTAAAAATTCAATTGGGTTGTTCCCTTACCAGCTAGTTTATGGAACTGATACAATATTTCCAACCAGTTTAGGAGTGTCAGTCATGAATTTGATCCTGAAGTACAGTCTAAAGATGATGATGTGACAAGGAGAATAAGCCAGAATATACATCTACAACAAACCAGAGAGGAAGTATACATCACAACACAACAACTACAAGAAAACATCAAGAAGTTGTTTGACAAAAGAACCAAGGAAAGTGATTTCAAAATTGGTGATAAAGTTTTGAAATGGGATTCAAGAAGAGAAGATAAGGGAAAACATGGAAAGTTTGATAACTTATGGCAAGGCCCTTATCTTATCCAATTTTCTATTGGAAATAATGCATTTTTTCTGCATGAATTGGATGGAGTTGAATACTTTGGAGGTCTTGTCAATGGCAGGGTTCTCAAACATTATTTATGTTAACTAATATTTTTTAGTTTCAAAGCTTTCGTTCATTGTATATAACACATATTTTGAATTTTAAAAAAGAAAAATACAAAAAAACAATAAAAAAGGAAAAGATGGCAGACATAAAAAAGAAAGGTATAGCTCCATACTAAACAAGAGAAGAATTCTAAAAGTGTGCAAGCTTAAATTCCACTACTTGAAAGAACACTGCTATTTAGTCATACAACCTAATCATGACTAAAATAGGTTTCAATTTTCTGCTGATTGGTTAGTGAAGAAGATTTTCCAAACTGTTCAATCTTGGCTTATCAGTAGAATAGATTAGGATAGAAAAACAATGGTTCAAACAAGCCTAAATCTTGAACCTGTTAGTTGGATGAAGGATTGGTTCTAATATGCTCAAAATTTGAACCAGGAAAAGAAGAAGACTGCTCTAAAAAGATCAAAAGTAGAGCTAAAGAAAGAATGAAGGATGTCTTTTATTTTTCAGATCTTAAGCCTTCACAGTTTTGTTTTAAATTTCTACAAATAAATTCTATGTGCAGCTTGTACATACAGCCATAGACATCATGGCAAATCAGACAGTCTGATCCTGATTTAACCATGTTTAAATTTCTATTTTAGAAGATAGAGAATAAAATTTTACAGACAGTCTAATCCTGGCATATAGTAGCTTACGTAGAGAATTTATGAGTTCAACAGTCTAATCTGAACTCATGGAAGAAATAAGGGTAGATTTAGATTAGTTTTTCATGCTTTCAAAAGAATAAAATGTTGATGTTTAAGGTCTGCAAGTCCAAGTGCACCTTCTGAAGAGAAAATGTTAGGAAGTAGGCTGTGTAGGTAGAATGATTGGGAGAATTTGTTTGTTGATATGAAATACTGATCATTTTTTCTAAATTAGCATGATCAGAGAAGAAAGGTTGTTAATGGATAAAGGCATAGGTTTACATCCTAGAGATCAAATTTTAAAGTTCTTGACACCTCCAAGGAGTTTCCATCCCCAATTGGAGCCACTGTTAGCCATCAGTAAATTTTTGTTAAGGAAAATGATGGCTAAATCAGGTCCTAAGCCTTCAAGAGATTGTTTTCATACAAAACTACTCATTCTTGAAATATGTTGTTCCCTAACAATGTTGTTCCCTAGCAATGTTGTTCCTTAGTGCTGTTCCCTAAAAGTGTTGTTCCTTATTGTTGATCCCTTCAAAAATCCACCAAGAAAACCTGTTGTTCCCAAAGAAAATTGTTTCCTAAAATGCCCCTTTTCATCATTTCATTCCCCCCCCCCCCATTTTTGTCCCCCATATCATTCATTTTCCTTGTAAAAATTCCTCTTTCCTCTCTCGTTTATCCTTACTCCCCTCGAAAAACCCTTTAAAACCACTTAACCCTTTCTTATTTGGTTTTAAAAATCCTTTTACTTCATTCGGAACACCAAAAACCCACAAAAACACATAAAACCCTCTTATTTCACTTTTTTATTAACCAACAGACTTTAGCCCCTCTCGGCTTAGCCCCCAGCTCTTTCTCCATCATATGATCGAGCCCCATGACCTAATGCTAGTGCTTATTGCATCGCAACATGTTGCATTGCATCGACCCTTGCTGCATCTCATCTCCCATTTCTTTTGCTCCCCCCCCCGATGCGATATCCAGATGCGATAAGCACCTTTCTCTTCGCCCCTAGTCACATACCCCTCCACATGACCATGTCCCAACTCCATGGTTCCTAGCCCAAATTGCATCGGCTTTTTCCCTTTTTACCATCCCTTATTCTCTTTAGCACCATCCCTTTCCTTTCTCTCCTGTTCCTTTCTCCGTCACGAGACCACTGCCCAATGCCTTGCCCTTGGACCCTTCCCCTTCTCCTTTACATTTTCCCCACTCTATTTGGCAACTCTCACATCAATCATGGACGTTGATCTATATGATCCAACGGCCCCAATCAAACCTGATACCCGACCCCACTAGGGCCTACCTCCCATTACCCTGCCGCTCATCCAATCATTCACTGACACCTGTCTTCCACTAATTTCTCCCCGCTGTGCACTTCTCTCCATTGCGATCCCCCATAGTCGTTGGATCTTACCCCCCAGATCCAACAGTCTACATTACATATCACGCGAATTCACCATCCAAGGTTTAAGAATCCAAAATCGCGCGATACGACCAGTTTTACAAAGGCCACACATCCCATTTCAATTGGATCGTGTTCGATTGGGTGAAAACCATTTACCACCCAAGGGTGACGCAAAAAACACTAGTGGTATTTCGAAAACCGCTTTGCCAAAATTCGTGCCAAATACAGTTTTAAACCAGATTTTCACCTATTTTCTTCATGAAACCTCTCCCGCCTGCATATTCACCCCTTCTGCACTGCTCCTCTGCCTCCGATGGTCACCGTATGTAGTTATTCCAACATGCAGGGTTTTTATAACGTATTTTTTTTTTTTCAGGTTTTATGATGGTTTTTGAAGCATAAATCTTGTCCACAGCTCACAAAGGGACAGAGCCAAATTTTTATATCTCCAAGACCAAATCACGAAGGAAAAAGGCTGCCAATTTTCATCTGATATTTTGGTCAGTGCTATGTGAGCATTGGTCATACCATTAAACCCTCCACCGCACTAAAACCACCTGCACATAGCAAAGAAGAAGAACGGTGAGGGTAAAGCTTGAAGATTAAAGGTTAACGACAAAAACCAAAGATTTGAAGATTTAACCAATAACTTAAAGGTGGATACAGGCAATTAAAGGAACAGGCTTAAAGCACCAAAGCCTAATTCAGTTGAAAAAGGCAAAAGGCGGATGACTAAATTCAAATCAGTAAAGACAGTCAGCGTATACATTTTAAAGACTTCGAAGATGTTTTCAAAGGCCTTAAAGCAAAAATTAAGGCATAATCAGTGTTTTAAAGCCACAGGTCATGACAAATTAACAAATAAATCCTCTGAATACCACATCATTGAGGCTATTACTCCTCAAAATTCCACCTACCCGCTGATTTCACCTACAAAGAATGCATATTAATTACACAGTCAGAGGTATTTCTAAGGACAGCTCAAGATTAATTACCAGCCTACCAAAAGCCCCCAAAGTCAACAAAAGTGACTGAAATCGATGAAATTTAAATGTAATAATCAATTAGCATAGTTAAAATATTTGAAAAATTCTCCATTTGGCCCTTCAAAGGCCGAGAAGCTCTTACTCTGCATTAATTGAATAGATAGGCCCTTCTTTCACTCCACCTCCTCATTTCTTCTATAAATACTTCTCTAGAAGACAGTATAGAGGTTGGTATTTGGATACTTGTTGAATGTAAATAGCTTTTAAGGCATGTTGTAGCTCTGTTAGGAATTGAAGATACATAAGCTGAGATGAGATGTTTGAAGCTGTAAAGACCCACTGGACTTGAAGATTGTAACTGGTTTGAACATCAAATACAATAGCTGATTTATGGGATCCTGGTCTATGTCAATGGTGATGTGTTTCTCACTTTAATTGTTATTTTCTTTATGTTTTCATTCTTTCCACTTTTCTCTGATAAAGAATAGAAAATATAGATTAGGATTTACTTCTGAAGTACCCTAAATCTCACTGATAAATCTTTATCCTTTATGTTTTCTTCTAATTGTTTATTTGAGGATAATTCAATAGAGTATAACCAGTGAAGTGTTGGTAAGCCCATGTTTCCTAAGTACAACTCTTGATTATTTTATTTGAATGTTCTTGAAAAGTTTGCTTATTAAAGTTGAGCTAGAGAACTTTATGGTTAGCCCTGTCCTTTAGTTTATCTCTAACAGTTGCTTTGAAAGGTTCCCTTAAAAGCATGTCAAAAGCAAGCTAGGTTAAAATTCCTTACCCGATCTTAGACTACTTTTTGTATTCATCATGAATGTTTCCTTGAGAATATGCTAAAAGCAGGCTAAGTTAAAAGTATTTACTTGATCTTAAACTACTCTTTGTTTCTTAATGTTTTCTCTTGGAACTATATCAAAAGCAGGCTAGTTTAAAAGTACTTACTTGATCTTAGCTTACTTTTGTGTCTTTCCTTTAAAATGCATGCCAAAAGCAGAATAGTTTAAAAGTAATTACCTAATCTTAGGTTGTTTTTTGTCTTTCTTGTGTGTTTGTTTCTTTCATCACTTTCTTAGTGTTTCATTCCATAAAATCAACTTAAAGAAATCATTTGGCATAGATGACTTGCCCCATGGACCAATCTTGAACCTTGTTGTCCAATTAAATCCTATTATGACTCCATAGCCCAATGGATTAACATTGTTTCTTACCTATATTATCATTTGAACATTATTTCACTTACTTACACCTTCACCCTTCATACAAACTTCCTTCATCTTCATGTTATCCTGCCCAACCAAAACAAACAACCTTGTTCTTCATAACTAGCCTAAAATCATACTTAAGCTTAAAGAAATATCTTTTGAAAGCACGTACATAGAGAGATCCCTCACTGAATCTAGGATGGATAGATCCTCAAATTCCAAAGTGGTTTTGATGTAGGCTTTGCAGCGTTTGTACTTGCCAATCTTGCAAACTACGGAGACCTAACCAAACCATTGGCAAGAATGTTTTGGTTTCTAGGGACAAAAGTGAGTTCAAATTCTGCAAATGATTTCAAGAGATCCATGGCATCATCTCTATAGGCTCCTAGTCTTGGATTTTTAGCAGTGTATTCTTCATTTAATTGCCTAATTATAAGTTCTGAATCTCCATGGACGGTTATCCTCTTGGCTCCTAATTTTTTTAGCAAGTGTAGTCCTAAGAGGAGTGCTTCATATTCTGCTATGTTGTTGGTGCACTAGAAGTTTAATCTATATGAATGACCTTCAACATGATTGTTATCAGTGTTTGGCACCCATATGCCTACTCCTGCACCATTTTTAGTACAAGACCCATCAAAACCCATGCTCCAAAGAGGACTTTTTTTGGATTCATTGTTAATTTCCTTTCTGTCCTCTCTGTTTTGTTTATTTTGAATGCCACTATGTTCTTTTTGAGGGTATGTACTATATTTTTCTTTGTCTTGTTCCTCAAGGTTTTCAATGTGTTGAGGAATTTCTCTTTGATTGTTATGATTGGAATTATGTTGATGATTATTTTGATGCTCAAGACCTTCATTTTGTTTGCTGTGATTTTCTGATTTAGCAAATTGTTTTTTTCATTCCTCCCTTTTTTCCTCTCCTTATATGGCTGCCACTATGTTGGTGGATGTTTCATTTTCTAATCTTTGCTCATTAGGAATATCATAATTGTAAAGAATTAATGAGTCAAGGTCAGTATGTATAGAATAAAGAGGAGAGTTTTCTGGTCTTTCTTGGCTACTCACAATGTATTTCATGTGTGTTTCCCTATAAAGTCTTCTATGTTGACTGAAGATAGGGATGGTGGCATAATTCATATCCATTTTCATAGTGTCTTGAAGCTTAGCACCCCAAAATCTTGAAAGAAGCATGCCATATTTGTGAGGTATATCAGCCACTACTATATCCATCACTAAGATTTTGGCTGGGATTTGTGCTAAGTTGACACAAATATCTTTTATTAAGCCTAGGCATTTGACTCTGCTGGAGTCAAAGGAGTATAAATCTTTGTAGGGACTAGTTACCTCAAGGCCTAATATTTCCATTATTACTTTGGGCATGAGGTTGTGTGATGCTTCTAAATCAAGCATGGCATTGTGCGAAGGAGGAGGAACTACCCCTTCTTGAAATTTTCCTTCAATTTTTGGCCCAAATAGGAGCTCTGGTTTATCATCATTTAAGATAACAGAATCATTGTTGTCTCCTATGCTCAAAGCTCTTAACAGTTGAGATTTATATACATATTGAGTGACTAAATCAATGAGAGGAATATATGTTTTTATTTTGGAAATTTCATTCTCTATGCTGAAAGAAGTTTGAGTTTTGGAAATGTTTAATTCAGCCTTTTCAGTCACTGTTTTCTTAGCAAAATCAGCTTGCTGGTTTTTATTATTTATAGTAGTTAAAATGGTTTTTTCAGGAGCATTAGCTGAGGTGCTAGTTCTCATAGGGTTACCACTATGTTTGTCATGAACTTGAGTGTTTTTTTCCTTGTTTTTATCATAATCTTCAGCCACTGCTTTATTTTTTTCTGCTATATTTTTGGGATTGTTTATATGGCTGTTTTTAGCAGAGATTTCAGAAGTATTTTTCTTGGGAACTTCTTGGTTATTTTTACTCCTTAAGTCATATTTTTTATGGAATTTTATTATGGAATTTTCAAATCCTTGTTGATAGTTTGCAAACTCTAGGCTTTCTTCTTCATAAGGTGTATACATGAATTGTTCTTTCCCAGTGAGGAAAATAGTGTCCTCATCATTTTTCCCAACATGTTCATGTGATTCTCCTCTTCTTCCTCTAATATCCCCTCCTCCTCATCAGCATATTTTTCTTGAAAGGGAGGTCTGATATGTTGATCAAGACCTCTTTGTCTAATTTGGGGAGGGTTTCTCCTAAAATTTTGATTTTTATTTTGGGCTTGGTTCCTATTTTGAGGAGTTGTTTTATTTTCTCTAGGATAATCTCTCTCATTTACATTCATCCTTTCCATCATCATTTCCATATTTTTTACTAAGTTATCAAGTTTTTAATTAGATGTGGAAGGTGTAGCCTCATCTCTGTATGTCACCCTTTTCTCATTTTTCATCTTAGCTCTTTTGGCAAGCAGATTTTCCTCAACACTTACTGCCCCTCTCTGCATATATTCTAAGGTGAGGGGCTCTCTTTCTCTCAATTGGTAGGCCATTTCAGGGTCAAACCCAGGAAATGTTGTGTAACCAGCTCCAAAAATAGAATAAAAGAGATATCAACGTCTTAGAAATAAGCCACTTCGAGGGGGAAACCTCCAATACATTACATAAATGAACACTTCTTGGATGATACAATTTACAAAACCTCCTTTCTATATATAGGACTCCATGGGGCCATAATGTAATCCTAGTGGGGCCAGAATGTAATCCTAGCCGACCTAACAATAATAATTTAAGGGCACAATAATAACAATATGGGGGTTACAAGGGTACAATAATAACAATAAGGGGGTTACACTAACAACAATAAGGGACTATACTAGTAATACAGGGACCAAACATGCCCTTCTCCTTCAAAAAAGTGTCGTCCTCAATGGTTGAGTAGCTCTGGGTGCTTCTGTATAAAATTCTCATCCTCCCATGTAGAATATTCAGTGGGTAAGTTCTTCCACTTGATGAGATACTCTGAAATTGATCAATTCCGTAGCTATGGAGTTCTTGTTTCCGTGATCGCTTTAGGTTCCAATATGATTTTTCCTTCATCATCAAGTTCTGGAAATATTGTTTGAACTAGAAGATTTTCACCTATAACCTTATTTAAGCATGAAACATAGAAAACTAGATGCACTCGCGAAGAAGCAGGAAGCTCCAGTTTGTATGCCATAGTACCAATATTTTGCAACACCTTGTAAGGAACATAGTACTTTCGCAATAATTTATTATCCTTCTTAGCTTGCTTGAGGGACATTTTTTTGTATGGTTGTAGCCGTAAAAATATGCAATCTCCTACATCAAAACTTCTCTCGTTGTGATGTTGATCTGCATGTTGTTTCATTCAGTTTTGTGCCAAATTCAGGTTATCCTTTAAGAGTTGGAGAACTTCTTGCTGATGCTCGATGTGATCTTCCACTGCTTGAACCTTCGAATTTTCCCTTAAATATGATGTGACGAATGGTGGATGATATCCATAAAGTGCCATAAATGGGGTCATTTTTGCTGCAGTATGGAAGGAAGTGTTATACCACCATTCAACGAGAGGTAACCACTTGACCCATTGTGTTTGTTTATCGGATACAAAACAACGAAGATATCCTTCCAAACATTTATTTACTATCTCAGTTTGACCATCAGATTGAGGATGATAAGATGAGCTATGAGCTAATTGAGTACCCAAACAAGAAAAGAACTCCGTCCAAAAATTTCCAGTAAAAATGGGATCTCTGTCGCTCACAATAACCCTTGGGCTTCCATGTAGCTTTTGAATTCTATCCATAAATGTAGTAGCAACTGTACTTGCTTTAAATGGATGAGATAATGCACAAAAGGGTGCATACTTGGTAATTCTATCAACTACCACCATGATGACACTCTTTCCTTCAGACTTAGGTAAACCTGTGATAAAATCCATTGAAATCTCCTCCCAACGTTGACTTGGAATGGATAAAGGTTGTAGAAGTCCCGGGGTATTAATTGTCTCAACTTTATTTTGCTGGCAAACTAAACATTCCACAACAAACTTTTGAATATTAGATTTAAAGCCATCCCAAAAAAAATCTTTCTTCACCCTGTGGTAACTTTTTAAAAATCCTGAGTGTCCTCCTAAAGGAGAAGTGTGCAGTTCCTAAAGAATATTTTGTTTTAGTTGGGAATTCCTACAAAGATATAAGCGATCTTTGTACCATAAGGAATCATTTTTCCAACTAAATGTATCAGGTGTACTAGGATCTTGCTGCAACTTTTGAATGAGTGTCCATACATCTTTATCCTTCTTCCATTCATCTCTTGCTTCGGTTATCCAATCTGGTTGGATAATAGAAATGGCACAAAGAAATGCATCCACCTCTTCACTCTTTCTTGAGAGTGCATCTGCAACAACATTAAGCTTTCCTTTTTTGTAGATTATTTCAAATTCATAACCCAACATCTTTGTGACCCATTTTTGCTGCTCTTCTAAAGATAGTCTTTGTTCGAAAGAGTGTTTAAGACTATCATGATCATTTTTCACCTTGAAGTGTCTTCCCATTAGGTAAGTTCGCCATTTCTTTAGTGCATGCAGTATTGCTAACATTTCCTTCTCATAAATAGGTTTCTGTAAATAATTTCCTTTTATTGGACGACTTTCAAAAGCAACGGGTCTTCCTTCTTGAATTAAAACAACACCAATTCCATTTCCTGAGGCATCACATTCTACAATAAAGATTTTTGTGAAGTCTGGCGTAGCTAAGACTGGTGCTCGACACATTTCCTCTTTAAGATGTTCAAAGGCCTTAGTTGCTTCAGGAGTCCATGAAAATTCATCTTTCTTCAATAATGTTGTTAGAGGTGCTGCTATTGTCCCATAATTCTTAACAAAATTGCGATAATACCCTGCTAACCCAAGAAATCCTCGCAACTGCTTTATGGTTGTGGGGACTTTCCATTCCTTAATGGCTTTAATTTTGTTAGGGTCTACCTTAACACCCTCGTGAGATACAATATGACCCAGATATTCCACCTCTTGTACTTCAAAGAAACATTTGGATGTTTTTGCATATAACTGTTTCTCCTGCAATAGTTTGAGCACCCTGTCAACATGTTCAACATGATCCTTCCAAGACCTGCTGTAGATTAGTATATCATCAAAAAATACTAGCACAAGTTTTATAAGGGTTTGAAAATGGAATTCATCAACCCTTGAAATTTAGAAGGTACATTGGTAAGGCCAAAAGGCATGACCAAAAATTAATAATGACTCTCATGAGTTCGAAATGTTGTTTTTGGAATATCTTCAGTCTTCATTCTAATTTGATGATATCTTGAACGAAGATCCAACTTGGTAAAATAAATTGCTCCATGTAATTCATCCAATAATTCATCAATCACATGAATGGGAAATTTATCCTTAATGGTGAACTTATTGAGCTCCCTATAATCTGGACACATTCGCCATGATCCATCATTCTTTTGTACCAATACTACAGGAGCAGAGAAAGAAATTTGACTAGGTTGAATTATACCTGCCTCTAACATTTATGCAATCATACGTTCAATTTCGCTCTTTTGGACATAACGATATCTATAAGGCCTGATGTTTGAAGGAACACTTCCTGGAATCAAATGAATAGCATGATCATGATCACAAATATTTGGGAGTCTTTTGGGAGTTTCAAACACCTTGGAATGAGTGTCCAAGACTTGTTGGAGATCTGCAGAAATATATGATTTTGATGTTGGAACTTCTAGTGAGCATAATTGTGCAATTACGCCTCATTTTTCTTTCTTTAGAAGTTTTTTCATGACATTAGAGCTTATTATATTTCCCAAATTCCTCGCAATACCCCGTAATTTGACTTCCTTTCCTTCTGAAAAAAATTTCTTGAAAATTTCTTGAAAATTAAAAGCTACCATCCCCAAAGATTGTAACCATTGTACTCCTAGTACAACATCAGCACCTCCCATAGAAATGGAAAGCATTGGACTAGTCAATACATACTCCCCCATTGTTAGCTTGATATTATGGCATTTTCTAGAGTAATTTATAGTTCCTCCATTTGAAACCATCACTTGACATTCTGGTGTTGGGTATAGGAAATAATTTAATTCCTTGGCTACCTTACAATGAATAAAATTATGGGTGCTACCTGAATCAATCAACACTATTACCTTTTTCTTCTTGATATGTCTTTATATCTTGAGAGTTTGAGGAGTGGTAATTCCTGCCAGTGCATTACACGATATGGTTGGACTCATTTCTTCCCCTTCTATGGCTGGTTCCTGGTGTATATCCTCTTCTTGTTCATTTTCTTCTTCCTCTTCACAATCTATGTAAAATAATTTCTTCTCAGTACACTTATGACCTTTAGTGTATTTTCTATCATAGCTGTAGCAAAGCCCTTTTGCTCTTTTTTCTTCTAATTTTTGTGGTGTCAACCTTGTAGGTTGTGGAAAACTAGGCATAGCAACACTTCCTTCTTTATAGAAGTGAGTGGTAGGCTTCCTTGTCGCCATAATTTTACATTCAATTTTTCTTGCCAACCTGAATGCATTCTCCAATGAATTAGGTTCCAAAATGAGAACTTCATGTTGGATGTTATCCTCTAAAGTGCCTATGAAGAGATCAATCATGTGTTCCTCTGGAATATCAGTTACCCTTATATTCAATTTTTGGAAGACCTCAATGTGCTCCCGCACTAAGCCCTTTTGTTTGAGATTTATCAATTGGCTAAAGAAGGTGTTGCTCTTTGTATCCTCAAAATGTGCTATCATTTCCTCCGTAAAAATTGACCAAGTGACAATTTTTTTACGGGAGCAAAGCCATCGATACCATACAAATGTATTTTGCTCTAAATGTAAAGTTGCAATGCGTACCTTTTGTGTGTTTTGCACGTTATGGAGATCAAAATATTGCTCCATTTGTAGTATCCATGTTACAGGATCCTTTCTATCAAAATTCCTCATCTCCATTTTTGGAATATGGTGGTTCTTCCTGCCAACATTAGAGTTTTTGAAATCACGATTAACATTTATTTTGTTCTCATCATGATTTTCTTCTACTATCTTTTCACCATTATGAAACATTTCTTGTATCAACTTTGTCAAACCTTCCATGTATGTTTTTAGATCATTCTTCATGTTTTCCATGTTGTCTTTCATGTCATCCATCTTAGCTTCCATTCCAGCTTCCATGCCATCCATCTTAGCTTCCACGCATTTCTTCAAAACTTCCATTTCATTTTTTGTTGCTCTTTGCGAGAGTGAAATTTGGTGCACTTGCTCTTGTAATTTTGATAGATCATGTTGAAATTCTTCATCTTCATGAGTCATAGTAGAGCCTTCTGAAGGCTTAATGGGTGTTGAATTATTTTTACATGGCATCTTTTAGAACCCAATACTGATATCTATTATACAATATGCCCTTCGAATCAATTCAAATTGATTCTTCAAACAAGACTTATGCAATTCAGAAAAAAAAATACACACCTTTTTCTTGCTTTTGAGGACCTCAACATTGAAATTGGATTATTTCTGTGATTGCAGCACTTAAATATTTGAATTTCTGTCTTGACTTAGCCCTTTGAATTCTTTTTTGAATGCCATAGGTCTAACCTAATTTGGATTCTCCAAGACAAAGTTCTGTTCAATCTCTCGCAATGACCTAATTATGGACTCGTTCAGTAGAGCGAACTTGTACGACTTTCCACGTGTCATTGTTTCATCCTTCGGCTCTGAAATTGATAGCCAAGAAACTAAAGTCCGTTTTCTTGTGACCAATTTTTATGGAACGCCAATCCAATGCTCAAAGAGAGAGTTATGAATATTTTCCCATGATCACCTCTTTGAGATGAAATTCGGGAGCCTGAAAAAGAACTACCTTCCACAGATCATATCTCTAAAAATATTGCGAACCAAAATCTAAAATTTTTTGACGATTTTCCTTAGGAATTTGGATTTGCACCCTAAAAATTTCAGATTCTGAACATTCGTATAAACAAAGTTATAACGAAAATTCCACGATGACCTGTTTAGAGCAGCAAAACCCTAGAATCCAAAGCTCTGATACCAAATGTTGTGTAACCAACTCCAAAAATAGAATAAAAGAGATATCAACACCTTATAAATAAGCCACTTTGAGGGGGAAACCTCTAATACATTACATAAATGAACAATTATTGGATGATACAATTTACAAAACCTCCTTTCTATATATAGGAGTCCATGGGGCCATAATGTAATCCTAATGGGGCCACAATGTGATCCTAGCCAACCTAACAATAATAATTTAAGGGCACAATAATAAAAATATGGGGGTTACAAGGGTACAATAATAACAATAATGGGGTTACACTAACAACAATAAGGGAATATACTAGTAATATAGGGACCTAACAGAGGGGTTCTCTTTCTCTCAATTGGTAGGCCATTTCAGGGTCAAACCCATCAGGAAATTTCATTAGAGCTAGGCCTTATGGTGGTTTCATATGGATAGGTAGGGAATTGTACACACTAAAAAATCTAGTGCAGTACTCTTGTACTCCTTCTCCAACATTCCTTTTAATGTTATCATATTCTGATAAAATTTGGAGAGGGTTTTTCTTGACTTCCCATTTGTTTAAAAATAACTGATGGAAGGAAGGGAGGTCATTTATACTATTAGGGGTTAATTTTTTGAACCATTTTCTTGCTTCTCCCCCTAAACTTTGAGAAAACATTCTAATTTTCACAGTTTCATCATATATTTCTTGTCTTTCAAAGTAGTCATTCATTTTTTCCACATGTTGTTGAGAAGTAGTAGAACTAATAGCATCATATCAAGGAATTTTGGACTGATAATATTGTGGTAGAGAAAATAAAGGTAAAGGAAGGACTGAGGGAGAATGGATGTATGGGTGGGTATAACAGAAGTACTAGGTCCAGCTAAGTACTGTTGAGCAGATTTAGGATTATAGAAACCAAAGTTATGAATGAAATGAAGATCAAGTGGAGTGGCTGGGGAGGTTTCTCTACTGCTATTATGTTGTGAGTTTTCAGGCTCAAAGTCTATCTGATCTATACCACTAAGTGATTTGGTTCTAGATAAGTTTTTGTTATAGGATAAGTCAACTTGGGTATCTTGCAGAGTTGTAAGGTTTTCAGGAACATAATTTTCTCTATGAATTGGTCTGAAAATAGTTGGAGTTTTAGGTGTAGGAAACTTCCTAAGGATGCTTTCAGGATTGTCAACTATTTTAGGAGGATTTGGGTTAGGATAGGCTCTAGTATGGATTATTTTGGAAGCCAGGAATTAGACCCAAAAGAAAGAAAATTTAGCCAGGTATGACAGTGTTTATAGGAAAACTAATCTTGTAAGAAAACTTAATCCAAAAAGTTTTATTAATTGGGTTTTTGTGATGTTATAATGATAAAATAAGTTTCCCAGTGGAGTATTTGGACTACCAATGGGGTCAGCAGGAAGACTGAAAACCAATGGAGTGACCAGGTGGAAGGATTTTACTTGTTTTCTAGGACTGGTTATTGTCCACCATCAACAATCAGGAACCACTCTTGGCAGACACTTGATTAATTTAGGAAAGAGGTTTTCTGAGTTGTGAAGTTATCTATTACTCAGTATTCCCTAGTATGGTCGCCACTATGTTGGCTCCCTGTGATTTACAATAATGGAAAGAATAAATGCTGCAGGGGACCACATCAGAACCACTTTGGAATTCTAGGACCTAGCCTTCCTGTATTTAGAGAGGGATCTCTCTATATAAGTGTTTTTGAAAGATATATATTTATGCTTTGTTTATGACATTATGCTAGTTATGAAGCTCTTAGGAACTTCTTTGTTTTGGTTGGGTATTATTAACTGAGAAGGTCATTTGAAGGGTGAAGGTGAGAGTAGATTGAAAGAATGTTTTAGCTGGACAGATAGGTCATGAGACAGTATTAATCCATTGGGTTGTGGAGTTACAAAAGGATTTAATTGTCCAACAATTCTTCAAGGGTTTCCATAGGGAAATTCATCTAGATTAAAGTATATTTTAGATTAAGTTGTGAAATGGAACATTAAAGTGTTGTGAAAGAAGCAAAGCTATAGTCAATTAAGAATCTCCTAGCTCTACTAAACAAGAAATCCTTTCAAAGTAACTGTTTGAAGAAAGCCAAAGGACAGGGAAAACCATAGACTTATTTGGGTAGACTTTTATTAAAGAAAAATGTTAAGACAACAATCCAGTAATCCTAAGACTACTTTCAGAAAAAAGGAAACATATAACATAACAAAGAGAACATCCTAAGATAAAAACTAATCTACTTTTGCCATACTCTCAAGGAATCTCTCAAATCAACTTTTGAAGGAAGACCAGAGGACAGGGCATACCATAGACTTCCTTGGTTTGGACTCTACTTAGAAAATTGTGAATAAGATCTTTAAAAACAATATCTCAAGTTGTACTCAGATAGGCATGGGCTCACCAACATTTCTCCTTGGTTATACTCTATTGAATCATTCTTAAAAAAAAAAGCTCTATAAAACTAGAGGTAAATTAAGAATCCTATAATCAAACCTTAGTAGAAGAAAACATAAAGATAAAGCTTTCAGACAAAAATAGGGTACTTTGACAGTAAATCGTAATCTAAATTTTATGTTCTTTATCAGAGAAAATGGACAACATGTGATACATAAGAAGAAACAAATACAGAGAGAAAAAACATCACCATTAACATAGACCAGGATCCTATGAATCATCTTATTTTATTGATGTTCAAACCAATTACATACTCCAAGTCTAGCAGGTCTTTTCAGCTCAAAACTTCTCTATCCAGCCTAGTATTCTTCAATTACTTAGCAGCTCTTCAATAATCAACGACAACCCAACACTCAATAATAATCCAACCCCCTACAATGAGGTCCTGATGCAGTATTTATAGGTAAATGAGGAGGTGGGGTGAAAGAAGGGACTCTTAATTGTTAATAAATGGCAGAGTAAATTTTTTTGACCTTTGAGACCATGCAAGGCCCAAGGAAAAATGTATTTAAGTCTAACTCTTCATTACATTAACTCTTTTGAACTACTTAGTTGCTTTTGTTGACTTTTAGGCCTTTTAGGTAGGCTAACAATAACTTCTGATATGTCTATTGGAAATATTTCTAACTGTAATAACTTTATGTGTCTTTTAAGGAAATTTAGGCTGGCAGGTGGCATTTCATCTTTTGGAGTAATTTCTTCAGTGATTTGTCATTCGAAGCATTATTTTTTGTTGATCTGTCTGATTATGTCTTTAAAACTTTGATTAGGCCTTTGATAATGATTTTTGGCCTTTCTTTCATCATCTTCTACTTTTTGTCAGTTTTCTGACTATTTTAACTTTAAATTAATTTGTCTTCAAACTATGCTTTATCCTCGAAACATGTTGGTTAAGTCCTTGATCTTCTGAATTTTGACTTTAACCTTTAATATTCTCTTAACTTTAATCTTCACTAATCTTCATTATATTTCTTTTGTGTATAGGTGGCTTGGCTTCCGCACTGGGGGTTTTGCTACTCAACTAGTGTTCATGAGACACTGATAAAACTTCAATCATTGAACCCTGGGTCCCCCCTTCTGCATATTTTTCCTCGAGGATCGTCATCCTGGGCTTTGTGAAACTTGGATTTGTTGTGGGAGGGCCTGCAAACTTTAGGCCACCTTTAAACCTACAACACGATGCAAAATAATTAAATAAAACCTGCATTTAGGGATTAAACTGTGATCAGAGGCATTGGTGAGGGCAGAGGAGCATGTTAGCCACCTATAAAATTTTGCCATGTCAACTGGTGGCTAAATCATTTTGGACAGCCTTCAAAATACAGTTTTGCTACCAAAATTGTTGATGCTTAAATTCTTTTTGAAGATATTCTATCCTTTGGTTAATTGTCACTACTGTTCCCCTTTTGAACCCAGAAATTCTGTTGTTTTTCCATGAAAAAAAGACTGTTGTAAAAATCCCATTTTCCCCTTCTTCACTCAAAACTAATCTTCATTTTTACCCCTTTATTCCCCATATAATTCCTCTATTTTTATGATTTCCCTTCTTCCCTTCGTTAAAATCCCTTTTAAAAATTCTAAAACTCATTTTTAGACTTTACCGAAACCCCCAAATCCATCAAAAACCTTGAAAAAATTCATAAAAAATAAATTTTCTTAAAACTATGGACTTAAGCCCCCTTGGGCTAAGTACTAAACCACTTCCCCACATGTGCCCAAGTGCTAGAACCAAATTTTAAGCCCTTTCGGCACTTATCGCATCAGAGGAAATAGAGCGCGCAAGTCTTTTTCCCTTTATTGAAATCTCCGATTGCGATTGGCCCTTTATTACATAACCCCCAATTTTTATTATCGTTTCATGTAAACCTTGTGCCCGCAATCGGGCGCTTAAACATTGTATAACTCATCTCCAATGCATTATTTTCCTTTGTAAAGTTCATAAACCCATGTTTTCCTAAGTTTGGTCTAAACGCGCCCATGCAATGTTTTTTAATATATAAATGGGTAGATTGAAAAGCCCGAATCAAAATTTTGATGTGATTGAGCCCCATTATATAAACCCCACTCTCTGCTTTACTCCATATAACTTGCGCCCGGGACCAAGAGTTAAAAATTCCCTAAGCACCAATCGCATCAAAGAAAATCTAAATGGGTAGATTGAAAATCCCACAGGCCCAATCCGAAGTTCCAATTGCGATTGGCCCTTATATATGTAAGCCCTGGGCCTATTATCTTTCATATAGACCAACGGCCCCACAGTCGGGCACTAGACCACTTCATATATATATAAACCTGCCCCCAATACATCAAGCCTTTGTTTTTTCATTAAAATTTGGGTTTTCATATATTATAAAGGTTTTCTGCCGGCACATATCTCAGACTATATCCGCCGTTGATCTTAAGCCGATCCAACGGCCAGTGCTAAATCGCATTGTCGCCCTTCAGTTCCCCCCCCCCCACCGATCGCGTGCCTCCAATTGTATCTAAACCATCCACATGTCCAGATCGGATGGTCCATATTACATTTCCCAACTTTGGGTAAATTTTATGCACCCCACTTCATAATGTTGTTTCAGCCAAGTCACATCTGTTGATCTTTGCAGATCAACAACCCTCGTTAATATTTCCTTCGCTATTGTATAATTTCGTTTAAGCCCCCAGATGTAATATCCACCATTGATCCTCACATCCAACGGTTTTTATTAATCCCGATAGGCCTGCCTCCTTTAGGTCCTTCCTTCCTCAATTTTTAATCCCAGCCATCCAGATCCTAGATCAATGGCCTAGATTGAAACTGCCCTCCTCACTTTCGTCTATGCATCTATCTCATATCATGTTCACATCCCCACCGTTAGATTTGAGGAACCAGATCTAACAGTCCACGTTCCATATCGCGTAACTTTCAGCGCGAAGGATATTTTCCTCAGGGCTGCACAATATAGGTGGTTTTGAAAAGCCATGTGTCAGGCGGGAATGCATATCATGTTCAAAAATGCAAAACAGCCTCCCCGCCTTTTTCTCACACGAAAACAGTGGTTTTACCTCCCAAAACCACCTTCCCCATTTCTATTATGTTTTATCGCGTGCGACTCCCACCGTCGATCTCTGCAAATCAATGGCCCAGATTTAATCTAGCCTTGCACTATCGCCCTCCACCCTCGCCAAAGGTTTTCAACGCATGATCTCCGTCATTGATCTCGTGGGAAGATCTCATCCGACGGCCCACGATCATCTCGAACCCCCAACTTCATTTTTTCTCCACCAAAGGGTTTTTGACCTTATTTTCTCTCATTTTCTTTCATTTTCCAAATAATGTGACCCCTTTGCATTATTGTTTCACTTCTAATCCCGAGCATTGATCTTCATGGTCGATCATAGATCAACGACCCTAAGTTAATTCTTCCACCATTTGCTCCCAGCACTCTCCTTTTGACCACTGTGCGTAGATCTCCACCGTTGGATGCTGTCATCCAACGGCCATGCTCCCACCTAAAACCTCCTAAGCGGTTTTTACCAAATATGCAGGATTTCTTAATAATTTTTGTATTTTACAGGATTTAAAGGGCTTTCAAATATTTTAAAAAGAAAATGAAAGTCGAAGATGACGATCCTCCAGAATTTTGTCCATTAAAAGGGAAAGCCACATAAAGGGTTCAATTTCATGTTTCATCAATGAATCATGGGAATTGATGCCATATGGACCTTGTACATACCTGCACATCAACAAGACACAAAGAATTAAATTAAATCAAAGAGTATCAGTGTCGAAGACCCAAACATAGCAGAAATGAAGGATTAAACATTAGTTATATAGTTTAATGGATTAGGGATAAAAGTCGATTATCAAAGGCCTAATCCATTTAATTAAACACAATCAAAGACAAATCAAGGATATTTTTCAGACCAAGGATGTCTCCACTGCCACATCATAAGAAAATTGATTCCTCTCAGCTACCAGATTGCCACATGTGGATTCGCAGCATTCAATCAAAGGCCGAGTAATCACCAGAACAAATCATATCTACCCCTTATAGCTGAATAGTTATTTTGAATCAAAGAAGCTAATATAAATTATTAGCAGATTTATTGCAAAAGATGACACAGAGCCTTAAAGTCAACATAAGCTTCCAGCAAGCTAAAATACTTAATGTAAACCAATTAATACGAGAAAATATCTGTAAACTTCTCCCTTGAGCCCCTCAAAGGCCGAGAAGCATAAACTGTATTAATTGAACTTATAAGATCTTTTCTCTCCTTTTACCTCCTCATTCCTCTATAAAAACTTGTTGAGGAATCCATTGTAAATGTTGGTTGGTTGATCACTAGTTGTAATTTTGAAACTCTCTGAAATAATATATAGTCTGTTGAAGCTGAAGAAGAAACTAAAGTCTTGGAAATCTTGAGGATGTCGTTGCATGTTTGTGTTTGAGAAGGCTCTATCATTGGATCCATGAGCTTGGCTATTGGTGAAGTATTCTGAATTGTTTAATGTTTTCCCCTATTTTCATTTTGTTCCATAATTTCTTACTACAATAGGATGAAAGTTTTAGGCTAAGAAATGACTCCTGGAAGCACCTTAGACCTGTTTATCCTTCACTGTTTTATGTTTTCTTCAGCTAAGTTATTTTATAGACTTTAACCTTTCTCTTTACTCCTTATGCTTGTTTATTTCTGTAATAAGTTCAAATAGTTGGTTTCAGCATGATTTATGGTTCTCCCTACTTGTCTACTGCCACTTAAAAACTGTTAGTGAAGTCTCCCTTTGAAGTATCTTTGTTTATAATAAGCCAAGGAGGTGTGTTCTGATCATGCCCTTTGTCCTTGCTTAAATAGTTGTCTTAAAGGTATTTATAGTTATGATCATAGATGTGTTAGGTGTTCCCTCTTCTATGACTGCAATTATCAGTGAATCTTTTATGTTTTCTAAAGTCATTTAAAATAAAATCTTTGAGGAAATAGGGTGTTCCCCGAATCTTATATTTCATTTTTAAAGTTTTCTTGAGGTCATTATTTGCTTAAAATAATGAGCCCTGTCTATCAAATATTTATTTATTGATTCAAGTTATGTTTTCAAGTTCCCTTCGTTGAGAATTCAATTTCTCTTTCCAAATCATTGATGTCCATCTCATTTCAAAACCAAAGGATCCTACGACTAATTTATAATTTCCCTCTGATATCCCATATCCACTGATGAATGTATCACGATCTATTTTTGACTCCATTTCCCAATGAGCCAGATGTTTCTCCATTCTACATATCTTTCCTAGACCTTTCATTATCTGTTGTATCAATTCAACCAAACAAACAAACAAACAGCTACACTTAATAACTAGTCTAAAACCAATACTCAAAGCACACAAGATAAACCTTTGCAAATAAAAATTTGAGAGATCCCTCTTTGAGAACAGGAGGACTAGATCCTGTAACTCTAAAGATTGGTTCTGATCTTGCCTTGTCTTTGATTTGCCAAACTATCAAAACACGGGACACCAACATAATGGTGATCACGGTGGGACCCTTAGTAAAATCTTTAAAACAAAACACTCACTGTCCATTATAACATAAGTAGCCTTCTTCAAGCACTACCAAGCATGATGGTAATCATGATAAGACTTATTTGAATCAGTGACAAACTAACTAACCCTTAGGATTCTCATAAAACCTTATCAAACCTTGGAGGAATCAGTTACCAAGCCATAAGAGTGAACTCTGTATGTTTTGACACCTTAGCTAAATGTTAAGTCAGATTTAAGACACTCTCATAACCTATAAGACTAAAAAACTCAGAAAAACCCAAAAACATTTCAGTTTGGCTTCATAATAAACATGGTGGTGGACCATAAAACCTTTTACCTCCAAAAAAGCTAAAAATTTCCACCTAGTGACTCCACAATCCTAAACAGACCTTAAGACTCCAATGGGAAGACCCATAATCTTTGTAACACCATACAAACTCAATTACAAGGCTTTAGGATTAAAGTTTTCTTCTTTTAAAAAAATCAGTTAGCCTCTTAAAGATTGTCTTATTTGGTTATTTTTTCTTTTTGGATGGGTCTAAAAAACACAGCATAGTGGCTCCTAGAAAGATTCATACTATAGCCTACCCTTACCCAAACCCACCGGAAATAGTTGATAACCCTAAACGCATACTTAGGGAGTCTCCTAAGATTAAATTTTCAATTGCTTTCAAATCACCCTTGAGAGCTAATTGAGTTCCTGAAAATATTGCAGCTCTACACCAATCACAAGACGAGTTAATAAATCATTTTAGAACTAGGTCGCTTGATGATATAATTCAGATAGGCTCTGAGTCTTCACTTTCATCCCCGGAAAAAAAGTGAACATCCTGGTAGTAGAGAAACCACACCACCTGATTTACATTTTCTTCTCAATTTAGGTATCTCTCATCCAAGATCAGCTCAACATTCTATCCCTGGTCCATCCACATATGTTCATCCAACTACCACTGTTTAGAACACTCTAGGTCAACCCACCTTACATCTTGTAAATCCACCCCTTATAATCCACCTTGTTTTCCAGCCATGGCAACATGGTATGCCCCATTAGTATTACCACAATCTATGCTTCCCTTACCAAATGAATATCAATAAAAAATCCCTCACTTCACTGCAAAAGATTCTACAACAACTCAAAATCATGTAGATAGTATGGAGGATGCATTTGATTACATGGAAATAGAGGAGGAAACCATTAAGATGAGAATTTTTGCCCAAAGTTTGGGAGGAGATGTAAAGAAATGGTTTAAAAAACAACCTCCTAACAACATCAATGATCTCCCTGCTTTACATCAAACATTCATTAACAAATGGGAAACCAAAAAGAACCCTCTCCAAATATTAGCAGAATATAGCAACCTTAAAAGAAATCAAGGGGAGAGTGTTCATGACTATTCAACTAGATTCAATAGCGTTTACAATGCTCTTCCACCTTACATGAAACCTCTCCAAGGCATGGCCTTAGTAAGATATCCCAAAGGATTTGATGCTGAAATGGCCTATCAGCTAAGGGAGAGAGATTACTTAACACTAGAAGACATGCAGAAAGGTGATGTTAGTGTTGAAGCAAACATAATTGAGAAGAGAAATAGGTTAAGAGCAGAGAAGAGGGTAACTTATAAAGATGACATCGCACCCTCAACTTCTGACACCAAAATTGATAACCTGGTAAAGGTAATGGAGAGGATGCTTGAAAAGATCAATTTGAATGACAGAGTGCCTCCAAGAGAACCTCAAAACAACCAAAATAGAAACAGAAATCAGAATTATAGAAGAGAAAAAAATCAAGAAAAGCAGAAGGAAAATGACCAACAAAGTAGACCTCCCTTCCAAAAAAAATATGTAGATCAATATGAGGAAGATAGGGAGATGGAAAGGTTGGGAGAAGCTCATGTGAACTTGATTGGATCAGATAGTGGGGATGATGTTTTCCTCACTGAAGAAGAACAAGGTTTCTTCTCTGATCAAAATACAAACACCTATGAAGGTTCTGATGATTATAGATTGGGGTTTGAAAATTCAATCATGTAGGTGCACAAAAAATACGATCTTAGGAGAAAAGGGAACGTAGATAATTCAAAGGATAAAAAAACTAATACTGTTGTCAAGAAAAAAACAGAAACTCAGCCCAAAAGGATAGCAGAGAAAACCAGACTTAAAAAAAGACAAAAATATCGAGCCAAATGTTGAATAGAGTACCCCTAGTACTTCATCTAGTGGTCCTAACAAAACTTTCCCAGTTACCAACCCAAACAAAGTTCAGCAAATCAAAATTGTTGAAATGAATTCAATTGAAAAGACATATGTAAATACGAACAAGTCAATTGTTCCTTTCAACCTTGAGGGAGAGATTTCAAAGATAAAAATTACCATCCCCCTAGCTGAACTAGTAACCCAAGAAGTGTACAAAAACCAAGTTTTAAAAGCTTTGAACTTAGGAAGTGATACTGACACCTTAAACTTGAGTGATGACAAGCCTGAGTTGTTTTTTTGTCTGGAAGTTGAAAGAAAATACCAAGAAGGAGTTGTTCCTCTCTTCTATGTTAGTTTGAACATACATGAGAAAATTTTACACAATGCCATGTTAGATTCTGGAGCTTCACACAATATAATGCCCAAGGTAGTAATGGAAATCTTAGGCTTAGAAATTACTAAACCATACAAAGATTTGTATATCTTTGAGTCTAGCAAAGTCAAATGTTTGGGTTTAATCAAATATTTATGTGTTAACTTAGTTCAAATCCCAGCTAAGATTCTAGTAATGGACATAGTTGTATCTGACATTACCCCTAAGTATGGCATGCTCTTATCAAGATCATGGGGATCCAAACTTCAGGGAAGCCTTCAAATGGACATGCCTTATGCCACCATCCCTATTTTCAACCAAAATAGAAGATTATACAGGGAATCCCACATGAATTATATGGTGAGCAACATAGATAAACCAAACAACTCTCCGATCTATTCTATTCAATTGAGTTTATATTCCTTTATCTTGTACAACGAATATGAAATCACTCAACAAGATAAGGAAAACGTAGACCCCATTAGTTTATCAGAACAATTAGAACTTCCCTCAAATCAGATTCAAAACATTGAAAATCAACAACAACAAGAAAATGAAAATAAGGCAAATATACTTTGGACAATAAAATTTGATGGATCCTGTAATAAAATAAGCGCAGGGGCAGGTGTATGGATTCAGAATACGAATCAGAGTTTTTCATATAAATTAGATTTCCCATGCACTGACAATATTACCAAGTATGAAGCACTTCTCCTAGGCTTACAATTGCTTAAACAATTAGAAGCCCAAAAAATATCAATCTTAGGAGATTCTGAACTTATCATAAGACAAATCAAAGGAGAATACTCAGCTAGAAATCCAAGGCTCGGGGAATATTAGAATGGTGCCTCGATTTATTGAAAACCTTTGAAAAGTATGAACTTATTTTTATTCCTAGAGCACTAAATCATCTAGCAAATGAACTTGCTTTCAATGCCAGCAACTGCTAAATACCTAAGATAAATGAACAGCTTAGTGTAAAGGTAAAACACAGGCCTACAGTGCCTGATAACAAGGATCACTGGAAGGTGTTTGACTCTGAAAAAAACATAGATTATTTTTTGAAATCAGAAAATGATTCGCCATACCAATATCAGAAACCAGCCATAAAGAAAACTTCTTGTATATTGAACAAATCCCAGAAGTTGAAATAATTCATTCTACTGATATAAATTATTATGAGAATCCTTTTGAAGTAGATTTAATTGAAAACGTAGACCAAGAAAACTTGGAATTTTTAAATTTGAATAACGATACAATTCCAAGAGGTCTCACACCTTTATAACACCTTTTTGACTTTAACGATGTAGCCAAAGAACCAAGAATGGAGTCTGTTAGGGCCTAAATGTACCTCAATGAGTGAAAATTTAGAAAAATTACATCAAAATTCATCATGTTACATTAAATTACATCATGAGTTTGACAAATAGGAAGAAAAATGTCAAACTATGAAAAAGCTAGGCGAAATACAGAGTTTTTGACCAAAAATGAGCAAGATTCCTCTAATGCGCCGTCCATGATTTCCCTATGCGTAGTGCCTGGTTACAGCTGATTTTGGAGACCTTCCCATTGTCAAAATTTTCTCCAAGTGGGCTTGTTGGAAAGGTATACCTATCTACTTTCCAGAACAAGTGTAATTTTTGAATTTGGCTTCCATTTACCCATCCAAAATTGAGTTCTCCCAAGACTTCTTCTTGTGTGTCAAAAAAGGGGCAAAAAGGTCATTTTTGATGTGTTTTTGGCCTTTTTGGAAGCCCAAAACCTATCAAAATTTATTGGAAATTTGTGAGCATGAGTATTTTTTCATGAAAAATCTAAAAATGCTGATTTTTACTCAAAAGGAGGTCTCTATCAAAATCGAGCGACAAGTGGCGCGGCACATAGAGCAGAAAAGTCTGTTTTTTAAGTGAAAAATGTCAAAATTGCAAAAAGGGTCCCAAATTTTTTGAAATTTGGGCTGAGTCTCCTCCATCAAGTGCTCTGTTGGGCCAAGGAAGCCTCAGCCAATATCTGAATTTTATCATGCTCTTTTCGCCTCTTCGATGCCTTCTTCAACTTGGCCTTCAGGTTTCTGATTCTTGCCTTACACACTTTATTTCTTGCCAAGTAATGATGGGCCATGTGCCTCAACATAAGTGTTTGGTCAATTTAGTGTGTCCTAAATTGCTAACATAAATTATCAACCAAGGATTCGTAAGCTGACGAAGTGTGGCGCACTATATGTGCAAGATAACCTATCTCTTACCTTTTGTCGTTTTTGGATTTTTATGAAATTCTAAAAGACAAGTATGGTTATGGATATTCAAGGCAATGATGTCCTTTATAATGATTTACCAACTTGAAACTGAAAAAGGAATTTGAAACATACAATGAAAAAACTTGAAAGGAAATGAAAATGTGCTACTGAAATGAAAAAGGTGTTGCTAATCTAATAAATCAAAACAGTGAACTAGTGAGCATGAAACCAAACTATTCTTGCTGTTGTCTAAACACAAAAGAAACTATGCTGAAAGAAATCCAAAAGTTGCAATAAATTAAATCTAAATCAAATTACATCAATTTGTCTTCTGATCCCTCATCAGTAGTCCAGCTATGATTTTCGGAAGTAACCATAAACAACTTGAGTAACTGATATCTAAATTGCAGAAAGTAAACTAATATCAAACCATACATTCATAATTCAATCCCTCACCATCAGTCCAGCTGTGGCTTTCGGAGGTAACTGAAGATGTCATGCACAATTTAATATTTCTAGCTTGCAGAAAGGAAACTAATATCAAACTACACATCCATAATTCAATCCCTCACCATCAGTCCAGCTGTGGCTTTCGGAGGCAACTGAAGATGTTATGAGCAATTTAATATATCTAACTTGCGGAAAGGAAACTAATATCAAACTACACATCCATAATTCAATCCCTCACCATCAGTCCAGCTGTGGCTTTCGGAGGCAACTGAAGATGTTATGAGTAGTTTAATATATCTAAATTTGCAGAAAGGAAACTAATATCAAACTACACATTTCATAATACAATCCCTCACCATCAGTCCAGCTGTGGCTTTCGGAGGTAACTGAAAATGACATGAGCAATTTAATATATCTAAATCTAACTACGGAAGCAAATGTGCAAGACTGAAATAAACAAAGCAATACCGGAATTAAACAAAAACTAAGAAAAAATAAATTAACAGCAGAACAATATTGATTCCATGTCATTAGTCAAAAGATATGCAAATGCCCGGGCTACCATGAAAAATTATGCTAAAAGCTATGATTTCAAAAAACAATCTAAGTAAGGAAATATGACAAAACAGAATTGAAAGCAACTTATCTAGAAAACATGTAAAAGCCTCCTTGGATAGCAGGGGCCCTCTGCTACCAATTTGGTGTAGTTCTTAGCTCCTTGAAGTTGTAATCAAAACAACATCAAACAACTGAATTTCTCTATTAAAAAGAACTCACAAATCTACATCCCATTCCATCTTGAACTTTGTTACAAAAGACTTCTCTACTACTTTTTCATTACTTCCTCATTACCTATGATAGGAGAAAGCTTCTCCTATTTATACAAAATATGAGGAGTCATCTCATTAATGGGAGTCTATGAATCTCTCCCTCCATCTCTAGAGTTACAATCAAAATAGGAAATGATAAGACACATGTCTTTCTAGAGTTTCAACACAACTAAGAAATGAGACACATATCCTCTTAGAGTTTCAATACAACAAGGAAGTGAGACACATATCCTCTTGATCCCATAATATTCTCCAACCAAATTCGAATTGGGCCTTAGAGTGCCACATAAGGGTCTTCTAGAAGTCTCCTTTTGACCTACACATGTCACAAAACTCATAACACATATATAGATATATGAAACTATGTTAATTTTATAATTTCTAATCATAAATTCACTTAAAATACATAAAATAAATAACTTTGGAAAACAAGGATCCTAACCCATATATTTATGAAAATGGTTACTTGATGTAGGGTTTTAGGTCAAATGGCTATGAAATAAGAGCTAAATGGTTATGACATAATGGAAATATGTATGAATGTGGAGAACATTTTTGAGACTCAACAATAAGTTTGTCATTTTTGGCCTTCTCTAGCATCCTTTCCCAAGTGAAAGTTTTTTCTCTCAAGCCAAGATTCCCGGTCATGTTCAATCTCTGGCTCATACCCATGATCACTGTCTCTTTCCATTGTTTTCCTTTGGTTTTGAAAAATGTGGTTGTACATGGATGGTTTTGTGGATAACAGTGTGAAAATATGGTGGAGGAATGAAATGTGTAGAGTTTATGGAAGAGAGTGTAAAAATGTATGTGTGAACAGAGTTTAGGGATTGGAGTAAGAGTTTTAGGGATGTGAGTAGGGTTTAGGGAGTTATATGTGGAGAAGGGGATTAAGGGGAAAATTTATGAGGGGAGTGGGATTAAGGGGATAGGGTATACAACCATTAGTGCAATGAAGAAAACTAGGGTTTCACCCTAGAAGCTAGGGTTTTAGGGTTTTAGGGTTTTTGGGATAGGGGAGTAGGATGAGTGGAAATGAGAGGAGGAATGGGAAATGAAACTAGTGAAATGTAGTGAAAGGGATGTGAAAGTGGTAGAGGGGAATAAGACAGCAAAAAATGGCAATTATGTAAACCCTAGGCAGATTTCCAATGAAACTGTGCAAGGAGCTAGGGTTTTATTTGTCACCTATTGAAACACCATAAACACTGATGGAAACTCATACATTGGCAATATGGAGATGTTAAATTAGTTGTGGAATGAATAATTTTCAATTTTGAAGATTTTGGAGGAATATTTGAATGGATTTCATGCTTTTTTTCCCAATGCGCCGCACTGCCCCAATGTGTAGCGCCAGCTATAAAATTACACTGCAAACCACTGCCCAATGTGTAGCACCATCTCAATGCATAGCACCTTTTTGCAGGAGACTTTTGGAGGCCTTCCTGGTGTCCAAATTGGGCGCAGGATGGATTTTTGGAAACCTTATTGAGTCTAACTTCCAACCCAACTTGAATTTTTCAATTTCGAGTTCATTTTCCTTGTCAAAAATCAAATCTCCCAATACTGGTCAAAATGTGCAAAATGAGGTTGCCTCAAGGAAGAGTGCTGTTGCAGTCAAATTTTGAAGGTCTTCCGAAACTCCAATTTGAGCTCATGATAGCTCATTGGAAATATCTTTATGTCTAGTTATCATTTGACTCATCAAGAAAGTCATTTTCCTAACCAAGCTAGGAGAAAGCTTTATTTTCCCAAGGTCACTTCAGAGGTGCATCAATTCTCCTGAGGCAACTGTATTTTTGAAATTCCTCTAAAACCATGACACCTATGTAAAAATTGAAGGATTTTTTGGTTCCTTGGCCTATTTTAGACAAAAACCTCTCTTAGTGTTCCCAAATTCATTTTTTCTTGCTCAGAAACATCATTGAAGTAAAACCTATCCCGATGTGTGGAACAGGAGATTTATCGAAATGAAGCGAAATGAAGGGGATAAGGGGCTTCTAAATTCTTGAGAAAATTCTGAGAAGTAGGGAGGGATGTTAGGAAGTAGGGGAAAGTGAAGTTTCAGAGATTGAGTGAGGGGAAGAGGTCCAAAAGGGCAAAACACAGGCCTAGCCTAGAAAATTGTCAAGTTGTAGCAAGAAACTAGGGTTAATACCTAGGTGAAGAATTTGGGATCTTGGGGCTGGAAGTTTTAATAAGGTACATTAAGGATAGGGGAAGGTGTATGAACATCGGGATACGAAGTTTTCCATGATTTGACCATCTGAAGAAATTCGCCTTCAAAAACCCTAGGAGAGGAAATGAACCTTACCTAGGCACAAGCCCAGAAGCATGAATATAAAGGTGTAAAATGACCCATTGGAACACCGAAACGATGAAGAAAACCTACGAATGATGGTTTAACTGACTAAATGGTGACATGGTGACATTTGAACAACGTAGGATTAAGCAAACCCTGAACCTAATACCTAGTGACCAAATTTTTCTTGAAGACTCACTGAAATGACAAAATTTGACCTTGACACCTTAAAATCACTTTGTAAGAGCATGTTTGATCACTGGAGGAAGGCTGAAAAGACTGACACTAACATTGGCTCCAATGGGGATTGTAGCTCCTTGGAGGTGCCAAGAACGACAAATCTTTGGCAGAGCAGACAAGTGCCTTCATCCATTGGGCAATGGAATCAAAAACTCAAGCTGAAATGCATGACTGAAAACTAATGACTTGACGACACAAATTGACTCTCACTCAACTAAAAACTGGCTCGATACTTAAACAAAATCGACAAACTGGAAAATATGCTCACTATGAAGCTTATTCGATACAACCTACTTTAGTTTTTCCATTCATCACCTGATCATGTGAAATGAAACAACCAATGCAACCAAGTAATTATTTTGGCTGTTGTTTGAATTCTCCGCAACTGCTCACTTATGAACAACAAGAGAGAACTACTGAAAGGCAACTCCCATGAAAACTTGAAAACAGATCCGTTGAATGATATGGATTCTCTATTCGCCTCCAAAAACACTGCATAAGGATCTTGAAGTTCATGCACACTAAGACTTAGCTCATCTAATGGATTACTTCTCTTCTTCTCATACCATGAATGCAAGCTTTGTTTTGAGCTTTGTGACGAGACTCCTGCTAAAAATTACAAAGAAACCAGCTGTCAGATCAAGTTTATATCAGCACACGTTTCAAGCTCACATGTAGTCAATGGAGAAGGACTTTGACTGCAGACATCATCCAACACATCAGCTATAGGATCATGAAAAACTTGAAAAGACTGCTGCAAACCATTTTCTATTATTTCTGATGAGATTACATGATTTTCTACAAGCTGCTCATTTGAAGATTTACTATGCAATTTACCCTTCAAAAACTCAAATGATTCAAAACAAAATGGTACAGAATCATCTTGCATCATTGGATCATATGGTCCAGCTTCCATGTCTTCATCTTCAACTTGATAATCAATGGCATTCGGGGGCTGCAAATCTGGATATGACAAGTCTTGAACAAATTTTTTATTGCCCTTAAGATGGTCCAAATCAAGACTTGTCGACAATTGATTTTAGATTGCATAAATGTTGTCTATGATGAACTGAGACGAGGCCAAAAAAAAAGGCAAAGATCCTTCACTTAATTCAAAATTTGCTACACTTTCCATGTCATTTCCATAGCTGATATATGATGGCTGAACATTGTATTCGAGCTATTGAAAGTGAACTTCTTCCTTCCACAAACTAGCTGTTGATTTGTCTGCAAGATTAGCTTCTGTTTGGAGAACATAATCATCATCATACTAGTCAAACTGAGGCAAATCATCATTATAAAACACATCATCAAGCATACATGTCATATCAACAGATCTCTCTTCTCCAAGATGATCTACAAAACAATCATTATCAGATCTATGAAGACTGGGATAAGAAAGAAGATGTTTTGGATCAACAACTTGTTCTTCTTCAATCAGCGAGCGATGAGCTTGAAAATTATACTCATTCCTTGTGGTGATATTTTGCATCATCTCTTCAACTGCACTTACCAAAATGTTAAGCTTTACCTCTAGAGAAGTTGATTCCTCTGGATCTATGTTTTTCATCTCTTCTTCCTTCAACTTTGCCCTTCGGATCAGCAAATGAGCCTCTACATCTACTACACTATTTTTCATCTCTTCAAGTGTTGCAAGATTCCTTTCTCTCAGCCGAAACTCCATTTCCAGATCAAAGGCACCCGGGTAGTGCAAGAGAGCGGATCCAAGAGGAGGTCTTATATTAACTGGCATCGAATAATAAACTTGGTTAAATCTGGTAGAAAACTATTGTACTCTCTCCCCTGGTAGTCTTTTCAACTGGTTATACTCTTCTATAATCAAGAAAGGGTTCTGTCTTACCACCCACCTGTCGAGGAAAACTTTGATAAATTGCTAGAAATCTAAGATGCTCACATCAGGTAGGGTTTTGAACCAACTCTTGACTTTGCCTTACAAAGAAAGAGAAAAAATCCTAATACTGACATCCTCTTCGTCAACTTCAAAAAGGTCAAGAAAATACTCAAAATTCAGAACATGTCTCTTAGCAGTGATGTTGTCGCGTTCACCATCAAATATTGGTAGATATAAGTCATAATTTTAAGGGAAATCATGGGATATAGGAGGTAAAATTAGAGGCTTGTATCGATCTAGAATTTTACAAGGTATAGGGGTATGTACAAATGCTGCAGAATCAGTCTTGGTCTCTTGAGGTTCATCAGTTTGAAGATGGTCATCACAAGATTCGAAAGAAAGGTCTTGATCAAGCTCAAAAGCATGCAAATCTTTGGTATTCACAATATTCAAAGGGAAGGAATCAAATTCAGGTAGAGGATATTTTCTCAAATACAATATACTTTGCAAAGCCTTCTTGACATTCTCAAGAAAAGAGAAGAAATAATTTATGACAAAGAACAAAATGTCTTGGATAAAATTCCAACTTGAATACCTGATCTTTCCATATTTTCCTTTCATGTTTCTGCTAGTTGGGTTCATCCTCCAGTGGAGTCCTTGGATCTGATCTCAAAACTGATTTAGAGTCGTCATGTGAATGATTTTAGCCTTGTGATATCTGATCGTTGTCCACCATCAACAATCAAATCTAAACTTGATTAGATTTTACTGAGGAAACCAGATGTTCAGTTCATAAACTAGACCGGATATTGACTGAAGCAGCATTCATCTACTTTCGCTAATGAAAAGCAAGAGCGTTTCAAAGGCTACCAGGCTAACTTCAAGCTTCTTCTGTAGTTTATAAAGAAAACAACAAACTTGTCTTCCCCAGTATGGTCGCCACTATGTTAGGGCCTAAATCTACCTCTATGAGTGAAAATTTATCAAAATTACATCAAAATTAATCATGTTACATTAAATTACATCATGAGTTTTAAAAATAGGAAGAAAAAAGTAAAACTGTGAAAAAACTAGGCTAAAAATAGAGTTTTTGACCAAAAATGAGCAAGATTCCTCCAATGCGCCGCGCATGATTTCCTTATGCATAGTGCCTGTTTGCAGCTAATTTTGGAGGCCTTCCTAGTGTCCTAATTTTCTCCAAGTTGGTTTTTTGGAAATATATAACTATCTACTTTCGAGCACAAGTGGAATTTTTGAATTTGGCCTCCATTTACCCCTCCAAAATTGATTTCTCCCAAGACTGCTTCCTGTGTGTCAAAAAAGAGGCAGAAAGGTCATTTTTGAGGTGTTTTTGACCTTTTTGGAAGCCCAAAACCTGTCAAAATTTCTTGGAAATTTTTTAGCATGAATATTTTTTCATGAAAAATCCAAAAATTCTGAGTTTTCCTCAAAAGGAGGTCTCTATCAAAAGCTAGCACCAAGTGGCACAGCGCATAGAGCAGAAAAGTCTGTTTTTTAAGTCAAAAATTTCAAAATTGCAAAAAGTGTCCCAAATTTTTTGAAATTTGGGCTGAGTGTCCTCCATCAAGTGCTATGTTGGGCCAAGGAAGTCTCAGCCAATATCTGAATTTTATCATGCTCTTTTCGCCTCCTCGCTGCCTTCTTCAACTTGGCCTTCAGGTTTCTGATTCTTGCCTTGCACACTTCATTTCTTGCCAAGTAATCATGGGCCATGTGCCTCAACATATTTTTGTCATTGTTGGCCTTCTCTAGCATCCTTTCCCAAGTGCAGGTTTTTTCTCTCAAGCCAAGATTCCCGATCATGTTCAATCTCTGGCTCATACCCATGATCACTGTCTCTTTCCATTGTTTTCCTTTGGTTTTGGAAAACGTGGTTGTACATGGATGGTTTTGTGGATAACAGTGTGAAAATATGGTGGAGGAATGAAATGGGTAGAGTGTATGGAAGAGAGTGTAAAAATGTATGTGTGAACAGAGTTTAGGGATGGGAGTAAGAGTTTTAGGGATGTGAGTAGGGTTTAGGGAGTGTAGGGTTTGGGAAATTATATGTGGAGAAGGGGATTAAGGGGAAAATATATGAGGGGAGTGGGATTAAGGGGAAGGGGTATACAACCATTAGTGTAATGAAGAAAACTAGGGTTTCACACTAGAAGCTAGGGTTTTAGGGTTTTGGGGTTAGGGGAGTAGGATGAGTGGAAATGAGAGGAGGAATTTGAAATGAAACTAGTGAAATGTAGTGAAGGGGATGTGAAAGTGGTAGAGGGGAATAAGACAGCAAAAAAAATGGCAATTTTGCAAACCCTAAGTAGATTTTCAATGAAGCTGTGCAAGGAGCTAGGGTTTTATTTTTCACCTATTGAAACACCATAAACACTGATGGAAACTCATACATTAGCAATATGGAGATGTTAACTTAGTTGTGGAATGAAGAATTTGCAATTTTTGAGATTTTGGAGGAATATTTGAATGAATTTCAGGCTTTGTAGCCCAATGCACCGCACTGCCCCAATGCGTAGCGCCAGTTATAAAATTACACTGCAAACCACTGCCCAATTCATAGCGCCATCTCAATGCATAGCTCCTTTTTGCAGACAAGTTTTGGAGGCCTTCCCTGTGTCCAAATTGGGCATGGGATTGCTTGTTGGAAATCGTATTGAGTATAATTTCAAAACTGACTTGAATTTTACAATTTGGAGCTCACTTTCCTTGTCAAAAATCAAATCTCCCAAGACTGGTCAAAATGTGAAAAATGAGGCTGCCTAAAGGCAGAGTGTTGTTGCAGTCAACTTTGGAAGGTCTTCCTCAACTCCAAATTGAGCTCATGATAGCTCATTGGAAATTTATTTGTGTCTAGTTATCATTTGACTCATCAATAAAGTCATTTGGCCAAAAACGCTAGGAGAAAGCTTGATTTTCCCAAGGTCACTTCATAGGTGCATCAATTCTCCTGAGGCAACTGTATTTTTGACATTTCTCTAAAACCATGACACCTGTGTAAAAATTGAAGGAGGTTTTTCTTCGTTGGCATATTTTGGAGAAAAAAATCTCTCATTTTTCCCAAATTCATCTTTTATTTCTCAGAAACATCATTGAAGTAAAACCTATCCCAATGTGTGGAACAGGGGATTTGTCGAAATGAAGCGAAATGAAGGGGATAAGGGGCTTCTAGATTCTTGAGGAAATTTTGGGAAGTAGGGAGGAATGTTAGGAAGTAGGGGAAAGTGGAATTTCAAAGATTGAGTGAGGGGAAGAGGTCCAAAAGGGAAAAACATAGGCCTAGCCTAGAAAATTGTCAAGTTGTAGCAAGAAACTAGGGTTTGTGCGAAAATGAGGAATTTGGGGGATCTCGGTGATGGGAAGTGTTTAATAAGGTACATTAAGGATAGGGGAAGGTGTATGAACATCAGGATACAAGATTTTCTAATTATTTTACCATCCAAGAGAAATTACCTTCAAAACCCTAGGAGAGGGAAATGAACCTTACCTAGGCACAACTGAAGCATGAACAAGGTGTAAAATGACCCATTGGAACCTGACACGATGATGAAAGCCCTCTGAATGATGGTACACTCAGATGAATGGTGACATGGACTGACATTTGAACGACTTTGACAGGAGTAAAAACAAACCCTAGACCTAATACCTAATGACCAATTTTTTCTTGAAGACTCACTGAAATGAAAAAATTTGACCTTGACACCTTAAAATCATTTTGTAAGAGCATGTTTGATTACTGGAGGAAGGCTGCAAATACTGACACTAACAGAGCCTATGGAAACAGATGTAGAATAACATAACAATAGGCAGCCTAGCGGAACCCAAGATGATTAAACTGTCCAACACTCTCCCAGCTCACATAAAATCTCAATACATAGAGATTTTTAAAGAGTTTAAAGATTTTTTTGCTTGGGGATACAAAGATCTGAAGTCTTATGAAACCAGCATCATTCAGCACAAGATTCCCCTAAAGGAAAATCAAAAGCCTTTCAAGAAAAAACTAAGGAGAATCAACCCTGTTTTATTACCCTTAGTTAAGGCAGAAATTGAAAAGATGCATGATGCTGGGATCATAGTACCAATTAGATTTTCGGAGTGGGTATCAAACTTAGTTTCTGTTAGGAAAAATACTCGGGAAATCAGGCTCTGTATCAACTTCAGAAACTTAAATAGAGTCTCTCTACAAAACAACTACCCTTTGCCCAAGATGGACCATATACCTCAAAGGGTAGTTGGGTAAAAAGGGATATCACTCTTAGATGGGCTCTCAAGTTACAACCAGGTGTTAGTGCTCGCAAGTGATCAAATCAAAATTGCTTTTACCACACCTTGGGGCACCTTTATGTATGTCAAAATGCCTTTCGGATTATTGAATGCAGGGGCCACCTTCCAAAGGGCCATGGATATAGACTTCTCTGAAGATATTGGCTATTTCATTATCATTTACCTTGATGACAAAACCTTTTTCTCAAAAAATGATGAAGAACATTTGATTCACTTGAGAAACGTTTTTGAGAAATGTAGGAAATTTGGCTTATCTCTGAATCCCAAGAAAACACTATTTGGTCTCCAATAAGGTAAACTTCTTGGTCACATAATTTCAGAAGAAGGAATCAAAATAGACCCTACAAGGATATATGGAATATTGCAAATCATCCATCCAAAAAGCCTCAAAGAATTACTATCTTTCATTGGAAAGATTAATTTTTTGAGAAGGTTTATCCCCAACCTTGCTGAGCTATTAAAAAACATTACAAACATGCTTAAGAAATATGTAGGTGTAAAACTGACTTTACCATATAAACAATCATTCAAATTGGTTAAACAAGCTCTTATTCAAACACCAGTCTTGATTAGTCCATATTTCACTGAAGACTTTTATATCTTTTCTTTCACATATGAGCATACAATAGCTGCATTTTTACTTCAAAAGAATGAATTGGGGCAGGAACAACCAATATCCTTCTTTAGTAGGGCCTTAAGAGATGCTCCCTTCAAATATAACATCGTGGAGAAGCAAGCCTTAGCATTAGTGAAAGCATTAAAAGACTTTAGGGTCTATATTTTACACTCTCACATCATTTCTTTTGTTCCACATATTGTTGTCAAGGACATCCTAAGTCAAGACCCTGATGGTAAAAGGGGAAAATGGATTTCAACTATTCTTGAATATGACTTAGAAATCAGGCCCGCCAAACTAGTTAAAGGGAAAGGATTAGCGAAACTTATGGCTGAGTCTAACTTCCAAGCACTAGACATGAATATGGTAGATGTGTTGGAAGAAATAGAAGAAACTACTGCTACTTTCATTGAAGAAACATTTTTGAATTCTCCTTGGTATGATGACATTATTTATGTTCTTTTATATTTGAATACCCCTCCTTCTTTGTCCAAGACTAAAGCTAGATTCTTGAAACAAAAAGCTTTGAGTTTTTGCATCTTAGATGGGGTATTACATTGGAAAAATGTTGTTGGAATTTTTCTTAAATGTTTACTTGAAGATGATGCAGGAAATATCATGCACGAGCTGCATGAAGGAGAATGTGGAGGACACCTCTACTGGAATACCACAACAAACAAAATTCTCAGATCTGGTCACTATTGGCCCACCCTTTTCCCAGAAACTCAGAAGTTAGTGATGTCTTTCCATAACTATCAATTTTTTTACGGCAAGAGAAAAATCCTTCTCTTACCTTTACATCGTATCAGAGTTGAGGCACCTTTTCAAAAATGGGGTTTAGACTTTATTGGGGAAATATACCCATCCTCCTTAGCTCAACATAAGTGGATCCTCATGGCCACTAACTTATTTACCAAGTGGATAGAAGCTATACCCTCTAGAAATGCTAATGACTCTGTCATTATCAAGTTCCTTGAAACAAATATCCTATCCAGATTTGGTTGTCCCAGAAAAATCATAAAAAAATTTGTTGCTGCTTTTAAATCTAAGAAGATGGTTTATTTCTGTTACAAATACCACATAACCTTGGGCCATTCTACTGCCTACTATCCCCAAGGAAATGGATTAGCTGAATCTTCCAACAAGAGCCTCATCAATATCATCAAAAAGATGTTGGAATAGAATCAGAAATTGTGGCACAGTAAGTTGGTTTATGCTTTATGGGCTGATAGGTTAACTACAAAGAAGTCAATAAATATGTCCCCCTATCTGCTAGTCTATGGCATGGATGCAATTTTTCCCACCTCATTAGGAGTTCCAGTCATGAATCTCCTTCATGAAGTGCAGGTTGAAGAGAATGATATGCAGAGGAGAATCAACCAAACCATCCATTTACAATAGACCAGAGAAGAAGTCAATGAAAGGACGTAGCTTGTCCAAGAAAATGTAAAGAAACTATTTGATAAGAGGACTAAGGAAAATAATTTCCAAGTTGGAAATGTTGTTCTTAAATGGGATTCAAGAAGAGAAGAAAAGGGAAAACATGGCAAGTTTGAGAACTTGTGGAAAGGGCCCTGTATTATTCATGATGAGAGGGGTCACAATGCATTTTTCTTCAAAGAATTGAATGGAGAAGATCTGTATGGAGGTCTTGTAAATGGCAGGATGCCGAAGCATTAATTTTGTCAGGAATCATGAGTTTCAAAGCATTTTATTTTTCATTATAAATATCATAATCTGAAAATTGCATTCAAAGTTAGAGAAATAAAAAAATACAAAAACAATAGAAAAGAGAAAAGAGGGCAGATTGTAAAAAAGGAAAGGTATAGCCCCATACCAAAAAAGAGAAACAAAATCTGAAAGTGTGCAAGCTCAAATTCCACTACTGAAACACACTTCTAGTTAGCCATACAACCTAATCATGGCTAATTAGTTTTAAATTAACTGCTGATAGGTTAGTGAATTTGATTTGCCAAACAGCTTAATATTGGCTTATCAGTAGTTAGATTAGGTTAGAAATTAAAGGTTCAAACATGCTCAAAATATGAACCTTAGTTCTCAAAAAGAAGAATGACTCCAATCTGTTTAAAATTCTGAGTCAAAACAGAAGTAAAACTCGTTCTAACCAGCTCAAAATCTGAACCAGAAAACAAGCAAAGAACAACTTAGATAGAAGTAAAAACAGAGCTGAAAAAAGATGAAGGAAGTGCTTGAAATTTTAGATCTTAAGCCTTCCATTTTGTTTTAATTTTCTGCAAAAATAATGTCTACGTGCAGCTTTTTATTTTATGCCATAGATCAACAACAAGTTAGACTGTCCAATCCCGACTTGTATGCTTTTAAATTTCTGTTTTAGAAGATAGTGAATAAAAAGCTGTTAGACTGTTTAATCCTGACAGATTAGTAGATTAGGTAGAGAAGCATATGAACTCAACTATTTAATCTGAGTTCATGGAGAAATAAGGATAGAAATAGATTAGATTTTATGCTTTCAAAAGAATAAAATGTTGAGAGAGAGTTTGCCAATCCAAGTGCACTCTAAAGAAGAAAAAAATGTTAGATCAGTAGGATTGGGTAGGTAGAAAGCTTGTGTAGATGAAAATCCATTATTTTTCATGGCTGCTTATATTTTTCAGAGAAAAATAAGACCATCCAAATGAAGAAATACAGCCCAATGGATTAGGAACTGATCAGCCTCCAGAAAATGCAAGTTTGAAATTCTTGATGCCTTCAAAAAGGCACCATCCCAAGTGGAGCCACTGTTAGCCACCTATAAAAATTTTCCATGTCAACTAGTGGCTAAATCATTTTGGAAAGCCTTCAAGAAACATTTTTGCTTCCAAAATTGTTTATGCTTAAAGTCTTTTTGACAATATTCTATCCTTTGGTTAATCATCACTAGTGTTCTCCTTTTGAACTCAGAAATTCTGTTGTTTTTCCATGAAAAAAAGACTGCTGTAAAAATCCCATTTTCCCCTTCTTCACTCAAAACTAACCTTAATTTTTACCCCTTTATTCCCCATAGAATTCGTCTAAATTTATGATTTCCCTTCTTCCCTTCGTGAAAATCCCTTTTACAAAGTTTAAAACTCATTTTTAGACTATACCGAAACCCCCAAATCCATCAAAAACCTTGAAAAAATTCATAAGAAATAATTTTTTTAAAACTATGGAATTAAGCCCCCTTGGGCTAAGTACTAAACCACTTCCCCACATGTTCCCAGGCACTAGAACCAAGCGCTAAGCCCTTTTGGCGCTTATCACATCAGAGAAAACATAACACGCAAGTCTTTTTCCCTTTATTGAAATATCTGATTGTGATTGGCCCTTTATTACATAACCCTTGATTTTTATTATCATTTCATGTAACCCTTGTGCCCCCAATCGGGCGCTAAAACATTGTATAACTCATCTCTGATGCATTATTTTCCTTTGTAAAGTTCATAAACCCACTTTTTCCTAAGTTTGGTCTAAACGCACCCATGCAATTTTTTTTAATATATACATGGGTAGATTGAAAAGCCCGCATCAAAATTCTGATGCGATTGAGCCCCATTATATAAAACCCACTCTCTGCTTTACTCCATATAACTTGCACCCGGGACCAAGAGTTAAAAAGTTCTCAAGTGCTAATCGCATTGGAGAAAATCTAAATGGGTAGATTGAAAAGCCCACAAGCCCAATCCGAAGTTCCAATTGCGATTTGCCCTTATATATGTAAGCCCCGGGCCTATTATCTTTCATATAGACCAATGGCCCCGTAGTAGGGTGCCAAACCACTTCATATATATATAAACCCACCCCCGATACATCAAACCTTTGTTTTTTCATTAAAATTTGGGTTTTCAAATACTATAAAGGGTTTCCTCCAGCACATATCTCAAACCATATCCGACGTTGATCTTAAGCCGATCCAATGGCTAGGGATAAATCGCATCGGTGCCCGATCGCGTGCCTTCGATTGTATCTGGATTGTCCACATGTCCAGATCAGACGGTCCATATTACATTTCCCAACTTTGGGTAAATTTTATGCACCCCGCTTCATAATGTTGTTTCGGCCAAGTCACATCTGTTGATCTCTGCAGATCAAAGGCCCTCGTTAATCTTTCCTCCGATATTTTATTATTTCGTTTAAGCCCCGAGATGTAATCTCCACCGTTGATCCTCACATCCAATGGTTCTTATTAATCTCGACAGGCCTGCCTCCTATGGGTCCTGCCTTCCTTAGTTTTTTATCCCAGCCATCCAGATCCTAGATCAATGGCCTAGATTGAAATCGCCCTCCCCGCTTTCGTCTGCGCATCTATCTCATATCGCATTCACTTCCCCACCATTAGATCTGAGGCCCCAGATCTAATAGTCCATGTTTCATATCTCATAACTTTCAGTGCGAAGGATATTTTCCTGAGGGTCGCATGATATAGGTGGTTTTGAAAAGCCACGTGTCGGGCGGGAATGCATATCACATTTAAAAATGAAAAACTTCCTCCCCGCCTTTTTCTCATGTGAAAATAGTGGTTTTACCTCCCAAAACCACCTTCCCCATTTCTATTATGTTTTATCGCGTGTGACTCCCACCGTCGATCTCTGCAGATCAACGACCCAGATTTAATCTGGCCTTGCACTATCGCCCTCCACCCTCGCCAAAGGTTTTCAACGCACAATATTTGTCGTTGATCTCGTGGGCAGATCTCATCCGACGGCCCATGATCATCCTGACCTTATTTTCTCACATTTTCTTTCATTTTCCAAATAATGTGACCCCTTCGCATTATTGTTTCACTTCTAATCCCGACTGTTGATCTTCATGGTCGATCATAGATCAACGACCCTAACTTAATTATTTCACCATTTTCTCCCACCGCTCTCCTTTTGATGACTGTGCGCAAATATCCACCGTTGGATGCTGCCATCCAACAACCATGCTCCCACCCGAAACCTCCTAAGTAGTTTTTACCAAATATGCAGGATTTCTTAATAATTTTTTTATTTTGTAGGATTTAAAGGGCTTTCAAATATTTTAAAAAGAAAATGAAAGCCGAGGATGATGATCCTCCAAACTTTCATCCATTAAAAGGGAAAGCCATATACAGGGTTCAATTTCATGTTTCATCAATGACTCATGGGCATTGATGCCATATGGACCTTGTACATACCTACACATCAACAAGACACAAAGAATTAAATTAAATCAAAGAGTATCAGTGTCGAAGACCCACACACAATAGAAATGAAGGATTAAACATTAATTATACAGTTTAATGGATTACGACTAAAAGTCGATTATCAAAGTCCTAATCCATTGAATTAAACACAGTCAAAGACAAATCAAGGATTTTTTTCAGACCAAGGATGTCTCCACCACCACATCAGAAGCAAATTGATTCCTCTCAGCTACCAGATTGCCACCTGTGGATTTGCAACATTCAAACAAAGGCTGAGTAATGACCAGAATAGAGCATATCTGCCCCTTATAGCTGAATAGTTATTTCGAATCAAATAAGCTAGTATAAATTATTAGCAGAGTTATTGCAAAAGACGACACAGAGCCTTAAAGTCAACATAAGTTTCTAGCAAGCCGAAATACTTAATGTAAACCATTTAATACGAGAAAATATCTGTAAACTTCTCCCTTGATCCCCTCAAAGGCTGAGAAGCATTAACTGTATTAATTGAACTCAGAAGATCTTTTCTCTCTTTTGACCTCCTCATTCCTCTATAAAAACTTGTTAGGGAATCCATTGTAAATGTTGGTTGGTTGATCACTAGTTGTAATTTTGAAACTCTCTGAAATAATATATAGTCTATTGAAGCTGAAGAAGAAACTGAAGTCTTGGAAATCCTGAGGATGTTGTTGCATGTTTTTGTTTGACAAGGCTCTATCATTGGATCCATGAGCTTGGCTGTTGGTGAAGTATTCTGAACTATTTAATTTTTTCCCCTGTTTTCATTTTGTTCCATAATTTCTTACTACAGTAGGATGAATGTTTTAGGTTAAGAAATGACTCTTGGAAGCACCTTAGACCTGTTTATCCTTCACTGTTTTATGTTTTATTCTACTGAGGTATTTTAGAGGCTTTAACCTTTCTCTTTACTCCTTATGCTTGTTTATTTCTCTAATAAGTTCAAATATTTGGTTTTAGCATGATTTATGGTTCTCCCTGCTTGTCTGCTGCCACTTAAAAACTGTTAGTGAAGTCTCCTTTTAAAGTATCTTTGTTTATAGTAAGCCAAGGAGGTTTGTTCTGATCATGCCCTTTGTCCTTGCTTAAGCAGTTGTCTTAAAGGTCTTTATAGTTGTGATCATATATGTGTTAGGTGTTCCCTCTTCTATGACTGCAATTATCAGTGAATCTCTTATGTTTTATAAATTCATTTAAAATAAAATCTTTGAGGAAATAGGGTGTTCCCTAAATCTTAGATTTCATTTTGAAAGTTATCTTGAGGTCATTATTTTCTTAAAAAATGTTTGTATAATTTATGGTTAGCCCTGTCTATCAAATATTTCTTTATTTATTCAAGTTATGTTTTCAAGTTCCCTTCATTGAGAATTCAATTTCTCTTTCCAAATCATTGATGTCCATCTCATTTCAAAACCAAAGGATCCTGCGGCCAAGTTAGATTTTCCCTCTGATATCCCATATCCACTGATGAATGTGTCACGACCTCTTTTTGAATCCATTGCCCAATGAACCGGATGTTTCTCCATTCTACATATCTTTCCTATAACTTTCATTATATGTTGTATCAATTCAAACAAACAAACAAACAAACACCTGCACTTAATAACTAGTCTAAAACCAATACTCAAAGCACACAAGATAAACCTTTGCAAACAAACATTTGGGAGATCCCTCTCTGAGAACAGGAGGACTAGATCCTGTAACTCTAAAGATTGGTTCTGATGTTTCCTTGTCTTTTGATTTTCCAAACTATCAAAACATGAGACACCAACAGAGAAATGCAGAGGAGGGAAAATGCACAGAGAAGGGTTATGTCACAAAACCAGGAAGAAACCAGAGCAAATTTGAATTATTGCATGGAAATGGTGATAAGCGGTTTTGCGCAATACCGGAGTGGTATTCGTGTAGATGATGGGTGGTTAATGGTTACGGCCCTTACAGACACGATACCATATAGGTGTTGACACTTGTCCCTAGGAAAACCACCCATTTCGCACAGAAATGGGGTGGTAACCCTCTTGGATGAATTGGGCACGATATTGAAGGTGGACTATTGGATCTGGCGGAGCCAAATAAATGGTGGAGAATGAGCGCGATAGGTGAAAGTGCTCGGCGATGGGACCAGGTGCAAATGTCTGCTAAACTGTTGGGTAGCAGAGTAGTTCAGTGGGTAGGATTGAATGGTGGAAATAAAATGGGAACCGTTAGATCCGAAAGATCAACGGTCCTGATCTTTTTGCAGGGAGGCATGGATAAGTAATGGTTGGGAGAAAGGATGATAAGAGGGGAGGCAATCACCATTTGATTGATGAGATCGACGACTAAGATCTCGCTGGGAAAAATGTATTGTGAAGGTGTTAAATAATGGAGGAAGGGGGCTAAACGAAGCGGGAGAAAAGTTTTATGGAGAAAAGAAAGACCGAGGGACTACGATAAAATGGGTTAAGACCTAGCCAACAGTCACAAGCTTTGGTCACATGAGAAAAAGGGGTAGGAGGCTTAAGCCAAAAGGGCTTCAGGGTTGCTTTGATAAAAGGTCGTAAATAAGGCTAAACAGAGGGTTTTTTAAGCCTTTTAAGAAGTTTGGATAGGATAAATAAGTGGATTTAAACCAAGAAAAATGAGTTTTCCATGGTTTTAAAAGGTTTTGGAAGAATTTTTGGGTGGAATGAAGGGTAACTGAAAGGAAAGAAGCCATTTTTAATTAGGGAAATGAATGTTAGGATAGGAATGAATAAAGAGTGACATGGAGGAACTTTGGGAGGAAATTATGAAGGTTAAAAGTTGGAAAAACGGGCTTGAAAAAAGTCTTCCTTTGTAACATGAGGGCGACTTGGAGGATTGAGTGAAGATATTATAATGAAATGGATATCTTGAGGATAAGGAACATAGTGAGATTTCGAAAACTCACAATTTTTTCATAAAATCTTGTTTTTTGAAATTTGAAAGAATATTTAGCCATCCTGAGGTATAACAAAATTTATAGATGACTAACAAAGGGTAAGATTAAGGTTAAGTTTAAGCTTACAGTTAAGGTTAAGGCTAAGCTTTTGGTCAAGTTTAGGGTTAGGTTATAGTTAAGGTCAAGGTCAAGGTTAAATTTATAGTTAAGGGTAAGGTTACGGTTAAGGTTAAGGGTAAAGTTAAGGTTAAGGTTAAGGTTAAGGATACGGTCAAGGACAAGGTTAAGGTTAAGTAAAGGTTAAGATAAGGTTAAGTGTAAGTTTAAGATAAGGTTAAGGGTAAGGTTAAGGTTAAGGTTAAGGGTAAGGTTAAGATTAAGGTTAAGGGTTTGGTCAAGGTTAGGGTTAGGTTATAGTTAAGGTTAAGGCTAAGTTAAGGGTAAAGTCAAGGTTAGGGTTATGTTAAGGTTAATATTAGGTTAAGGGTAAAGTTAAGGTTAAGGTTAGGTTAAGTTTAAGGTTATAGTTAAGGTCAATTTAAGATAAGCTTAAGGTTAAGGTTAAGGTTAGGTTATGGGAAAATCTAAGGTTAGGTTAGGTTAAGGTTAAGGTTAGGTTAAGGTTAAGGGTTTGGTCAAGGTTAGGGTTAGGTTATAGTTAAGGTTAGTTTAAGGTTAGGTTAAGGGTAATGTCAAGGTTAAGGTGAAGGTTAAGGGTAAGCTTAAGGTTAAGGTTACAGGTTTAGTCAGGTTAAGGTTAAGGTTAAGGGTTTGGTCAAGGGTTAAGGTTAAGGTTAGGTTAAGGGTAAAGTCAAGTTTAAGGTTATGGTTAAGGTTAAGGGTAAGATAACTTTAAGGTTAAGGTTAAGGTTAAGGTTAAGGGGGCAAGGTTAAGGTTAAGGTTAAGGTTAAGGTTACGGTTAGGTGAAGGTGAAGGTTACAGTTAGGTCAAGGTTAAGGTTAAGGTTAAGTTAAATTTAAGGTTAATATAAGGTTAAGGTTAAGATTAAGCTTAAGATAAGGTTAAGGGTAAAGTCAAATCTTAACCTTAACCTTATCTTTAACATTAACCTTCCCCTAAACTTAACACTAACCTTAACCATAACCTTAACCTTAACTTTACCCTTAAACTAACCTTAACCTTACCCTAACCGTAACCTTAAATTTACCCTTAACCTAATATTAACCTTAACCTAACCTTAACCTTGACTTTACCCTTAACCTAACCTTAACCTTACCTTCACCTTTACCTAACCTTAACCTTAACCATAACCTTAACCTTAACCTTGACCTTAACTATAACCTAACCCTAAGCTTGACCAAATCCTTAACCTTAACCTCAACCTGACTAAACCTGTAACCTTAACCTTAACCTTACCCTTAACCTTAAATTATCGTTAACCTTAACCTTAACCATAATATTAACCTCAGGTTAAGGTTAAGGTTAAGGGTAAGGTTAGGGTTAAAGGTAAAGTTCAAGTTTAAGGTTATAGGTTTAGTCAAGTTAAATTTAAGGTTAAGGGTTTGGTCAAGGTTAGGGTTAGGTTATAGTTAAATTCAAGGTTAAGGTTAAGTTAAGGTTAAGGTTAAGGTTAAGGTTATGGTTATGGTTAAGGTTAGGTTAAGGTTAAGGTCAAGGTTAAGGTTAAGGTTAAGGTTAGGTTAAGGTTAAGGGTGAAGGTTAAGGTTAAGGTTAAGGTTATGGTTAATTTAGGTTAAGGTTCAGGTTATGGTTAAGGTTAACGTTAGGTTATAGTGAAGGTTAAGGTTAAGACCCGTAACCTTATCCTTGACCTTACCCTTAATCTTAACCTTAAACTTAACCTCAACCTTAACCCTAACCTTACTAACCCTGTAACCTTGACCTTGACCTCAAACTTAACCTTAACCTTAACTATAACCTAACCCTAACCTTGAAAAAACCCTAACCCTAACCTTAACCTTAACTTTACCCTTAACCTAACCTTAACCTTAATGATACCCTTAAACTAATCTTAACCTTAACGTAAGCTTAACCTTACCCTTAACCTTGACCTTAACCTTAACCTAACCTTAACCTTAACCTTAACCTTACCCTTAACCTAACCTTAACTTTAACCTTAACTATAACCTAACACTAACCTTGACCACCCTTAACCTTAACCTTATCTTAACCTTATCCTAACCTTAACCTTAACCTTAACCTTAACCTAACTATAACCTTACCCTTAACTATAACCTAACCCTAACCTTGACCAAACCCTTAACCTTAACCTTATCCTGACTAAACCCGTAACCTTAACCTTGTCCCCTTAACCTTAATATTAACCTAAACTTAACCTTAACTAAAACCTAATGCTAACCTTAACCAAACCCTTAACCTTAACCTTAACCTTAACCTAACTTTAAACTTAACTTAACTTTAACCTTAATCTAACCTTAACCTTAGCCTTAACCTAACTATAACCTTATCCTTAACCTTAAACTTGAAATTAACTATAATCTATCCCTAACCTTGAGCTTAACCTTCACCTTAACCTTAAACTAACCTTAACATTAACTTTACCTTAACATTGACTTTACCCTTAACCTAACCTTAACCTTAACCTAACTAGCCTTAACCTTAACCTAACCTTAACCTTGACTTTACCCTTAACGTAACTTTAACCTTTACCTGAGGTTAAGATTATGGTTAAGGGTAAGGTTAAGGGTAAGGTTAGGGTTAAGGTTAGGGTAAGGTTAAGGTTAGGTTAAGATTAAGGTTAGGTTAAGGCTAAGGTTAAGGTTGAGGTTAAGGTTGAGGTTAAAGTTAAGGTGAAGGTTAGGTTAAGGTTAAGGTTAAAGTTAAGGTGAAGGGTAAAGATAAGGTTACGGTTAAGGTTAAGGTTAGGGTTAGGTTATAGTTAACGTTAAGGTTAGGTTAAGGATAAGATAAGGTAAAGGTTAAGGTTAGGCTATAGTGAAGGTTAAGGTTAAGATTAGATTAAGGTTAAGGTTATGGGTTTGGTCAAGGTTAGGGTTAGGTTATAGTTAAAGTCAAGGTTAACCTTAGGTTATAATGAAGGTTAAGGCTAAGATAACGTTAGTTTAAGTTTAAAGTTATTTTTAAGGTTAATTTAAGGTTAGTTTAAGTTTAAAGTTATTGTTAAGGTTAAGGTTAGCGTTAGGTAAAGGTTAAGTTTAAGGTTAATGTTAATGGTTTTGTAAAGGTTAGGGTTAGGTTATAGATAAGGTTATAGGCTTATTCAGGTTAAGGTTAAGGTTAAGGGTTTGGTCAAGGTCAGGGTTAGGTTCAAGTTACGATTTTAGTCAAGTTAAAGTTAGGTTTAAGGTTAATGTTATGGTTAAGGTTAAGGTTAAGGGTAAAGTCAAGGTTAAGGTTAAGGTTATGGTTAGGTTAAGGGTAAACTTAAGGTTAAGGTGTAGGTTTGGTCAAGGTTAGGGTTAGGTTATAGTTAAGGTTATGTTAAGGTTAAGGTTAAGGTTAAGGTTAATTTTATGGTTAAGGTTAAGGTTAGGTTAAGTTAAGGTTAAGGTTAAGGTTTGGTCAACGTTAGGGTTAGTTTATTCTTAAAGTTAATGTTAACGTCAAGGTTAAGGGTAAGGTTAAGGTTAGGTTAAGGTTAAGATTAGGTTGAGGGTAAAGTTAAGGTTATGGTTAGGGTAAGGTTAGGGTTAAGGTTAGGGTAAGGTTAAGCTTAAGGTTAAGGGTTTGGTCAAGGTTAGGGTTAGGTTATAGTTATAGTTAAGGTTAGGTTAAGGTTAAGGTTAAGGTTACGGGTTTAGTTAGGTTAAGGTTAAGGTTAAGGTTAAGGTTAGGTTAATTTTAAGGTTAAGGTTAACGTTAATGTTATGGTTAAGGTTAATATTAGGTTAAGGTTAAGGTTAAGGTTAGGATAAGGTTAAGATAAGGTTAAGGTTAAGGTTAAGGGTGAAGGTTAAGGGTAAGGTTAGGTTAAGGTAAAGGTTAAGGTTAAGTTAGGCTAAGGTTAGGTTAAGGGTAAAGTCAAAGTTAGGGTTAAAGTTAAGCTTAATGTTAAAGATAAGGTCAAGGTTAAATTTACGGGTCTTAAACTTAACCTTCAGTATAACCTAACCTTAACTATAACCTAACCCCAACCTTAACAAAACCTTAACCTTAACCTTAACTTAACCATAACCTTAACCTTAACCTTATCCTTGACCTTAACTATAACCTAGCCCTAACCTTGACCAAACCTTAACCTTAACCTTAACCTTAACCTTAACCTGAGGTTAAGATTATGGCTACGGTTAAGGTTAAGGATAAGTTAAGGTTAAGGGTAAGGTTAAGGTTAAGGTTAAGGTTATGATTAAGTTTAAGGTTAAGCGTTTGGTCAAGATTAGGGGTAGGTTATAGTAAAGGTAAAGGTTAAGGTTAAAGTTGTAGTTAAGGGTAAGGTTAAGGTTAAGGTTAAGGGTAAAGTTAAGGTTAAGGTTAAGATTAAGGTTAAGGATAAGGTCAAGGTCAAGGTTAAGGTTAAGTAAAGGTTAAGATAAGGTTAAGTGTAAGTTTAATATAAGGTTAAGGGTAAGGTTAATGTTAAGGGTAAGGTTAAGATTAAGGTTAAGGGTTTGGTCAAGGTTAAGGTTAGGTTATAGTGAAGGTTAAGGTTAAGGGTAAAGTCAAGGTTAGGGTTGCATTAAGGTTAAGATTAGGTTAAGGGTAAAGTTAAGGTTAAGGTTAAGGTTATAGTTAAGATCAATGTAAGATAAGGTTAAGGGTAAGGTTAAGGTTACATGTTTAGTCAGGTTAAAGTTAAGGTTAAGATTAGTTTAAGGGTAAGGTTAAGGTTAGGTTAAGGTTAAGGTTAAGGGACAGGAAACCCTTAACCTTAACCTTAAACTTAACCTTTACCCTAACCTTACCATAACCTTAACCTTAACTATAACCTAACCCTAACCTTGACCAAAACTTTTACCTTAACCTTAACCTGAAAAAACCCGTAACCTTAATGTTAACCTTACCATTAAACTCCACCCTTAACCTTAACCTTATCCCCTTAACCTTAATCATAACCTTAACCTAACTAAACCAATAACCTTAACTTTAACATTAACCTGACTAAACCCATAACCTTAACCTTAACCTTAATATAACCTTAACCTTAACTTTACCCTTAACCATAACCTTAGCCTTAACCTTAACATTAACCTTAACCTTAACCTTAACCTTACCCTTACATAACCTTAACCTTAACCTAACCTTAACCTTGACCTTAATTATAACCTAACCCTAACCTTGACCAAACCATTAACATTAACCTTAAACTTAATCTTACCCTAACCTTAACCCTAACCTTAACCTTAACTTTACCCTTAACCTAACCTTAACTTTACCCTTAACCTTAACCTCAATATTAACCTTGAATTTACCATTAACCTAACGTTAAGATTAATGTTAAGTTAGGTTAAGGTAAGGTTCACATTATTGTTAGGTCAAGGTTAAGGTTAATGTTAATGTTAAGGATAAGTTAAGGTTAAGGGTAAGATAAGGTTAATGTTAAGGGTTTGGTTAAGGTTAAGGTTAGGTTATAGTTAAGGTTAAGGGTTTGGTCAAGGTTAGGGCTAGGTTATAGTTAAGGTCAAGGTTAAGGTTAGGTTAAGGTTAAGGTTATGGTTAAGGTTAAGGTTAGGTAAAGGTTAAGGTTAAGGTTATGGTTATAGGAAGGTTAAGATTAACGTTAAGGTTAGGTTAAGGTTAAGGTTAGGTTAAGGGTAAGGTTAATGTTAAGGTTAAGCTCAAGCTCAAGGTTAACCTTAACCTAACCTTAACCTTTACCTAACCTTAACCTTAACCTTAACCTTAACCTAACGTTAACCTTGACCTTAACTATAACCTAACCCTAACCTTAACCAAACCCTTAACCTTAATCTAACTTAATATTAACCTTGACCTTTACCTTAACCTTAATATTACCCCCATAACCTTAACCTTAAACTTAACCTCACTATACCCATAACCTTAACCTTAACCTTAAACTGACTAAACCCGTAACCCTTAACCTTATCCTAACCTTACCTTAACATAACTGTAACCTTAACCTCAACCTTAACCATAACCTTAACCTTAAACTTGAACTTAGCCTTAAAATTCCCCTTAACCTTCACCCTTAACCTTAACCTAACCCTAACCTTAACCTAACCTTAACCTTTACCTTAACCTAACCTTATCATTAACTTTATCTTACCCTTAACCTTGACCTTGACCTTAACCTTAACCTTACCTTTATCGTTACCTTAACCTTCCCATAACCATAACCTTAACCTTGACCTTCACTTCACCCTTAACCTAACCTTAACCTTGACCTTCCCCTAAACTTAACCCTAATATTACCCAAACCATAACCTTAAATTTACCCTTAACCTAATATTAACCTTAAGCTAACCTTAACCTTACCCTTAACCTTGACCTTAAACTTAAATTTAACTATAACCTAACCCTTACCTTAAATTTAATTATAACCTAACCATAACCTTGACAAAACCTTAACCTTAACCTTAAATTAACCTAATCTTAGCCTTAACCTTAACCATAACCTTAACCTTAACCTTATCTTAACCTTAACTATAACCTTACCCTAACCTTAACCCTGACCTTACCCTTAACCTTAACCTAACCTTAACCTTAACTCTACCCTTAACCTTCAATTTAACCTTAACCTTCCCCTAACCTTAACCCTAACCTTAACCTTAACCTTAACCTTCCCCTTAAGGTTAAGGTTAAGGTTAAAGTTAGATTAAGGTAAGGTTAAGGTTACAGATTTATTTAGGTTAAGGTTAAGGTTAAGGTTAAGGTTATGGTTAAGGGTGTAAGGTTAAGGTTAAGGTTAAGGTTATGGTTATTGCTAGGGTAAGGTTAAGGTTAAACTTGAGGTTAATGTTAGGTTAAGCTTAGGGTTAGGCTATAGTTCAGTTCAAGGTTAAAATTAGGGTTAATGTTAGGTTAAGGTTAAGGGTACGATTAAGCCCTTAACCTTCCCATAACCTTAATATTAACCTTAACATTAATTTAACCTAACCTAACCTAACCTTAACCTTATCCTTACCTTTACCTAACTTTAACCTTAACCTTCCCCTAACCTTAACCCTAACCTTACCTTAACCTTACCCTTAACCTTCAGCTTAATTTTAACCTAACCTTAACCTTAACCTCAACCTAACCCTAACCTTAACCTTAACTTTACCCTTAACTTAACCTTAACCTTAACCTCAACCTAACCCTAACCTTGACCTTAACCTTAACCCTAACCTTAACCTTTAACTTTATTTTAACCTAACCTTATCCTTAATTTTACCCTTAACCTAACCTTAACCTTAACCTCAACCTAACCCTAACCTTGACCTTAACCTTAACCCTAACCTTAACCTTAACCAAACCTTAACCAAACCCTTAACCTGAATAAACATGTAACCTTAACCATAACCATAACCTTAACCTAACCTTAACTTTGACTTTACCCTTAACTTAACCTTAACCTTAACCTAACCTTTACCTTACCTTAAGGTTAGGTTAAGGTTAAGGTTAGGTAAGGGTAAGGTTAAGGTTACGGATTTATTTAGGTTAAGGTTAAGGTTAAGGGGGTAAGGTTAAGGTTAAGGTTAAGGTTAAGGTTAGGTTAAGGGTAAAGTTATGGTTAAGGTAAAGGTTAAGGGTAAGGTGAAGGTCAAGGTTACAGGTTTATTCAGGTTAAGTTTAAGGTTAAGGGTTTGGTCAAGGTTAGGGTTAGGTTATAGCTAAGGTTAAGGTTAAGGTTAAGGTTAGGGTTAAGGTTATAGTGAAGGTTAATGTTAAGACTCGTAACTTTAACCTTAACCTTAACCTTTACCTTAACCTTAACTTTCACTATAACCTAACCTTAACATTTACCTTAACTATAACCTAACCTTAACATTTACCTTAACTATAACCTTAACCTTAACTATGACCTAACCTTCACCTTAACCTTAACCTTACCCCCTTAACCTTAACCTTAACCTTAACCTGACTAAACCTATAACCCTAACCTTACCCTTAACTAATCTTAACCTTAACCTAACCTTAACTTTAACTCTACCGTTAACCTAACCTTAACCTTAACTATAACCTAACCCTAACCTTAAATTTAACCTTAACATTATCTTAACCTTATCCTTCACTATAACCTAACCCTAACCTTGACCAAACCCTTAACCTTAACCTTAACCTGACTAAACCTGTAACACCTAACCCTAACCTTGACCAAACCCTTAACCTTAACCTTAACTTTACCCTTAACCTAATCTTAACTTTAACCTAACCTTAACCTTGACTTTACCCTTAAGCTAACCTTAACCTTGACCTTAACTATAACCTAACCCTAACCTTGACCAAACCTTAACCTTAACCTTAACTTAACCTTAACCTTCCCATTACCATAACCTTAACCTTAACTTTGCCCTTAACCTTAACCTTAATCTTAACCTTACCCTTACCTAACCTTAACCTTAACCTAACCTTAACCTTAACTTCACCCTTAACCTAACCTTAACTTTAACTTTACCCTTAACCTGACCTTAACCTTGAACTTAACTATAACTTAACCCTAACCTTAAACAAACCCTTAAGGTTAGGGTTAGGTTATAGTTAAGGTCAAGGTTAAGGTTAGGTTATAGTGAAGGTTAAGGTTAAGATAAGGTTAAGGTTCAGGTCAAGGTTAAGGTTAAGGTTAAGGTTAGGGTAAAGGTTCAGGTTCAGGTTAAGGTTAAGGTTAGGTCATAGTGAAGGTTAAGGTTAAGACCTATAACCCTAAATTTTACCTTAACCTTTACTTTACCCTTAACCTAACCCTAACCTTAACCTTAACCTTAACCTTATCTTAACCTTAACCTAACCTTAACCTTAACCTAAAACTAACTATAACCTTACCCTTAACCTTATCCTTGACCTTAACTATAACCTAAACTTAAACTTGACCAAACCTTTAACAATAACCTTAACTTTAACCTTAACCTTAACCTTACCTTTAACCTTAACATTAACCTTAACCTAAACCTTAACCTTAACCTAACCTTAACCCTCACCTTACCCTAACCTTAACCTCATTTTAACCTTAACTATATCCTAAACCTAACCTTGACAAAACCTTAACATTAACCTTAAATTTACCCTTAACCTAACGTTAACCTTAACCTTAACCTTGAATTTACCCTTAACTTAAGCTTAAGCTTCACTATTGTTACACAACATTTTTTCACCGTCCCTGCAATCCCTCGCCCCCCATATTGGAGGGTCATTCCCATGACTTGTGAGTAGTGTCATACTTTATGAACACCTTCTTTGTATCCTTCTGCATAAAGACATCATTTCTCCTATTGGACATTTCCTCAAAAAAGCACACAAAACCAATATTTTTGCCTTAGCATGGGTATCCAGTTCACCCCTCGTGCTGATGTGGAATATTTGCACTAGAGACCGCGCCACCTTGTGCTCTGTCTCAGTGTAGTGCCCACACCGAGCTATGTTAGGAATTTTTTTTTAAAATTAGAGGCGGAAATTTCCTTCTAACCACCTCAAGGATGAGTGACTGGAAGCGGTTAAGTTGATCAGCCACGGATCTCCCTCTTTAGGCAGTGGTTTCCACCTCCTATGAAACACTCCTTGAAGATAGGCCTCCCTTCCATAATTATAGGGATCCTAACCTCTCCCTCTCCCTCTATAAAAAAAAGCCTTCTCCCTTTATGAAATCTAGCTGAACTTGGAGAAGAACATTATAGCTGAGTAATTGCTATTGAGAAGGTAGAGCCAAGGAGAACTCCATAGAGAGAGTCCTATCCAAATTCCCGACGAGCCTTTGTGAGACGTGCTCTGCTTGAACCCTGTTGGAGGAGACTGTGACATTGAAGCTTGGTTGTACTCTTCCTTTCATTTATTAATATTCCCAACTATCGTGTTGGTTCCATCATTTTGTTATGTCGTCTATTTAATGCAATTGATTTATTCCTCTTTGATTGACTAATAGTTACAAATTTGAATTAGTATGTTGTATATTTTCATTGTTTCTTGTGTGTGTGCAGGTGTCCGAGCATGAAAGTGAGTAGATTGTGATCTATCAAACTAGGAGCAAGAGGCAGCCACTCTCTTCGATGAAAAAAACATCATAGGACCTTCGGTAAGTCATCTATCAAATCTCCATCCATTTGTTAACTAGGAATCAATATTATAGTTTGTTTTGTTTGTTGCTAGACCTACCCTAGGGCTAGTGGGATCACCTCTATCCATAGAGGGGATTTACCTCACCAACAAATTGGTGAATCCACTGGGGATAGACGGGTTTTTCTTTCATCCATTAGGTCCTATTTTTTGTCTTTGCTTTTTATTTTTCCTTTTCTAATTATTCTACTAAGTCTAAGACCCTTTTTCAGCCCCAGAGGATCAGATCTAACCTCTGTCTTTCAAAAAAAATTCATTTTTCCTGAGTGAATTGGCTTGGCACACTTTCTATTCATACATTTTCATTGATTAACACTAGGTGCTAGTGTTGCGCCCGCGCCATCCCCTGTTTGGCACTGATTACAGCAAAACAACCGCGCTGACCCTTGTAGGTTTTAGGGTTTGGTCTGTTTTGAAGATTTTTGGCCAGTGCTTTTGCTTCTGGGTTATTTTTAGATATGTCTTGAGTGCTTTGGGATTGTTTTTTATTGTGATCAGCTTTCTTCCTTCAGTTTTTTGTCCATTTCCTATCAACATCGCATCCTTAGGGTTTTTAAGTGCTTTGGTATGCTGAGCCTCCTATAGGAGTTTGAATCTTTTGTTTCATAGTAAACTTCATTCATGGTTTGGTTGCATTCAGATCCCTTGATCCGTTTGAGTGATTGCATTGGTTGAATGATTCTTGCCTCTTTCGTTCAATTTTGCTTCTTGTCACTCCAAGCATAGATCACACTACTTGCATGGGTCTGTTTCGAAATCTTTCTTCAGTTTGAGAGATTGCAACGTTTGTTTGAGTTTTGTTATGTTTGTTTTGGGTCGATTGAAATTATTTCACTTAAAATCTCGCATTAACGTTCTCGAACTAGTGTTTTGGTTTTTTTTTCATGTCATTTAGTGCACTGTTTTCTCTATTACATTGAAAAAAAAAATTTGTTTGCATTCTTGTTTGCATTGTGAAATTTAAAGTCTTTTGCATATCTAGCATTGGACAATTCTAGGAAATATTTCTCATTTTCATTAGCTTGCATCGGATACTATAGTGGATGCTTTTGCGTGTTCTTATTATTTGATATCTCTTGAAAACTCCTAACTTTCTTGTACATATATTTTCAGTGAACGAAATGGTATCTTTTAGCATATACCTTGCATTTAGGGATTTTTGAGATCCAACATTCGGCAGGACCTTGGAATTGAAACGTAATTACAAGATCAACTTAAAATTTACTCAATTAACCTAAAGCAACATTGAAACCTAACGAAACATCTAGTGGTCTAAGTTAGAGACGTGTTCCGACGTCTTTAAACCTAGCATTTTTCGCTCACAATCTGGCTTTAGACAACACTAGTAAGGACTTGTGCTCCCCGTACCATCAAGTATATAAAGGGAGACCCCTCTAGGTTGTAATCCTTTTATCCGTAGGAAGCCGAGTCTACCGCCTTGTAACCATGATACACCAAACACAACATTCGGGGAGACTACCTGCATGTACGTCAAGTCCTTGGTCAATTTGTTTTTCATTTGATTACCAAAGTGTATATGGCAGTTCACGGAAACCTGGTACACCCTTTTACCTAGAATACCTGAGCAGTCATTTTTGATCTTTACTGACTCCATAAATTTGAAAAGACCATCGAGCACTTGTCCTTTCACACTCGCTTAAAACTGAAAGTGACTAGATTCATCTTTTGCTTGTTTCTTGACTCTTAAAACATGAAACAACGAATTTTTGGTTTCAATGTGGTAAAATAAACTACCTACGATTATACGCCCATTAAAGTTTGATCGCTTTTCCTGTCTTTGTTTGCCTTGGTTTTTGTCTAAGAATCTTCATTTTCGATCTTTTTTCCTTTTCCGGTGTGCTACAGTCACAGTGGCGAAACCATTGGTTTCGTCTAGTGTTAGTCCTTTCTCGGACAATTCATCTAAAACTTCTCAATCCTCTAGGTTTGCCAAGCTTCAGCAGCCTGTTCTCCCATCAAAGTAACCCTTTGGAGAACCAGTTGAGTTCACTTGGCCTCTTTTAGATGCTTGTTTTGGGTTTGGGGTCAGGGAAAATTCCCCCCCCCCTTACATCGGGATCGCCATTTTTGGCTACTATCATACCTCCTAGTACCCATAGTCTTTTACAAGAGCTCACGGTGGATTCAGAAATGGACTCGTTTGGTCCTATTAGCAGTGAGGGAATTCCTATTTCTGATGAAGAATACCAAATTTTTCCGGAAAACATCCCTCAAGGCTCTGCTCAATCTTCACCATCGGTGTCACTTCTAGCCAAATATAGGTCTTTGGGTCAGATTATGGCCGGTATTTCTTCCATGGTAGCATCAAATCCGTCGAGGGGGCCAGTCCTTCCATCATTAGGGATGTCACCAACGACACCTATCTCGTCGACGCCTTTTGTTACGACTGTCCCAACTAGACCCACTGTCTGTGTGGCTACATCGGTACTGGTAGTCACCACTCAGTCATCAGGGGCTTCGACTTTAGTAGAGACTTCAATTTCCATGGCAATCCCTGACGTCCTTTCTTTCGAGGAGTATCAGCTGGCTGTTCAGTAGTAGAGCTCCCAGACTTACCAGTCCCCTCAGGATTCTGGTGATCCTTATCTTTCTCATTATGACGTGGTCGGTAACCCAATTTATTCACTTCTGTTTCATTATGATGAGTACAGTAACCCTATCTATCTTCCTACTCTTGAAGCTTATCGGTTCCTTTCCAGTTTTAGACCTACCTTGCCTGTGCAACCTTCTAACCAACAATGACAACCCTTTCAGGGAAAACCTTCGGTTCAGCAAGGGGATGATTACGACCCACAAGGATAACCCTTTCAAGGACAACCTTCGGTCCAGCAAGGATTATTTTATGGCTCGCAAGGGCAGCCTTATGATCCATAAGGCCAACCTTTACAAAGCCAGCCTGTGATCCAACCTGGGCAACCCCAAGGACCTGTTGGGAAATCGATATATCAACTAGGACCTTCATATGGTCTTGGGGGGGAATTTATCCATCTCAAGGGAAACCTTTCATGCAACCACAACATCCATACCTTCCAATTGGTCCAAATTTTGCGCAGCCAGGGCCATCTTATGGTCCTACTCCAGGTCAACCTAGTCATCAGGCATTACGACCCACAAGGGCAACCTTACGATCCACAAGGACAACCTTTACAAGGTCAGCCTATGATCCAACCTAGGCAACCCCAAGGACCTGCTGGGCAACTGATATATCAACTAGGACCTTCATAAGGTATTGGGGGGGGGGGGATTTATCCATCTCAAGGGAAACCTTTCATGCAACCACAAAAACCATACCTTCCAATTGGTCCAAATGTTGAATAGCCAGGGCCATCTTATAGTCCTACTCTAGGTCAACCTAGTCATCAGGCACAACTTGGCCCATCGTAGCCATCAGGCCAACCTGCTCCGCAAGGGAAACTTGGTGGCCCTCATCAATCTGGTCAACCTGCCCAGCAAGTACAACCTACACAGACAATTCACCCCGCTCAGCAACCGCTCTACTCTACACCACAGTCAAGTCAACCTGTGCACCCGATTTATCCAGCTCAACAGGGCCCTACTTATTAGCGGCATGCTCGACCCCAATGCGCTTATTACCCTCGAGGTCAATATCGACCAGTAGACAATGTACCTCAAGGTTCTACTTATTGCCCTCAACCACAAGGCCATAATTACATTTCACAAAAAAATCTTTATGTTGTTCAATCGAGACCCTCATATACTCAGAATTAGTATCCTGGTCCTCAACCTCAATATCTTGGTCCTTAGCCATAATATCAGCCGAACTATCTGGCTTATACCCCTTATGGTCTGAATCGTTCAGGACAGAGCCAATGGGGGCAGAGTTACACTCACCCGGGATGGAATGTGGGTACCCTGTCCTTATCGAGGACCTGTTATGCCTTTCAACCCTCGATTACCCTTTCTCGCCACGTTGGAATTACTAGATGTGTCCAAATTAACAAATGATCCAATCCTTCATAATCTGTATTGGCCTCCGTTTCCAACGAAGGTTCCTGGTGATTGCCCCAAGTTTGAGGGAAATTCTGGAGAAGACCCCCAAGCACACGTTATGACATCCCATTTATGGTGTTCCTCCAATTATTGGGTGGATGACTCTATTTGACTCCGTATTTTCCAACGAACTCTCACTGGAGTTGCTGCTAAGTGGTACATCAAGCTGTCTTGCGGTATCTTTCAAGATTTTAACTATCTCGCTATGGCGTTTCTTACTCATTTCCAGTTACTGGTTCATTATGAAGTTGGGACGCATCTCATAACATCCTTAAAATACGACCGGGCTACCCATATCTCAGACCACATTCATGAATGGAGACGCCATCGTTGCCTAATCAAATTTGAAATTCCTAATCAGCTTCTTACTCATTGGTTCACTACATATTTTGTCAGTCAGATTGTAAAAGACATAGCCATGGGGGCATGTGTCACTGAGGAATAGGCCATTGCTCGTGCCCAGTACCTTGATTTATGTACTCTCAATTAGGCATATTGTATGATATATTGGTTGATGCCCCGTGACCTGAGACTTCTGAGGCACCAGCCACCCCATTTGTTGACGATGTTATTGGTTCTATGTCTCAGACTTCATGTAAGCCTCCCTCTTCCAACACTAGGAAGCAAAAATCAAATTCTTCCAATGATTATGCTCCTCAGCCTACCCCAGATTCTGGTAAAACCTCGGAGGTCAATGTCGTTCAGTCCTATCCTGTAGACAAGACATCCAAGGGGAAAAATAAGGGCAAAGGCAAGGCCAAAGCCGATGCCCCAAAACTAAATTCGTCTAAAGGTCGCGATGATGATGGTTCACAGTGCAAGCCGAAGTATCCCAATCTAATTTGTGATGAGGAACACTACACTAAGGATTGTCCTAGATGAGCCGAAGTTAGTAAATTGCTCAAAGGCACTAAGGGAAATCCGACTGTCCTCAAAGAACCTTTTCCATCTCAGCAATCATAGATGGTCAAGCAATCTGTGCCATCTGTACCGTTTGGCTCTCAAGTGTTCATGATGAAGGGTTCTACGCCTGTTTCCATCACTACTCAGTCAAAAGATTATACTGGATCACGCCAGGCAGTTGGGAAAGAGATCGCTGATGGTCCTCCTACCCCACCTACCTCTGGTCCTCTTGAGATTGAAAGGCCTAGTGCTGAACCCATTATATGACCACCTTCTAAAGGTGTTCTCCGAAAATCTTCTTATAATCCTAACACCTGTGCTTCTTAGCATTACAATATTGTTGAGGATTTAGCATAGGTGCCATCTGCGATGTCTGCGTTAGAAGTGCTTCAGAGTTGTCTGTCTCGGCGGAAAGCATTATTATATGTGATCGACGGGATTGATCCCGCTGATTCTAGTCTTCTCACTTTCGACTTAGAGAATTTTGTCCCCCGACTTTCGCACCAAATTACACTTTTCATACAAGTCAGCATTAACGGTCTCAATATCCATAGAGCCATTATGGATGAAGGTGCATCCACTTGTGTCATTTCATCTTCTGGCTTGAAGGCTATTGGATCTCCAGCCTTAACTTCGTCACCCAATGCACTTGAGGCATTTAATGGAAGGGAATCGAAACCCTTGGGTGTTCTCATTGTTAGGGTCTCTGTAATTTTCAAGATTGGAAAATACAAACTGCAAAGCCTACATATGAACCACTTTGGGATTCTAGGATCTAGCCCTCCTAAATCCAGAGAGGGATCTCTCTAATAAGTGCAAAGATTGATTTATCTTTAAGGATTTTGAAATTATATTAGGCTAGTTATGAAGAACAAGGATTTTTTTTGTTTTGGTTGGGCAAGGATATAATGAAGGTGAAGGAAGTCTAAATGAAGGGTGAATGTGTATGAAAGTGAAAGAATGATTCAGCTAATAAGATAGGCTAGGAGCAGGTTCAATCCATTGGGCTATGGAGTCATAATAGGATTTAAGCAGCAAGGTTCAAGAGTGGTCCATGGGGCAAGTCATCTATATCAAAAGATTCTTTAGATTGAATGATGGGATGGAACATTAAAGTGTTGTGAAGATGGAAAAAGCCAATAATTTCAACAAGGATTTATCAACTCTCCAAACAAGAAAAGAATTTTTAAGAAACTTTTTGAAACCAGCCAAAGGACAAGGCTAACCATAGACTTCTTTGGACAAGCATGTATTAAAGCTAACTTATCAGAAAAAAATCTAGTAATCTTACTATACTACTTTCATAAGGGATGAAAACAGATAAGAAAAAAAAGTGCAGCTAAGATCAGGTCAGATGTATTACAATCATGATCTACTTTAGCATACTCTTAGGGAAACTTTCAAACAACCTTTGGAGAAAGGACTGGAAGACAGGGAAAACCATAAACCTTTCTAGCTTAACTCTACTTAGCATGTACTGAAAATATCATTCAAGAACTTCCTTTCAAGTTTTGCACATCAAGACATGGACTAACCAACATTCCTTGATAATGTTTACACTTAATTTAAGTCATTCCTAAATATAACAATTAGCAGAAAACATATAGATAAATATTATCAGTGAGAGTAGGGTACTTTAAGAGTAAATCCTAGCTCTATATTTGTTGTTCTTTATCAGAGAAAAATGGACAATCTAATGGAAAACATAAGAAGACAATTTACTATAATAAAAACATCACCATTGATATAGATGAGGATCCCATGAATCAACTTGTATATTTATGTTCAAACCAGTTACAATCTTCAAGTCTAGTGGGTCTCTACAGCTTAAAACTTCTCATCTCAGCTTATGTATCTTTAATTACAAACAGAGCTTCAGCAGCTTCAGAAAACTATTTACATGCTACATATATCCAGAGACCAACCCTTTACAATGTGCTCCTCAAGGAGATTTTATAAGGAAATGGGGAGGTGGAAATGTTTCTAGGGTTCAAGAATCATTAATTCTGCATTTAATGCAATTCCTAGCCTTGAAAACCATGCAAGGCATAAGGCAGGAATGCATTCTATCGATTACTCTGTTTCATAACTCTGTTTCTACTTTCTAAGGCTTAATGGATGAGAAGATTGACTTTTAGGGCTTTTTCTTATCTTTGTAATAACTCTGCCGACAGTTTGTAATAAATTTCTTTGGTTGAATTAACTGTTCAGCTGTCTTTAGGCAAATATCTTTGAAAAAGGCAATAACTATGCCTTCTGTGATTCCTTTGAGGCTGCAGGTGGCTTTTAGTAGCTGGAGAGGATTCAATTAGCCTCTGATGTGGCAGTGAAGGCTTCTCATACTGATAGATCTCATTGTTTTTCCCTAAAACACTATTAATTTTCTTTTGATCTGTGTTTTCGGCCTGATTAGGCTTAATCTTTGTCTTCAGGTCTTCATATTGTCTTTAACTGTGTGTATTAGGCCTTTGATAGTCGAATTTATGCCTTAATCCCTCAAAACTATGTCAAAACCTTTAATTCTTCATCTATGCTTTGATTTTATGTTGAAAAACTGAAACACTTTATCTGATTAAGGTTCATTGTGTTTTTGCTATGTTGCAGGCACACAGAGGTTTTGTGACTTCACAAATGCTCATGAGGCACAGGTGGAATCATAATTTGAATCACGTAGATTCACCTTCTTCATGAATAAATGGCCTGGGGATCGTCATCCCTGGGCCTTTGTTTCATTTTAAAACTGTGGAAAAAACCTTAATAACCTGCAAAAAATAAACAAAAATTAAGAAAATTGGTGAAAAATAGGTTAAAGGCTGCTTTGGAGATCTCGGGTGTGAGATTAAATCGTGGTCGTTGGATGAAAACAACCAACGATCAAGTTCGCTTGCTGGGGTTAATTGGGAGGCAGTTGGATGAATGAAGTTAAGATTAAGTTCGGGTCGTTCGATTAGGATGATGAATGGCAGAGATTTCTTGATGAAAGCTTTGGGGAGTAAACCAAATGAAAGGTGAATGGGGGTCGAGACATAACGTGAGCCGTCAGATCAAAACAATCAATAGCTATGATTTAAAAGGTCAACATTCAATGCAATGGAGAAAGTGGTAAGGTGGAAAATCAAAATGGTTTTCGCACAGCTCTAAGGCAGTTTTGAAATTTCTCCAAAAAAATGCGATATGGGTCTGCACTCGACACGTGGATTTACAAAACCGCCTATATCGCATAAAAGTTGCACACTATGGGAAGGGCTCAAAAATTACATGATATGGATTCTAGGTCGTTCGATTGGATGATCCAGATCCAATGGTGTAGGTTGAGCGCAATAGATAAAAAGCTGCGGGGTAAAGGGTACGCGGGGTCCAGGTGACGTCAGCAGAAAATGGCGTGCAATGGACGATGAAATAGGCTATCTGATCGTTAAATTCCTTTGATAAATGGTTATTATTGAAAAAAGGAGTGGATGTGAAGAAATTAAGGGAAAGGGAAACAGGCGGAAGAAAGGGGCATGATAGCCTTTGATCTTTGAGGATCGACGGTCAGGATTCATTCAAAACCTTTTTGTCGAGAAACCAAAATATACAAAGAAGGTAAGGTTTCAAAGGAATTAGGTGAAGAAACGAGGAGAAGAGGGACCCACTTTTTTATAAAGGGTGGAAGGAAGGATGAATGTGGGCTGTCGGATTATGAGCAGATCAACGGTGGAGATCTGATCGCAGGATCACATCGGCGGAAGGAAAAGGTAGAGTGGTGATGAAATATGTCGATGCGATTGAGCGCGGATCGTTTGATCTAAGAAGAGATCAATGGTCAGGATTAAATCGGTGGGTTGATGTCAGAGGGATCACAAGATGGATGAGCGCGATGCATAAAGCACGGACCATCAGATCTTAGCGGAATGAATGGTCAAGATTTAATCGCATCGGAGAAAATGAAAGGGGCCACAACTTAGGGGCTTTTGTTTTTTTGATGCATGATCAAGCACTGACCGTTGGATCAGTTTTAGAGATCAATGGTGGAGATTCAATCGACGGGCACAATGGTGAAGGGTTTAAGATGGAGCGCGATTAAATCTAAGTTGTTGGTTCTTGTGGATTCAATGGCTAGGATTAAATTGCAGGATCAAAATCGGAGGAGGGAAAAGGGAATAGACAAAAGGAATTGTGATTGCCAATTGCGATTAGTGCTCGGTCACACCTCCAGGTTATGAGAAGAAAAAGGGGTTGGGGCTAAGGCTGAAAGGGGCTTAAGGCCTTAGAAAAAATGAAGATTTTTTAGGATTTTCAAGGGCTTTTCAAAGGATTTTGAAGGTTCCGATAAGGGAGAAAATGAAGTTTTAAACCTCATAAAGGGATTTTACCAGGTTTTGAAGGGGAATTTGAGGGAATGAGAGGTAAATGAGAGGTTTTTCAGAAGGAATTTATGAAGCGAAAAAGGGTGAAAATGGTGGAATTTTTTATTTAAAGGGGGAGTAAAATGAGGGAAAATGGAGCTTTATGGGCAGTTTTTTTCTTAGTAAACAACAGGGTTTTTGAGGGCTTTGAAGTGAAACAATAGTGAAGGCTTTCTAAAGGAAAGGAGACATCATAAGACTTCAAGAAATCACAATTTGGGAATGAATTGTTTCATGAAGGCTAAGAAAATTTAGCCACCATTTGATTTGAAAATTTTTATAGGTGGCTAACAGCGGCTCTAACTTGGGATGGAAGCTCCTTGGAGGTGTCAAGGAACACTGAAATTCATCTCTGAAATGCTGACTAGTGCCTTGCAAATTGATAATATTTTTATCAACTGCTAACATAAATGATTAGAACTTGATATATCAACAGAAAAGTATTTCCCAAACAACTACCTACACAACCTACTTTCTAACATTTTTTCTTCAGAAGGTGCATTTGGACTTGCAAACTTTTCCATCAACGTCTTATTCCTTTTGAAAAATAGGAAACTTATCTAAGTCTAATATTATTTCTTCACGAGTTCAGATTAAGCTGTTGAACTCATAAGTTTCTCTACCTAACTACTATCTGTTAGGATTAGACTGTCTAACAGATCTTTATTCTCTAAATTCTAAAACAAGAACTTTAAAAGCAGTCAAGTCAGGATTAATCAGTCTAACTTGTTGCTGATCTATGGCATAAAAACAAGTTGCACATAGATTTTTATTTGCAGAAAATTTAAAGAAAAATGTTGAAGGCTTAAGATCTGAAAACTAAAACTTCCTTCATTATTCTTTAGCTTTGTTTTTTAATTTGTTTGAGTTGTCTTCTCTTTCATTTGGTTCAAGTTTTGAGCATATTGGAACCAAGTTGTTTCCTATATTTGGCTGAAGATTTAATATAATTAGAGCCATTCTTCTTTTGAGATTAATAGGTTCAGATTTTGAGTTTTTTTGAACCTGTGTTTTTCTATCCTAATCTACCTTACTAATAAGCCAAGATTGTGTTGTTTGGCTAATATAATTCACTAACCTATCAGTAGAAAATTGAAAAGCTAATTAGTCATGATTAGGCTGTATGACTAACTAGAAGTGTGTTTTTTAGGAGTGGCATTTGAGCTTGCACACTTTCAGATTTCATTTCTCTTTTTCTTTTCTTTTCTTTTCTTTTCTTTTTTTCACTTCTGCCCTCTTTTATTTTCTATTGTTTTTGTATTTTTTCAATTTCTCTTTCAAAGCAAAAACAACAATCTAACTAGATGCTCAGAGGTTGAGCTCTATTGCCTTCCTATCTATCCTACTCTAACTTGGAATATTTACAGCTCTATATAGTACAATAGTGCCAATGTAGCCACTTGAGTAGTGACAAAAAGAAATAGAGACACTGGCTACTAGTCAGAGGTAACCACAATACATATGAATATTAATATTTAAAACCAAGGCTTTCAGAGAAGGTGACAAATTTTTTTGTCTTTGGATCCTGCAAAGGATCCATACTTGAGAATTTGAGTCAACTGGGACCTCCATACACTCTTCCACAAGATCAATAAAGAAAAGATGAGAATTCTCTTCTTTTTGGCCCTTCATGATTGGTAGATTGTCGGCCTCTCAGACATCAGCTTTGAGGACTACACCTTTAGTATGTTCCTTGGAATCATCATCATCTTTTACCTACAAAACAACAAGCAGTGAAATTTATTCTTTCTCTAAATCTATGATTGTTGCTAGTGTGAATTCAGGTTCTTTGGATAACATATTAATATTAGAAATGGGAGAGGATTTCTCTTGAAAATATAATATATCCTTAGAAGGACAGTATTATATTTGTTTTTCTTCCCTAAAGACTTTCCAGTAATTTTTATGGTTTGGGACAGTTGGTCTGAATTTTTCTTGGATTGAATATTGTTTTCTTTCCCAAGGTCTCAAACATGTACTAGCAACAAGGGCTAATCCATTGGCAAGAATGTTTTGGTTTTTAGGGACAATGATAAGTTAGAACTCTTGAAATGTTTTTAATAAGTCCATAAAATCCTCATTATAGGCTCGAAGTATGGGATTTTTGACCACATATTCTTCATCTACTTGCCTAATTTCCAATTCTACATTACCATGGACTGTTATCCTCTGGGCTCCTAATTTCTTCAATAAGTGCATCCCTAAAAGAAGTGCCTCATACTCCACTATGTTGCTTGTGCATTGAAAATTCAATTTATATGAATGGCCTTTAGAATGATTGTTTTCTTTATTGTAAAGCCATATTCCTACACCTACACTGGTTTTAGTACATGACCCATCAAAGCTCATACTCCAAAGAGGACTAGTTCCAAAGTTATCCTTAATTTCCTAACTATCCTCTTTGTCTTGAGTGTCATTGGGTTGTTCTATGGATTAGGCACTACATTGATGATTTTTTTGTTCAAATGAAGGTTTGGAGGGGAGCTTCTTGTTTAATATTTGATGAATTTATTCTTTTGTTAAAGGGGAGATCTCCTTTTTAGCATAAATAGAAGTACTGTAAACTTCTTTCTCTACTGGATCAAGGCAAAGATTCTTTTGAGAAAGATAGACTTCCTCATCTTCATTGTCATCTGAACTAGAAAAATCCTCATACACTGCAGTGTTATCCTCTATAATTTCTAGAGTGTTCTATTTTAATGGACTGGGCTCTGTGAAGAGGTTATTATATTCTTGAGCAGGGGTATGTTTAATTACTCCCTTTTTTTCAAGAGAAGGGTCTTTGTTCTCAACCTACTCAAAATTTTCTTCATTTCTTTCCTCCTCAACCTCTGAGCTGAAAGGTTCCAAGCTTACATAACTTTCTTCATCAGTATCATAAATAGCCTGCATTGGCTCATTACTTTCTTGAAGTTGATGGATATGATCTTCCTCCCACAAATCTACTGATGATGGTCCTGCAAGATTAGCTTCTATTTGGAAAAAATAATCATCAGAGAGATCAAATTTAGAAAAAATGTTACCAATCAAACCTACTGGATTCTCAGTAAATATTTTTTCAAAATAATTTGCAAGTTCATTTTCTGATTTAAAATCTTTCTTATCATATATGCTTTGCATGTTGTTTATGTCTTGCAATGATTTGGTTTGTTTTTCCTGAGGTCAAGGTGTGGGTATTTTTGAATAAGAATTTCTAGTTTTTCCCTCATATTCTTCCTCCTTTATGTTTATCAGGTTGTGGGTTATCACTATAAGTTTTTCCAGCTTGGTTTTTGCAGAGATCATCCTTTCTTGCTATGCTTGGTCCTTCTTTATTGCATTTAATTTTTCCTCCCTGTCCCATATGTTGTATTCGATAGTAATTTCTATGTTCTACATTTCTTCAAGGTTTTAAGGCTCTCTTTCTCTTATCTAGAATTCCACCTTGGCGTGAAAAGAACTCGGATAGTGCAATAGGGCCCATCCCAAGGGTGGTTTTATCCTAGTAGGTATTGCATTTTACACCTTATTGAACCTGGCTGAAAAGTCTTGTACTTTCTCTTCTGGTTGTCTCTTTAAATTCTTGTATTCTTTTATGATTAGAATTTTATTTCCCCTGATTTCCCACTTATCTAAGAATACTTGAGTAAATTGATGAAAATTGATAATGCTTGCAGCTGGAAGGTCCTCAAACCAACTCCTAATTTTTCCTTGTAATGATAAGGCAAACATTCTAATACACACATAATCTTCTTCTATTTCATAAAGGTCAAGTAAATTCTCAAGATTTTTTTGGTGTTTCTCAGCGGTATCTGTTGAGCTTTCTCCATCAAATCTGGGTAGATTATCTGCAAGATTTGCAGAGAGGGATTGGAAGTTAGGGGGTGAAATCAGAGGCTTGTATCTTTCCAGAATATTTGCGGGTACAGGTAGTGTAGAAAGAGATTTATGGCTATTTGAGTTTTCGGGTAGAAGAGGAAAGGTAGCATGAGGTTCCTCATTCACTAGATCTTCCACAAGTGAATCTGTGGTGGGCACAGGTGTATAAGACTGATCATGATAAAATTTGAGGCTTAGTTTTCAGAGGCTTGAGATTCTTCCAATAATAAATGTAGATCTCATCAGTGTATTCTTGATCAGGCTTAAAGTAGGATAGAAAATAGTTATAGATAAAAACAATAATTTCTTGAATCCAACTTAGGCCTGAATGCTCTTTCTTTCTAGGATGACTGGTCATGTTTCATGTTCTTCCTCTAGTGGAGTCTTTAGGTCCTTTTAGGATTTGTGGAGTTTCCAGGTGGATGATTTAAATTTTTCTGTCCACCAACAGTATGATTGGGTTTGCTCAATGCATTCCCAAATGGATTCTACAAAGATTGAAATGGTAATAGGCCTACTCGAGGCCAGTGGAGTCACCAGGTGGAAATTTTTAGCTCTTTTGGAGGTAAAATGTTTTATGGTCCACCACCACATACCAATCTAATTTTTTTTTGGGTTTTCTCTGAGTTTCTATGGTTGTTTGAAAGACTAATGGGTCTATAAGAGCTTGCTAAGCAACTATGAACTCAGAAATCCCCAGTGGAGTCGCCAAAATTTTAGCGTCTCTATAGTTTGCAAGATTGGAAAATACAAACTGCAAAGCCTACATATGAACCACTTTAGGATTATAGAATCTAGAGTTCCTAAATCCAGAGAGGGATCTCTCTAATAAGTGCAAAGATTGATTTATCTTTAAGGCTTTTGAAGTGATTTCTAGGCTAGTTATGAACAACAAGGTTTTTGTTTGTTTTGGTTGGGCAAGGATATAATGAAGGTGAAGGAAGTCTAAATTAAGGGTGAAGGTGTATGAAAGTGAAAGAATGATTCAACTAATAAGATAGGCTAGGAGCAACTTCAATCCATTGGGCTATGGAGTCATAATAGGATTTAAGAAGCAAGTTTCAAGAGTGGTCCATGGGGAAAGTCATCTATATCAAAAGATTATTTAGATTAAATGATGGGATGGAACATTAAAGTGTTGTGAAGATGGAAAAAACCAATAATTTCAACAAGGATTTATCAACTCTCTAAAAAGAAAATCCTTTTTAAGCAACTATTTGAAACCAGCCAAAGGACAGGGCTAACCATAGAATTCTTTGGACAAGCATGTATTAAAGCTAACTTATCAGAGAACAATCTAGTAATCTCACCAAAATACTTTCAGAAGGGATGAAAATAGATAAGAAAACAAAGTGCAGCTAAGATTAGGTCAGATGTATTACAGTCATGATCTACTTTAGCATACTCTTAGGGAAAATTTCAAACAACCTTTGGAGAAAATACTAGAAGACAGGGCAAACCATAAACCTTTCTAGCTTAACTCTACTTAGCATGTACTGAAAATATCATTCAAGAACTTCCTTTCAAGTTTTACACATCAAGACATGGACTAACCAACATTCCTTGATAATGTTTACACTTAATTTAAGTCATTCCTAAATATAACAATTAGCAGAAAACATATGGATAAAGCTTATCAATGAGAGTAGGGTAATTTAAGAGTAAATCCTAGCTCTATATTTGTTGTTCTTTATTAGAGAAAAATGGACAATCTAATAGAAAACATAAGAAGACAATTTACTATAAGAAAAACATCACCATTGATATAGACCAGGATCCCATGAATCAGCTTGTATATTGATGTTCAAACCAGTTACAATCTTCAAGTCTAGTGGGTCTCTATAGCTTCAAACTTCTCATATCAGCTTATGTATCTTTAATTACAAACAGAGCTTCAGTAGCTTCAGAAAAATATTTACATGCTACATATATCTAGAGACCAACCCTTTACAATGTGCTCCTCAAGGAGATTTTATAAGGAAATGAGGAGGTGGAAATGTTTCTAGGGTTCAAGTATCATTAATTCTACATTTAATGCAATTCCTAGCGTTGAAAACCATGCAAGGCATAAGGCAGGAATGCATTCTATCTATTACTCTGTCTCATAACTCTGTTTCTGCTGTCTAAGGCTTAATGGAAGAGAAGATTGACTTTTAGGGCTATTTCTTATCTTTTTAATAACTCTGCTGACAGTTTGTAATAAATTTCTTTTGTTGAATTAACTATTTAACTGTCTTTAGGAAAATATCTTTGAAAAAGGAAATAACTATGCCTTCTGTGATTCGTTCGAGGCTGCAGGTGGCTTTTGGTAGCTGGAGAGGATTCAATTAGCCTTTGATGTGGTAGTGGAGGCTTCTTGGACTGATAGATCTCATTGTTTTTCCCTAAAACACTGTTAATTTTCTTTTGATATGTGTTTTAGGCCTGATTAGGCTTAATATTTGTCTTCAGGTCTTCATACTATCTTTAACTGTGTGGATTAGGCCTTCGATAGTCGAATTTATGCCTTAATCCCTCAAAACTGTGTCAAAACCTTTAATTTTTCATCTCTGCTTTGATTTTATGTTGAAAAAATGATACCCTTTATCTAATTAATGTTTACTGTGTTTTTGTTGTGTTGGAGGAGTGCAGAGGTTTTATGACTTCACAAACGTTGATGAGGCATAGGTGGAATCAGAATTTGAATCGCGTAGATTCACCTTCTTCATGAATAAATGGCCTAGGGATCGTCATCCCTAGGCCTTTGCTTCATTTTAAAACTGTGGAAAAAACCTTAATAACTTGAAAAAAACAAACAGAAATTAAGAAAATTGGTGAAAAATAGGTTAAAGGCTACTTTGGAGATCTTGGGTGCGAGATTAAATCATGGTCGTTGCATGAAAACAACCAACGGTCGAGATCGCTTGTTGGGGTTAATTGGGAGGCGGTTGGGTGAATGAAGTTAAGATTAAGTCTGGGTCGTTCGATCAGGATGATGAACGGCAAAGATCTCTTAATGAAAGCTTTGGGGAGTAAACCAAATGAAAGGTGAATGGGGGTCGAGACATAACGTGAGCCGTCAGATCAAAACAATCGACGGCCAAGATTTAAAAGGTGAACAGTCAATGCAGAGGAGAAATTGGTAAGGAAGAAAACCAAAATGGTTTTCACGGAGCTCTGAGGAGGTTTTGAAATTTCCCCAAAAAAATGCGATATGGGTCTGCGCTTGACACGTGGATTTACAAAACCGCCTATATCACGTAAAAGTTGTGCACTGTGGGAAGGGCTCAAAAATTACGCGATATGGATTCTAGGCTATTGAATTGGATCATCCAGATCCAACGGTGGGGGTTGAACGTGATAGATAAAAAGTTGCGGGGTAAAGGGTACGTAGGGTCCAAGTGACGTCAGTAGAAAATGGTGCGCAATGGATGGTGAAATATACTATCCGATCGTTAAATTCCTTTGATAAATGGTTTTGATTGAAAAAAGGAGCAGATGTGAAGAAATGCAGGGAAAGGGAAATAGGCAGAAGAAAGGGGCATGATAGCCTTTGATCTTTAAGAATCGATGGTCAAGATTCATTCAAAACCTTTTTGTCGAGAAACCAAAATATACAGAAAAGGTAAGGTTTCAAAGGAATTAGGTGAAGAAACGAGGAGAAGAGGGACCCACTTTTTTATAAAGGGTGGAAGGAAGGATGAATTTGGGTTGTCGTATTGTGAGCAGATCAACGACGGAGATCTTATCGTAGGATCACATCGACGGAAGGAAAAGGAAAAGTGGTGATGAAATATGTCGATGTGATTGAGCGAGGACCGTTCGATCTAATAAGAGATCAAGAGTCAGGATTAAATCGGTGGGTTGATGTCGGAGGGATCACAAGATGGATGAGCCCGATGCATAAAGCGCGGATCGTTGGATCTTGGTGGAATGAACGGTTAGGATTTAATCACATCGGAGAAAAGGAAAGGGGCCACAACTCTGAGGCTTTTGTTTTTACGATGCATGATTAAGTGTTGACCGTTGGATCGTTTTTAGGGATCAACGATGGAGATTCAATCGGTGGGCGCAATGGTGAAGGGTTTATGACAGAACGCGATTAAATCTGAGCCATTGGTTCTTGTGGATTCAACGGCTAGGATTAAATCATAGGATGAGAATCAGAGGAGGGAAAAGGGAATGTAAAAAAGGAATTGCGATTGCTAATTGCGATTAGTGCTCTGTTGTAGCTCCAGGTTATGTGCAAAAAAAGGGGCTTAAGGCCTTAGAAAAAATGAAGATTTTTTAGGATTTTCAAGGGTTTTTCAAAGGATTTTGAAGGTTCTGATAAGGGAGAAGATGGAGTTTTAAACCTCATAAATGGATTTCACCATGTCTTGAAGGGGAATTGAAGGGAATGAGAGGTAAATGAGAGGTTTTTCAGAAGGAATTTATGAAGGGAAAAAGGGTGAAAATGATGGAATTTTTTATTGAAACTTGGAGTAAAATGAGGGAAAATGGAGCTTTATGAGCAGTTTTTCTCTTAGTAAACATCAGGCTTTTTGAGGGCTTTGAAGTGAAATAGCAGTGAAGGTTTTTTGAAGGAAAGGGGACATCAGAATACTTCAAGAACTCATAATTTGGGAAGAATTGTTTCTTGAAGGCTAAAAAATGTTAGCCACCATTTGATATGACAAATTTTATAGGTGGCTAACACTCGCCAGCTTGCCGATCACATTGCAAGAAATATATTCAATGTTGAAGTAGAAGTAGTTGACACTAAACTCAATTACAATATTCTACTTGGTTGCAGTTGGAATCACACTATGCTATGTGTTCCATCCACCCTCTTCCGTGTTTTAAAGTTTCCACATGAGGGTAAAATCATTACTGTCGACCACTTGTCGTTCTTTACCTCATCTTCTGAAAGCAACGTTCCATACGTGGATCAGATTCCTTCTCCCCCTGAAAGCGTAGGGCCAGGTCTTTTCAAAATCCCTTCCGTCATGCGTATCTTTCCCCTTCCGCCACCAAAAACTGTTCAAGTTAATATGATCTCTCGGTCGAATGACCTGTGGATTGTCCCTTTACCTAAACAGGTTGATTCATTTGGGGATTTGATGCCACTTAGTCCAATTGAAATCAATTATTGCGAGCTTGTAGCTGCATCAGATTCTCCCCCTTCTGAAGGTGCTCCTTTGAGCATGTCTCTCAATGTTTATTCTCAATCCCCCTGGCTCGGTGATAAAGATTCACCTGATCCTTTGAAAGAATTGTTTCCATCCTATGAGGCTATCGTGGAAACCATGTCTCTCGAAGACCTACTGTGGAGCGATGGGCATCATCATTCCTCGTTTATACCTAGCCTCGGGGAAATGTCTAACTGTCTTGAGCATTTTGCATCTCAAGTTCCTTCTTCATCACTTCAAATGCTTATCTTGACTCATGAAGTATTCACTGAAGAAAACTTGAGTAACATCACCCAGACGTTACCTATCGACATTTCTGTGAAACCAGGAATTGTCGAGAACATCCATGTCAGAGTCACTTGCTCTTTCGATGAAGTCCAAGTGTATACTAGCCTCTTTCACGAATTCCGTGATTTTTTCGCCTGGTCTTATGAAGAGATTCCTGGAATTGATCCCAGTATTGTAGTGCATGAGATTCCCACCTACCCCAGTGCGAAGCCTGTTCGCCAGCCTCTTGTCCAGTGCATCCTCAGAAATCCGTCGCCATAAAAGCTGAAGTTGAAAAAATTCTCAAAGCGGGTTTCATTTATACGATTCCTCTAACATAGTGGGTTTCTAACATTTTTCATGTGGATAAGAAGCAGGGAACAATTCGCGTCTGTGTTGACTATTGCAATATTAATCGGGCCTTCCCTAAGGATAACTATCCCACCCCTTTCATTGATCAGATCATTGGAAATTGTGCGGGGAGTGAGATTTTTTCCCTCATGGACGGATTTTCTGGCTATAATTAGATCAAAATTCTCTCGTCTGATCAACACAAGACCGCTTTTATCTTTCCTTGGGGAACGTTTGCGTATAAGAAACTCCCTTTCGGATTGAAGAATGCTGGGGCTACATTCCAACATGCGATTTCTTATGCCTTTCATGATATTCTTCATGTTGTTCAACCATACCTGGATGACCTTCTGGCTCATTCAACTGCATGAAAAGACATCCAACCCATCTCCTCCAGATCTTTCTTCGCTATAGACGCTACAACATTCAGCTCAATCCACATAAATGTGTCTTCTACATCGATTCCGGTAAACTTTTAAGTTTTATTGTATCCAAAGACGGAATTCGCCTTGATCCACTTAAGGTTGAGGCTATTGTTAATCTCCCTTCTCCATCCTCGTTACACCAGCTCCAGAGTCTACAAGGGAAAGAAAATTTCTTACATCATTTTATCCCAAACTATGTCAAAGTAGCCAAAGGGTTCACACAACTTCTAAAACAGGACGTCCCTTGCTGTTCGAATGAGATTGCTCAGGAATATTTTGATACGCTTAAGACATTTCTTATCAACGCTCCTCTATTACGTCCTCTGAATTATCATCATGATTTCACCCTCTATCTAGCTACCACTTTTAGTACGATCACCATGGTTTTGGTTCAAGATGATTATGACAGTAACGAGCATGTTATTTACTACTTGTCTTGAAACCTTCTCGACCTTGAAACATGTTACGCACATGTTGAGAAGTTAGCGCTGGCTACAATCCCGACTGTCCAACATTTTCGTCATTATATCCTTTTACGGACGATAACCGTGATTTCTGATTGTAACTCCATGACCTATATTCTATCTCAAAAATTGCTGGGGGGAAAATACTCGAAGTGGATCGTTATCCTCCAAGAGTTTGATTTGGAATTTACTGCTGCCAAATTAAATAAATCACTTATTTTTGTTGATCTGGTTTGTTCTCTCCCTGTCGACTCTGCTCCTTATTCCGAGGATCATATTCTAGACGAAAATATTTTCTTGATTATCACCCTCAATCCATGGTATGGTGATATCATCGTGTATCTATAGACTTCTAATTTTAGGTCTAAGTTGGCGAAAGATGCTCGACGCCGCATTCGGCATCAGTCGCAACCTTATCGTATTATCGGAGATACCCTCTATCATGTTGGAGTCGATTTCGTACTCCGCCGATGTCTGAACCTCGAGGAAGCTGAGAATGTTTTAAATGACTACCACAGTGGCGCCTGTGGTGGTCACATGTCTAGTTATGCCACTGCACAAAGGATCCTTCGTGCTGGCTATTTCTGGCCATCCATTTTTAAAGGCTACATTGTCGCAGTACGCAAATGTCATGCATGCTAGATATATCAACACAAGATGCATGCACCACCTATTCCTTTACACCCTGTCATTTCCATTGGTCCTTTTTCCAAATGGGGCATCAATTTTATGACATGTAACCCTCGCTTGGCCAGGGGGCATGCCTATATTATCGTCGTCGTTGATTATTTTACAATATGGGCCGAAGCAATTCCTACACTGGCTATGGACGGTAAGACAACAACGCAATTCATATTCAATCATGTTATTACTCAGTTTGGTGTCCCTCAAACCATCATTACCGATCATGTTTCACATTTTTAGGACTTTATGATGGTGGAGCTGATGTCTAAGTTGGGTCTGTGTCACGACAACTCAATGCCACATTACCCTCAAGCTAATGGCCAGGTTGAAGTCGTAAACAAAGTTCTTGTTATGATGCTTCAACAAAAAATTGGGATCCATAAATCAAATTGGCATCTCATGTTGTTTTCAAATCTATTGGCTTACTAAACGTCGATTAAGAGTGCAACCGGATTCACCCCGTTTCAGTTGGTGTAAGGTCTGGAAGCTACACTTCTAATCGAGTGTGAAATTCCTTCACTAAAATTAGCTATGGAATTACTGCCTAATACTTCACTTGAGGAAGAGTGTCTCCTCTATTTAGAGAGATTGGATGAAACTCGTCACTTAGCTGCTTTGGTCATCGAAGCACAAAAGAAGCAAGTCAAAGCTCACTTTGACCAAACAGTTTCCCCTTGTTATTTTATCGAAGGCAACCTTGTCCTCCTATACAACCAAGCTCATGACAAGCTGGGGGCAGGTAAATTCCAACCCATGTGGCATGGGCCCTACATCATCAAACATGTGTTACAGAATGGGGCTTATGAGCTTATTGATTATGAAGGTTATCCCTTAGCACAACCCAGAAATGGGTTGTATATGAAAAAGTATTATTCTTGAGTCATTCTTGCATGATATGTGTACATAGGTGTTTTTTTCATTTTTGTGCATGTTTAGGTTTGATGTGCTTTGTAATATTTTTTCTTCTTATTGGGTCTTACTTGTTATGCATATGTCTATTGCCCCTTATGTCGGTTTCATGGATGGTGCTTCCCGCAGTACCAAGAACTTGTCTTCGACAACCTGGGTAATTTATAATCCTGTTGGTGAGTTGATTAACCTACAAGGTATTTGTCTAAGACAAAATACAAACAATATCGCTGAATATAGTGCCATTTTGGAACTATTAAATGAGGTAGTTAACCTTGGCATACGTGCATTTCTTGTAAATCTAGATTCACAGCTTGTTGTTCTTCAACTTAATGGTCATTATTCGGTTCGAAACCCATGCATTTTGAGATTTTATTTACGTATTCATTTGCTTGAAAGAAATTTCGATTTCATCACATATCAACATATGCCAAGGCGAATGAATAAATTAACTAATGCAGTAGCTAACATTGTGTTAGATAAACATTTGCACAATTTATAAAACATCATCATATGTAAATAGACCCATGTAGAAAATATATGTATATATATTGATTGTTTGTAGTGTGTGCATGGTAAAAACCCAAAAACATATATGTATGTTTCAGTTACATCCCGAGACAACATGTCTCTCAAAATATGCGGAAATAAAATCTTAGGTGCCTAATCAGTGTGGTACTCATGATAGCAGGTCACAGCCCATACCAACTGCCTCAGCAAGTGGTGGATATGACTCGACACCCCTACGGTATGCCTCTGGTAGGCCCGAGGAACATCATCAAGGCGAGCATAGTCCAGAATCCCACGGGCGATCCCCTCCAGATTTTCTACTATCTCATCCCCCTCACCGACCTCACCATGAGGATCGAAATCGCGAGGAGTTTGCCTTGCTATCAGTGACATACCTACAGGTCTCTCTGGGCCAACATCTACATACATATAAGATTAACTGTCATAACATGCATATATACCAAAAAATCATAAACTCATGAAAATAAAAAATGAGTCTCACCTAGCTCTTCATCCCAATCCTCTCCCTCCGGGAGCGAGAGGTCTGGATCACCGGTGAAGTCTGTACCAGATTAGGGCTAGTCCTGCACGAAAATCAGTTTTCGATGGAGCCAATCAAAGAATCCTGACCTCCAAGACATCTGTTGGCCACCCCCTACTCTGTGCATCAGCGTAGCCCATCGAGCCATCCGCGGTTCTCTGGGTGGTGGCATCGGGACAATGACCACCTGGTGCTAGAATATCGGTAGTCCTTCCAAGAAGAATGATACCAAAATTGATCCAAACCCAAACTGCTTCAGTTCGGTCTTCTTGCACTTGGTTAGTTGTAGCCTAATTTTAATAGTCACGGCCTCTGCCCAGTTGTAGAGAGTCGGGTTTAGGCAGTCTACGGCAAGAAGCACTTGTGTTTTTGTGGCTTCATACAGTGCCTGTGATCCTGCAGCTCGCATGATAGTGTGCAACACTACTTTTAGCTCCAGATCTGGGATGGTTTGGATGTCAACCTTTCCACTCCCTGTTCCTTTTTGTTCCCCTCGGCACACCCTATCGATCACCATCGCCATGCTTTCCATAGTCGGATGAGTACCAATCATGATAAGGACTGCACCCCTCCACGATAATCCTGTGATAAAATGGACATCGGGAACTTCAATTTTAAGTTCCTGATCTCGAAGCATGAACTTTTCTTGGTCTTCATCCCAGATGCTTATCAAATACTGAAGCAATTCTGGTTGAGACCAGAGGCACGGTGTTAGGAAGAATTTATTTAGCCCACAATCTCAGATGGCATCCATGCATCGATCATTATCCATGGCAAGTTCATATTCCTCACTGTGTTCCCTCTCTTTCCACTCAATCACCATTCTTTCCGCTTGGTACCTGAACACATTGTTCATATGAGCATTGTTAGTCTACTTGGGCATTGAAATTTGCAAGCAAGTGACTGCATTTTCACTAAAATTATGCTGATTTTTAGGTTGCATGGTTAGAGCAACTATTTTGCAAACAATCACGCCAACAAGTGCACCCTCTGTGTAAAAAATGGGCGATTGGCACGGGTCCGTGCCCGAAACCTGTGCCAACCGTGATGCCCTAATTTTGATAAATCTTCTCCTAGGAAATCAAAATGACATGTGCATGTAATGAAATTTAGCTTAAAACATGGGAAATGGTGTGACTCTTACTTAAGACTGACGGAATCAAGATCGGTTCACTGGATCACTTGCAATCGTCGCCACAAGATCGCAAAGCACAATGGCTCATTGTTGCTCCACAAAGATGTAAAAGTGAAAGGTAAATAATTTTTACCACTTATGGAATTTTATAATTTTTAAGAGTCTTAATTTAGGTTTTAAAACATATTTGTCACTTATTTTATCATATTATTTTCGAGAAATGGGTTTTACACATGTCTATTGTGCAAAAACAGGTTTTCCACATGGTTATGACGAAGTAACGAGTTATATTTTATACTTTTTCGAACTCGGTAAAAACAAGAAAAATTCACTACTGGAGTCACCTTTCAGCTCTTTTCTGACTCTCTGAAACTGAAAATATTGTCGAGACACTTATCACTTTGAACTCATTAAATGGCTACGAAACGATATCTACCCAGTATACGTTTACCCCTTTTTCGGGCTGGGATAGATTATTTATGAAAAAGGAATACCTTAGCCTATCGCGACTAAGAGGTTCTCTCGAATGTTTTTTTCTACTTTTTCGGATCTAAGAGACTATTTATGAAAAGGGCCTTGCTGGAGTTTTCTTTTCCGCTTTCTTTTCAAACTCTCTAAACATGAAAAGATGTTGATTTCTCCCTTTGTCAGACTCGTTAAAAACTAATGACATTGGACTCTGTCGTTATGACGTTACTCGAGTTCCTCCTTCCTATGGCTCATAAAATGTACTAGGTTGGATTTGTCCGAAGGACAAACTTACATCGCAAGCATATGCTATCCCTTCAAGCTTGTTTACAAAAATAATTAGGGTACTTGCTAGAAATGGTGGGGGGAAATGGAACCATACTTTAGTCGAAATTATGTCACTCTTGAACATGGCACTTGTCTGCATTCGTGTCGGGTTGGGGACATCTCACTTCATCATTTGTTAGCCTCCATGGGTTTGGCTAATCTCTTTTGACCACTCATCTGCTCTTTGTCACGTCACCATGAACTAAGATCCCTTGATGTCAAATACTACCAAATTCAGTGTCATGCCACTGATATGTTCAAGAGAATTTTTTCCTCTGCAATTTTCAACTTCCCTTTGATTCTCTGTTGGTCCTGATTCGCAAATCATCATATTCCTATATCTCGTGTTGATGATGTGGGGAACATCATGGCCCTCCTTCGACCAGGTCACTTCCTATCGACTTCAGCTCATTTTCTAGAAAGCTGATCTAGAGACTCCCTTTAGGTACCTTAGAGCCTGCATGCCTTAATGGCAGGTTCTTTGCATCCGACGCAAGGTTCACATCATCAGCCTTTGATCGGATGATTCTGTGGGTGTTCGACGCCAGATCACTGTTCACATTCTGTGGATTGTACCCTTTTTTACCTTGAGAGCCGTTGTCATTATTGGTGGTTTCTCTTATGTCTGTTAACAGCTCTTATTATTGGATGGTAATCAGATGATGTTCCTGCATGCTCGAATTTGTACTTTTTTCAAGTCGAGATGGAGTGCAAGACCCTAGGTTTTGTCTGATGAAATCCAGGCTACGGGTTCTTTGTGGATTACTATCACTTATTACATGAATCTTATAATTGGATGGTTGCAACCATACCTGAGTATATTTTTTGATCCTTATTGCTAGATGGTTGTGTCCATACCTTGGATCTCACTTTTTATGTACTCTATTATGGATGGATGCGCCCATGCCACATATCATGTATCAGAGATATCAGTTGTATTTTTAGTTGTAGGTTTTCTGACATCAGTGTTTGGTTAGAACGCTTTCTCATAAAGCATTTCACCCCTCCCTCTCTCTCGGACCTCATGCTTTAGGGGGCATCTGTTACACAGCATTTTGTCACCGTCCTTGCAATCCCTCACCCCGCATATTTGAGGGTAATTCCTGTGACTTGTGAGCATTTTCATACTTTGCAAACACCTTATTCACATCCTTCTACATAAAGGAATCATTTCTCCTGTTGGACATTTCCTCAAAAAATCACACAAAATGTTTTGGCCTTGTCACGGGTAGCCAATTCACCCCTCGCGCCAATGTGGAAGATTATCACTAGAGACCGCGCCACCTGGCCCTCTATCTCTGCATAGTGCCCACGCTTAGGAATGTTTTTTAAAAATTAGAGGCGAAAGTTTCCTTCTAACCACCTCAGGGATGAGTCACTAGAAGTGGTTAAGTTGATCAGCCATGGGTCTCCCTCTTTAGGCAGTGGTTTCCACCTCCCATGGAACACTCCTCGAAGATAGGCCTCCCTTCCATAATTATAGGGATCCTAACCTCTCCCTCTCCCTCTATAAAAATAGGCCTTCTCCCTTTATGAAAGCTAGCTGAACTTGTAGAAGAATACTATAGCTGAGTAATTGCTATTGAGAAGGTAGAACTAGGGAGAACTCTGTAGAGAGAGTCATGTCTGAATTCCTGACGAGCCTTTGTGAGATGTGCTCTGCTTGAACCCTATTGGAGGAGACCGCGACGTTGAAGCTTAGTTTTACTCTTCCTTTCATTTATTAATATACTCGACTATGGTGTTGGTTCCATCATTTTGTTATGTCGTTTATTTAATGAAATTGATTTAGTCCTCTTTGACTGATTAATAATTATGAATGTGAATTAGTATGTTGTATATTGTCACTGTTTCTTGTGTGCGTGCAGGTGTCTGAGCGTGAAAATGAGCAGATCGTGATCTTTCAAACTAGGAGCGAGAAGCAGCCACTCTCTTCGACGACAACAACAGCATAGGACCTCTGGTAAGTCATCTATCAAATATCCATCCATTCGTTAACTAGGAATCAATATTATAGCTTGTTTTGTTTGTTGCTAGACCCACCCTAGGGCTACTGGGATCGCCTCTATCCACAGAGGGGATTTACCTCACCAACAACTACAACCTAACCCTAACCTTCACCAAAACCTTAGCCTTACCCTTAACATTGACCTTAACCTTAACTTTAACTATAACCTAAACCTAATCTTGATCAAACACTTAACATTAACCTTAACTTAACCTTAACCTTAACCTTAACCTTAACCTAACCTTAACCTTGACATTAACTATAACCTAACCCTAACCTTGACCAAACCCTTAACCTTAACCTTAACCTGAATAACCTTAGCTTGACTAAACCCTTAAGGTTAGGGTAAAGTTAATGTTAAGGTTAAGGTCAATCTGAAGGTTAAGGTTAAGTTAGGATAAGGTAAGGTTATAGTTAGGTTAAGGTTAAGGTTAAGGGGGTAAGCCTTAACCTTAACCTGACTAAACCTGTAACCTTAATCTTAACCTTAACAATAACCTAATGTTAACCTTAACTAAACCCTTAACCTTAACCTTCCCGTAACCTTAACCTTACCCTTAACCTTCACCCTTAACCTTAACCTAACCCTAACCTTGACCTGAACCTTAACCTTAACCTTACCCTTAACCTAACCTTAACCTTAACCTTAACCTAACCTTAACCTTAACTTTACCCTTAACCTAACCCTAACCTTAAGGTCAAGGTTAAGGTTACGTTAAGGGAAAAGTTCAAGTTATGGTTAGGGTAAGGTTAAGTTAAGGTAAGGTTAAGGTTAAGGTTAAGGTTAAGGTCAAGGATAAGTTAGGTTAAGGTAAGGTTAAGGTTACGGTTAGGTCAAGGTTAAGGGTTTAGTCAGGTTAAGGTTAATGTTAAGGGTTTGGTCAAGGTTAGGGTTAGGTTAAGGTCAAAGTTAAGGTTAAGGTTATGATTAAGGTTAAGGTTATGGTTAGGCTAAGGGTAAAGTTAAGGTTATGGTTAAAGTTAAGGTTAGGTTAAGGTTAAGGTTAGGTTATACTTAAGGTCAAGGTTAGGTTAAGGTTAAGGTTAGGTAAAGGTTAATTGTAAGGTTAAGGTTAAGGTTAAGGTCAAGGTCAAGGTTAACCTTAAGCTAACCTTAACCTTAACCCTAACCCCAACCTTAACCTTAAATTTACCCTTAGGTTATGGTTTTAGTCAGTTTAGGGTTAAGGTTAAGGGTTTGGTCAAGGGTAAGGTTAAGGGTAAGGTCAAGGTTAAGGGTAAAGTTAAAGTTAAGGTTAAGGTTATGGGTTTAGTAAGGTTAAGGTTAAGGTTAAGATGAAAATTAAGGGTAAGGTCAAGGTTAAGGGTAAAGTTAAGGTTAAGGTGAAGGATAAGGGTAAGGTTAAGGTTAAGGTTACGGGTTTAGTCAAGTTAAGGTTAGGATAAAGTTAAAGTTAAGGTTAAGGTTAGGTTAAGGTTAAGGTTAAGGTTAAGGGTTTGGTCAAGGTTAGGGTTAGGTTAAGGGGGTAAGGTTAAGATTAAGGTTAATAATAAGCTTAAGGGTTTGGTCAAGGTTAGGGTTAGGTTATAGTTAAGGTTAAGGTTAGAGTTAGGTTATAGTTATGGTCAAGGTTAAGGTTAGTTTAAGGTTAAGATTAGGTTAAGGGTAAAGTTAAGGTTATGGTTAGGGTAAGGTTAAGGTTAAGAGTAAAGATAAAGTTATGGTTAAGGTTAAAGGTCAAGGTTAATTGTAAGTTAGGTTAAGATAAGGTTAAGTTTACGGTTAGGTTAATGTTAAGGTTAGATTAAGTTAAGGTTAAAGTTAAGGTTAAGGTTAGGTTAAGGGTAAAGTTAGGGTTAAGGTTAGGGTTAAGGTTAGGGGAAGGTTAAGGTTAAGGTTAAGATTATGGTTAAGATTAGGTTAAGGTGAAGGTTAAGGGTAAGGTTAAGGTCAAGGTCAAGGTAAAGTTTAAGGTTAAGGTTAATGTTATGGTTATGTGAAGGTTAAGGTTAAGGTTAAGGTTAAGTTAAGTTTAAGGGTAAGGGTTTGGTCAAGGTTAGGGTTAGGTTATAGTTAAGGTTAGGTTAAGGTTAAGGATAAGGTTAGGTTAAGGTTAAGGTTAGTTTAAGGTTAAGGTTAAGGGTAAAGATAAGGTTATGGTTAAGGTTATATTTAAGGTTAGGTTATAGTTAAGGTTAAGATTAAGGTTAAGTTTAGGTTAAGGGTAAAGTTAAGGTTAATTTTAAGATTAAGGTTAAGGTTAAGGTTAGGTTAAGGGTAAATTCAAAGATAATGTTATGTGTTAGTGTCAGTCTAGTCATACTGCCTTCAGTGATCAAAATTTCTCTTTTGCATCTGCATATTAGGTGTCTCATACCAAATAAATTTCACCATTCCGCTAGGTCATGGATTCATTGATGGTAGTAATTTTGATCAGTTTTACCTCATGAGGTACTTGCTGATTTTCCTCCATATGGTCTTCAGTCATTAGTCACTTTCATTCTCAAAATCATTTCAGTAGGTCATAAGATGGGTCTCATTAGTCTCTAAGGTCTCACCATGGTAAAATAAATGAGTCAAGTGTCAATAAATATCAGCAAGGTCATGAGGAAGTCAATAAACTCAAAATTATAGCACCAGGAAGATCAGAGATATCATTCATTTATTTTGATGTAATTTTCACCTCAAAACCATCTTTTGAGGTGAAAACATAATACTTTGCCTTTCAGCCACAATTCAGAAGCTGTTATCTCCACAAAGTGATGTCCCTGACTTTCAGAGAAGTTTTTCGTAGCATGTTCAACACTAGATCATCTTCAAAGTACATCCATCAGAAAGATCCTGGAAAGATCTTTCCGACGGTATACTACACTCTCAAAACTGACTTCTGGATTGAATTCTATTCCTAAGTGAAGTAAAAGCCCTTATATCCTCATATACCCCCTATTTCCCATTTTTCCCTTTTTAACTTTATAATATTCCCTTTAAAAACCCCCTTTCCCCCCTTTTCGATTAGAACATCAGATTATAAATATTTTATATACATATGTGATTTAAATACTTAACCACTTCCCCTTTCCATCCTCGTAAACTTTATAACAAATTTTATGTTATATATATATAACCCCCCACCATATAAACCACTTCCCCGCCATGCATATAATAAAAACTTTATAATATAAATTTTAAAGTTTTATAAATTGCAATCGCAATCGCAATGTTTTCAAATCGCAACACTTATATGGAATGCTCCGATTGGTTCATCGCAAATATTTGCGATGCGATTGATTGCATCGCAGTCCTCCTCTGATCGCCTCGATCCCTCCGATCCCCCGATCGCACATGCTCTGCGCCCAACCCGATCGCAAGTTTTTCTCCAATCTCCTGATCACACCCATCCTCCAAACGCATCGCACATCCCTACCTCCCGATGCGATTACCTTGCCCCCTCCGATCTTTGATTGCGATTGACCCTTCGGGCCCCACCATAAATACTTCTGCCCGTTTCATATAATAAAGGGCCTTTTCCTTTGTTAATACGAAATTTTGGTTTTAATTCACAATACAAAGGGTTCTCCCCAATCGCATCGGAATTTTTATTTCACATATATTTCCCCGCTCCCAGAGCTCCGATATTGCGATTGCGATTGACTGTTGGGCCCACCATACAGTACTTCTACCCCATTCAAATAAAAATCCCTTTCTCCCTTTGTAAAAGCAATAAAAGGATTTTCCAAGTTTTTTAAAGCACTCCATCGCATTAGAACTTTTGTATGGTGATTTCAAGCGCGCCCCTCCGCCCATCCATTGTGATTGCGATTAAGATGCAGGTCCCGCCTAATCCCCTTCCCTTTTCCCATTCAAAATACATTCTTCCCTTCACAAACGAATAAATTCAATTCATTTTATTTCAACGGCATTTTAACAAAAAGTTAGTTTTCTTCAAAGAGGCTAATGGAAAGCAAAACGTCAGAGGCTGAGAACCCAAATTGCAATAGTCACATCTTCAGTGATAATTCGAAAGGATCCACGCTATAGGTTTCACCTCCCCATTGGATATCCGAAAGTTTCAAGTGAAATAATGTAACACAGCTCTTCCTTTACGAAGAGATTATTGGCTCTCAGTTTTCCATCTTCAGTTATGATTTATGTTTGGTCAATTTAGTGTGTCCTAAATTGCTACATTAATTTTTCAATTCAGGATTCGTAAGCTGACGAAGTGTGGCGCACTATATGTGCAAGATAACCTTTCTCTTACTTTTTGTCGTTTTTGGTTTTTTTTCTTTTTTTATCTTGGTTGGTTTCCTAATGTGAGATGGAAATTCTAAAGGACAAGTATGGTTATGATTGTTCAAGGCAATGATGTCCTTTATAATGATTTACCAAAATTCAAACTTCAAAAGTATTTTGAAACATACAATGAGAAAATTAGTTCCAAAAAGGAAATGAAAATGTGCTACTATTCTAGTTAAACAAACAGTGAACTATTGATCATGAAAACCATTACCCTTGCTGCTGTCTAAACACAAAAGAAACTGTTACTCAAAGAAAAGATTGCAAGTAAAGTAAAACTAAAATCAAATTACATCAACTCATATTCTGACCCCTCACCATTAGTCTCGCTATGGATTTCGGAGGTAATCATAAACAACTTGAGCAATCTGATATATAATTTGCAGAAAAAACAACTAATATCAAATTACACAGTCATACTTCAATCCCTCACCATTAGTCTCGCTATGGCTTTCAGAGGTAACTGATAATGACATGAGCAAATTAATATCTATCTTGCAGAAAAGTAAAGTAATATCAAACTATACACTCATACTTCAATCCCTCACCATTAGTCTCGCTATGGCTTTCAGAGGTAACTGAAAATGACATGAACAGTTTAATATCTAACTTGCAGAAAAGTAAAATAATATCAAACTACACACCCATACTGCAATCCCTCACCATTAGTCTCGGTATGGCTTTAGGAGGTAACTGAAAATGATATGAGCAATTTAATATCTAATCTAACTACTTTAAAAAAATGTGCAAGACTGAAATAAAAAAAGCAGTGCTGGAATTAACCAAAAAACGAAGAAAAGTAAATTAGCAGAAGGACAATATTGATTCCATGTCATTAGTCATTATAAAAAGATGTGAAAATTCCCGGGCTGCCTATTGTAATCTGAAACAAAACACTGATTAGCTAACAACAACATAAAACATAAAAGATTATGGATAGAAGTAAAATGTAAAGCATGAAAGATTATGGACAGAGATGAAATGTAAATACCATGAAAGATGTAATCTATATACATGTGAATGACTATGGCATAATGAACATAAAGAAATGAAGCATGAAACTATACAGTAATACACAAAACCTCAGCGTGTATAGGGGCCCTCTGCACAAACCTCGGGCAACAACTTTCAAATACGAATTACACTTTTGAACAAAGTCTTCTCATATATTAAAATGCGGTCATAACAGAGAAATAATGTCACAGCACAATGGCAATGCAATTACATTACAGAGTTGAATAAGATCTAACTATTATGCGTATGAGAACGCATGATTTATAATAGAGGGAGATATAACTAATTCCCTAAAGTTTGCGCTGATAGAAGACACGTGAACCATCACGTCCATAGATCTAGCATTATGGCCGCCGTGAGGATTAAATCTAGGGAGAGTGGATGTTGGATTCGGCTTATGGAGCCATTTACAGGTGTTGATGTGTCTCCCGAGATTTAGAAACGGCCACGCAAATCTCCACGTGATGAGAAACAGAGTTCTGTCACCGTGGGACTGTTCGGTTGACCACCACTTGGCCACCTTTGACCACAGCCTTCTTAGGTGAATTCGACTGAGCCAATAGGACACGATCCATGTCCATGTCATTTCTAACTTGCTCATGTGGCTCAATTTTCCTGAAGATACCTGCAACATAGACTTTAACAAAATGGTTGCGGAAAGTTGCAGCAGCTGCGGAAAGTGACAAGATTCCGCAGCTAAATGAGCAATAATCTAAATCAAACAGAAGACACAAAACATAGTTAGAAACCATTTTAGATGCTCTTTTACAATTAATATGCAATGATATTGATGACTTAGAGGGTCCAGGTGAATGAAAAAGGTCTAGAAAGGTGTATAAGCAAGATGCAGATTTGAGACTCAACATACCCCCACTGTGAAGGTGTTGCATGTCCTCATGCAACCAAAATTTGGATAATCTTTCTTCAATTCATATGCCTTGACACTTCAGCCAGTACATCCAGTCATCTCCTCCTCTTCCTTGGTGCTGCTAACATCCTGGGCTTCTTCATCAAGCATCTGAATTTGATATTAACCAATGCTCTACTTAACTTCTGGCATTTCTTCTTCAATTTCCTATTCTTTTTCTGCCATAGTCCCAGATGTAGCATGGTATTGTCATGAATGATATTTTCCAATTTTCTTTGTTCCTTTAATGCCTCATTTTCATTTTTAATTTGTCTATTTAAAACCTCCAACTCAAAGACTTATTGTTTCAATGATTGGACGAGATCTTCTTTTGCTATGTGAGGCTAGGTGGATGAAGTGTTGGGACCCGTGGCTGCTCTTTCTAAAGATTATATATAATCATATACTTCTTGCTGCTTTGGGTCTATCTCAGGTGTCATTTTTATTGGGCTGTCCCCAAAATGCCGTGGAGGAGAATTGACTTCAAAATATGGCTGGAAAGGGCTCATGTCAACGTCTGGCTGAGAATGAGAGGGACTATGTTCAATGTCTGACTGAGAATGAGAATGAGATGGACTATGGCCAGCTGGGGATTTTTCAGATGTTTATTCTCCCAAATCAATAAAATGGGGTCCTTTCGTTTGTGTTTTCCTCAACTTCCCTTTAAGTTTGGAACTTCTTCTTACACGCTGTGGACCACTATATTTTCCTTTTTGTTTTTCTTTTCCCCTCTTTTTGGCCATAGATGACTGTTCCTAAAGGTGAAATAGTCTCTCAGATAACACTTGATGATCTTCTTCGGAGGAAGGGGTTTGATGCATAGCCTCAATGCTTTTTCTCTCTTTTGATGTTATTGGCTTTTTACCCTTGGTTTCTTCCTTTCTCCTTTTTGACAGTCTCTCTTCTCTACTAGTTCTTTCAATTGTAGTAGTAGGAGTGCTTTGAGTTTCATCATTTGTTCTCTTTATCCTACTCCTTCTTGATGTACTTCCTTCAGGAATTTCTTGGGGTTCTTCAAAGAAATTTCTAATCAAAAATTGTTCCCATGTGTACTTTTTCTCTTTTAACTGTTTTTCAATCAAAATTTTCACAAGACCATGGTGATACAAATGTGGCTCCACATCCCCTAGATGCTTCTGGATGGTCACAGACATCTTCTTCAAACTATTTAATAAAAATTATGGCAGATTGAGGGTCTGGTTGTCTAGAAAATTCATTAACAATCGGGTATGATACATATACATGGATCCAAAATGGCCCTCACAGGTGATAAATTTTTGAATGACCAACAGTAAAGTGGCCCACTCTTCTTTCAAAGCATGAACAGGAATTCCCTTTTTAAAAATAGTTACATCCATACCTGGGTTACGTAGGATCATTCTCCAGGCTTCATCACTAATGATTTTTTTCTTGAACCATCGTTCACCTTCTTGAGGGAGTTCTGTAGCAGATGCTATGGATGCCTCATTCACCGTAAATTTGAGGTCCCCAATCTCTACTTCCAGACCATTGAAAGACCTTGCAAAAGCTTTTGTCACCTCTTTATGGTAGCCTCTAAACTTTTGAATGAACCGAAGCCACTTTTTCTTTTTCAATACATCTCTGAATTGTGGGTATTCTTCCATGAATTTAGGTCCTTCTGGTTCTATTCTCAACAACTGACCCATCCTTCTTTCTACTCTTTAAAACTTGTCTGCGTGAGGAGGGTTCAACGGAGGTAAGACGACTGAATGAGTGGAAATGAGCACGATTTATGGAGGAGACCAGTGACTGTAGGCGGATATCAGAGAATGGGTTTACGGAATGTAGCGTAATAGAGAACAAAATGGAGTGAAGCAGAACAGAGAAGGGTTACGTGAGCACGGTGGAAATGCGGCTGTGAGATTAGTAGAACAATAGGAGAAGTAGAACACATCCGGCAATATTTAAAATTGGGTGGCTGCAGAGTAAATGTAAGCACGTTTATAAAATGGCTACGGATTTTATGCGGCTAAAAGAAGCCGTACTCAAATCAACCATGTTTCATCATCACAGGTGGAGTATCGGAGTATGAGTGAAGATCGGAGGCTTGATTATGGGACCGTTTGAAAATGAATGCAAGGATTATGGGTGGATCATGTAGAGATCGTGGAATGGTTACGGAGTTTGTCAACACAATCATTGCATATAATGGAGCTATGGTTTATAACTATGTAAAAATGTGCTTAAATGCCATTTGAAATAAATTTTTACTCATACCTTGGAATTCTTGCCATTTTTCATTGGTCTTCAATCAGTTGCTCCTCATTGATGTCTTTGAATGCCCCATGTCTTCATAATATGTCTTCATACTTGCATTTGATTTCATGATTGTGGAAATAACATCTGACTGTAAATTTTTGAAAAACAGAGTGGTAGCTGCAGAATCTGCTTCCGACTGCGGAAACTGGTGTCAGCTGCGGAAACAGGTGTCAGCTGCGGAAACAGGTGTCAGCTGCGGAAACTGACACAACTATTATTTGGGTGAATGGAAATAGATGGATGATAACTGACTGAATGAAAATGGTCATGAAATAAAATTTTATTGGTGAAATGAAATGAAATAGATGAAATGAAGTGAAATGGAATGAAGTGGAGTGAAATGAAGTGGAATGGAATGGAGTGGGTGGTCACAAAATTTGTGAAATGAAAGAGAGATTTTTTTTGGAAAATATAGGGTGTCAGGTGTTCCTGATTTTCACCCTACATTTTCTGTATAAGACTGCCAATCAATGATTGGTTTTCAGGCTTATACAAAAAAAAAAAATTCTCTTCTTCTTCTTCTTCTTCTTCTTTTTTATTTTATTTTATTTTATTTTATTTTTATGAACAGAAAATAACAAAGGCTAGGCTGGTGGAGAAGAAGAATTCTTCTGTACTAGCCTGATTGCAGAATTTTCTTGAAACATTTTGACAAATTCCTCTTTTGAGAGTGGCTTATGATAGACTTTTAATCTATGGCCATTCACAATAAGAGGAGTTTGAAATTCATCAATGGTCTTGATTCTTACCGCTCCATTGCTAAAGATCTTGTCAATCTCATATGGCCCAAGCCAATGAGTCTGAAATTTTCCTTTAAAATCTTTAAACTTGGAATAAAATAACAATGCCCAATCTCCTTCTTGAAACTTCTTCTCTTTGATGTACTTGTCATGCCATTTAGCTCTTTGATATTGAACTAGATCAGTTCTTAAAATTGCTTCTTGTCTAATCTCATCTAGCTCATTCAACTGCTCCATTCTATGCTTTTGGGCTTCTGATAAATCCATCCCCAACTGAACTGCTATCTTGAAGGTCTTGACTTGGAACTCAATGGGGAGCAAGACTTCTTTCCCATAAACAAGTTCATAGGGAGAATGTTCTGTTGTATTTCTCCATGTAGTTCTGTAGGCCCACAAGGCTTCAGGAAGCCTTTCTGCCCAATCTCTTCTATGTAGATGAACAGTTTTGGTGATGATACTTTTGAGAACTTTGTTTGTAGACTCCACTTGACCATTTTCTTGCGGATGGTAAGGAGTAGATCTTCTGTGCTTGATTTTGTATTCTTCCATCAACTTCTCCACCAAGTTGGATGTGAATTGGCTTCCCTGATCTATCACAATTTCTCTTGGAACACCAAAGCGAGTAAAAATATCCTCATAAAGAAAATGAACAACTGAATTTTCAGTAGCAGATACTAATGCTTTGGCTTCTACCCATTTAGTAACATAATCAGTACAAACCAATATATACTTCTTTTTCTTGGATGGTGGATTAATAGGTCCAATGAAATCTAAAACCCATTTTTCAAAGGGTTCAATGAGTACCTGTGTTTGCAATGGCATTTCATTTGAAAGGGTAGGTTTCCCTACTCTTTGGCAGCTATCACACCTTTTGACACATTGTTTTGCATCTTTGAAGAGAGAAGGCCAATAATATCCCAAGGAAAGGATTTTATAGGCCGTCCTTTTGTCCGCAAAGTGTCCGCCGCATGGTTCATCATGACATGCCTTAAGAATATCATGCATTTCATCTTCCCTGACACATCTTCTGATCACAAGATCTGGCCCTGTTTTAAACAATTCATTAGAAATCCATGAATATTTTGAACTCTCCTGAATAATCTTTTCGTTTTTCTCTTGGAAATAAATGTGAAGGTAGTTTCCCTGTAACCAAATAGTTAGCAATATCTGCATACCAAGGGGTCTTAATAGTTACTGCAAACAAATATTCATCGGGAAACTTATCTTCTACAGGAGAATCTTCTTTAGTATTCTGAATCCTAGACAAGAAATCAGCTACTGTATTCTGTTTTCCTGGTCTATCCAACACAGTAATATTGAATTCTTGCAAAAGTAAAAGCCATCTTGTCACTCTGCCATTAGTAACAGGTTTGTTCATTAAATATCTAATTGCAGAATGGTCGGTATGAATAAAAGTTTCATAGCCTGTTATGTAATGTCTAAACTTATTAATTGCATGAACAACAGCTAAAAACTCTTTTTCAGTCACAGTATAGTTTAACTCCGTGGGAGTCAAATTTTTACTGGTGTAATAAATGGCATAAGGAATTAAATATTTTTGACCCAACACAGCTCCAAGAGCTGTATCTGAAGCATCTGTAGAAATATGAAAAGGAAGTTTCCAATTTGGTCCTCTCAAGATAGGTGCTTCAGATATTCTTGTTTTCAAAGTTTCAAAAGCGGATTGACAATCAGGATCCCATTTAAATTCACGGTCTTTTGTAAGCAACTTGAAGAGTGGAGATGCTATTTTAGTGAAGTTTTCTATAAATCTTCTATAGTAACCAGTAAATCCTAGAAAACTTCTAACATCTCTTTGACAATTTGGAATAGGCAACTTGGAGATGACTTCAACTTTTGATTTATCAACCTTAATCCCATCTCCCGAAATATGATGTCCTAAAACAATCCCTTCAGTAAACATCATAAAGCATTTTTCATGGCTTAATGAAAGGTTTGTTTCTTTACATCTTATAAAAACTTTTTTCAAATTTTCTAATGCCTCTTCAAATGAATTACCATAAATTGTAAAATCATCCATATAAACCTCTACACAATCATGGATTAGATCAGAAAAAATTCCTAGTACTGCTCTTTGGAATGTTGCTGGTGCATTACATAACCCAAAAGGAAGCACTCGGTAGGCAAAAGTTCCCCATGGACAAGTAAATGTGGTCTTATCTTGATCTTGAGGTGCTACCTGAATTTGATTATAGCCACTAAAACCATCCAAAAATGAAAAGTACTTTTTACCTGCTAATGTATCTAATACCTGATCAATAAAAGGCAAAGGAAAGTGATCCTTCAAAGTTGCTTTGTTCAACTCCCTGTAATCAATGAATACTCTCCATTTACCATTCTTTTTAGGTACTATAACCAAAGGAGAAACCCATCGGCTATCTGAAATTGGATAAATGAAGTTTACATTGAGAAGTTTTTGGAGCTCTTCTTTCACTATCTCCCTAAGATTTGGATTCATCCTTCTTTGAGGTTGTCTGATTAGTCTACTATTTTCCTCAATATAGATAGGATGGATGCAAGTCTTAGGATCAATACCCTTCATGTCGGTATACTCCCATGCAAATGCAGTAGAATGTTTTTGCAAGATTCTGGTTAGTTCTTCTTGTTGTGACTTCTCCAAATGTTTGTTGATATTCAATGTCTTTTCTGGAAAAATCTCAATAGCGGAATTACCAAACTCTTCCATAGAGTAAAGAGACATTTGTCTAGATGATAAATATTCTATGTCAGATTCCAACTGAAATTGTGTGGGGTCATATTCTGAAGATATCTCAAAATTTTCTAATGTGTTTAGAATTTGACTATCCTCACTAATTTCAGAAATGGTAAAGACAGGTTGTATAGTGTTCTCATCATCGACCCATTCATTGTCTCCTATTTCTGTGATTGCTCTTGCTGGAGGATACAAATTGAATTTCTTTGTCGAATTACCATTAGAAATGTACATGTCTCCAGATCTACAACTAATAAAAGCATCAGCTGTGGCCAGCCAAGGTCTTCCTAGGATAATTGGATGACCTCCTAGATTACTTTTGGGAGTCAAAATCATAAAGTCTACTGGATATTCCCAAGAATCTAAGGAGACTGAAATATCTTCTAATACACCATCTGGTTTAATAACCGATCGATCTGCAAGTTGCAATAAAGTAGGTGTAAAAGAAGGTTAGGAAGTTTTAACTGTTCCATAGTCTGTCTACTCATAATGTTGATAGCAGCCCCTAAGTCAATCAATGTGTTTGGAATTTCTATCCCATTTATATGTGTCTTGACAATTGGACTTCCAGGATCTACATACTTCTGCATGGCAATTTTTCCCATCATAATGTCTGCAATCTTTCCTACCCGGTGGATTCTTCTTGTGTCCTTTAGCTTTCTTCCTGGTCTTTTGAAACTCAACTCCTTTATGGTTTTTGCTAGAATAGGAATTTCTCGAATGGCTTGTAGCAATGGAATCTTGATACAAACATTATTCAATTCATCTAGAAAGTCATAGTTAGGCAACAAGATTTGTTTTTCCACCCCCTTATCAATTTGTAGTCTTTCCGGAAAAGGAGGTGTAGATGAAGATACGGGTTGCTCAACTATAGGAGTTGTGGATGTTAGCTTTTCTTTTTCTTTTTGAATTTTTGAATTTTGAAGAGATTCTTCCTCAGAACCCTTATTGACTTGAAGAGAGTCCTCCTCAGAGGTATCTTGCTCTTGAATGTCTATAGAAGGTTTTTCTAAAACTCTACCAGATCTGAGTTGTACATCGTTGAGAGGAACGATCATATAGGTAGGAAATTGTTGTCCTTCTACCATATAAGTAGTTTGAGGATTCTTATTGTTAGGATTTGGCAATGGCTGAGCTGGAAGTTGATTTGTCTTCTGTTGGTATGGGAGCATGAGTTGAGGATTTGTATTTTGTTGAGAAGGTTGCTGTTGTGGAAATGGCAATGAAATTTGTGGATTTTGGCTTGGAAATTGTGGAGCTTGTGGATTTTGAAAAGATGGAGGATATTGATAAAATTGAGCAAATCTCCCATAAGGATTTTGCATCCCTTGTACCCATGGCTGATATGAATTTTGATGTTGGGGCCAAGGTTGTTGCCAAGGATTCTAATTTGGTGGGGTTTGAAGATTCATAGGGTTATTAAACCCTTGAGATTGTTGTCCCTTCCAAGGTCTCCTTGCGACAAAACAGAGAGATTCTACTGAATTTGGATCTTCTTGAAAAACAGCTTTGAGTCCAGGGATTGAAGGACAATCCTTGATCTCATGATTTTCTGAGCAAATCATACATGTTTCTACAACTTTTGCATCCAAGGGACATTACCTTAAAGCATGTTTCTTTCTACATTTCGGACAAAAGATGGCTAAAGCATCTGTTTCTGCTTTCTGCTTGTTTTGGATTTTAAGGGTGTCTAGTTGTTCACTAAGGCTCCCTAAAATATCAGTTTTGAACTCATCAAGAATATTACCAATCTCTGCCCTACTTACCGATCCAGTTGCAGATTTGTTAGCCCTAATAAGAGAAGAATCCCTAGGCCCTTTTCCAGTTTTAGATTTTCCCCTTGAGAGATGGATACATAGTTCTGTTATGTCACGAAATGGGAGCTGAGAAATGTCTCCTTTTCCCATCATGTTTAAAATGTCTATCCATTCATCTCTAATGGCTTTTAATAGGAGGGCTTTCAAGGTTTCATTATCTAAGTTGCTCATCTTTGCTCTTTTCAAGTTGTATTGAAATCTTTCAATTAAGTCTTCCAAATTTTCATCTTCTTTTTGCATTATTTTGAATACCTCATCCTTGTGATTGGTGGGCATACAATAGTCCAAATATCTATCCAAAAATGTTTGTTTCATATCATTCCAAGTCCTGATAGATTGAGTGGCTAATCCCATGAACCATTTCAAAGCAGATCCCTTCAATGTTGAAGGAAATAATTTGAGTTTTTGAGAATATTCCATATAGTCATAAGTTCGGCACACTACTTCAAACTCAAACAGAAATGTTTCAGGATCCTCACTTCGAAATCCATAAAATTTAGGGAGAACAGATGGTGAGATATTTTTCATTGTTGCATGAGTTTCCTCATCAACTATAGGGAATCCAAGCAAATTGTCCCTATTTCTACCATTATTTCCTTCACCATTGTTATATTCATTATCTCCTCCTCTTCTACCTCCACCTCTATTTATTACTTCCTCTGCCATGATAGTTTCTTTAGAGTCCTTATAGTCCTCTAGTTCTTCTACCAAGGAAGGATGAGAGAAAGTCTCTTTGTTTTCTAAGTGAGTTTTAGTAGGTGGTATAGGAGAATCCTCTAATTCAGTTGTTCCTTGACTTCCAAAAATCTTAAGGCTAGGGGTAGATGGTGGTGAATCTGGTCTATGCCTTGAAGAAGATGGAGTTGTGAAAATCAAACTCTTGGCTTTAGCTATAAACCTTCCCCTAGAATCTCTTGCTCTATGCATGTCATTTTTTTTTATTTTTTTTAAAAAGTTGGGCTAATAATTCTCTTTCTGATCTTCCAGATCACACTAGGTGCAAGAAGAGAGCATACTTAAGAAATTACTAAACCAATAACTCTCTTTTCTGATCCTCCAGATCACACTAGGTGCAAGAGGAGAGCATACTTCAAGAAGTTATCAAGTTTTCCTTCTTTTATGATTTTATGTTTTTTTTTTTAAGAAATTGGCTACCTAGTTACACTTCCCCGGCAACGGCGCCAAAATGTTTGGTCAATTTAGTGTGTCCTAAATTGCTGCATTTAATTTGTCAATCCGGGAATCGTAAGCTGATGAAGTGCGGCGCACTATATGTGCAAGATAACCTCTTTCTTAACTTTTTGTCGTTTTCGGTCTTTCTAAGGTGAAATGGAAATTCTAAAATGAAAAACAAGTTTGGTTATATTTGTTCAAGGAAGTGATATCCCCTATAATGATTTACCAATCTTGAAACTTTAAAAGCAAATTGAAATTACAATGACAAGACTTGAAAGAAAGTAAAAGTGTACTGCTGAAATGAAAAGGTACTGCTAATCTAATGAAATAAAACAGGAAACTAGTGAACATGAAAACCAAACTATTCTTGCTGCCAACTAAACACAAAAGAAACTACGCTTATGGAAATTCAAAATTGCAATAAAATAAAACTAAATCAGACTACATCAATTCATTTTCTGACCCTTCATCATTAGACCAGCTATGACTTTCGGAAGTAATCATAAACAACTTGTGTAACTGATATTTAATTTGCAGAAAGTAAACTAATACTAAACCATACACCCATGATTCAATCCCTCGCCATCAGTCCAGCTGTGGCTTTCGGAGGCAACTGAAGATGTCATACATGATTTAATATATCTAAATTTGCAGAAAAGAAACTAATAGTAAACTACACATTTCATAATGCAGTCCCTCACCATCAGTCCAGCTGTGGCTTTCGGAGGCAACTTAAGACGCTATGAGCAGCTTAATATATCTAAATTTGCAGAAAAGAAACTAATACTAAACTACACATCTCATAATGCAGTCCCTCACCATCAGTCCAGCTGTGGCTTTCGGAGGCAACTGAAGACGCTATGAGCAGCTTAATATATCTAAATTTAACTACTGAATCAGATAAGCAAAACTGAAGTGTACAAAGCAAGGCTGAAGTTAAACAAAAGCTATGAAAAGCAAACTAGCAGCAGAACAATGTTAGTTTCATGTCATTAGCCAAAATACTATGAAAATGCCCGGGCTGTCTACCTAAAACCTGCACAAGAAAACTGATCAGTGATTAACAATCATAAAAACATGAAAGACAGGAATGAAATGGAAATTATGGAAATGTATAAACAGAAATGAAACAGCTACAAAATATGAACATGTAATGGATTATGATACAATGACTTTTAAAAGAAATGAAATGAGAAATATATACATTAATACACAGAACCTTGGCTGAGCAGGGGCCCTCTACACAGCTTTGGTAACGATCCTCAAACACGAATTAAGTTGAAAAACAGAGTTTTCTCATATTAAAAAGCAGTTCATTACAGACTGGTAGTATTACGGCTCAAGGCAGAGTAATCACTACAAAGCAAACATAACAGAGTACGCACATCAACTATCAACTAACAATGATCAACTAACTCTACGTGCGTATGCAAACGCTCTATATATAACAACAAACTGTAACTGTTTCCTAAAGTTCATGATGACAGGGAGCACGTAGACCACTCTGTCCACGGATATAGGAGTATGGCCGTGTTGGAAAGTGGATCTACGGAAGGTGGATGCTTCAATTCAACTCCAGAACTCTGCACAGATGTCGATTTAACCTCCGCAAGCTTAGAAACGGCCGTATGGATGTTTATTTGCCACGAAACAGAGTCCAACCGACATGAAACTCCATAGTTGACTTCCATGTGGATGGCTTTGACCGCGGCTTCTTTGGACGAGTTTACTTGAACCAATAGGACACGAACCATGTCCTCGTCATTCCTAGCCTGCCCATGTGGCTCATTTCCTTTGTAGACACCTGTAGCATATAATTCCACAAAATAGCTGTGGAAAGTTGCAGCAGCTGCGGAAAGTGGCAAGTTTCCGCAGTTGTATGAACAAAATCTAAATCAAATAGAAAACACAAAAACATAATTAAAAACCATGTTAGATACCCTTTTGCACATGATATTGACAATTTTGGAGGTTTAGGTGAGTGAAAAAGATATGGAAAAGTGTATGGAAAAGAGGCAAATTCGGGACTCAACAGTTCACATTGGGAATTGATTTATTTTTTTGATTAGGAGTTTTATAGTTCCTCCTTTACACTTGTATTCATGAGTTGAGAAAACTGAAATTAAAAATGCAATATTCCCATTAGCTGCAAAAATTGGGAATATTACACTTGGAATCGTATGAATAGAAATCAATTTAAATAATTTAATTCTTTACTATCTATGGGATTTTGAAATATTCCCAAAATATATAATATAGATAAAAATACCCTATTTATATAAAAAAAATGCTATAGATTTTAATAATATGAAAATATACGACAACTAGTCCACCCAAATTCAATTTTGCAGGGGTTCAACTCTAATTCGTAACAAAACTAACCCCAAATTTCTGACTTCAGAAAGTTCTCTTTCCAAGAAGTGCCCAAAGTTGTACCCATAAGTAGTTGAAAAATAGAAATAAAGGTAATTATGGAGAGGCAAGGCTGAAAAATGCTATTACAGTTTGTGGACCTGCATGTATAAAACTATAGCTAGCTATTACCACAGCTAACCTAGATTAGATTTTTTCTGGGTAAATTTCTCGTTCAAAATCATGGAAATAAAAATAGTAGTAACTTACAATTTTTTTTTTTGTAGATCTATTGCAAATTATGGACATGTATCATTGACTGATCGAAATCAGGCATGGAAGTTGTTTCCTGTTGAGAAACCAGAGATTCTATCAAGCATCTTCACTCTCCAGGGTGCATATGGGAATATCTCGTGGTTATATGCACGGGAAATTCTAGCAGAAGATTTTTTTAGAAGACTGTTGTACCCATCACGCTCCTCCATTTTCATAGCATCCAACACAGTGAGTTGAGAATGGTCATACCCTTCCAAAGCTCCATACTTCAGTGCCTTCACCACCATTGAGACAATCAAAACATTCATGCCCATGATTATTATTTATAAATTCTCTATCACAGGAAGGATGTGGGTTCAACTGCCCAACAACTGTTGACACAACTGAAGCATTCACGGCCATGATTATTATTCATTAATTCTATATCACAGGAAGGACGTGGGTTCAACCTCTGAACAAGAAATTTGTGGATTTCATATAAGAAAACGTAATTGTGGTGTACATATGTCATGCATAAATTTTATGGTATGTTGTACACATGTCAGATGCAGAGTCGAAAAGTAGAGTAATGATGTTGCCAAATTTTCACAGATGTCATTGACAGAATAAAATGGTTGACGAAAATAAAATAGACTTGATTCAAAAGAAAAGGTCTATCGACCTAACTAAATATGATTTCTAATAATGAGTAATTCACATGACAAGATAACATATCGACCATTCATGAATCACATTTAATGCAATTGTATACACACTGCTCCAATTGTATAAATGTTGCTCCAATTGTAAATAGGTTGCACCAATTATATGAACAAAATTGTATATACAAATAATAACATTGCTGGAAGAACATATTATGGCACAAAATACTCTCTTTTTTTATATATGTATGTTTTCCAACGTAATGTGTCGATATGTAATATGATGGTGCTAAAATTAACGCAATGTGTTAATGAATGTGCCATAACACAATGCAATGTGTGATAATGCAACACAATGTATCGTGCCATAACATAATGTTCCCATAGCCAATGCAATGTGCCAATAGTCATAACGCAATAGCCAATAGCCAACACAATGTGTTAAACACTACATAATGTATCATATATATATTTATATTGTTGACACTAGACTATATGTAATATGATAATGCAATGTGCCAAATGTTGCATTATCATCAATCCTTATGCCCATATTACCCTATTTTTTATTTATTTCTTTTTGTGTTGATAAAATTTATTTTCCAACATGGAAGAAAAAAATACCCCACCCCGTCATTCACCTATAATAAAAAATCGGCCTCCACTTCCACCAGAGGCTACTCTTAGTTATCGTCATAAGCATAAGAAGATGAAAAGTACAAAATCAAGAACATCGAGAATCACTTTTGGTATTCCTCTTGATATTGATCTACCAGAATAATCTATCTCTTTGAGTTTCAAGCCTGATATCACATCTACTCTTGACAATGACACTAAACAAAATTGAAACAAAATTCCCTTAAACTTTGTTGCCTAAGGTTGTTGAACCTAACATTTCCTTGTCAAACACTTTGATTCGTGAGGTTGTTGAGCCTGAGGAGCCTCATCCATCTACACATGTTACTTCAGGACCTTCCTCTTCTCTTCTTTTGTCTCAGTCGGAACCTATATATATTGGACCTAACGATGAACCTCTTCCAACCAAAATTCTGAGTATTGAAGAGATACCACAAGAAGATCCTTGTCCTTCTACTCTTGTTCATTGGGAAGGACTTCATTTTTATCAGACCAACTGCTGGAGCAAGGTCCCCTAACCAAAATTTTGGTACAATTTTGTAATATTTTGTAATATTTTAGTCTAGCGTAGGGGCTTTTGGGTGAGTCAAAGCCCCTAATGAATTGTAATGGGTCAAAGTGTAGACCAAGGGTCTGAAAATCATATTTTTCGGACCATAGAGTAGCACAGGCTAATATAGTATAAATAGATGGATAAATCGAGTCTAGAAGTAAGTCAAAGTCTAGATTAAGCTTGGATATGAATATGTGATATTTGTCGTATGGATCGTCTAGGTAAGTGCTCCTCCTGGCTATGTGTGCGGAGACCCTAAGTCCTACTGTGTGCGGACCCCGGTGGCTATGTGCACAGGTTGGTAAAGAGTCTGTAAGAATAATATGAATACTAATGAATGAGAAGACCATTTTTTTGATATCTAGGTAACTCTCTGTTATGATTATTGGTTGCGCTATATGTTATTTATGAGATTATCACTGTTTATTGAATACTGATGTTACACCAATTTTTAGTCATCTAACCTGTTGCTATTAGATGGACCAAAGTACACCATGTAAGACCAATTTTACCCTAAGTAAAATTTCTTTCACTATGAAAAATAACTTAGTAATCCTTAATTTATTAAGTTGTTTATGGTCTAAACATGAAACCCCGTGAGGAAATATTGAATAAATCCATATTTGTTTGATTTTTCTCAAGGAATAATTAGTTAAAAAACAGTTTAATTAATATTGCTGGTCATATTTAACCCAAAACGGGAAAATTAATGAGATAAAACAATATTTATCTTATTATTTTCTAGGAATAATTATTTAAACATTATTAACTAAATCATTTACAAATAATTGAATAAATCACTATTTATTTAATTATTACTCAATTACATCCTTAAAATAATAAATAAATCATTTATTTATTTATTATTTACAAATAAAGGGATTTGACCAAATTCAAATTATTTTTCCCTCCAACAAATATAATAAAATATTCCATAAAAGTTGGATCTAGATTTGGTTAATAATATTTTAATTATGCACCAATATCTAGACTAACTCAATATTTTGTTGTAAATAAAAGGGTTTTCCATTCACTGACTACCTTTTGTTGCCTAAAGATCACTCTGGATCTATACTTTTGGTCTGGCTTTGATCCTCCATCATTGTCATATTTTGCTACCATTTTTCTTGTGAGCTCCCTCTGAGTTCCATTTTTTGTCTAGGTTTTCTACACCATCAAGAGAGAGAGATCTTAGATCTGAAGTGCTGAGGACATACAAAAACCTATCCCATTGAGGGGGACTGGTAACATCTTTCTATGTTCCCTTCCCAGGTGTCATAAATACAAAAATTCTTTAAAAATATTCTCGTCTTGTCTATTGGATGCATGGAGCAACTCTTGCTTTTATTTACTGCTTAATGTCTTTTACTACATAGATCTAGATTTTGTAGCATTTATCTTGGTCAACTAACTGTAGATCTAAAGAAATTGGTAGTCATATTTGATATTAGGGGTGTTTTTTATGCACAACTAAAGTGAGCTTTTTTCATACGCTTGTGATTAGAATTCATCCTAAAAACTGGTGACTCCACAAGGGTTTATGATTACGTTGCTGTCGCTTTTCAGATCCATGTATGACCAGCTACTTCAAACCCTAGTATTTTTCTTTAGCTTCTTGTTTTTCTTTTCTTGATGTTTTTTTTAACCTTTAAAACCCTAAAACAGTAAAAATTCTAACTTTCATGTGTTTCCGTACCTATTGCGAAGGTGACAGGTATCAGCCGCAGCTGAGACGAAACTTTTTTCAGAAACCTGCTCCCGAGAGTGTCGGAAGTGCAGATTGCACTTTTTGGGCCAAAACCTGCGACCTGAACCTCCAGAATGTAGAAAACTACTTGAAACTTGCGACCTCTGCTGAAAACAGGTCAAAAACTATGACCTGTACTTTTTGAGGGAATTGTTCTGAGATTTTTCTGTGTTTGTTTGGGCTACTGTTCAAGGTTGTCTGATCTCCGTCTTTGCCCATTTTAGACCTTTATTTGCTCTGTTTTACTTGTCAAAGTAGGAACCTAGCTCCCTAGGGCTTCAGTACACTTCCACCTTTCTAGGAGGAGTTTAGCTGAAGCAAGTTGTCTGAGATTTTAGTGTGTTCAGACCTTTTTTTCAGATCTAATCTTGTACCTTCAGATTCATTTCAGATTGTTTATTCATCCATCCAAACACCTATTTTCAGTTTTGTTTGGTCCTCCTCTAGGGTCCCCTCTATTTCCCTTCAAGTTTTAGCCTTTTTCCACCTCATTTGCAGCACTTTTCCCTCTGGATTTTTGTTGTTTTCTGCACCTATTTCTAGCAGATCTGACCATTAGTTCAATGTACCTCCAGAATTTAGAGCCATTGGCTATTTTGGTTTGTTTTGACTAGATTTTTTTCCACCCATATTGTTTGGAAGCTCACCTCCTTGGGTTTAGATTGATGCATATTTAGCTGTTTATTTTTTGTTATATTCAGTTTCCTTTACTGTTATTTGTAGATCTATTTATAGTTATACATCACACTTGTTCTTTTTCTCTACACATGTCTAGGTTTAAAAATTAAAATTAACACACTTAACAAACACACCCTAAGTGAAGAGTGCCTGGTTTACACCGCCAGGAAAATACTATAACATTGTAATCATTTGATCCCGCACCACTCTACCCTTGTTTCGACATTGTAATCATTTGATCCTGCACCTCCTTTCCCTTTTTGTACTCTCTTCCTTTTATGATCCATGTTTGTTCTTCCATCGTTGCGCCCCCAAGGCATTTATCCCAGAGACTTCTTGGCCTTCATCCTCAGTTTCTATTAGGAAGACTTACTCCTCCACGTAGGATTCAAGTTAGTCCTCCACCGAGTCTCCATTCTGACTCCTCTTCTGGTTCATTGGGTTCCCCTTCTAGTTCCATCCTTGGTTCTCCCCCTGTCGCCTTCACCATGTCTAGTTTAAGACCTAATGCTGGTGGTATCCCTGGCCCTATTGCTGGGAATACTACTAGTGGGACTGCAACAAGAACTATCCCAGCTACTCCCTTTCTCCCTTATATGGCAAGCCTCAGTCTTCCTGATTTTAACCATCAATGACCCCATACACCATGACCTTGGTTGGCCTGCTATGCCAACCAAGCTCCCTTCCAACATCCCCAAGTTTGAAGGTCTTGCTAGATAATATCCTACAACCCATGTTCGATCTTTCCACATGTAGTGTTTTTCTAACTCCATCACTGATGACTATGTCCGTCTAGGGTTGTTCAAGCATACGCTTATTGGAGAAGCTTATAAGTGGTATGCTGAACATTCCTCCTCCTCTCATACTACTTTTTTGACTCTTACCTGGGTTTTTCTATCTTATTTCCAGCTTCCCCTTCGTTATGACACTGGTACCAAACTTTTGACCTCTTTCCATCAATCGTCTGCGACCCGCCTATCCGATCATGTCCAAGAATGGCGGAGAAGAAAGAGCCTATGTCGATCCCATACCTTCAAATATCGTGTCTACATGGACTGGTTCCTTAGATCCCTTTTACCTACTATTGGAAAATATGTCGCATCTCATTTCCCTCAAACCAAAGAAGCTTCTCTCCAGATTGCCTTAAAATATGACCTGATCTACAGACAGTCTGGTTATGTTTATACCATCTTACCTTATCTCCCTAGACCCAGTGGTGCCAATGCACCGGGGGCATCCCATGTCATCGACGGTATCATTGGAGACCTTTATCATCCATACACGCATCCTCCAATGGGTTATGGTTTCCTTCAGGGAGGGGCCAGCTCCTCCAACACTTTTCCCCCTCCCAGTAGCATGTATCCAAGATACAACATGCCTCCTCCTTTTTCCCAAACTATTTTCCATAATGTTTCCCAACCTCCTTATTATCAGTATCTGTAGCCCGGTGCTCCAGCTCCTACAACATTAGCACCCCTGCCTCCCTTTCCTTTTAAACTAGTGCAATAGAAGCCACCACCCCCTAAGGTCTAGTTATATACACAACAGAGTGTGACTAATCCTCCTACTTCCAAAAAGAAGAGGAAAGGTACCCAAAATCAATCTGCCCCAGGTAATCCAGGACCTAATCCCTAAGTTAATGTACCTAACACTACTAACCAGCAATAGTGCACTCAGCCCAAGCAGGATAGGCCTATTCACACAAATAAGCCTTGTTCTTGTTGCGGTTTCTATGTTCACTAAACCCACGATTGCCCTCTTTTACCTCAGATGCGTCATATGTGGGAGGCCTAAGTAGAATTGCAAGGATAGCAAGCCTCCCCTTCGATTCCTCCCAATGATGCACCTATCCAGCCGACTGTGTTTACCAATCCTTTCCCCCAGCAAGGATTCGTGACTAACCAAACCTCGGAAGGTTAGGCAGCCACTCAACCTCCTCCATCTGGTACCTTTGATTACCAAATTCTCACGATGAACTCTGACCAACCCATTATTGTTGACCTAAACCTTCAAACTTGGTCCCGTCAGTACAATAGGCCTCCCGCTACGTCTTCCCCCGAGCCCCCTTCTTCAGGTTCCATAGAGCCTCTTTCGACAACCAATGGTCCTTTACATACCCCTTAGCCTAAGGCAGAGGTTCATACCAAGATCCCTAAGGGACCATTACACCGAAACACTGCTTCTGGTAAAGTTGCCCATCCGTATAGTATGGTAGATGATTTGGTGCAATCCCCTATTGCCATCTCAACACTGGAACTCCTCTAGTCATGCCTTTCACAAAGAAGAGCTCTACTAACTACCATGGGAACTGTGGATCCTTCAGATGATCATTTTATTGTATTCGATGTTTATCGGTTAGAACATCATCCCCTTCTTGCTTCCGTCGCTTTCCAAATCCCCGTCAAGATCCGAAATGCCAACGTCTCCCATCATATCATTGATGAGGGGGCATCCACCTGTGTGATGTTCGCTTCGGTTTGGAAGTAACTATGATCTCTTGAGTTGGCCCCTTCCACTATCACCCTCCGAGTGTGGGATGGCCACTCTTCCCAGCCCATTGGCTTGTTTCACAATTTTCCTCTTACTCTTGCAAGCAAGACTGTTTGTGTTGACGTAGAAGTCATTGATGTCCCCTTAGATTACAACATTATATTGGATCATAGCTACACTTATGCGATGTCTATTGTCCCATATGCAGTTCATCGTAAGATTTCCTTTCCTCATAACGAAAATATTGTCACAATCGACTAGTTTACATATTACAAATCAAAGTCTCAGACCTCCCCTGAGTCCATCATCTTTTCAGTGGCCAACAAGAAAATAGTTGAACCTTTGACCAGTGTCTCACTCGGAGTCTACAAAGACTCCTCTTTTCTTGGTTATTTACCTAGTCTTCGTCTTCCTGTCTCTAATCCCAGCTCGTCGAACGTTTGCATGATACAATCGTCTTGGGCTTCCCTCAAGCGGCCCATGTCAACTAGTCAGCAACCCCGCCCTCCGCAACCTACTCCTAGCACCTCAACTCAGCCTTCAGGACCCCCTCCTCACAGCCCCTCATCTACAGTTGGTACCCATGAGCCTCTCTACCCTCCTGGTACAGTTCCTCCTAGCCTTAACCATCTCGGAGCTGTCCCGCTTGGCCATTACCCCTCTGGTCAGATACCGTTCCTAGATCCCCCTCCTGGAATGTTTTTGGTACCTATTATGGCTACCTTATCCCTTCTTAACCTGACCCTCAGGATCCCAGTCTGGTACATTGATACCCCAGATGCAATCCCACCTGGTCAATCCAAACCTTATCTTTCTTTGACCCCAGTTCAACCAATCCCCATGACCCCTCCCTCTACTACCGTGCCTTAGGCACCTGAACGAGAACCAACTCCTATTGCGACAACTCTGGGTGAAGGGGGTGAAGCTCGCGATAAGGCACCTAAAGACAAGGCTGCCCTGAAAAACCTTTCTCCTCCTCAGCCTCCAAAGCATACCACTTATTGTGCTTTGTGTGATGTTTTCAGTCATGCCACCCATACCTGTCTGGAATTGCCTCGCCTCAAGCCAACGGTAAATGAAACGTTTCCAAAGTCTAATATCTCTGAGGTCTATGTCATAATACTCAATTCAATCTCGAAACTCAAATCCTTGCGCACAAATCACCCTTATGCTTTGTGTGATTTCCATGGTCACTATACTCACCTCTTTCCCCACCTTGAAGAGTACTGCTCCTCTTTAGAAGCGGTCCGCCAATTCAAGGCCAAGCACCACAAGTTCACCTCTCCCTTATTTGCGAGTTCTGATTTAGAAAAACCAGAGGACCTACTTTCTCCCATTGGCATTCCCCCTCTCAATGTCAAAATGATGGAGTCTTCGACCACCATTTTCTACCTATCATCATCCATGAGACCCTCAGTGGATGACCTCCTTGAGACTTCCCCTCCTATTTCGCCTGACCTCCCTTCAGTGATCACCCTAGGCTCAACATTGATAGATCATTTATCTGCTTACTCTTCTGTCACCCCCCATGAAGTTTCGCATGTGATCCTTTCTTCACATGATGATGAGTCAGGTAGATCTACTGCGTCAAGTGGTCTCCCTTCCTCCAATCACCCCATATTCCATTCTGATGAAGACATTATGGAAGCAATGACCGACCCTGACTTTTCGTGGGATGATATGCACCACCATGCCTACTTCCTCGCATAGCAGTCCCATGACCAAGATGTTGTGGAAACTAAAGACTTCATTCCTAATGAAGTCGATTAGTTTAGAAATCCCATCCTTGAACCCGATGCTTTTAAAAAAGGAAATATGGCCAATATCTCTCCTACCATTAAAATTTACATTTATGACAAACCAGGGGTAGAAGAAAACATTACCTTGGGTGCCCAATGCACCCCAAAAGAAATTGAAGCTTACACCAAGATATTCAAGGAATTCCACGATGTTTTCACCTGGTCCTATTCATAAATGCCCGGACTTGATCCCACCATTGTAGAACATCATATCAATACATGGCCCGATGCCAATCCTGTCTGTTAGAAGTTGAGACCCATTAATCCTTCCAGATGAGAGGCTGTCAAATCAAAAATTGATAGGCTCAAGAAGGCTGGTTTTATCTATCCCATCGAATACACCACTTGGGTGTCCAATTTGGTTCCCATTCTAAAGAAACAAGGCACCATCTGTGTCTACACTTAATTTCATGACTTGAACAAAGCTTGTCCCAAAGAAAACTTCCCCACACCATTCATTGACCAAATCATCGACGAGTGTGTGGGGCACAAGGTTCTATCCTTCATGGATGGTTTCTCTGGATACAACAAGATTTTTATCCATTGTGTTGATCAGCATAAGACTGCGTTCATTAGTCCATGGGGAACCTTTGCCTATAGGGTCATGCCTTTCGGCCTTAAGAATGTTGGAGCCACTTTTCAGTGGGCCATGTCTTACTGTTTCCATGACTTGGCTCATATTATCCTTGCTTATTTAGACAACCTCACTGGAAGTTCTAAACATTGGGTGCAACACCTTCATGATCTGCATACCATTGTTCTCTGATGTCGCAAGTATAATATCTGCCTCAACCCATTGAAGTGTGTCTTTTGTGTTCCTGCCGACCGTCTTGTAGGATTCATTTTGTCTAAAGATGGTATAACACTTGGTCCCTTGAAAGTTCAAGCCATCCTTGAGCTTCCTATTCCTCATACCTTATGCCAGTTACAAAGCCTCCAAGGAAAAGCTAATTTCCTTCGACAGTTTGTACCTGACTATGCCACCACCGTGCATGGGTTCCCTAGACTCCTCAGATCTAACATTCCATTTATGTGGGATGACTATTCTCAAGATTATTTTGATGCCCTGAAACATGCTCTCACATCCACTCCCTTGATTCATCCCCTTGCCTTTGATAGGGATTTCATCCTGTACATCTCATCCTCCACCGATTTGGTCGTTGGAGTCCTTATTCAGGAAGATGACAACATAATCGAGTATGTTATCTATTATTTCAGTAATAACCTTGTAGGCCCCCCTGTATCCTACTCACATGAAGAGAAATTAGCACTGGATTTTTGGTTCTCGGTCCAAAAACTTCGTCATTATATCCTCATGCGTTCCACCAAGGTCGTGACTAATTCTAACCCTATGTCCTTCCTATTGAGCCGTCGGATCATCAATGGGAAGTATGCCCATTGAATCATTATCCTCTAGGAATTCAATCTTGATTTTGTCACACCAAAAAGTAAGAAAGGTTTAGCCCTCGCTGAGCTCAATTTTGAATTACCTACCAATACGCAGGATCCTCCAGTTGATGATGATTTTCCCGATGAAATTTTTTTTTCCATTACCACAGATGATCCTTGGTATGGTGACATCCTCACTTATTTGCGAACCCGAAATTTCACCCTCCATCTTGATCGTGATGCTCGATGACGTATTTGACACCAGGTCCCCCACTACCTTCTTATCAATGATGACCTTTATCATTGCGATGTCGATACTATCCTTCATTATTGTCTCTCGCACGCTGAAGCTGAGCAAGTCCTCAATTCCTGCCATAGTGGCACTTGTGGTGGCCACCTCTCCAGTCTCGCCACTCCTGGAAAATCATGTGCGCTAGGCATTTTTTCCCTTCTCTCTTCGGTGATTGCATTGAAGCAATCAAACATGGTTCCAATTGCCAACATTTTGCCCCTAAGGCACGAGCCCCTCCAACTCCCCTCCATCCTGTCATCTCAGCCGGTCCCTTTTGTAAGTGGGCCATAGAATTTATGGAGTGTCGACCTCCATCTACTGGTAACCACAAGTATATCATCGTGGCGGTTGACTATTTCACAAAATGGGTTGAGTCCATGCCAACGTTCAACAACACGGAACCTACCACAATCCTCTTTCTATTTAACCATGTTATCACTCGATTCAAAGTTCTGAAACAATTTCTCTCTGACCATGGCTGACATTTTGAAGATGAGATATGGCGTGATCTATCCTCTCTATTGGGCTTTGAGTACCAATATTCATCCTCCTATTACCCCCAACGTAATGGCCAAGTTGAAGCAGTCAATAAAATCCTTAAAACCATGCTTCAATGGATGTTGGATAAGCACAAAACCAACTAGCACCTTATGCTCTTCCCTGCTTTGTGGGCCTATAGAACTTCTATTAAAACCGCCACCGGGTTTACTCCTTTCCACCTTGTTTTCGGCGAGGAGGCAGTTTTACCGATCGAGTGTGAAATCCCTTCCCTTCATCTAGCCGTAAAACTTCTCCTTGACACCCAAACTTTAGAACAACGACTTATCATGTTCCAAAGACCGCCATGTTGCATTTCAAACCACCAAAGCGGCTAAGAAACGCACCAAAGCTCAATATGACCGAAAATTCCACCCTCATACTTTTCACGAAGGTGATCTCATTCTGGTGTATGACCAAGCCCATGATTTCCTCAGTCATGGGAATTTTGACTCATTATGGCTAGGCCCTTACATTATAAATATGGATTTAGGTAAAGGGGCATACCTCTTAGAGCATTTCGAAGGCCACCCCCTTCCTAATCCTCGGAATGCACTCTATCTTAAGAAATATTACCCTTAGCATTTCCTTTCTGAAATGAATGTTCTATTTATTTTAGGTAGCAAGCTTATGATTTTTTGTGATTTTATACTTCACTAGGACACATTTTTTCCAAGAAGGGTCACTTCACCACTCCTCAAAATCGAATTTCTTTACTTGCAACACTTGTAATTGGGGCACCATTTTGCCTTCATACTTTTCCATGATCGTGTCGATTTTTGTCATGAGAAACCATCTTGTACTCATGTTTTTATGGTCCTCACTGGACCTTTTCTGTGTGGCAGCATCATCGAGTCACCCTTGTTTAGAGCATCCGAGTTGAGTCATCATCACATCCATGGAGCATATCCCGAGTCCCTTTGTATCCCGATATAGTCCTCCTTCCTTCATTTCTTGGTCCCTCTCTCATGTCGTACATTATGGCCTTCAACTCTACTATTCCCTGTCCCCTTTGATATCATGTCAGCTTTTGCCAGGTCATCCATGCCCTTCATGCTCTAACAAGGGAATTCGTCAACCCACTACTCAATATCCCCCATTCCATCATCATCCCTGGTGTTAGCCTATTAGTCACTCCACTATTATCTCTCGTGACCTAGTTGATGATCCCTTATTGCCTCACCTATGGCGGACCTCCTTCTATAATATTCCTTTTCAGGAAAATCAGCAATATTGACACCAAAAATGCAGTTTTCAGAAAATTACGCTATAATAATGAGAAATAACACTTGGATCCATTATTTTATGTATTAAAACCCTAAATTATAGAAGGGGATCAGAAAAAAATCATTCTAGATATGTTAAACAGATCTCCCAAGCCCAATATAGCCTAAAAACAGCCAAACCCCATGACTTCTACAACACATAATTTATAAAGCACAAGACAACGTAGTTTTATGAGGGTTTCTGCTATAGCAAAATGGAAACCAATAGATCATATTATATATTACTCAAAGAGCTAAGAAAATGGAGATCAAGTCTCTTTTATACAATCTTGAGATAACCTGGCAAGGGTTTCTTGAAAGCATGAGGTACAAAAAGTAGATCTATAGATATAAGACTAAAAATCATGTTTTATAACTGTAGCTCTACATGCATATGGCTGGAAAATACAAGAAATGGCTGAAAGTACTCCTTGCTAGCTTTACGAGAGAAAGATTGATCCTTTCCCTAGGAAACTAGCTCACAAACAGGGGTTGTAACCCTACCACTACAACACCATGAAAAATAACGCAGTTTATCCAAGGGAATGAACTATAGATGTAGGTGGTTGCTTGAACCAATTTCTGATAGTGGAAATATAGCTGTTGAGTCCCGAATTTGCCTCTTTTCCATACACTTTTCCATATCTTTTTCACTCACCTAAACCTCCAAAATTGTCAATATCATGTGCAAAAGGGTATCTAACATGGTTTTTAATTATGTTTGTGTGTTTTCTATTTGATTTAGATTTTGTTCATACAGCTGCGGAAACTTGCCACTTTCCGCAGCTGCTGCAACTTTCCGCAGCTATTTTGTGGAAATCTATGCTCCAGGTGTCTACGAAGGAAACGAGCCACATGGGCAGGCTAGGAATGACGAGGACATGGTTCGTGTCCTATTGGTTCAAGTAAATTCGTCAAAGAAAGCCGCGGTCAAAGCCATCCACGTGGAAGTCAACTATGGAGTTCTATGTCGGTTGGACTCTGTTTCGTGGCATATAAACATCCATACGGCCGTTTCTAAGCTTGCGGAGGTTAATTGACATCTGTGCAAAGTTCTGGAGTTGAATTCAAGCGCCCACCTTCCATAGATCCGTTTTCCAACATGGCCATATTCCTATATCCGTGGCCTTAGTGGTCTACGTGCTGGCTGCTATCATAAACTTCAAGGACAGTTACAGTTTATTGCTTTATATAGAGCGTTTGCATACGCATGTAGAGTTAGTTGATCATAGTTGTTGAGTTGTTAATTGATAGTTGATGTGCGTACTCTGTTATGTTTGCTTTGTAGTGATTACGCTGCCTTGAGCCGTAATACTACCAGTCTGTAATGAACTGCTTTTTAATATGAGAAAACTCTGTTTTTCAACTTAATTCGTGTTTGAGGATCGTACCAAAGCTGTGTAGAGGGCCCCTGCTCAGCCAAGGTTCTGTGTATTAATGTATATACTTTTCATTTCATTTCTTTAAAAAGTCATTGTATCATAATCCATTACATGTTCATATTTTGTAGTTGTTTCATTTCTGTTTATACATTTCTATAATTTCCATTGCATTCTTGTCTTTCATGTTTTTATGATTGTTAAATCACTGATCAGTTTTCTTGTGCAGGTTTTAGGTAGACAGCCCAGGCATTTTCATAGTATTTTGGTTAATGATATGAGACTAACATTATTCTGCCGCTAGTTTCCTTTTCATAGCATTTGTTTAACTTCAGTCTTGCTTTGTACATTTCAGTTTTGTTTATCTGATTCAGTAGTTAAATTTAAATATATTAAGCTGCTCATAGTGTCTTCAGTTGCCTCCGAAAGCCACAGCTGGACTGATGGTGAGGGACTGCATGATGAAATGTGTAGTTTAGTATTAGTTTTTTTTCTGCAAAATTAGATATATTAAGCTGCTCATAGCGTCTTCAGTTACCTCCGAAAGCCACAGCTGGACTGATGGTGAGGGGCTGCATGGTGAAATGTGTAGTTTAGTATTAGTTCCTTTTCTGCAAATTTAGATATATTAAATCATGTATGACATCTTCAGTTGCCTCCGAAAGCCACAGCTGGACTGATGGCGAGGGATTGAATCATGTGTGTATGGTTTAGTATTAGTTTACTTTCTGCAAATTAAATATCATTTACACAAGTTGTTTATGATTACTTCCGCAAGTCATAGCTGGTCTAATGATGAAGGGTCAGAAAATGAATTGATGTAATCTGATTTAGATTTATTTCATTGCAATTTTGAATTTCCATAAGCGTAGTTTCTTTTGTGTTCAGTTGGCAGCAAGAATAGTTTCGTTTTCATGTTCACTAGTTTCCTGTTTTGATTCATTAGATTAGCAGCACCTTTTCATTTCAGCAGTACACTTTTACTTTCTTTCAAGTCTTGTCATTGTAATTTCAATTTTCTTTTAAAGTTTCAAGATTGGTAAATCATTATAGGGGAAATCACTTCCTTGAACAAATATAACCAAGCTTGCTTTTCACTTTATAATTTCCATTTCACCTTAGAAAGACCAAAAACGACAAAAAGTTAAGAAAGAGGTTATCTTGCACATATAGTGCGCCGCACTTCATCAGCTTACGATTCCCGGATTGACAAATTAAATGCAGCAATTTATGACACACTAAATTGACCAAACATTTTGGCGCCGTTGCCGGGGAAGTGTAACTAGGTAGCCAATTTCTTAAAAAAAAAAACATAAAATCATAAAAGAAGGGAAACTTGATAACTTCTTGAAGTATGCTCTCCTCTTGCACCTAGTGTGATCTGGAGGATCAGAAAAGAGAGTTATTGGTTTAGTAATTTCTTAAGTATGCTCTCTTCTTGCACTTAGTGTGATCTGGAAGATCAGAAAGAGAATTATTAGCCCAACTTTTTAAAAAAAATAAAAAAATGATATGCATAGAGCAAGAGATTCTAGGGGAAGGTTTATAGCTAAAGCCAAGAGTTCGATTTTCACAACTCCATCTTCTTCAAGGCATAGACCAGATTCACCACCATCTACCCCTAGCCTTAAGATTTTTGGAAGTCAAGGAACAGCTGAATTAGAGGATTCTCCTATACCACCTACTAAAACCCACTTAGAAAACAAAGAAACTTTCTCTCATCCTTCCTTGATAGAAGAACTAGAGGACTATAAGGACAATAAAGAAACTATCATGGCAGAGGAAGTAATAAATAGAGGTGGAGGTAGAGGAGGAGGAGATAATGAAGATAAAAATGGTGAAGGAAATAACGGTAGAAATAGGGACAATCTGCTTGGATTCCCTATAGTTGATGAGGAAACTCATGCAACAATGAAAAATATCTCACCATCTGTTCTCCCTAAATTTTATGGATTACGAAGTGAGGATCCTGAAACATTTATGTTTGAGTTTGAAGTAGTGTGCCGAACTTATGACTATATGGAAGATTCTCAAAAACTCAAACTATTTCCTTCAACTTTGAAGGGATCTGCTTTGAAATGGTTCATGGGATTAGCCACTCAATCTATCAGGACTTTGAATGATATGAAACAAACATTTTTGGATAGATACTTGGATTATTGTATGCCCACCAATCACAAGGATGAGGTATTCAAAATGATGCAAAAAGAAGATGAAAATTAGGAAGACTTAATTGAAAGATTTCAATACAACTTGAAAAGAGCAAAGATGAGCAACTTAGATAATGAAACCTTGAAAGCCCTCCTATTAAAAGCCATTAGAGATGAATGGATAGACATTTTAAACATGATGGGGAAAGGAGACATCTCTCAACTCCCATTTCATGATATAACAGAACTATGTATCCATCTCTCAAGGGGAAAATCAAAAACTGGAAAAGGGCCTAGGGATTCTTCTCTTATTAGGGCTAACAAATCTGCAACTGGATCAGTAAGTAGGGCAGATATTGGTAATATGCTTGACGAGTTTAAAACTGATATCTTAGGGAGTCTTAGTGAACAACTAGACACCCTTAAAATCCAAAACAAGCAGAAAGCAGAAACAGATGCTTTAGCCATCTTTTGTTCGAAATGTAGAAAGAAACATGCTTTAAGGGAATGTCGCTTGGATGCAAAAGTTGTAGAAACATGTATGATTTGCTCAGAAAATCATGAGATCAAGGATTGTCCTTCAATCCCTGGACTCAAATCTGTTTTTCAAGAAGATCCAAATTCAATAGAATCTCTCTGTTTTGTCGCAAGGAGACCTTAGTAGGGACAACAATCTCAAGGGTTTAATAACCCTATGAATCTTCAAACCCCACCAAATTGGACTCCTTGGCAACAACCTTGGCCCCAACATCAAAATTCATATCAGCCATGGGTACAAGGGATGCAAAATCCTTATGGGAGATTTGCTCAATTTTATCAATATACTCCATCTTTTCAAAATCAACAAGCTCCACAATTTCCAAGCCAAAATCCACAACTTTCATTGCCATTTCCACAACAACAACCTTCTCAACAAAATACAAATCCTCAACTCATGCTCCCATACCAACAGAAGACAAATCAACTTCCAGCTCAGCCATTGCCAAATCCTAACAATAATAATCCTCAAACTACTTATATGGTAGAAGGACAACAATTTCCTACCTATATGATTGTTCCTCTCAACGATGTACAACTCAGATCTGGTAGAGTTTTAGAAAAAACTTCTATAGACATTCAAGAGCAAGATACCTCTGAAGAGGACTCTCTTCAAGTCAATAAGGGTTCTGAGGAAGAATCTCTTCAAAATTCAAAAATTCAAAAAGAAAAAGAAAAGCTAACATCCACAACTCCTATAGTTGAGCAACCCGTATCTTCATCTACACCTCCTTTTCCGGAAAGACTACAAATTGACAAGGGGGTGGAAAAACAAATCTTGTTGCCTAACTATGACTTTCTAGATGAATTGAAGAATGTTTGTATCAAGATTCCATTGCTACAAGCCATTCGAGAAATTCCTATTCTAGCAAAAACCATAAAGGAGTTGAGTTTCAAAAGACCAGAAAGGAAGCTAAAGGACACAAGAAGAATCCACCTGGTAGGAAAGATTGCAGACATTATGATGGGAAAAATTACCATGCAGAAGTATGTAGATCCAGGAAGTCCAATTTTCAAGACACATATAAATGGGATAGAAATTCCAAACACATTGATTGACTTAGGGGCTGCTATCAACATTATGAGTAGACAGACTATGGAACAGTTAAAACTTCCTAACCTTCTTTTACACCTACTTTATTGCAACTTGCAGATCGATCGGTTATTAAACCAGATGGTGTATTAGAAGATATTTCAGTCTCCTTAGATTCTTGGGAATATCCAGTAGACTTTATGATTTTGACTCCCAAAAGTAATCTAGGAGGACATCCAATAATCTTAGGAAGACCTTGGCTGGCCACAGCTGATGCTTTTATTAGTTGTAGATCCGGAGACATGTACATTTCTAATGGTAATTCGACAAAGAAATTCAATTTGTATCCTCCCGCAAGAGCAATTACAGAAATAGGAGACAATGAATGGGTCGATGATGAGAACACTATACAACCCGTCTTTACCATTTCTGAGATTAGTGAGGATAGTCAAATTCTGAACACATTAGAAAATTTTGAAGTAACTTCAGAATATGACCCCACACAATTTCAGTTGGAATCCGACATAGAATATTTATCATCAAGACAAATGTCTCTTTACTCTATGGAAGAATTTGGTAATTCTGTTTTTGAGATTTTTCCAGAAAAGACATTGAATATCAATAAACATCCGGAGAAGTCACAACAAGAAGAACTAACCAGAATCTTGCAAAAACATTCTACTGCATTTGCATGGGAGTATACTGACATGAAGGGTATTGATCCTAAGACTTGCATCCATCATATCTATATTGAGGAAAACAGTAGACCAATCAGTCAACCTCAAAGAAGGATGAATCCAAATCTTAGGGAGATAGTGAAAGAAGAGCTCCAAAAACTTCTCAATGTAAACTTCATTTATCCAATTTCAGATAGCCGATGGGTTTCTCCTTTGGTTATAGTACCTAAAAATAATGGTAAATGGAGAGTATGCATTGATTACAGGGAGTTGAACAAAGCAACTTTGAAGGATCATTTTCCTTTGCCTTTTATTGATCAGGTATTAGATACATTAGCAGGTAAAAAGTACTTTTCATTTTTGGATGGTTTTAGTGGCTATAATCAAATTCAGGTAGCACCTCAAGATCAAGATAAGACCACATTTACTTGTCCATGGGGAACTTTTGCCTACCGAGTGCTTCCTTTTGGGTTATGTAATGCACCAGCAACATTCCAAAGAGCAGTACTAGGAATTTTTTCTGATCTAATCCATGATTGTGTAGAGGCTTATATGGATGATTTTACAGTTTATGGTAATTCATTTGAAGAGGCATTAGAAAATTTGGAAAAAGTTCTCATAAGATGTAAAGAAACAAACCTTTCATTAAGCCATGAAAAAATGCTTTATGATGTTTACTGAAGGGATTGTTTTAGGACATCATATTTCAGGAGATGGGATTAAGGTTGATAGATCAAAAGTTGAAGTCATTTCCAATTTGCCTATTCCAAATTGTCAAAGAGATGTTAGAAGTTTTCTAGGATTTACTGGTTACTATAGAAGATTTATAGAAAACCTCACTAAAATAGCATCTCCACTCTTCAAGTTGCTTACAAAAGACTGTGAATTTAAATGGGATCCTGATTGTCAATCCGCTTTTGAAACTTTGAAAACAAGAATATCTCAAGCACCTATCTTGAGAGGACCAAATTGGAAACTTCCTTTCCATATTTCTACAGATGCTTCAGATACAGCTCTTGGAGCTGTGTTGGGTCAAAAAGATTTAATTCCTTATGCCATTTATTACACCAATAAAAATTTGACTCCCACAGAGTTGAACTATACTGTGACTGAAAAAGAGTTCTTAGCTGTTGTTCATGCAATTAATAAGTTTAGACATTACATAACAGGCTATGAAACTTTTATTCATACTGACCATTCCGCAATTAGATATTTAATGAACAAACCTGTTACTAATGGCAGAGTGACAAGATGGCTTTTACTTTTGCAAGAATTCAATATTACTGTGTTAGATAGACCAGGAAAACAGAATACAGTAGCTGATTTCTTGTCTAGAATTCAAAATACTAAAGAAGATTCTCCTGTAGAAGATAAGTTTCCCGATGAATATTTGTTTGCAGTAACTATTAAGACCCCTTGGTATGCAGATATTGCTAACTATTTGGTTACAGGGAAACTACCTTCACATTTATTTCCAAGAGAAAAACGAAAAATTATTCAGGAGAGTTCAAGATATTCATGGATTTCTAACTAATTGTTTAAAACAGGGCCAGATCTTGTGATCAGAAGATGTGTCAGGGAAGATGAAATGCCTGATATTCTTAAGGCATGTCATGATGAACCATGCGGCGGACACTTTGTGGACAAAAGGACGGCCTATAAAATCCTTTCCTTGGGATATTATTGGCCTTCTCTCTTCAAAGATGCAAAACAATATGTCAAAAGGTGTGATAGCTGCCAAAGAGTAGGGAAACCTACCCTTTCAAATGAAATGCCACCGCAAACACAGGTACTCATTGAACCCTTTGAAAAATGGGCTTTAGATTTCATTGGACCGATTAATCCACCATCGAAGCAAAAGAAGTATATATTGGTTTGCACTGATTATATTACTAAATGGGTAGAAGATAAAGCATTAGTATCTGCTACTGAAAATTCAGTTGTTCATTTTATTTATGAGGATATTTTTACTCGCTTTGGTGTTCCAAGAGAAATTGTAACAGATCAGGGGAGCCAATTCACATCAAATTTGGTGGAGAAGTTGATGGAAGAATACAAAATCAAGCACAGAAGATCTAATCCTTACCATCCACAAGAAAATGGTCAAGTGGAGTCCACAAACAAAGTTCTTGAAAGTATTATCACCAAGACTGTTCATCTACACAGAAGAGATTGGGCAGAAAGGCTTCCAGAAGCCTTGTGGGCCTACAGAACTACATGGAGGAATACAACAGGACATTCTCCCTATGAACTTGTTTATGGGAAAGAAGTCTTGTTCCCCATTGAGTTCCAAGTCAAGACCTTCAAGATAGAAGTTCAGTTGGGAATGGACTTATCAGAAGCCCAAAAGCATAGAATGGAGCAGTTGAATGAGCTAGATGAGATCAGACAAGAAGCAATTCTAAGAACTGATCTAGTTCAATATCAAAGAGCAAAATGGCATGACAAATATATCAAAGAGAAGAAGTTTCAAGAAGGAGATTGGGCATTGTTATTTGACTCCAAGTTTAAAGATTTTCAAGGGAAATTTCAGACTCATTGGCTTGGGCCATATGAGATTGACAAGATCTTTAACAATGGAGCTGTAAGAATCAAGACCATTGATGAGTTTCAAACTGCTCTTATAGTGAATGGCCATAGATTGAAAATTTATCATAAGCCACTCTCTAAAGAGGATTTTGTCAAGTTGTTTCAAGAAAGTTCTGTAATCAGGCTGGTACAGAAGAATCCTTCTTCTCTACCAAGCTAGCTTTTGTTTTTCAAGTTAAAAAAAAAAAAAAAAGAAAAAGAAAAAAAGAAAAAAAAATGGTATAAGCCTGAAAACCAATCATTGATTGGCAGTCTTATACAGAAAATATGGGGTGAAAATCAGGGACACCTGACACTCTATATTTTCCAAAAAAAAAAAAATATGTCTTTCATTTCATTTCATCTCACCACTCACTCCATTTCATTCCATTTCATTTCATTTCATTTCACTTCATTTCACTTCATTTCATCCATTCCATCAATAAAAATCTTTTTATGACCATTTCCACCTGGTCATTTGTCATTTGTTCATTTCTATTTCAGCCAAGTAATAGCTGTGTCAGTTTCCGCAGCTGACATCTGTTTCCGCAGCTGACTCCAGTTTCCGCAGCCAGAAGCAGATTCCGCAGCTACTACTACTCTGCTTTCAAAAAGAATGTACAGTTAGTTGTTATTTTCATAAATTATGAAATAAAATGCAGGAGAGGATCAATGGGACATTCAAGACACTAATGAAGATCAATCAGTTGAAGACCAAGGGCAAAAGCAAGGATTCCAAAGGTATGAATAAAGTTTATTTCAAATAGTATCGAAAACACATTTTTATGTAATTTTAAACTATGAGCTCTACCCATAACGCGCAATGATTATATTGACAGTCCCGTAACCTTCCACGATCTCTATGTTATCCTCTTGCATTTATTCACCAACGGTTTCATCATTGAAATTCCGACTCTCACTCATGTTCAAGTATTCCACCGTAGATAATGATACGTATTTGAGTTGACAAAGGACTCTTACAAGCCGCATAACTTCATAATCATTGATTGAAACATGTTTATATTTATTACACTGCCACCAAAATTCAAAATGCGGCCGAATGCATTATACTTTGTTAACCTCTTTGTCGTGTCTCTGTCGTGTTTACAAAACCCCACGCTACTCATTCTCACTCCCTGTTTCACTCCATTCCGTTCCTTTTGCTCACTCTCATTCCTGTATATCCACCCACAATCTTATTCCATTTTGTTTATGGTGCTCATTTTCGTTTTGTGATAACATCCCCACAGTATTGTGCTAGATTCTGTGTATTCCATCGTTCCATTTCCACTTAAACCCTCACAGAGGCAAGCCTGTGAATCACAGAGAAGTAAAATGGGAAAATTATTAAGGGCAGAGCCGGAAGGACTGAAATTTATAGAGGGATTTCCACAAGCAAAAGAGATGGTTGAGAAAAGCTAAATGGCTGTGTTTTATTCAGAAATTCAGGGGTTACCACAGAGAAGTTACAAAAGCGTTTGCAAGATCATTTGATGGCTCGGAAGCAGAAGTGGGAGACCTCAAGTTTTTGGTTAATGAAGCATCAATAGCAACAGCCACAGAGCTTCTTCAGGAAGGAGAACGTTGGTTCAAAAATAAAAGTATCAGTGATGAGGCATGGAGAACAATCCTCCGAAATCAAGGTATGGATATCACTGTTTTCAAAAGAGGAATCCCAGTGCATGCAATAAAAGATGAATGGACTACTTTATTACTCATTGTTCAGAAATTTATCACATGTGAAGGCCGCTTTGGTTCTATGTACATGTATCATACTAGGATATTGATGAATTTCCTTGAAAACCAAACTCTCAATCTTCCTTATTTCCTATTCAATAGCTTGAAGAAAATGGTTGTGACTGTGCAAAAACACCTAGGAGATGTAGAGCCTCATTTATATCATCATGGGCTTATAAAAATTTTGATTGAAAAGGAGCTAAAAGAAAGAAAAGATACATGGGAACAATTCCTAGTTAGAAACTTCTTTGAAGAACCTCAGGAAATTCCTGAAGGTAGTCCAATTAGAAGGAGTAGAAGAAAGAAAATGAATGTTGAAACCCAAGTTGCTCCTACACAGGAAATTCCCGCAGCTAGCACAGCAAAAAGAAGTAGAAGGAAAAGAACAATAGATGAAATCCAAAATACTTCTACTACTACTATGAAAACAACTGATAGGGAAGAGAGATTGGTAAAAAGGAAGAAGAAGGAAATTAAAGCCAAGAAGCCAATAATACCAAAAGGGAAAGAAATTATTGAGGCTGTCCATAAAACTCCTTCTTCTGAAGAAGAAGATCACCAAATACTATCTGAAAGATTAGTTTTTCTTCAAAAACAGTCATCTATATCCAAGAAGGCAAAACAGGAAACAAGAACAAAAGGGTAAAGGATACCACAAAGATGTGAGGAGCATACAAAGCGAAGGAAAACTGAAAACACAACAAAGGTCCTCATTTCATCAGATGGTGAGGAGACATTCCGAATAAAATTTAACCGACCATAGTCCAATTTCTACCGCTTAGTGAACTCCGATCTTTCACTACCAATCGCATAATGAGCGTACTATCTTATTTCTAATGAAATATTGATAAGTTCTCCTCGCCGATTTTAATATAATTTTCCCTGCGCACTGAGGACAAAATGAATGAAGAAGACAATCGGAAGTAGACCCTAAAACAAAGAAGCAGTATATGACTATATAGAATCTGAGAAGGCAAACACAGCTCAAGTACCTCTCATTCAAATTTCATCCATTGCGTGATGATTGGTTTTTTTGGTTTAGTCATTAAAACAGGAGATTTTTGAGCTTGAGCTTTTGAATCGGCATATCAAAAATGAAAATGAAACACTCAAAGAGCAAGGCAAACTGGACAAGATTATCCATGAAAATACTATGTTACATTTGGGTATTTGGCAAAAGAAGAATAAGAAGCTAAAAAGGAAATGCCAAAAATTGAGCAGAGCACTTGTGAATATCAAATTCAGGTGCCTCATGAAGAAACCCAAAATGATGGCAGTACCAAAGAAGAAGAGAAGGGGGTTAGATGTGCTGGCTGAAGTATCAAGGCACATGAATTGAACAAAGAGTATCAAAATTTTGGTTGCATGAGGACATGCAACACCTTCACAGTGGGGGTATGTTGAGTCCCGAATTTGCCTCTTTTCCATACACTTTTCCATATCTCTTTCACTCATCTAAACCTCCAAAAATTGTCAATATCATGTGCAAAAGGGTATCTAACATGGTTTTTAATTATGTTTGTGTGTTTTCTATTTGATTTAGATTTTGTTCAGGCACTAAACATGAAACTTGTCACTGCTGGAATTGCCGCAACTTTCCCAGCCTTTTTTAGGAATTCATGCTGGCTACCAGTTCACGAAGGAAACGCAGCCACATGGGCAAAGTTTAGGAATGACGAGGACATACGAAATCCTATTGGTTCTGGTTCAAGTAAATTCGCCAAAGAAAGCCGCGGTCAAGCCATCCAATGCGGAAGTCAACTATGTGAGTTCTATGCCTACTTGAAATCACAGGTATTTAAACATCCATACGCAATGCTTAAGCTTATGGAGGTTACCTCGATGACTTCAGTAAAGTTCGAGTTGAATTCAAGCGCCCACCTTCCATAGATCCGTTTTCCAACATGGCCATATTCCTATATCCGTGGCCTTAGTGGTCTACGTGCTGGCTACTATCATAAACTTCAGGAGACAGTTACATTTTATTGTTTTATAAAGAGCGTTTGCATACGCACGTAGAGTTAGTTGTTGAGTTGTTAATTGATAGTTGCTGTGCGTACTCTGTTATGTTAGTTTTGTAGTGATTACGCTGCCTTGAGCCGTAATACTACCAGTCTGTAATGAGCTTCTTTTTAATGTGAGAAAACTCTGTTTTATAACTTAATTCGTGTTTGAGGATCGTACCAGAGCTGTGTAGAGGGCCCCTGCTCAGCCGAGGTTCTGTGTATTAATGTATATATATTTCATTTCATTTCTTTAAAAGTCATTGTATCATAATCCATTACATGTTCATATTTCATAGTTGTTTCATTTCTGTTCATACATTTTTATAATTTCCATTGCATTCTTGTCTTTCATGTTTTTATGATTGTTAAATCACTGATCAGTTTTCTTGTGCAGGTTTTAGGTAGACAGCCCGGGCATTTTTCATAGTATTTTGGCTAATGATATGAGACTAACATTATTCTACTGCTAGTTTCCTTTTCATAGCATTTGTTTAACTTCAGTCTTGCTTTGTACATTTCAGTTTTGTTTATCTGATTCAGTAGTTAAATTTAAATATATTAAGCTGCTCATAGTGTTCATAAGCATCTCCTGTGTGCCACAAATTGATCATGGTGATAGCTTCAGAGAAATGTGGTTTAGTATGTTTTTTCTAAAATTAAATATATTGTTTCAATATAGCTGAAGCTTCTTCAAAGCTACCTGGATCAGATGAAAGAGAGGGGGTTGATGATGAAATGCGTAGAAGTTTAGTATTAGTTCTTCGCGAAATTTAGATAGCAAATCATGTATGACATCTTCAAGAAATCTAAAGTTACTAAATTGGATTCCGGATATAAGTGATTGAATTATGTGTATGGTTTAGTATTAGCGCATTTTTCGCTTAATTAAATATCGCTATTAATGTTATTTGCGATTATCACAGTCATAGTCGGTCTAATGATGAAGGGTCGTGAAATGAATTGATGTAATCTGATTTAGATTTATTTCATTGCAATTTGAATTTCCATAAGCGTAGTTTTCAAAGTTCGGCCAAGAAAGAAGAATACTAGTTTAGTTTTCATGTTCACTAGTTTCATGTTTTGATTCATTAGATTAGCAACACCTTTTCATTTCAGCAGTACACTTTTACTTTCTTTCAAGTCTTGTCATTGTAATTTCAATTTGCTTTTGAAGTTTCAAGATTGGTAAATCATTATAGGGGAAATCACTTCCTTGAACAAATATAACCAAGCTTGCTTTTCACTTTAGAATTTCCATTTCACCTTAGAAAGACCAAAAACGACAAAAAGTTAAGAAAGAGGTTATCTTGCACATATAGTGCGCCACACTTCATCAGCTTACGATTCCCGGATTGACAATTAAATGCAGCAATTTAGGACACACTAATTTGACCAAACAATAGCCGAGAATACTCCTCTTATATCCCTTCAACAAGCTCTCCCAGAAAGAGCGTGGAATTCCTGCATGAGAATACCTTGCACTAAACAGTGCAAAAGACCTAGATAAACAGCTGAAGTATGCAAGAATTCATAAGAATAAATCATAAAAATATTATGAATGCCTCTCATGGCTTCCATCCCTTCCCTTTTATTCTTGGCGAGCCTCCTCATCTTTGGCCCCACTCATTTATGAGGTTACTTCCTTGCAAAGACTCCCTCTTTTCGCAACGCTGTTGATTTGGTCAACTTGGATCTAGTCCACATGAATTTCCCCCTTTCAAACCCAAGGTGAATTTATCTTTCCTACCTAAACTGATCCACATTCAAATTGGAAGTGTTTTATTCCTACTAAAGAGATTTAAGGGTCTCCCTACCGCATTTATTCTTCTAGACTGAAAAATAGAGCAACACATAATATTCTAACTAGAAATAAGATAATTGGGAATATTATAGACATCCCCTCCCAAAATTTTATTGTCCTCAAGCAACATTAAATAAGGATGCTACAAAATATTCTCTCCTTCCCAAGTGGCATCCTCATCAGGAAGATTCCTCCATCGAATCAAATATTTTTTTATCACTCTCCTCCTCAGCTACCTATCCCGAGTATCCAATATTTCCTCTGGTTGTAAAAATAGATGGCCTTCATCATCAATAGGTGGGAGATCCATATCAGCAACCATATGTTGTCCAATGGCCTTCTTGAGGCATGAGACATGAAAATTTTTATGGATCTTACTCCCCTTAGGAAGCTCCAACTCATATGCAACTTCCCCAACACGACATATCACCCTGTATGGCCCATAGAATCGAGGTTTGAGATTCTTTGCTCCCTTCTCCTTGAGGGTAGACTGTCGATAAGGCTAAAGATGAAGATATACCAAGTCATCTATCTCAATCTGTCTCTCTATCTGACCACGGTCTGCATATATTTTCTGCTGGTTTTGTGCTGTAGCAATGTTATCCTTGAGGGCCCAGAGTATATCTTGACTCTGTTGAATCCATTCCTTTGATCTAGGAGCTTTTCTTGCCCCAAACATCACATCAGAAAATGAAAGTGCATCATACCCATAAAGAGCTCGAAATGGGGTCATGCCAATGGACATATGGAAATTGGTGTTGTAACAATACTCCCCCAAATGGAGCCAACACAACCATGCTCTCTGTTGGCCTGAAACTTAGTTTCTTAAGTAGCCTTCCAACCACTTTCTCACTATTTCAGTCTATCCATTTGTTTGTGGGTGATAGCTAGTACTTGATGTCAATTTAGTACCCACTAACCGAAAAAGTTCTTGCCAAAATCCACCCATGAAGCGGCTATCCTGATCACTGACTATGGTCTTTGGGAGACCATGGAGTCTAAACACATCTCTGAATAAAATATCAGCTACCTATGAAGTAGTTTATCATGCAAAAATAGAAAAGAAATGTGAATACTTTGTTAGTAGATCAACAACTACAAAGATACAATCCTTACCCTGAACTATAGGTAGATCGGTGATGAAGTCCATGGAAATACTCTCACATTTTCCATCCGGAATAGGGAGTGGCTGCAATATTCCTGCAGGATGGTTGTAATATCCTTTGTTTTGTTGGAAAACTATGCACTCCTTAATTTGTTTGAGTACATCCTCCTTGAGACCCTTCCATGAGAATCTCTCCCGAATAACCCGATAAGTCTTGGTGAATCCTTGATGCCCTGCAAGTGGGGAATCATTTGATGCTTGCAAAATCTTCTCCTTGAGCTTAGAATCTCTAGTCAAGAAGACCCAATCTCAATAATATATCACCTCATCCATCACTCTATACCTCTATACCTCTCATCAGCCACCACTCCATCTAAGATCTCACATGAAAATTTTTCTTTGGGGCATTCCGCTAACAACTAAGGCTTCCAATCTACATCTATGCCCCTTACGGAGAGCGTTGATGGCCTCCTGGATAGAGCATATTCCACCACATTACTCTACCCTTTGCAATACTCTATGTCAAAGTCATATTATTGGATCTTACTTACCCATTTTTGCTGCCTCTCCTAAAGCTTCTTCTGCTCAAGAAAGAACTGGAGACTATTATGACTAGTCTTCACTTGGAATTTATTCCCCGCCAAATACGGCCAGAACTTGGCTAAAGCATGCATAATAGCAAACATATCGTTATCATATATGGGGTATAGCCTCTCATATGCCAGCAAATTCTGGCTCTCAAAAGCTATGGGGTGTCCTCCTTGCATGAACACTGCCCCAATGCCTTCCCCTGAAGCATCACATTCCAACACAAAGGGTTGAGTAAAATCAGGTAGGACCAAAACTAGGCAACTAATCATTACTTGTTTGAGAGTATCAAAATATCTCTGTGTTGTAGGTGTCCAAATGAAGGCTCCGTTCTTGGTTAGATCTGTAAGTGGAGCTACTAGTTAAGAGAACCCTTTTACAAACTTCTGGTAATAGGTACATATGCCTACAAATCCCCGAAGTTCTATGACATTCCTTGGTTTAGGCCAATCTCTAATAGCAAGGATCTTCTCTTCATGGAATCTTACCCCATCCAATCCAATGATGTGGCCCAAGTAAAGCATCTTTGTGAGCCCAAATGTAATATTACCAAATAGGGAAACTCAACAATACATGCACAGAAAACACATTTTTTAGAATTTTATGTATTAACAGATGAATCCATCCCATGGATCCATTAGATCTGACATTATAACAACTAAATCTGAAAGGAAATCGAAAAAAAATCATTATAGCCTAGCTAAACAGGCCTCCCATGCTCAAAACAACCCAAAATCACTGAAACCCAAAGACTACTGCAACACAGAATTACTACATAAGTGACATTGCAATTTATTGAGGGTTTGTACTCAAAAATATGAGAGAGAAAATAGATTTTTTTTATATTAATCAATGAGGCCCAAAAACAGAGATCTAGCCTCTTTTACGGAAATCCAAGATGACCCGGAAAGGGTTTCTTGATAAACATGAAATGAAAGAAGTAGATGTTCAGAGATATGGCTGAATATATACATAATAATGGATGATCATGCAAATAAATGGTTGTAGCTCCTCCTACTAGCTTTCCGGGGAAAATGTTGATCCTCCTCCTAGGAAACTAGCTCATAAAACAAGGGTCTAAACCCCTCCACTGCAATACCTTAAGAAATAATGTAGTTTCTGCAAGAGAATGTGTTGTTGCTCAAGGTGACTACTTGGCCTAACACTATATAGTTGAAAATGTAGCACCGAATGCTCCTCTCAGATTTCTTAAGCAAGATCTCCAAGCAAGAGTGGGGAATTCCTGCATGAGAAAACCCTTGCACTAAACAGTGCATCAAACTTAGCTAAATAGCCAAAGAATCCATGAAGTCTAAATAGACCACATAAAAAATATAATCTTCAATCATGCCCCATATGGCTGCCATTCCCTTCATTATATAGTTGATGATCTTCCTCACCATGGGTCCCACCCAATTATTAGGTTACTTCCATGCAAAGGCTTCTCCACCAAAATTACATTATATCTATTGGTCTCACTCATCTATTTACTATGCTTTTTTATTTATTCAACCATGAATTAGTCTCCATGCATTGTCTCCATTCACACCCAAGGTGTCTTTATTTTGACTAGCTAGATTGTTCTCCATTCACACTGAGTTGTCTTTATTTATGATCCACTCCTCACATATTAATGCTATTGACTTGGTAAAACTTGACCTTTTCCACACATATTAGACCCTTTTCACACATGAGGATTTTTGATCTAGTTATTAACATGATCGATTTTCACATTAAGAAGGATTTTATGCCTACTTAAGCAACTTATGGGCCTCCTTACCCATTTATTCATCTAACTAGACATTAAGAGAAAAATTAATATTCCTATTAGCTGCATGCTAAATTAGCAATATTACAGTGTTCCCTTCCCAAGTGTTGATTGTCCTCAAGCAGCTGCAAGGATGCTGTAAAATCTCCCCTCCCCCTCTTGTGGCCTCCTCATCCAATAGTCTCCACCATTGCTTCATATTTGCTACTATAATTTTGTCTCCCAATGGTTCCTCCCAAGTATGTAAGTTGGCCTTTGGTGGAAAAACCAAATGGCTCTCATCATGAAAGAATGGAAGATCTATATGTAAACCTTCTTGCTAATCAATGGCCTCCTCAAGGTAGAAGTGATGACAATCATAGGGGACTTCACTCCTAATGAGAGACTCCCATCTCCATGCTATCATCCAAATGAAATGAATCACCTCCCAACTTGGTAATTCATAGAAAATATCCTCCCAAATGCTCATGAGAGGCATGTCCCAAGTTCTCCAAACAATCATATTACCTACCTCATAAAGAAACAAGTGATCTATCATAGTGGCCATATCATATCCCATGCTCCCCTTGAAACATGTAGTGCAAAAGGTGTGGGAAATTTCTTTCCCCAAGGACACATCCAACCAATGTGTCTTCCTTCCAACCATGTTCCCAACAAATATAAGAACATTTTCAGCATATGGAATCATAATTAAAGTCATGCTAGCTGCCATATGCAATAAGGGAGAAAGAAAATTGTCCCTCATGTGCAACTAGTGCATTTTTACTCCTAACTGCCATAGAATATGATATAACAAGTGTTTTTTTCAACACTTGTTTCATGGCCCATTCTTCTTACATGTTTGGAGAAGGTGTATGATGGTTGGTGTTAATGAAGTACACCATGAATAATACAACATATCCCCAAAATATTTTAGGGAATGGTCATCATCTCCATTGCTCATGGTCCCAAGTAGCCCATGAAGCCCATAAGAAAAAGTGCCCCCTCTTGGAGAAAAACCCTGTACATGAGTGTTAAGAAAATACAAGCATATAGTAAATAAATCATGATGTTTAGAAATACTAGTCTTACCATACACTTGGTTCAAATCAGTGAGGTAGCTCATGGATGAGCTCCCTCTCACATCCAATGAATAAGGAGGTGGTAATGATAACTCTTCCCAAGAGCTATGTTCCTCCTCAACCAGTAAATGATCTATGCACTTCCTCATATGAGAGTGCATCTCCTCTTTGAAGTATTCCCACATGAATCCCTCCAAGATGGTACAATAAGAATTAATAAATTCAGTGGGTTTAGAAAGCAAGATCTCGTAGGCTGCATTAAGTAGTTTATCCTTCAGCTTGGAGTCTCTAGTTAAATAGATTTGATCATGAGAATAAATGACACCATAAACTACTTTATACCTCCTATCCATCACTTGTCCATCAAAAGCCTTACATGTGAAGAGATTATTGGAATATTCCATCAAGAGTTGGGACTCCCAATATGGATCTAGGCTTCCCAACAATGACAACACTGTAGAAGTCTGAAATGCAGCTATTGTCATAGCAAGGCTCTCCTCTTTGACCTGTTTGATGCCAAAGTCACATGTTGGAGTAATAACACTTCTCTTTTTCTGCCCCTTGATTAGGAGATCAAGTCTCTTGTAGAAAAATGCTCAAAAATGAAGTTTCTCAGAATTGGTCCGAACTAGATCGACTGGAAAGAGCTCGGAAAAATGATCCTGTAGATGTAAATGGCACTGAAAACCAACGTCGTATGAGGAATATATTCAACTTTGAAGTTTGCCAATTTCATTAAAAGGAAGGCCAAAATTTGACTTTATAAAAATTATTTTTATTAAAAAAAATAATATTCCATAGAATATTCTGGGAATATTTTGTGGAATATTCCATAGAATATTTTGCAGAATATTCTAGTGGCAGCCAATGAAAGGGCGCCACGTGGCCAGCCCAGAGGCCGCCACATGGCCCCAAAGTCGAATGAATTGGCGTTTAAAATTTTTTTGTATGGTCGCAGCAAGATTCGAACGCGGGTCGGGCAGACACAAACGAAGCGGCCTGACCATTGGGCCACACGGTAGTTCTTGATATTCATTGGTTCGAAGTTTTATTTATTTGTTTGAATTAGTTTGGGCGGGGCCCGAAAGGGGGCTAGCCCCCTCCATCACATGACCGTTCATTCAAACCGTGGCACAAAAAAAATTCTGGTGCACATTGTATGGGTTGTGGTCCTGTGGACCTGAGCCCGGGACAGAGGAGATTTAAATTTATGGTTTCAAACGTTATTGTATGCCGATTTAAACTCAAGTTTAATCAATGCCTTCCGACAGTTATGGTCATGTGGGCTTATCCCTTAGCCCATCACGACTAGCGGTGAATTCAGCGATTCCCCAGATTTAGCACCAGACTCCAGATTTGTCGGCGCTATCTGGTAGTTAGCCAAATTTAGCTGGAGTTATTCTAGGCCAAACTGGAGTCTGAGTAAATGAGCCATAACTTTGGCTAGGGAAGTCCATTTGGGACGAATTTGTTTTTGATTTTGGTGTATTGAAGCATTATGGAGCTATTGGGACAAGTTGCAGAGCCATCAGGGTGCTCTATTAGTGATTTTACCAGCGATTTTGGTTGTGGAGCCACCAGGGCCTAATGAAAGATCAGCTGTGTTGGACTATACTTATCCATTGGAGGTGAATGAATAGTCGATTTATACTGATTTCAGCCTTCTGTTTCTGAATTTTCAGCTTATTTTTCCTTTTGAGGCTTTCTACACAGTGTAATTCATAATTTGAGCATTAATGAAAAAGGGAAAAGCCTAATTAGAGGCTTTTGGACCCAGCAGAGGTAGCCCAAGAGAGGGGTGAACTACTTAAACAAATGCTTACTGTTATGCTATGCATTTTTGTTGTTATATTTCAGATTCTGCTACATTAAACAGTAACTTTTCATAAGTACACTTTTCCCAAGCAGACTTATATCGTGAACAAAACTCATTAGTTCAGCTTCAAACCACATTACTTCATTTGCAGATTACTTGAAATTTCTTATTCACACAAAATTTTGATTAATGAATACTTTGCAAATAGAAAAATACTTTCATTGATCAGATCTATTTCGGTGTTTACAATTTATTTCTTTAGGCAGAGCTAGTTTTTGGGCCAGAAGCTTCTGGTTTCATCCTTTCTAGTAAAGGTGAAATAACCAGTAAAAGCCCCCTACTGTCAATCTCTATATGAGAAATAATTTGTTCTCACTATTTCAGATCACCCCTCTTGTAGCTTATCTTTCTCAAGACAAGATTGAAGTATATGGAAGTCAACCTCCTCTTGGAAAGTTTCTTCCTTCCAAAACTTCCTTAATTTATCCCATGCATGCAAGAGTGTTGATATCCTCTTGTCATGTTCAGAAATATTTCTTGTGTGTGAAAATATCATTGGCTGCCCCAAAGGTATGGAGTTGAAATTTGAAATCATATTCATGTCATCATAGATTTATGAATCCTCCTTTTCTAGTGCAAATAGCTGAGTGGGAGATAGCAATGTCCATTTCAAAAAATTTCTTACCTCTCCTTTGATCCCATCAAATATTCTCTACGTTGTGCTAGCTTCTCCCAAGGCTCCTTCCCTAGCCAATAAATGTTGCTCCAAGTTGAGATAACACTTTATTCTTTTCCCAATCAGGGGGTCTCCCTAGTGGAATGCCTCCATGGAAAGAGACATCAAGGCACAGAGTAGGATGTATATGTGTGTGGACAGATTTTTCCTTACCCTTTCTACACAAATATTCTTGCCTCCTTTGTGTATCAATCTTTTGAAATAAAGAGGGGTATGTGCTCCTCATCATATGATGCTTACCCTCCCCTTTATCTTCCTCTACCTTCAATATATCACCATTTGACAGTGATGGAACATGCTTCTCATGGACTGTGCCATGACATCTATATGTGAGATTCTTTGGAACTCCTTGCAAGAGTGTAAGGGTTTTTCTCCTTGGAGCCAATGCTCCATCTTCCTCTTCATGAGGTACTAGATGTGCTCTTGATATGAAAACGACGCTCCCTCCAGCCTTCTCTTCCTCCTCATCAATATTTGAGAATGCCTCACCAACAATGAGAGACCTTAGATATATATCTTCCTTTGAAGGAGGAATCTCCATGTCTTTATTTTGAGAAGAAAGATCTTCATGCAATGGGGACTTTGCCTTAGGCAAGGTATCATATAAGCTTTCATCCCCTTCAATGATTTTCTGAAATGGAGTTGGTTTTTTGGATGCCTCCAACCAATGCAAAAGTTTTGTTTGTTTTGGTTTGATTTGCTCCATCAAAGATGTTTCATGAAATTCTTCATCAAATCTTTCCAATGCTCTTCTAATGAACTTTGCATAAGTAGATGTATTTGCATTCTTTAATGAAAAGGAATCAAACAACCACCAAGAAAAAGCCTTACCTTCAAAATTCAGCGCTACTCCTTTGATGGCTTCATTTTCTGAAACTTGATGTTGCTACACATAGGTGTTTAGCTCCTTGACCCAAACCCTAGCTGGACATTTAGGTGATCCATCAAAAGTAGATAGCAAGAATCTACCCACACCATGCTACTTTCCCTTTGTGCTCCTTTTCTCCTTGATCTTGAAAAACTCTTGGAAGTTTATGTGATCTTTGAACCCCTTGGATTGAGATTCATACTCTTGTAAATAATCACCAAGAGTCTCTTTCTTTGGCACATCCCCTTTCTCCATCTCACTTGTCATGAACATATGGCTAGTAGAGCATTGTAAATCTGATGGTGTGGCTGAATGCTCACACCCATAGTATGAGGAACTAGATATTTCCTCATGTATAGATCTTGTTGAGGGATCTCCATGTTCCTCCCTCCTCATTTCTTTGATGTCTTTTCTGATGCCATGCATAGTTTGAAGAAGAAGTTTTGAGAACTTCTTCCCTTCAGAAAGTAATTTTTTGATTAGATTCCTCTTTCAAATCCTCTCATTTCCATGAGAAGACTCCATAATGGTTGAAGTACATAGGCTGAGCCAATACTAGAGCTCTGATACCACTGTAATATTCCCAAATAGGGAAACTCAATAATACATGCACAGAAAACACAATTTTCAGAATTTTATGCATTAAAATATGAATGAAGCCCATGGATCCATTATATATGAAATTATAACAACTAAATGTGAAAGGAAATCAGAAACAGATCATTATAGGCTAGTTAAACATGCCTCCCATGCTCAAACCAACCCAAAATTACTGAAACCCCAGGACTACTACGACACAGAATTACTGCATAAGTGATTGCATATTTCATTGAGGGTTTGTACTCAGAAATATGATAGACAAAATAGATATATTTTAAATTAATCAATGAGGCCCAAAAACAAAGATCTAGCCTCTTTTACAGAAATCCAAGATAACTCGACAAGGGTTTCTTGATAAACATGAAATACAAGAAGTAGATATTGCAGATATATGGTTGAATCATGTTGTATGGTTGAATATCTACATAATAATGGATGATAATTCAAATAAATGGATTTAGCTCCTCCTACTAGCTTTCTGGGGAAAAGGTTGATCCTCCTCTTGGGAAACTAGCTCATAAAACAAGGGTTTAAACCCCTCCACTGCAATACCTTAAGAAACAACGCATTTTCTGCAAGGGACTGCACTTTTTCTGAAAGTGACTGCTTGGCCTAACACCTAATAGTGGAAAATGTAGCGCTGGATGCTCCTCTCAGATTTGTTAAGCAATATCTCCAAGCAAGAGTCGGGAATTCCCGCATGAGAAAAACCTTGCACTAAACAGTGCAAAAAACTTAGCTAAACAGCCAAGGAATGCAATAAATCTAATCAAAGCACATACAAAATATAATCTTCAATCATGCCCCATATGGCTACCATTCCCTCCATTATATATTTGATGAGCTTCCTCACCATGGGTCCCACCCAATTATGAGGTTACTTCCATGCAAAGGCTCCTCCACCAAAATTATGTTGTACCCATTGGTCTCACTCATCTATTTACTAAATTGTTTGATTTAGTCAACCATGACTTAGTCTCCATGTATTGTCTCCATTCACACCCAAGGTGTCTTTATTCTGACTAGCTAGATTGTTCTTCATTCACATTGAGTTGTCTTTATTTATGGTCCACTCCTCACATATTAATACTGTTGAATTGGTCAAACTTGACCTTTTCCACACATATTAGACCCTTTTCACACATGAGGATTTTTTATCTATTTATTAACATGATCCCTTTTCACATTAAGAAGGATTTTATGCCTACTTAAGGAACTTATGGGCCTCCTTACCCATTTATTCATCTAAGTAGACATTAAGAGAAAAATTAATATTCCTATTAGCTTCATGCTAAATTAGGAATATTACACCAAACTCACATTTGGAGAGCTTAGCATAGAAATATTTCTCCTTAAGAATGCGTAATACTACCTCAATATGTTGTAAATGTTCCTCCCATGTGCGGCTATAAATAAGAATTTCATGAAAGAAGACCAACACAAAATTTTTCAAGTGACCACGGAAGATGTGGTTCATGCAAGATTGGAATGTTGCTGGAGCATTGGTTACCCTGAAAGGCATTACCAAAAAATCAAAATTCCCATAGTGACACTGGAATGCAGTCTTAGGGATATCTTGATCCCTTGCCGTGATTTGATGATATCCTGATCTCAAATTAATTTTGGAGAAATATTTGGATCCTCTTAGTTCATCCATCAATTCATCGATCCTGGGAATTGGGTATCTATTATTCATGGTTTTCTTGTTCAATGCTTTATAATAAATGTACATTCTCAATGTGTCATCTTTCTTCTTCACCAAGACCACTGAAGAGGCAAAAGGACTAGTGCTAGGCCGGATATGTCCTAACGCCAAAAGCTCTTGAATGACCTTTTCAACCTCATCTCTATAGACTTTGGGGTTCCTATAGGGTGTGGTAATCACGTCTTGGATTCTTTACTCCAACTCAATAGTATGTTCAAAACCTTGGTCAGGAGGTCTTCCAGGTGGATATCCCCAAATACTGTAGAGTATTAGTCAAAGATAGATTGTACATCTAGATTTACTGATGAATCCTTGCTCCCAGCTTCTGACAAACACAGTTCTACTTCCCACTCTATGTCCCCTCTGCATAAATCTTCTTCCATCCTATGGGTTGAGAAAATATGAGGTGGATATGTGTGTATGCCTTTGATTTTCTAATGTTTACCATTCCCCTTTTCTGTCCATTCCATATCTAAGGTTTCCCAATCAGTGGTAACCTTCCCTAAGGTGATTAACCACTGCACACCCAATATGACATTGGTATCTGGAATATCAACCACAAAGAAGTCGTCTGTCAATGTGTAGTTTCCCATGGTGATGGTTAATGTTGGAACATATTTGGCACAATGCATGGTTCTAGCTCCTGGAACCAAAACTGAGAAACCCTCAAAGTCTTCTATTTGAATGCCCCTCCTTTGTACCAGTTGTGTATCAATAAATATATGAGTAGCTCCACTGTCTACCAAAAATGATACTCTTTGTCCCATCACAGTGCCCCTAACTCTCAATTTTAGATACTTGGGAACTCCTCTTAATGCTGTAGCAAAAGCTTTTACTGCATCATATGTGGAAGGTACAACGGTGGTCTTATCCTCCTCATTAGAAAATATCTCAATGCAATGTGCTTTCCCTGCAACACATTGGTGGTTTGGCACCCATGTCTCTTGACAGGTGAAACAAAGTTTTTTCTTCCTTAGATCCTTCCAATCATTATCAATAGGTTCTTTCCCCTTATTCTCCTTTGGGCATGAAGAAATATTTTGCTGAAAGGGTGCTTTGGTCTTGGGCAAGGCATGTTGTAAATCCCTAGCCTTCTCCATAGCTTCTTGAATTGTAGTGGGTCTAGTGGATTTCACCAACCCATGCAACGGTTCATCCATCCCATCAATAAACATGCATATCCTCTGGTTCATAGGGAGGTCAGATACCATTACTGAAAGCTTCAGAAACTCAGAAATATAAATTTCTAGATCTCCCATTTGCTTGAGCTTGGTTAGCTCAACAAAGTGAGCCACCAGATCCCTAGGATCAAATCTCTCTACCAACCTCCTGGTGAAATTTGAATATGAAATAATATGAGCATGCCCAAGTGTAGATAACCCATGGAACCACCACTCATGAGATTCACCTTCTAGGTGCAGCGCTGCTATTTTGATAACCTGCATTTTAGAAACTCTGTCGAGTTGGAAATAAGTATCCAACTTCTCTACCCAAGCCTTGGTTGTGCACTTGGGTGATCCATCATAAGAGGGAAAAAATAATCTTCCAAAGATGCACTGTATATCTGAGTTCTGCATAAACCCTCCCCTTTTATGGTGATGAAAATATCTCCTACCATCCTTGATCCAACAGAACTCCTGAAAGCTCAAATGTTCTTTGAATTTTCGAGATTTAGATTCATATTCCACAAAGTAATCACCAAGGGTTTCTTCCCTCAAGGGCCTTCCTTCCTCATCTTCAATAGATATGAATGTGAGCATAGTGGAGCATTGTGAATAAGGTTGTGCTGCTATTGTTTCCCACAAATGTGATGTGTCGGATCTTTCTCCTTGGTGAAACCCTCTAGGGGATTCCTTCTGCCTCATCTCTTTGATATCTTTGGAAATTTCCTTCACAGTTTGAAGAAGGAGCTTTGGAATCTCCCTCTCTTCCATCATTGTATATATATTTTCCCCACAAGCTGAGCTAAGAGCAGAGCTCCAATACCACTATAATATTCCTTTTCAGGATAATCAGCAATATTGACACAAAAAACACAGTTTTCAGAAAATTACACTATAATAATGAGAAACAACGCTTGGATCCATTATTTTATGTATTATATCCCTCAAATATAGAATGGGATAAAAAAAAAAATCATTCTAGCTATGTTAAACAGATATGCCAAGCACAATATAGCCTAAAAACACCCAAACCCCATGACCTCTACAACACAGAATTTGTGAAGCATAAGACAACACAGTTTCATGAGGGTTTCTGCTACAGAAAAATTGAAACCAATAGATCAGATGATATATTACTCAAAGAGCTAAGAAAATGGAGATATAGTCTCTTTTATACAATCTTGAGATAACCCGGCAAGGGTTTCTTGAAAGCATGAGGTACAAAAACTAGATCTACAGATATATGACTGAAAATCACACTATCTAACTGTAGGTATGTATACATATGGCTGGAAAATACAAGAAATGGCTGAAAGTACCCCTTTCTAGCTTTCTGGGAGAAATATTGATCCTTTCCCTAGGAAACTAGCACACAAATAGGGGTTTTAACCCTACCACTGCAACACCATGAAAATTAATGTAGTTTCTCCAAGGAAATGCATTGTAGCTGTAGGTGGTTGCTTGAAAAAATGTATGATAGTGGAAATATAGCCTAGAATACTCCTCTAAGATCCCTTCACCAAGATCTCCATGAAAAAGTGTGAAATTCTCGCATGAGAATACCTTGCACTAAACAGTGCAGCAGACACAGCTAAACAACAGAAGTATGCAAGAAGTCATAAGAATCAATCATAAACAATATTTTAAATGCCTCTCATGGCTTCCATCCCTTCCCTTTTATTCTTGGTGAGCCTCCTCATCTTTGGCCCCACTCATTTATGAGGTTACTTCCTTGCAAAGACTCCTCCTCCAAAATTGCATTGTTCCCACTAGCTCCACTCCCTCTTTTGGCAGCACTGTTGATTTGGTCAACCTGGATCTAGTCCACATGCATTGCCTCCTTTCACACCCAAGATGACTTTATTTTTCCTACCTAAACTAATCCACATTCACATTGGAAGTGTTTTATTCCTACTAAAGAGATTTAAGGGTCTCCCTACCCCATTTATTCTTCTAGACTGAAAAATAGAGCAACATATAATATTCCAACTAGTAATAAGCTAATTGGGAATATTACACCTTCTATGGACATCAGCTCATTCATTCTAGAAGATAGGTCTAGAGGGCGTTATACCTTGGTTCTAGCTTCCACTCTTGTTTGGCGCCTCAGATAAGGAAACGGTACTCCTTATTGCCCTTTGACTTGATTGTTTCTGAGCTCTAGCTTCTTACGACATGCTCGAGATCCGTATACTCAATGGTTCAGTGATGCAGCAGATTGTACCGGTGATTCCTGGATGTCTGTGAGATGTTTCAGACCTCATGAGGGGGCGACCCTTCTGGTAGCCCCCCACATGCCCGGATGATCTCTTCATTACAGCCTTTGATGCAGCTCCACAGATTTGATGGTTCTAACCTCAGCTGTGTGCAACGCCTTTTAGTTTTCATGTATCATTTAGATTTTTAGAGCCCTCTCCTATTTATAGGTCCTCTTTGGTTGTACTTTCTCATGTACTCAGATATTATTGTATAAGTCTTGGCTATTATCCCAGGCACATTATGTATGTGGGATTCATTATCATGTTTTCATCTGGCTCTTGTTAATGCCAGTATCTACTATATAGTTCAATCCCTTGTTTACTGGATGCATTATTCTTTGTACTTTGACTCGGCAGGCATAGGTATGCCTCCCCCATCTCTTGTAGCACAGGTAATCACTCATAAAAGAGACTTATTGCACCTATAAGTTTCGCCTCCTCAGGGTCTTGTCCTCTAGCACTTTGGTCTACCTTATATTTCTCTCTCTCTGACTTCCCCTTCAGTGTCTAGTGATTGAGTTCTTACAACGTACTTCGGTCATATGATTAGTTCCTATCACTTGCACACTAGGGGGAAATCTGTTACACCATTTTTTGGTCGTCTAACCTGTTACACCTAAGTAAAATTTCTTTCACTATGAAAAATAACTTAGTAATCCATAATTTATTAAGTTTCTTATGGTCTAAACAGGAAACCCCATGAGGAAATATTGAATAAAACCTATTACACCATTTTTTGGTCATCTAACCTATTATTATTAGATGAACCCAAGTACACCATGTAAGACCAATTTTACCCTATGTAAAATTGCTTTCACCATGTGAATTAACTTATTTGTTTATATTTCCCGGTCATATTTAACCCAAAACAAGGAAATAAATTAAATAAATCCTTCTTTATTTAATTATTTCCTAAGAATAAGATATTTAAATAATATTCTTAGTTAAATTTGACTAAATCATCCATAAATAATTAAATAAACCATTATTTATTTAATTATATTCCCATCATTTCCCTAAAATGATAAATAAATCATTTATTTATTTATTATTTATAAATAAAGGAATTGACCCAAGTCAAAAATCCCTTTCCCTCCAACAAATATAATAAAATATTCCTAAAGGGTGGTTCTAGAATTTTATTAATAATATTTTATTCATACCAAGTCTTTGGATCACTTAATATTTGCTAGTAATAGAAGGGTTTTCCTAATTATTAGTCATCTACTATATTAGATGTCTTACTATACTTGCAGTTTACATTCTCCATTTTTATTTCATGGAGTCTACGAGTCTTATGTCAACTAAGCTACAGTAATAAGAGAGGAATTTTAGATCTGAAATGCTGAGGAATTTCAAGAACCCATCCCATTGAAGAGAACTAGAAAATACCTTTCTTGTTTTCCTCTTAGGTGCCCCCTTTTTAATATAATATAAAAATTCTCTTAAATACATTGTTCTTGTCTTGTCTATTGGATGCATGGAGCCACATTTTACTTTATCTGCTTAATGTATTTTATGCTTAGATCTGGATTTGTGCAGTGTTATTTGGATCACCTAATTGCAGATTTAAAGATATTTGGCAGCCATAATCAATGTTAGGGCTATTTGTTATGCGTAGCTAAAGTGATCTTTTATGACGAAAGATTCATACGAACAATTGGCGACTCCACACGGGTTTTATTTTGCGGCCACTGTCGTTTTATATATTCCTGCATATCCAGTTGTTTTAGACCCTAGGGTTTCTCTTCAGTTTTATGTTTTTCCTATTTTTATGGTGCTTTTCACCTCTAAAACCCTCAAACATTCAAATTTCTAAATTCTGTGTGTTTCTCGCCTTATTGCGCAGGTGACAGACATCAGCCGCAGCTGAGACGACAAACATTTTCTGAAATCTGTCGCCGAGAGACCCGGATCTGCAGGTCACACTTATCGGCCCAAAAACTATGACCTAGCCTTGAGGTCACACTTTTCAGCCCCAAATCTACGACCTAGATTGAAAACAAGTCAGAACCTGTGACCTGTACTTTTTTCTACAATTTTCCAGCACTTTTTTTGGGTTTGTCTGAAGCTTCTGTCAGGGTTTTCCAGCCTCTGTCTCTACCCGTTTAGACCTGTTTCTGATATGTTTCACTCAACTAAGTGGGAATATTTCCCTTTAGGGCCCTAGTACCCTCCACTTTTTGTGGGAAATTTTCGTTGTTTCAGAAGTCTGAATTTCCAGAGTTTTAGCCTTATTTCTTCCAGATCTGATACCTCATTTTTAGATCCCTTTCGATCAAATCTTACCCCTTTCAAATCACCTCATATAGTTTTTTTTGGGTTCATTTTTAGGGCTACCTCCTTGTCCCTTCTATTTTTAGCTGATCTCCTCCTTTTTAGCAGAAACCTTGCCTCTGCCTCTTTGTTGTTCTCTGCACCTCTTTTCAGCAGATTTCTCCTTTAGATCCCTGTCCCTCCCGACCTTAGATCTATTGGCCCTTTTTTTCGCATGCTTTGCTTAGTTTTTTCCCTCTTATAGACTAGTTTTGAGAGACTCGCCTTCTTGGGTTATATTGATGCATTGTTAGCTATTAATTTTCTTTTCTTTCAATCTTATTTACTGCAAATTTATTTTCATTTACGCAGCACACTTTTTCTTTTACTCTCAAAACGTCTGGGTTTAAACAATTAAAATTAATGCACGCCACACACTGAACCTAAGAGAAGAAGAACCCGGTTAGCAAAGCCTTTAAAATCAATTGACACTGCACCTCTCTGCCCTTGTTTTGACATTGACCTCACTTGATTTTTCCCCTCCCTGCCCCTGTCGGTTTTCTTCTTCCCGTCATCATTGTGCCTCTAAGGCGTTTGTCCCGGAGACTTATTGGCCTTCATCCTCAGTTTCCGGTTGGTTGACTTCCTCCTTCCCATCATCATCGAGTAAGTCCTCCCCCAAGTCCGCACTCCGAATCTTCTTCTGATTGTTCAGGTTCTCCCCCTACTCCTGGTTCTCCCCCTGTTACCTTCACCATATCTAGTTCAGGGCCTAGCGCTAGCAGCAACCCCAGTTCTACTGCTGGGTCCGTTTCCAGTGGAACCACTACGGGACCTACCTTGACTGCCCCATTTCTCCCTTATATGGCCGGCCTTAGTCTCCCCGACTTCAATCAGCTGATCAATGATCCTATCCGCCACGATGTTAGTTGGCCTGCTATGCCAACCAAGTTCCCCTCCGACATTCCCAAGTTCGAAGGCCTTCCTAGTGAAGATCCCTCCAACCATATCCGCTCTTTCCATAGGTGGTGTTCATCCAATTCCATTACTGATGACTCCATTCATCTTAGATTTTTTCAATGCACGCTTACTGGGGAAGCTTCTAAATGGTATGTTGAATAGGCCACCTCCTCCCATACCACTTTCGCGACCATTGCCCAAGCCTTTTTATCTTATTTCCAGTTCCCTCTCTGATACGACACTGGTACCGAGCTTTTAACTTCTTTCTGTCAATCCTCTTCGACCCGCCATTCTGCTCATGTCCAAGAATGGCGACGAAGAAGAAGCTTATGTCAAGCTCCTCCCTTTGAAGATCGAGTTTATATGGACTGGTTTTTTTGTTCTCTCTTACCTTCCATTGGCAAAGATGTCACCTCCGATTTCCCTCAAACTGAAGAAGCCACCCTCTAAATAGCCTTGAAATATGACCTTATTTACGCTCAATCTGGTTATGTTTATACCGTCCTTCCTGACCTCCCCAAGCCTGGCAGCACTAATGCCCCAGGGGCATCTCACTCTGATGATGGTATCATTGGAGCTCTTTCACATACCTCTACTCAGCCTCTAATGAGCTATGGTTTCCCTCCAGGAGGGGCCAGCACCTCCGACACTTTCCCCCCTCCAAGTAACATGTATCCAGGATACGGCATGCCTCCTCCTTTTGCCCCCACTCCTACTTACCTCAATTTTTCCCATCCTAACCCTTATCCTTACCGACAGCTTGGTGTCCCAGCTCCTCCAGCATTTGGACCTCTCACCCCCTTGCCTTCTCAACCCCCGCCGCAGTACTTACTACCCCCTCCTATACAAGTATTTGTGGAGCAGGGCGAGACCAATTCTCTTCCTTCCCAAATAAAGAGGAAAGGAAATCAATCTTCCCCTGGTAATCGTGGATCCACCCCTTCAAGTATTGATCCTAACACTGCCAACCAGCCGCACGACTCTTAGCCTAAGCTAGATAGGTCGCTTCGCACCAATAAGCCCTGTCCATGTTGCGGTGTTTATGGAAATTACACTCACGATTGTCCCCTATTACCATAGATGAGGCAGATGTGGGAGTCTCAGGCCACCATGAGGGGACAACATTCCTCCCCTACTATCCCTCCCAATCTAGCTACTTCTCAACCCACTGTGTTTACCGATCCTTTCCCTCAACAAGGATTCATGGCCACTCAACCACCTCATGCCCCGATAACCACTCAACCTTCCCCTTCTGGTTCCTCCGATTACCAGATTATCATGATGGCCTCTGACCAACCTCTCACCATCGACCTCAACCTTCGAACTTGGTCCCGTCAGTACTCCACACCTCCCGTTCTATCTATCTCTGAGTCCCCATCTTCAGGTCCTACAGAGCCTCTGTTGACACCTAATGGTCCCTTGAAAATCCCTCCGCCCAAAGCTGAGGTTCATACCAAGACTCCTAAGGGCCCATTACGCCGAAATGCTACCTCTAGTCGAGCTGCCCATTCATACAGCATAATAGATGATCTGGCACAATCTCCTGCTGCCATTTCAACACTGGAACTCCTCCAGTCATGTCCTTCTCAAGAGAAGGCTCTACTATCTTCTGTGGGTGTTGTGGATCCTACTAATGACCAATTGATTGCTTTCGACACCCGTCAGTCAGACCATCCCCCTCTTCCTACTTCTGCTTCTTTCCAAATCCCAGTCAAAATCCGAAATGCCAATGTCGCTCGGTGTATTATTGATGAGGGGGGATCTACCTGTGTGATTTCTGCTTTGGTTTGGAAACAAATTGGCTCTCCCGAGCTGGCCCCTTCCACAATCACCCTTCATGCGTGGGATGGCCATGCCTCCCAGCCCATCGGCCTTTTCCGTAACTGTCCTATCACCCTTGCCGGTAAAACTGTTTGTGTTGACGTTGAAGTTATCGACACCCCTCTTGACTAAAACATTATTTTGGGGCGTAGTTACACCTATGCCATGTCTGCCATCCCATCCGCAGTCCACCGCAAGATGTTTTTCCCTCATAATGGAAAGATTATCACTATTGACCAGTTGACTTACCATGAACCAAAATCTCAGACCTCCCCTAAGTCCACCATTTCTGTTGTCACCAATAATAAAATGGTTGATTCCTTGACCAGTGCTTCCCCTGGCATCTACAAAGACTCATCCTTGCTTGGTACCTTCCCGAGTTCTCCCCCTCCCCCAGTCTTTGATCCTAGCTTGGCGAACGTTTGCATGATGCAATCATCTCGGGCTGACCTTGCGCAGCCCACTTTGGCTAGTCAGCAACCTCAACCTCACCCACCCCAACCTGCTCCTATCCCTTTGCCATCACCACCTAGACCTCCTCCTGCTAGCCCTTCCCCTACAACTGGTACCCATGGGCCTCTCTACCCTCCTGGGTCAGTTCCCCCAAGTCTTAACCATCTGGTAGCCATCCCTCCTGGCTATTACCCCGGTGGTCAGATACCTTTCCTTGGTCCCCCTCCTGACGTTTATTCGGTTCCCGTCATGGCCACCCTTTCCCTCCCTAATTTAACCTTGGGAATACCCATATGGTATCTTACTCCTCCAAATGAGACCCCACCGAGCCACCCCAAACCATACATTGTTGTGACACCAGTGCAACCGATTCCCTTCGCTCCTTCCACCACTACAGTGCCCCTAGCCCCTCCATAGGACCCTCCTCATGCTGTGACAGCTACAGGCAAGAAAAGAAAAAATCACAAGGGGGAATCCAAGGACAAGGCCACCGCACCCAACCCTACCCCTCCCCCACCCGCCAAGCCTTGTGCCTTGTGTGATGGTATCGGTCACCCCACCCATACTTTTCCTGAGTTTCCCCGTATCCAACCCATGGTTAAAGTCGCGTTCCCTGAATATACGGTCCCTAAAACCTCTGTTTCTTCCTCATCTGTAGCCAAGAACCCAAATAATCTTCTCACCAACAAACCCTATGCTCTGTGTGGTGTCCATGGCCATTATTCTCACCATTTTCCTCACCTCACACATTACCGAGCCTCTTTAGAGGTCATTCACGAGTACGAAGTTGAACAAAATCAATCCACCTCTCCCATCCTTGCTCAATATGCGTCAGGTCTACTCGAGGATCCCCCTGCTACCATTGACATTCCTCCCCCTGATGTTGAGATGTCGAAACCTACTGCCCCCCTCCTATAACTATCATCATCTGCACGACCCTCGGAGTACATTTCCTCTGAATCCACTCCATCTATTTTTCTTGATTCTCCTTGAGCAACATTCTCGGGCTCTTCATGCTTTGACCATCTTTTTACCTGCTCTTCTGTCATTCCCCGTGATGACCCGTATATGTGCGTCTCTTCCCATACTAATGATTTAGGTAGCTTTGCAGCATCATGTGGTTTCCTTGACCTTTCCATTTCCTCCCATAATCATGATCATACCATCCGTATCTATGATGTCCTTCGCAGCATGAGTTCTCGCTCTTCCTCCCATAGTTCTCATTCATCTCCCTCTAGTCGATCTATGAGTCCTAGACTTCCTACCCAAACTACTCCCTCCCATAGTTTTCATTGGATGTCTACCCTCTACTCACACTGCCATCCTTATTCTCCTCCCTCCCATTTCCTGTCTTGTGACACTATTCCACCAACCCTCTCGTCCACACATTATCTTGGCTATGCCGATGGGGAAAGTCACTATTCCTGGAATCTCGCCTCAGCAGCATGGGCCATCTTTACCCCCTTACATACCCTGGTTCTTGCAAATGGGGTCTGCATTGGTAATGCCACCAATAATCACGCCGAATATGATGCATTATGTGGTCTCTTAGCCGATGCCCTCTCTCATCACATCCTCCATCTGCACGTTCATTTAGATTCCCTGCTTCTTGTCTTACAACTTAATGGTGTCTATCGTGTGCATAACCCTATCTTGTTTAGACAATATTTACGAGTGAAACTTTTGATACATGAATTTAGATTCATTACTTTCAACCATATACCTAGAAGTCAAAATCACTACGTAGATCAAATCGCAAATCATGTTGTAGACTGGAATTTATCACACACAAGACAATAAAATTTAACACCATCAACAAATGCATATAAATCATATATATCATATAACATGTGTTTTTAGAGTCCATCTACTCTGAAACACATGACATGCCCATAGCATGTTACAAAAAACAAAACTACAAAAATGGGGGGCACCACTTGCCCCTACATAGAAGTTGGGGGGCACCACCTACCCTACATCTAATCACTCTCTAGAGGATCCCGAGCCAACAGCTCTGCTCCCGCAGCTCGTAGATCACGCACAGTCTGACCAGCCATCACCATGCATTGCATGACACCTCGCCATTCCGAGGGTAGCCCAATACATTACTCTATGTACTAGTCGTCTAAATCCTACCAACCATGCTCCGACACACTGGTCAACAACCCCTCACATCTACGATTGATGTCCTCCAATAGAGTGGCCATATCCTCATTTTGTGCCATCCTTGATCCACTTGCACTTGTAGCTCCTGCTGTTGCAGGTCATCCCATATATCCGTCCGGTTTTACCGGAGCTATGTCTGCATTCCAAATAGTATAAGGATTAGTACCATGAATACTAGTCATAAACTCTAAAATGCACATAACAGATTAGTTACTTGTCACTTACCATCGGGCCCCCATACTCTACCAGGAGGAAGTGGCAAGTCCGGATCTCCCCAATAACTCATCCCACTATAGGGATAGTCGTCTATGTACAATGGCATCTAATCCCAATGGGCGAAGAACTCTGGTCAGAACACCCGTCCGACTACCCCTCCCCCTCCTCTACAAAGTAATCATCCCCACCGACGCATCCGAGGCTCTCTCAGACCTCCATCAGGCAACTGTATACGCGGTTGTAAGGTTGGGATCTTCTCAAATAAGAAAGAGCACAATACCGTCCCATAGGCACAATCATGATTCACTTGCCGCTCACATAGCGAGAGCTATCGTTTCACTGACACCAACATCATCTGGGCCCACCCATAGTAGGTCCCACCCAACACACTCTCTACACTCATCATCTGCCCTCCAGTGATGTGATGGAATGCCTGGCTACCCAAGATCCACAACACTATTGCTGCCACTGCTTGAGTCTCCAACCTCTCTAGATCCCCAATCGATATTCGAGTCCCTTTGACTCGGACACCTGGTCGACAATGTCGCTCAACAAACTCCATGATTTTACGCCCTCACAATAACACTGGCTGTGTATTTCCCACCATCCCTAATGGCGGGAGACCAGTCAGGAAATACAAATCCTGAACTGTCAGCTCAATCCTGTGCCCTTGCACTATAAACACCTCATGGTCTAGATCCCAATAACTGATAATCCAGGCCAAAAAGGGCTCACCAGCCCTCATCAAAGGGTTCTCCACAAATTTCAGAACGCCAAACCTAGCCAATGCATGATGGACACCCTGATCCGCTTGGATTTCCGTCCGTAATGTACCTAGTTCTCTCTCTCTCCACTTGATCCGTATATGTGCCATATCTGCACAAAACCATCATCTTTGTTAGTCTACAGATAAAAAAAACTACATTTCCTTACACCAAAACTGAATCTCAGCCCATCACAGCACTTAAACCACCCCCACCTAACAGGTCGCACTTTTTGGCCAAATCTTGGGCCAGGTCGCACTTTTCAGGCCCAAACCTGTGTCTCAGGTCGCATTTTTTTCCCCAAAAAGTGCGACCCGACCGTAATGATGAAGTAGGAGCAGTTACTGAGATTTAAAACCCTAATCTAAACTTTGAATCCATCAAAAACAAAGAGTGGGATTAGGCCTCTTACCTGAAACTGACGGATCGCGATTCCAACGGTCAGTTTGTACGCTATGATCGCCGCAAGATTTAGGGTCTTCTCTCCTCTCCACATTCACCAATAGCTACACAAGCAAATGAATGATTTTGGAGGGAAAATGCCTTATTAGAAGAAAAACCCCTGTTTTTTCTTTTGCCCGCTGCGACCAAACCGTAGACCCATTTGACACACCGTATGCACCATTGGAAAGCTCTCACCGAGCAATCAAATGGGTATCTGTTAGTTTCTCATGTTTGGATACTTCACCAGGACATATTTTGTCCATGAAGGGTCCTTTCATCTCTCCTTCCAATTAGAATTCTTCACTTACAATGCTTTTACTTGGGGCACCACTTTACCTCTTTACTTGGCTTTGTTCGTGTAGATTTTTTTCATGAGATACCATATTGTACTCATGTTTTTATGGTCCCCCATTGGACCTTTTCTGTGTGGCAGCACCATCAAGTTGCCCTTGTTTAGAGCATCCGATTTGAGTCATCATCTGTCATGGAGTCTATATTGAGCCCCTTTATCTCCCACTATAGTCCTCCATCCTTCCTCGCTTGGTCCCTCTCTCATGTTGCACATTATGGCCTTCCGTACCATTGTCACCTATCCTCCCTGATATTGTGTCAGTTGCTACCAAGCCATTTATGCCCCTTATGCTCTAACAAGGGAAGTCGTCCATCCGCTACTCAGTATCCCTCATTTCATTATCATCATCAGTGTCTGTCTGTCAGTCGCTCTACTATTTTCTCTCATGCCTTAGTTGACATTCCCTTATTACCTCACCTATGGCGAACCTACTTCTGTCGACATCAACTCATTTACTCCAGAAGCTAGGTCTAGGGGGCAGTGTACCTTGGTTCAAGCTCTTTTCAGCATGATTATGATCTATAGACTTGATAGTCCAGTGATGCAACAGTAGCTATTGGTGATTCCTGAGTGTGTGTGAGATGTCTCAACCCTCATGAGGGGGTGGCCCTACAGGTAGCCCCCCACATGCCTGGATGACTTATTCATTTCAACCCTTGATGCAGCTCCTCCCATTTGATGATATTAGCCTCATCCACTTGCAGCACCTCTTCGATTTGCATGTATCAGTCAGATTTTGCGAGTCCTTCCCCGTGTGTAGGGGGCATTTGGGCATATTTGTATCTCATGTACTAAAATCTTATTGTATAAGTCCTGACGGTTATTCTGGGAATAGCATGTATGTGGGATCCATCATTCTATTTTTCTGGCTCCTATTTAAGCCAACATAATCTTCATGGTTCAGTTCCTTGTTTACTTTGCCTCGGCGGGCATAGGTATGCCTCCCCCGCCGCCTTTAGCACAGGTACCACTTCATAAAATAGAGACTTCTTGCACCTATAAGTCTCGTCTCCTCAGGGTCTAGTTCTTTAGCACATTAGACCACCTTATATTTCTCTCTTTCACTTCCCTCTTGATGTCTAGTGATTGAGTTCCTACAACGTACTTCGGTCATACGATTTGCTCCTAACACTCATACGTTGGGGGGCAATCTGTTACACCATTTTTTGGTCATCTAACCTATTATTATTAGATGAACCCAAGTACACCATGTATGACCAATTTAACCCTAAGTAAAATTTCTTTCACCATGCGAATTAACTTATTTGTTTATATTTCCCGGTCATATTTAACCCAAAACAAGGAAATTAATTAAATAAATCCTTATTTATTTAATTATTTCCTAAGAATAAGTTATTTAAATAATTATTTAAATAATATTCTTAGTTAAATTTGACTAAATCATCCATAAATAATTAAATAAACCATTATTTATTTAATTATATTCCCATCATTTCCCTAAAATGATAAACAAATCATTTATTTATTTATTATTTATAAATAAAGGAATTGACCCAAGTCAAAAATCCTTTTCCCTCCAACAAATATAATAAAATATTCCTAAAGGGTGGTTCTATAATTCGATTAATAATATTTTATTCATGCACCGAGTTCTAGACCGCTCTAATATTTTGTTATAAATAGAAGGGTTTTCCCCATTCATTAGTCACCTCCATTGCATTAGATCACTCTGGATCTATACTAGGTCACATTCTCCATTTTTTCCTTGTGAGCTCCCATTGAGTTCTATGTTTTTATGGGTTTTCTACAACAACAAGAGAGAGGAATTTTAGATCAGAAACGCTGAGGACTTTCAAGAACCCATCCCATTGAGGAGAACTAGAAAACACCTTTCTTGTTTTCCTCTTAGGTGTCCCCTTTTTAATATAATATAAAAATTCTTTCAAATACATTGTTCTTGTCTTGTCTATTGGATGCATGGAGCCACATTTTACTTTATCTGCTTAATGTCTTTTATGCTTAGATATGGATTTGTGCAGCATTATTTGGATCACCTAATTGTAGATTTAAATATATTTGGCAGCCATAATCGATGTTAGGGCTATTTGTTATGCATAGCTAAAGTGGTATTTTACGACGAAAGATTCATACTAACAAAACCATATTTTTTCTATTTTCCTCAAGGAATAATTAGTTAAACAACAATTTAATTAATATTCCTGGTCATATTTAACCCAAAATAGGAAAATTAATGAGATAAATCATTATTTATCTTAGTATTTTCTAGGAATAATTATTTAAACATTATTAAATAATATTCCTTGTTAAATTTGACTAAATCATTTATAAATAATTGAATAAATCACTATTTATTTAATTATTTCTCAATCACATCCTTAAAATAATAAATAAATCATTTATTTATTTATTATTTACAAATAAAGGGATTTGACCAAATTCAAATTCTTTTTCCCTCCAACAAATATAATAAAATATTCCATAAAATTTGGATCTAGATTTGGTTAATAATACTTTAATTATGCACCAATATGTAGACTAACTCAATATTTTGTTATAAATAGAAGGGTTTTTACATTCACTTGCTACCCTTTGTTGCCTAGAGATCACTCTGGATCTATACTTTTGGTTTGACTTTGATCCTCCATCATTGTCATATTTTTCTACCAATTTTCTTGTGAGCTCCCTTTGAGTTCCATTTTTTGTCTAGGTTTTCTACACCATCAAGAGAGAGAGATCTTAGATATGAAGTGCTAAGGACATACATGAACCCATCCCATTTAGGGGGACTCGTAACATCTTTCTATGTTCCCTTCCCAGGTGTCATAAATACAAAAATTCTTTAAAAATATTCTCTTCTTGTCTATTGGATGCATGGAGCAACTCTTGCTTTTATTTACTGCTTAATGTCTTTTACTGCATAGATCTGGATTTCATAGCATTTATCTTGGTCAACTAACTACAGATCTAAAGAAAATGGCAGCCATCTTTGATGTTAGGGTTGTTTTTTATGCACAACTAAAGTGAGCTTTTTTCGTACACTTACGATTAGAATTCACCCTAACAACTGATGATTAGTTGATGCGCACGTGGATGTGATGCTTTAAAAGGGTAACAAATGCTTAGATCTAGTTTTGTTTTATCCTGTTGTATTTGATTACTGGTTAACTTATATTTTATGAGCTTTTCTTGAGTTATTTCATCACTATATTGTTAAGGGTTTTTGGGTTAGGGCTTCTCCAATGCAGGTCTGTTAGATCTAAAGGGACCCACTTAATTAATTTTCTCTCTCTCAAGGTAAGGAAACCTGGTTCCATCACTCTCCCATACTACTTCGGGTGAGACCTTGACCTGCGCAAGCAGGGCATTTCTGAAAGGGCCAATAGTATAGGGGTTTTTTGGTAAACCATAAATTTGAACCTGGGTCATGACCCCTTGAACCAACAAATAGTTTCGTTGTTGGGACTGGGAGCATTTTGAGAGAGAGATCATGTAATTCCATGGGGTCATTGGCAACCATTGAAGCCTGAACTTGAGGACTGGTTTGAGAAGGAGATTCAAGAGTTTTCCCTAAAAGAGAATAGAAGCAAGAAGCTATCTGTCGAAGAGTGGAAGAACAAGTACATTTTTATAGAGGTGCATGAAATCTTCTTTGTAAAATTTTCACACGAGCTACAGGAGTGTTTGGAAAGGTTAGAGGAGTTCTAAACCTATAGAAAAGATGATCAAATCATGCAATGGACCCCTAAGTTTATCCAACAGTTGGAGAAGACTGATAACAAGATCACCCGGATAGTAGCTCACTAGGTTGATAGCATGTTGGGTGGATTTGTAACTGAATTTGCAGCCGATCAATTTGTGTCCCATTCTTAAGCAGAGTGAAGGTTTTTCAAAGGATTTATGGGTAAGTTATTGCAAAAATTTTCATTTCTGATTAAGATGCTATTGTGTGAAAAAGGTTTCTTGTGCGGTCACACCGAGTGAATGACCTCCGATCAGAGCGAAAGCACGACACAAACCAGTAAATACTACTAGGTTAATCAAGAAGGGGATAGATCAGTGTATAATCCTTTAATGGATCCACCTAATCTAAACAGAGGTGGGGTTGCGCACGCAAAGACCAGTCCCCCGACTACGCCACCATCGAACTCGCACAAAGGTAATCATTCTCCTACCCCACCTCTGCCACCACCTGCAGAGGACATGGCTGTGCACATGAAGTTACCCACCTTTAAGGGTGTAGTGGATGAGGATATGGATTGGTTCTGGTTCATGGAAGATTCATTATATACCTCGTAGAATGTTAATAATGATTTTGTAAAAAGAGTGCAGCTATCAATAGCCTTTGAAGGGTGGGCCATGGACTGGTTCATGGGATACATTGATCAGCATGTGAATCCTTCAATATAGGACATTAAGGATTCCCTAAAGCAGCAGTTCAGAAAGCCTAATTCCTACACTCAATGTGTGGTAGAGTTGAAATATTTTAAGTAGGGACCTACAGAGTCTGTCTGGCAAGCTGACGAGCAACTGAAGAAATTCATCAATGATGGAATATTTGTATATGAGGAAAAATAACATAACGAGTGGTTTATTTCCATGTTGTTACAACATCTATGTGGACCTATGGGTCAGCAGAAGATTTATTCACAGGAAGAGGCCCTACAGATTTCCATGAAGCTAGAAGTTGTGCCAAGGGATGATGCTCAATTTGGGGCACTGCAGATCTAGGGCCAGCTAGAGGCAATGCACTTATAAATTCAAAAATTGCGAAGGGATTAGGGTAAATATGCTAGCAAAAATTTTTGGTGCATATGATGCAGGGTATCAAGCCACACTAAGGATCAGTGCCCTCTGCTATTAGATTATATGCAGGCTGGGGGACCAAGTCCACTGCACCCTAGAGACATGATTGGAACAAGTACCCCCACGTTGTGGTGCGCTGACTGTCGGGTAGTAGGAATACATGATACATACCACATCCCACGATTAGGCGCCTATGTGCAAAAACTAAAGCAATAGTGGTGCAAGTTCTACTCATCAATAGGTCATGATGAGCACAACTACCGAACATTCGACCTATTGATCAATAGGGGAAACCTATACAGGCTGTAGGTTGAACCTTCATCGCCAGTATCTCCCTCTGGGAGAGGAGGATCCCTTGCCAGAGGACGGGGAGGAGGGAGAGGTGGAGGAATAGCTTGAGGAAGAGGACAACTAATTTGCTACAACTGTGGGGACATTGAACATTATGCGAGTGATTGCTCAAACCCTGCGCACCAATCTTGCAAGTATTGAAAAAAGTTCAATCATGTAATTGAAAAATGTTATGTGTCGATAGAAAAGATTCAAGAGAAACAAGAGACACTAACAAAAAATGTAAAATGGGTTAAGGTGGAACCACAGGACAATGGGCTGAGTGTCAATGTAATTATGCGCAGTGACATTTCCATCGGAGGAGTTGAGGAAAAAGTTGTGGCCGAACCACTGATTAGAAAGGCCACTGAGAAGAAGGAAAGCTTGGACCTGAAAAAATAGAAAGGACCTTCATCGGAGCTAGGAAGGTTTTCGCTAGGGACAAAGCATCCACTTCAAGGACTTCTGTGGATCCGAGGGCAGATGAAGGAGTTAAGTCATTCCTTAAAACATGTATGAATTTACTGCACAACCAGAAGGGGATGGAGAATATCCAAGCATCAATAGATATCTGTGCAGAAAGGGATGCCCCCCAAGCGAAGGTTAAAGCTCTAAATAAGATATATAAGAACAAGAAAAGGACTGGTCAGGAGATGCGTATGATTACACAGATTGGAGAATATGAAATGGAACAAATCATCTTGGATCTGGGATCTGATGCCAATGTCTTTCCCAAACAAACATGGCAAAGAATTGGGTAACCTAAACTGGATTGGTCCACCATCCAACTGCGTATGTCTAACTAACAGAAGATCATTCCATTAGGAAGGCCACCGAAGGTTGTGGTAGACATTGCGGGTGTTAAGGTCTATGTTGATTTCGAAGTAATCCAGATTGTAGATGATGTGGACACTTACCCTGTGATCTTAGGATGATATTGGGATATTTACATGGGAGGTATTATCAACCTAAAAAGGAGGAGCATGATCTTCAAGAATGATGGTACACGGGTAATAGTCCCCTGGATCTAGAGGAAGGTGAACAATATACAGAACTGGTGTGCGAAGAGGAAGATGTTGGCCATATTTACAAACTAACTACCTGAGATGATTATTGGATCAACACTACAGTTGATGGCATGTTGTATTGGGAGAAAGACAACGCATGTATCTCATAATCAGATGGCAAGATATAAAATTGGCAGAACTGATTGTGTGATGTATCTGCGTTGCACTGCCTCAAGATCACAAACAGCTTCCGATGCATCTCCTCATAGGTAATAGAACTGCCCTACTTTGATGGTTCTGGTAGTGTTAAGGAATTTCTTAAAGAATTCGTAGCAGATGTCCCTGAAGAACAAATATTTTGGGCACTTGATTTGGCTATGCACGTGACCCCTACGTGATGGTGGGAAACCCATAAGGGGGCTTTTCAGGGCTGGGAGGAATGCCAAAAAATGATGATTCTGTGATTTGAACCACTATTCAACTCACCCATGGAGCTCTTTTCTGGCCAAGGGTATCCACGCAAGCACTTGGCTATGTGGATGGAAGTGTTGGGGTTCCCATGTTTTGGCCAGATTGGCAAGACCAAAAGATGAGACAACATCAAACCACTTTCATACCTCAGGATCTAGCCCTCCTGGGTCCAGAGAGGGATCTCTCAATATGAGCAAAGGTTCTATGTCTTTGAGGCTCAATTTTTTAATGATATTAGGCTAGTTATTGGCACAAGGTTTGTTTGTTTAATTTGAAATTTGGTTGTTGGGAATTAGGAAGGAAGGGTTCAATATAGAACAAGGATGAACAAGAGAGATTTTAGGCCAAGGAGAGGCAAATCGGAATCATCAAGGCCATTGGGCAATGGAGTTAGGAAAGGGTTTACTTGCTATCAACATGCAAACTTTCAGTTGGGCTAGTCATCTAAAGAATTGGATCCTACAATGATTTGGTGGAATGGAACAATAAGGAGAGCAAGGTGAAAAGGTGGAAAGGGAGATAAAAACCAATTTTCTGTCTATAGATCAGATCAGAGGTCATTTAACTCCAGACCTACTTGGACATACTCATAGGAAACTCTCAAGGTGGTTGAAAGCAGCTTGAGGGAACTTGGATAGGTTTAAGAGACTGAAAGGATCCTAGAGAGAAAGAGACTGAGTTCTAAACTCCTAGAATTACCGATTCATTCAATTAAACACTAGCAAGAACATCTAAGAAATAGATTCAATAATTCATACATCAGCTAGTAGGCAATATCATCCACTACATTGGGTAAACCATTTGAAATCTATTCTCAGAAAACACATTAAGCAGAAAACATTAAGGCAAGGAGAGCAGAAACATGAGGTGCCTAACAAGGGAAAATCTCATGCTAGATTTCTGATGCAAGCCAGAAGAAATGAAATGAAATGGAAATAAATGCATAGACAGGAAAACATCACCTCAGCTTTAGATCCGAATCCAAATAAATGTGCTTGCTATATTAAGAACAAAACCAGTCAAGTACAACATAGCCAAAGCTTGATATTCTATTTGAAAACCTTCCTCAACCTATCTTACAGTCTTACATAGAGAACTTGTCTCAAGAGAAAAACTTGCTTTCTACTGATATCCAATCAACAACCCTTACAATAATCTCTTCCTGAGTTTTTATAGAAGAAGAAGAGCCAAGGAGGTAGTTGAAGCACTAAATCATTGATCACTGAATGACCTAGTTCTTGGCAAACTGTTTTGAGGGCTTAGGTCGAAAAATGGGTCTAATATAGCTGTAAAGTCTTCTGGGGTAGAGTTAGCTCTATAGGTGCGGCTGGAAATAGTTGGTCTTTTAGGTGTAGGAGACCTCTTGAGCATGATCACAGGATTATCAACTATTTCAAGTGGGTTTGGGTTAGGATATGCTCTTGTGTGAATGGTTTTGGAAGCCAGAATGTTTTTTTCCAACCAAGCAGCTTAACCTTACCTGTTATTTCTATCGTGGTTGATTTTGCAATGGAGGCTGGTATTCCAGTGGAATCTAATGTGAACCAAGATAATCAGGAGGCCTACGGATCACCAGTGGAGTATTTTAACCGTTTAAGAATTATGGAGTCGCCAAGTGGAAATTTTTAGGATGTTTTTGGAGGGTACACTTTCCACCGCAGTGCTTATGGGATGTCCCCCTTCAAGGATATCTTCCCCAACACAGCAAAATATAACCAGAGATTGAATGGGAGGGTTTTTACCAGATGTGTCACCTCTAAAAGAGTGTGAGATCTGGAGGCTACCTGGCCCTTTCCAGACTCTGTCCAAGAGTATGGGAAAACACAACAAATGGTATAGAGGTTGATGCTTGAATAGGAATTTTTAACTGCCAACCTAATCCAGAGATCACAGGTTTCTGAAGTTCTTATAATATAGTAGGATGGAGGGTATTTCAGAAACTCCCCAGTGAAGTCACCATTATGTTGGGGTTCCCATGTTTTGGCTAGATTGGCAAGACCAAAAGATGAGACAACATCAGAACCACTTTGGGGCCCTAAGATCTAGCCCTCCTGGACCCGGAGAGGGATCTCTCTAATAAAAAAAAGAATGATATATATTTGAAGCTCAAATGAGATGTTAGGCTAGTTATGAGGCACAAAAGGGGGTTTTAAAATGATTTGGTTGGTTGGTTGCTGAGTTGGTCATGAGATCATGAACTGAGAAAGTAATGGGAGAAAAAGGAACAAAGCAGCAGGATGTTTCAGCAAAGGGGATGATAGGTCAAGAAAGTGCCATCCATTGGGCTATGCAGTCATGAAAGGAGAATTACTTGCAACAACTAGCCAATGCTTTCAGAGGGTAGGTCATCTATATTAAAGGATATTTTTAGATAGATGATGGAATGGAACATTAAGGGAAGAAATTGAAAGAAGGAAATTAACCCAATTTCTGTCTATAGATTAGGCCATAGGTCATTTAACTCTAGACCTACTTGGACATACTCAAAGGAAGTTATCAAAAGAGGGACAAAGGGGTAGCTTATAGATCGAACTAGAGGTCCTTTAACTCCAAGTCAGCTTTAGTAGGCTCCAAGGGAAAACAAAGATAATATTAACAAAGAGATCTTAGAAGGGTCAGCTAGCTGCACAAGGATCCTAGTGGACAGGGCTAGCTCTAATCCCCAGTGTTCCCAAATATTTCAGCTTAAACCCAACAAGAACATCTAAGAACATATTCAAATAACTCATACATTAGCTAGCAGCATAAGGAACTACTACACTGGTTGAATCAATTGAAATCAATCCTCGGATACACATATTTAGCAGGAAAACATTGAAGGCAAGGAGAGCAGAGACATAGGGTACCTAACAAGGGTAAATCCTATGCCATGTTTCTGATGCAAGCCAGTAGAACTATGAGCAGCATGAAAATGTAATAAACAAAGTAAGAAAAACATCACCAATAGTAATAGACCAGGATCCTGTCAAATGTGCTTGATTAATGATGCAAAACCAGTCACATACATCTGAGCTCAATGGCTAATTACATTCCATACTTTCTCCTCCCAGCCTACTACACACAAACTACTCTGCTCCTCCCTCTCAAAACTATTCTATAGTCAAAATGAATCCCTCTAATTGCAACAACAGCAACTAGACAACAACCCCAACAATATGTTCTCGGGGATTTCTTATAGGAGAAGGTGAGTCGAGGAGGTAGGTGGAAACTAAATAAAACATTAAAATCAGAAGAGAAAGAGAGGGTTTAAGCCCATTCTGTTTTAACTCTCTACATTTATCTCTAGTATGGCTTTGATGCACTCTGGTGCTGTAGTACTCTGCAGGCTACTTGGGAAGCCTCTGTCAGGTCGATATTTGACCTCTGATATGTTCTTGAAGTCCTCTGTCTACTTGGACTCTACGCTAGCCTTCTGAATCTAGTTAACTGGATTAAAGTCTACGGGCCTTCTCCATACATCCATTACTACAGCTCTGATAGTCTTAAAAATCTTCTGTTAGTATCTTTCATCTGTTTGAGGGCTCGAGGAAGTGTGGAGAGCACTGTAGGAATGGCATACTGTCTGGAGAAAAGTACTTTGCTAATATTAAACACAGATAAGACTTTGATAGTGTGCTTAAATCTTCAAACTATGCCTTTTCCTTTGAATGCAGGGTTAAGCATTAATTATATCAATAACAGGCGTTAACCCCCTTTGAATCTCTTCCGTTGATCCGCTAGCAAATGCTAAAATGGCCGTCTCTATGCTATTTGCATAATAAAACACACCTGTTACAAACTGAGGGAGTGGTGTAGAAATGGTTAATAGTGTAAAGCCCAAAGATTAAACACTGGGAAAATTACAAAGGAAATCACCGAAAACAATGAAGCGAAGCCACGGATGTGGGACCCGGTCATGGTGGAGGGAAATTCATTAAACTTTAATGTAAAACACAAAGGTTTGATTAACGGAGGAAATAAAAAGGAAATGGAAGAAATGCAACAGAAATGCGAGGGGAATAACTGTACAGGGTGGGACCCATTCAAGAATCGCAATCGCAATCGCAAGCGGGAGGATGTGCGATGCGATCAATCGGCAGGGAAAGTGATCAGAAGGGAGTTGCAATCAATCGCAGACCGGAGCAATCGGGTCATCGGAGCAGAGGTGCGATCGGGGGATCGAAGGGATCGCGCGATCGGAGGAGGAGGCAAGGGAATTGCGATTGCGTGATGGGGCAGAGTTGCGATGCGATGATCGGAGGGATTTGTGATCGATCAATCGCATCAAAAACATTTGCGACGCGATTGATCGCATCCCAAATATTTGTGACGCGAGATTGGAGCATTCCACATAAAACATGCGATCGAAAAAGTTTGTGATTTGCGATTGTACTGCGGGTTAAGGACTTTGGGTTATGCGGCAGGGATATATATAAAATGAAACTTTATAATAAAGTTCACAGGTATGGCAAGGGGAAGTGGTTTACAAATCACATATTTTGTTTTGAAATTATTTACAATGCGGTTTATAATCGGAGAAGGGGGGAAAAGGGGTTAGACCTTATTATAAGGTAGGAAAGTGGGTTTTTGCACATTTTAACACTTTCCAAGGTTAGGAAAAGGTAACGATAGGGGGAAAAAAGGGGAAAATGGCCAAACAAATGGTAAGGGAAGGATTTAAATTGGATTTTGGGGGGACTTGAAAGGGGTAAGTGGGGAAATATAAGGGGGGACAAAGGGGGACAAAATAGAAGCTAAATGGGGGTGAAATAAGAGGGAAAAAGGGCCTTTGGGCATTTCCTCGCAAACAAAGAGGATTTATAATGGAAATCAGCAACGGGGATTTCATCAAAGGGAAAAAGGCACAAGGAGGCTTCAAGGATGATTTGTTTTCGGGGGAAATGCATTCCTTGAAGGCTAAACAACATTTTAGCCCACCGTTTGCTTGTCAAAAATTTATAGGGGGGCTAACAGTGGCTCCACATGGGGATGGCTTCTTCCTGAAGGAGTCAAGAATTCAGAAAATGATCTTTGGTGTAGGCCAGATGCTTGCTGCTTGAACCATCCCTTTCTTTCTTTGATCAGCTACCACAAATTATGAAGACATCATATCAGCAGTACAAATCTCCCAAACAACTACCTACCCACACTATAGTCCTAGAATTTTTTCTTCTGGGTGCATTTGGACTTGCAGACCCTTTACATCATTTATTTTTATGACAGAAAATAAACATATTCTAAATCTACCCTTATTGCTCCATGATACCAGATTATACTGTTGGTCTCACATGTTTCTCTACCTAATCTAATATCTGCTGGGATTAAACAGTCCAACAGATTTCTTCTCTACATTCTAAGAAAAAAATTGAAAACAGTTAAGCCAGGATTAGACTATCTAACTTGCTGGACTTTGTAGAAATTAAAACAACTAACTACATGATCACAGGCTGAGCTTTATTTCAGACTTCCTACCTACCCTACTCTAACTGGAAATCTTTGATGTTCTAGGTGATACAATAATGCCAATGTAGCCATTCAAGTAATAGTAGAAAGGGGAAGAAGAACTGACTGCTCATCAGAGACAACCGTAGGATGCTCTGCATGTGGATCTTCAAAAATGAGGTCACCAGCAGTGGTGACCAATTCTAATGTATTTGGCTCTTGAAAAGGATTGATGCTTGAGGAGCTGAGCCAATCAAGGCCTCCATGTATTCTTCCACAGGATCAACGAACACATGATGTATACTTTCCTCTTTTTGGCCTGCCATGACTGGTAGGCTGTCTGTGTCCTGGGCAGCTTCAATCACTGCATCTGCAGTGAGGCCTTTGTAATCACACTCCTCCTCTTCCTGGTTGGGAGTATTTGGCATATGGGTATCAACCAAGTATACCTCTTCTTCCTCTGGATCACAACAAAGATGTATGTGGGGAAGAAAATCTCGCTCATCTTCACTGCAGCCTGAGCTAGAGGGCTCATTATATTCGTCAGTGCTGTCCTCTAGAAGTGCAGGCTAGTTCTGCTGGAACTCTATGAAAAAATTAACATATTCTTGAGTGGGGGTTTCTTCGATTACCTTAATCCTTTCTGAAGAAGGCTCAGGATATTTGTTCTGCTCAAGATTTTCTTTACCTCTCTCCTTCTTGTCCTCTGCGCTGAAGAGCTACCGGCTTCTGTCCTCTTGGCAAGTATAATTGATGTTCGGATATAAAGCAGAGAGAAGATTGAACGAATCTTCATCTGTTATCATGCTTTCAACGCTTTCTTCATCAGTATCATAGATGGCCTGCATTGGCTCATCATTCATCTAAAGTTGATGGTTGTAATCTTCCTTCGATGATTCTGCTAATGATAGCCCTGCAAGCTCAGTTTCCCTTTGGAAAAAATTATCATCAGACGGATCAGCATCAGAGAAAACACAATCATAAGCACTGTCACCCATCAAATCTTCAAGACTCTCAACAAGTCTTTCTACAAAATAGTCTGCAAGTTCATTTTCTGATTCAATCTCTGGTTCATCATGCGTGTTTGGCATGTGGCTTCTGTCTTGCAGTGATCTGGTTTGTCTTTCTTGAGGACAAGGAGCAGGTCTTTTCCAATCATCATTTCTGGTTTCAGCCTCATATTCTTCCTCTTCTATGTTTAGCAAGGAGTTGGCAGTCTCTATCAGTCTTTCCAACTGGTTCTCTAAAGAGATCTGCACTATTTTCTCTGTTCGGTCCTTCCTTGCTACTTTTAACCTTTCCTCCCTGCACTTTATGTTGTATTCGACAGTGATTGCTATATTTTTCGTTTCCTCCAGGCTCAAAGGTTATCTTTCTCTTATATGGAATTCCACCTTGAGGTCAAAAGAACTTGGATAGTGCAATCAAGCCCATCCCAAGGGTGGTTTTATATCTGAAGGTATTGCATCATATACCTTATTAAACCTGGCTGAGAAACTCTGCACTGTCTCTCCTGGCTGCCTTCTCAAATTTTGATATTCTTTTAGGATGAGGAGATCATTCTTCGAGGCTGCCCACCTATCAAGGAAAACTTGAGAAAATTGATGAAAGATGAAAATGCTTGCCACTGGAAGGCCTTTGAACCAACTCTTAACATTTCCTTGTAATGACAAGGAAAACATGCAGATGCACACATCATCTTCTTCTATTTTATACAACTCAAGTAAATCCTCAAGGTTTTGAACATGTTCTTCAGCAGTGGCCCCTTTATTTTCTCCATAAAAATGAGGTAGTTGGTTTATAAGTTCTGAAGGAAGGGGTTGGAAGATAAGAGGCAAAACCAGAGGCTTATATCTTTCTATGACCTTTGTAGGTGTAGGTGGTGTAAAAATGGGCTCATGGCTGCTTGAAGCTTCTTTAAGGGTGGGAGACACAACATGAGCTTCTTGTTCCACCATGTTTTTCACAGGGGTACATGTATGCTCGTGATCTGAAGGCTGAGGCTTGAGCTCTTTCCCGTGCTCAATGTGGATCTCTTCTTGGTGCACTAGATCAGACTTGAAGTAGGATAGAGCATAGTGATAGAAAAAAACAATGAATTCTTTAAACCAAATCCAACCCGTATGTTCTACCCTTCTATGAGGTCTGGCCATCTTTCAGGTTCTTCCTCCCGTGGATTCTTTGAGGATTATGGAGTGTGGAGTTGCCATGCAGATGAATTTGAAAATTTGAAGCAGGCTGTTGTCCACCATCAATAATTGAAAGCCAATCTAACCAGAGATCCTGGGTCCTTTGAGTGCCTAAGAATGTTTAAGGTGAAAGGCACTCAAATCCCCAGTGGAGTCGCCATTATGTTGCTTTATATGGTTTGTACTAGGTTGCAGGTCATTTTGTTCTTTGTGACATGTATGAGTTTCAGAGATCTGGTTGGACGGCTGTTTACGTTCTCTTTCTTGTTAACTCAGAGCTAGGTCTCCACCGCACAGTCTATAGACTTCATTGCTATTTTCTTCTCCGTTTTCTTCTAAATCCAGAGCAGCCATTATGTTAAAGTCCATAGCCTCTGCCTCTCCATTTGTATTTCTGATTTGGGGCTCTAACCCTTCCGATGATTCATCATTACAAAAGCTGAAGGAGTCAAGGTCTGTGTGTACATAATATATAGGTGAATTTTCTAGTTTTTTGGGGCTGCTGACTAGGAATTTCATCTGCGCCTCCCTATACAGTTTTCTAGGCTGGCCAAAAATAGGAATTGTGGCATACGAGCCATCCATCTGCATTGTACCCTACAGCTTGGCTCCCCAAGATCTTGATAATAACATGCCATACTTGGGTGGCACATCTGCCACCACAACATCTATGACCATACATTTAGCTGGGATTTGAGCTAAGCTCACACATAAGTCTTTGATTAGGCCTAGGCATTTTACTCTGCTAGAGTCAAAAGAGTATAAATCTTTGTAGGGATGAGTTATCTCTAGGCCTAACCTCTCCATGAATACCTTAGGAATTAGGTTTTGAGATGCTCCAGAATCATGCATTCCATTATGCAGGATCTTGTCATGAATGTTGTGACTGATATAGAAAGGTGGAACAACCCCTTCCTGAAACTTCCCCTCTATCTTAGGTCCAAACAGGAGGGTGGGTTGATCATCATTCAGATTTACAGTGTCACCACTCTCACTTAGGTTCAAAGCTTTTAAAATCTGGCCTTTATATACATCCTGAGCGGCCAACTCAGAGAGTGGTACAAAGATCTTAATCTTTGCAATCTCACTTTCCAAGTTGAAAGTGGACTGATTCTTAGGAAAGTTCAACTCAGTTTTGTTTTCCACTATCCTAGTGGCTGAATCTGTGGGCCGATCTTCGCTATGTACAATGTTTGAAACTGTTTTATCAGGAGCCTAACTATAGTGTCAATGCTGCTAGTTGGTTTACCTTGTGTGTCAGTGTTTTGGTTGTCCCTTTCTCTGTTCTTTCCAGAACTCTCAGCTTCTAATTTTTTACTTTCAGCAGTCACTTTAGAAATTTTCTTAGGTCTCTTCTTGATGGTTGCCTCAGAAGCCTTTTTTTTGGCATTGTCTTGACTCTTCTTGCTTCTGAGTTCATATTGTTCTCTTACCTGCATCATAGCATTCTCAAACCCTAACCTGTAATCCTCAGATTAAAACCATTCCTCATCCCAACCTGAGGGGGAAGGCTGATCTTCCTGTGTGGAACAGTTGTGGATTGAGTTTTCTACTTAAAACGTGTTTATTGTATTCCCTTCATACTCTTCTATTATTCCTTCATCCTCATCAAGAGAATTCTCTTGAAAGGGGGGAATAACTTGCTGGTCTGATTCTCTTTGTATGTTGGGCGTGTTATTGTTCCTTCTAAAGTTTTGGTTCTAGTTATGATTTTGATTCCTGTTTTGGTTACTAACTATGACAACCATTTTCTTCACCATTTTTTGTAGCTCTTCCACGTTTTTCGATATATGGTCATAATTGTAGTCAGATGTGGAAGCTACATTTTCATCTCTGTATGTTACCCTCTTCTCAGATCTCAGTCTTGCTCTTTTCTCAATCATATTTGCCTCTATGTTCACTTCTCCTTTCTGCATGTCCTCCAATGTGTTGTACTCTTTATCCCTAAGCTCATAGGCCATGTCAGCATCAAAGCCTTCGAGGTATTTCTCTAGAGACATACCTTGTGAAGGTTTCATATGTGGAGGGAGAGCATTGTAAATGCTGTTAAATCTTGTTGTGTAATCATGAACACTCTCTCCTACGTTTCTTTTAAGGCTCATGTATTCTGCTAAGAGTTGGCGAGGGTTAGCCTTAGCTTCCCATTTGTTTATGAAAGTCTGATATAAAGCTAGAAGATCATTGATGCTACCTGGAGGTAGGACCTTAAACCATTTTTTCACATCACCCCCTAAACTCTGGGCAAAGATTCTCATTTTGACTGTATCATCATCTATCTCCATGTATTCAGAAGAATATTCCACCTTATCTACATGTTGCTAGGCTGTGATGGGCTCTTTGGCAGTGAAATGTGGGATCTTTGATTGATAATCATTTGGTAAGGGCACTAGAGGCTGAGGTAACACCAAAGGAGCGTACCAGGCTGCCATGGTGATATTCTGATGAGGTAGAGGGTTGACTTGAGCAACTAGTATATGGATGACTGGGACACTAGGACTAGCAGAGGTTTGTTGAGCATATTTAGGGTGGGAGAGCCCCAAGTTTTGGATGAAGTGGATATTAGGAGGTGTAGATGGAGGGGTTCCTTTTTCCCTAATGTGTTGAACACTATGATATGGTGAACCAGGAAGCTCAAGGAGTTGATCTAGATCACTGAATGACGTAGTTCTTGGCAAACTCTTTTGAGGGCTTAGGTCAAAAAATGAGTCTGATAGAGCTGTAAAGTCTTCTGGTGTAGAGTTAGCTCTATAGGTGCGACTGGAAATAGTTGGTCTTTTAGGTGTAGGAGACCTCTTGAGGATGCTCTCAGGATTATCAACTATTTCAGGTGGGTTTGGGTTAGGATAAGCTATTTTGTGAATGGTTCTGGAAGCCAGAATGTTGTTTTCCAACCAAGCAGCTTAACCTTACCTGTTATTTCTATCGTGGTTGATGTTGCAATGGAGGCTGGTCATCCAGTGGAATCTAATATGAACCAAGATAATCAGGAGGCCTACTGATCACCAGTGGAGTTTTTTAACCTTTTAAGAATTATGGAGTCACCAGGTGGAAAGTCTTAGGATGTTTTTGGAGGGTACACTGTCCACCACAGTGCTTATGGGATGTCCCCCTTCATGGAAATCTTCCCCAACACAGCAAACTCTAACCAGAGATTGACTGGGAGGGCTTTTACCAGATGTGTCACCTCTGAAAGAGTGTGAGATATGGAGGCTACCTGGCCCTTTCCAGACTCTGTCCAAGAGTATGGGAAAACACAACAAATGGTATAGAGGTTGATGTGTGAATAGGAATGTTTAACTACCAACCTAATCCAGAGATTGCAGGTTTTTGAAGTTCTTATAATGTAGCAAGATGGAGGGTATTTCAGAAACTCCCCAATGGAGTCGCCATTATGTTGGGGTTCCCATGTTTTGGCCAGATTGGCAAGACCAAAATATGAGACAACATCAGAACCACTTTGGGGCCATAGGATCTAGCCCTCCTAGACCCGGAGAGGGATCTCTCCGATAAAAGAAAGAATGATATATCTTTGAAGCTCAAATGAGATGTTAGGCTAGTTATGAAGCACAAAAGGGGGTTTTAAAATGATTTGGTTGGTTGGTTACTGAGTTGGTCATGAGATCATGAATTGAGAAAGTAATGGGAGAAAAGGGAACAAATCAGCAGGATGTTTTAGCAAAGGGGATAGGTCAAGAAAGTGCCATTCATTGGGCTATGGAGTCATGAAAGGAGAATTACTTGCAACAACTAGCCAAGGCTTTCAGAGGGCAATTGATCTATACTAAAGGATCTTTTTAGATAGATGATGGAATGGAACATTAAGGGAAGAAAGTGAAAGAAGGGAAGCAACCCAATTTCTGTCTATAGATCAGGCTAGAGGTCATTTAACTCTAGACCTGCTTGGAAATACTCAAAGGCAGCTCTAAAAAGAGGGACAAAGGGGCAGCTTATAGATCGGACTAGAGGTCATTTAACTCCAGGTCAGCTTTAGTAGGCTCCAAGGGAAAACATAGATAATATTAACAAAGAGATCTTAGAAGGGTCAGCTGGCTGCACAAGGATCCTAGTGGACAGGGCTAGCTCTAATCCCCAGTGTTCCAAAATATTTTAGCTTAAACCCAACAAGAACATCTAAGAACATATTCAAATAACTCATACATCAGCTAGCAGCATAAGGAACTACTACACTGGTTGAATCAATTGATATCAATCCTCAGATACACATATTTAGCAGGAAAACACTGAAGGCAAGGAGAGCAGAGAAATAGGGTACCTAACAATGGTAAATCCTATGCCATGTTTCTAATGAAAGCCAGTAGAACAATGAAAAGCATGAAAATGTAATAAAGAAAGTCAGAAAAACATCACCAATAGTAATAGACCAGGATCCTGTGAAATGTTCTTGATTAATGATGCAAAACCAGTCACATACATCTGAGCTTAATGGCTAATTACATTCCAGAATTTCTCCTCCCAGCCTACTACATACAAACTACTCTGCTCCTCCCTCTAAAAAATATTCTACAGTCAAAATGAATCCCTCTAACTACAACAACAGCAACTAGACAACAACCCCAACAATATGTTCTCGGGGATTTCTTATAGGAGAAGGTGAGCCGAGGAGTTAGGTGGAAACTAAATAAAACATTAAACTCAGAAGAGAAAGAGAGGGTTGAAGCCCATTCTGTTTTAACTCTCTGTATTTATATTTGGTATGGATTTGATGCACTCTGGTGCTGTAGTACTCTGCAAGCTGCTTGGGAAGCCTCTGTCAGGTCGAGATTTGACCTCTAATATGTTCTTGAAGTCCTCTGGCTACTTGGACTCTATGCTAGCCTTTTGAATCTGGTTAACTGGATTAAATTCTGTGGGCCTTCTCCATACCTCCATTACTGCAGCTCTGACATTCTTAAAAATCTTCTGTCAGTGTCTTTCATCTGTTTGAGGGCTCGAGGAAGCATGGAGAGCACTGTAGGAATGGTGTACTATCTGGAGAAAAGTACTTTGCTGATATTAAACACATATAAGACTTTGATAGTGTGCTTAAATCTTCAAACTGTGCCTTTTCCTTTGAATGCGTTGTTAAACATTAATTATATCAATAACAGGTGTTAACCCCCTTTGAATATCTTCCGTTGATCCGCTAGCAAATGCTGAAATGGTCGTCTCTGTGCTATCTGCATAATAAAACACACCTATTACAAACCCAGGAAGTGGTGTAGAAATGTTGCAGAAGCCTGGAGGAATAGTTGAGAGCGGTGAAAATAATGGGAAGTGGCGGAAGAAATGGTTAATAGTGTAAAGCCCAAAGATTAAACACTGGGTGAATTACAAAGGAAATCACCAAAAACAATGAAGCGGAGCCACGGATGTGGGAGCCAGTTATGGTGGAGGGAGATTCATTAAACCTTAATGTAAAACAAAAAGGTTTGATTAACGGAGGAAATACAAAGGAATGGAAGAAATGCAACAGAAATGCAAGGGGAATGACCATACAGGGTGGGAACCATTCGGGAATCGCAATTGCAATCGGAGGTCGGGAGCGGGAGGTAATCGCAATTGCAAGCAGGATGATGTGCAATGCGATCAATCGGCGGGGAAAGCGATCGGAAGGGAGTTGCAATCAATCACAGACTGGAGCGATCGGGTCATCAGAGCAGAGGTGTGATCGGGGGATCGGAGGGATGGCGCGATCGGAGGAGAAGGCAAGGGACTTGTGATTACGCGATCGGGCGGAGTTGCGATGCGATGATCGGAGGGATTTGCGATCGATCAATCGCACCGCAAATATTTGCGACACAATTGATTGCATCGCAAATATTTGCGACGTGAGATCGGAGTGTTCCACATAAAACATTTGATCGAAAAATTTTGTGATTTGTGATTGTACTACAGGTTAAGGACTTTGGGTTATGCGGTGGGGATATATATAAAATGAAACTTTATAATAAAGTTCACGGGTATGGCAAGGGGAAGTGGTTTAAAAATCGCATATTTTTTTTTGAAATTATTTACAATGCGGTTTATAATCAAAGAAGGGGGAAAAAGGGGTTAGACCTTATTATAAGGTAGGAAAGTGGGTTTTTGCACATTTTAACACTTTCCAAGGTTAGGAAAAGGTAATGATAGGGGGACAAAAGGGGAAAATGGCCAAACAAAGGATAAGGGAAGGATTTAAAGGGGATTTTGGGGGGACTTGAAAGGGGTAAGTGGGGAAATAGAAAGGGGGACAAAGGGGGACAAAATAGAAGCTAAATGGGGGTGAAATAAGAGGGAAAAAGGGCCTTTGGGCATTTCCTCGCAAACAGAGAGGCTTTATAATGGAAATCAGCAACAAGGATTTCATCAAAGGGAAAAAGGCACAAGGAGGCTTCAAGGATGATGTGTTTTCGGGGGAAATGCATTCCTTGAAGGCTAAACAACATTTTAGCCCACCGTTTGCTTGTCAAAAATTTATAGGGGGGCTAACAGGAAGTATGGAATGAAAGGACCTAGAATGAATGGGTCCATATGTTCATTCACACCTTATGGCCCATCCCCACCACCTGGTATTTAGATGCAGAGCTACACCAATGGACTTGCTACTTGGGCCTAATGACAGAGGATGTCATGGTGACAATTAGGTTAGTTGGAGGAATAGAAAAATTGGATGAAGCCCTAGAAGATATAGATGCTCTCATCTTCGATGAGACTTTACTAAGGAAAGAATGTTCAGTGCCAGCTTGGGATGCGCAGATGCAGGATATTGTCAACTGTCAGAACTTGAGAGTGGAAGAATTTGATGAGGATCCCAGAAATATTGCTATCCCAGAGTTGGAAGGAGAGCACATAGTTGCAAGACCCCTATTGCAGAAAATAGATGTGACCAAACAATTAAAGCTGAAGGAATTCAACATTGGGACATAAGAGTAGCCCTAGATGGCCAAAATTGGGGTTACTGGGATGATGATATGGTTTGGAAGATCGCGGAGCTGCTGAATGAATATCGGGACCTATTACTGATGAAGTTATTTGAGCTCAAGGAAATCGTAAGGGATCTGGGCGTCATGAGAATCACCTTGAAACTGGATGCATGTCCTGTCAAGCAGCGACCCTATCGGTTAAAACCTAAATATAAATAGAAATTCAAGGAGGAAATATATAAGATGGTGGCTGTAGGTATCATTGAGCCAGTAGAACAATCTGACTAGGTAAGCCCGATGGTAGTTCAAGAAAATAATACCAAAGGAGAGATAAGAATCTGCTAAGATTTGTGTAAGATGAATGATGGCTACGTACATGATCCATTATCTAAGTCGTTCTTTGATGAAATTTTGGATAATGTGGGAGGTCAAGAATCATATTCGTTCATTGATGGGTTTTTATGGTACCATCAGATCAGAATAGCGCCTGAAGATCGTAGCAAGACAACCTTTGCAACCAAATGGGGCTCCTTCTAGTACACACTCATGCCTTTTGGACTGAAGAATGCCCCTGCCATTTTTTCGTGCGTAGTTGTAGCATTATTCAAGGAGTTCATCCATAAGTTTCTAGATGTCTATTTTGATGATTGGACAATATTTTGATTAGTAAAGAACCATGTGTCAAACCTGCGCATGATTTTGGATGTCTACAGGAAACACTATATTTTGCTAAAAATCAAGAAATGCATCTTCTACATACCATTTGGTATTTTGTTGGGACACGCTGTGTGTCAGTAGGGATTGATTATTGACCCATCCAAGATAGTGGTTATCATCAATTTAGCAGTCCCTACCACTGAGAAATGGTTGTGCTCTATTTTAGGGCACATAGGCTACTATCAGAAGTTTATTCAAGGGTACGCCCTAATCACTGCACCAATGGAGAAGCTTCTGAAGAAGGATGTATCTTTTTTCTGGAATAAAGAGTGTCGGAAGAGTTTTGAGCTACTAAAAGAAAAGATGGTCATTGCACCTATTCTCATATTTCTAGATTGGGCGAAGGTATTTCATGTACATGTTGATGCATCAAGAATAGCCCTGGGAGTTTTCCTAGCATATCCAGGAGAAGGAGACATTGACCATCCGGTTGCGTTTGCTAGCAGGAAACTCTCTAGTGTAGAGCGCAATTACTTTAGTACTAAACGAGAAGGATTGGCAATGGTGTATGCCCTGCAGAAATATAGGCACTATATATTGGGAGGACACTTTAATATATTCACTAATCATTCAGCTCTAAAATACCTGGTCAATAAGCCTGTGTTGGGGGGGAAATCTGTAGATGGTTACCGCTATTTCAGGAGTATGATTTTGAGATCATTGTGAAGCCCGAGAGACTGAATGTCGGACCTGATCACTTGTCTCGGGTTGAGAGTGGGGAAGAGCCAACTAGTCTGGAAGAAGGATTAATTGATGTGCAGCTTTTTGCTATCAAGGTAGTGGATGAACATTTTGCAGACATTTTTCATTTCTTAACTATGGGGATGGCACCTACAGACTATCCAGTGCTGCATAAAAAGGAGTTGGTCACCCGTACAGCTAATTTCACGATAATTTTTGGTCAGTTATTCAATTTGGGAGCATATGAGGTATTGCGAAGGTATGTATTAGAACATGAGAGATAATCTATCTTGGTTGAATCTCATGGAGGGGTGGTAGGAGGCCACTATGCAGGAAAAGAAGTTGTGTAGAAGCTATTGCAGGTTGGGTTGTGGTGGACCACATTGCATAGCGATGCACATGCATATTGTTGAACCTGTGATGCATGCCAACAAATAGGGAAACCATCACACAGATATGAAATTCCCCTGCAACTAGAGATGGCCTTGAAGGAATTCGATAAATGGGTTATAGGCTTTGTAGGACCCATCGATCCCCCAGGAAAGAAGATTGGCGCACGTTACATCATTACTGCCACCGATTATGTGACCAGATGGGTAGAGGCAAAGATTGTGAATGATTTTACTGCAGAGACCACTGCACACTTCATATTTGGGCATATTCTGACCTAGTTTGGCTACCCAAATATCTTGATGAGTGATAGAGGTACGCATTTTTTTAATGAAACCATTAAAGCTTTGACTGAAGAATTTTAGATCCACCATGTGAAGAGTACCACATATCACCCATAGGCTAATGGGGTGGTAGATTCTTTCAAAAGTATTTTGGAACATGTGTTAACTAAGGTTTCTAATGCTGATCAAAGTGATTGGGGCGTGCGCATCCCTTCAGTGCTTTGGGCCTATAGGACTACATGCAAGAAATTGATCGAGAAAACTCCTTTCAAGATGGTCTATGGAAAGGAGGCCATCATGCCTATGGAATATATTATCCCTAGCCTACGCATAGTAGCTTTTACCAATATGGTGGAACCTAACATCATGAAAGAATTCTTGGTGCGGCTGGTAGCCTTGGAAGAGTATCGATTTATTGCTAACTTTCATCGATAGGTACAGAAGGAACAAGAAAAATCTTGGCATGATCTGCACATTCGAAGGAAGGTGTTCAAGGAAGATTAATTGGTGTTGCTTTATGAAAATCAGTTTTCGTGCCACCCAGGGAAGTTTCACAAGCACTATTTGGGTCCATACATAGTAAAAGAAATTGCATATGGTGCTGCAGTAAGGTTGGATACACTGCACAAAGACTACCTTCCCGAGTACGTTAATGGAAGCCATCTAAAACCTTACAAGGACGACCTGACACCTACCAAATGACTATATGGTTGGAGTATCTGTATCAGGAGTACTGCATGCACTAGGAAGGATGGGCGAAGAGAGGTGCCATAGGCGTGCAGGGATAGTGCGCAGGTACGAAGGCATGGAAAGGTGAAATGGAGGTGCAGGGGTAGTGCGCAGCTAGAAAAACTAGCCGTTGGAACTATAAAACTGGGTGAAAAAGTGATTTTACTATTGTAAGGAGTGGGTATTTGGAAATTAATGCAACGATCTTGGAGGATTTTTTACCGTTTCATCGATGGTAAGTCACATTTAATGCAGATCCGACCATTTTTACTCATAGAAGCCTATAAAATAAGGGGTGCACGTCATAATCTGTTCCTTTGCTTTTTGAAGTTCTTATGCCGTATTCTTTACTATAAATTTTGTGTGTTGTGTGATCGCACCATCTGTATTTTTGGGCGAGCTACCCCATCTGACAACAACAACCCTGAATTCATATTCTGTGCAAGGATTACTGCTTCTAACCCTGCTGAGTCATCGCCTATTATGACCTCCACTGAAATTGGGTCAAAATATGTGTTTGAGGTAACTCCCGATGTTCAAGAAGTCATGTCCACGCTAGCCAAGGGAAAGCGAAATGGGATGGAAAAGGGAAAGGAACAAGAAAAGGAGAAGGGGAAGGGGAAAGCCACGAAGTGGGCTGCGATGAATCCAAACACTTCCCCCAGGATTATGCATTCCCCTCAGCAGGCGCCTCAGGCATGCTCACCCAACACCTCAAAGCACCCAATGACAGTCGAGGAAGAAGATTTGCTGGTTGCTCTGCTCTCATGGTTACCAACATATGTTAAGCCAATAAAATTGATGGCATGCACCCCAAATAATGTGGACGTCATCCTTGAATATCTGGAGATGTCACTGGTCCCGCAAGAGGTCCCTCTCATAGGAGACATGTTTGGGGTCCTTCACTCCATTAAATTTGATGACCACGACCTAGAAAATGAAGACACCTTCCCGGATCTAGCCCCAGAATTGATCTCGAAAGAGTGTTATATGACAATGTGCTAAAGGTGGAACCAATGTCATGGGCACACAGACTGGAGGCATCAGGGATACTGAAATTTCTGCACCTCCCCCACTTTGGGAGATATCCTATCACCAGCTCGGTGGTACCGCATCTACTTGCACTAATCCACGATGGGTGCTTATGGATCCAAAGCCGCATCCCCATTGATGTTGCACTAATTCGTAGAATCATTTGCCTACCCATGAAAGGGCCCTGTCCCAAGAAGGGATTCAGAAATAAATATGAGTAGAAGGTGGCAGAAGAAGTTTGGGACAAATACAAGGTCGACCGTGACAAGCGGGGTTTCATCGTAGAGACCATCGCTGACCCAGGAGTGCGCATGGGCACTCTGCTGCTCGTATGTAAGATGATTCAAAAATGTAGGGAATCAATTGTCCCTGCCTATTTTATTCAGCTGACAGGATGGTGCAAGAAGGGGGTCTACTACAACTGGTTGTAGTACCGTCTGCGATGAGATTCTAGACAATGTGCGTGAGGCGTAGGAGCAGGGAAAGGCCTTTTGCTACTCCTGGCTATTATTTTTTATCGCCCTAATTACGTGGGAGACACCTGATGATGCGGTGCTCCCTGAGCTCGAGGCCGGTGTCTGTGAGGGAGCACGATATGCGAACTTGAGGGACTCAAAGGAGTCAAAGTGCATTAAGGAAAACAAGGTGTTTTGGGTGTTATTCAATCGTGCGTTGGCTGCGGAAATCCACTCCAAGCCGCGCTTGTCACCCATAGTATATGAGAAGTACAAGTGCATTGTTGACTTCCATGTCACCACGCACAATGTACAGATCAGGAAAATAAAATATCGAGTATGGTACAATTTTCCATACATGGCCACTGAGGTGGATATTGATCAATCCGTTGATACATGGTTGCCTGCATGGAAACTTGGCCTCAAATATTCCACCCCAGTCACAGCGGGCACCTCTAGCAAGGACGCGGCACCGAAGGATACTGTCCCATCGAGCATATAAAAGGAGACTGAGGTGCACTCCACTAAGAAGACAACAACCAAGGAAACCCCAAAGGATGCCACCAAGGGGATGAATCAAGAGCCTCAACAAGATGCGGAGACTAAAGGACATGGTGGGGAGGGCGTGGATTCTATACGTGGTGTTAGCCCCCCTATGAAATTCTTGGCAAGCAAGCTGGGGGCTAGATTGTTTGGGAGCCTTCAAGGAATTCCTTTCCCTGGAAAACCCATCCTCCTTGAAGTCTCTGTGTACTGTGCCTAAAATATAGCCCCTCTGCTGATCCACTTCTCAAAAGGCCCACAATTTCCCCTTTATACCCCTGCAAATACCCCCATTTTACCCTCCCCTTTCCTTTGTCAAAATCCTTTTTCTTCCTTTTATCCCCACCATCACCCTCTTAAATTCTCCAAAATCCCCTTAAACTCCCCCATCACCCTTTATTTCCCTAATTCTCCACCTCGCCTCCCTATCGTTCCTTCCCTTGGGCCTAAAAATGCTTTAAAATGTGCAAAAATCATATTTCGGGTCCTGGCCCCTTAGGCCATAGCCCCGCGCTCCTTTATCTTCCACATGACCCGATGCAATGACCATAGCCCAGTTTTGAAAGGCGCTTATCACAGGTCTGTTTCGGGTGCAACCTCAGCCGTAGATCTCACTAGATCAAATGACTGTTATTCACTACGGGGGGTTGCTCCAAAATCTCATGGCTGTACACCTTGGCCCCCCCGTAGGTTCATCTCCGTCGTCCAAGTTAATGTATGATCCGACGATGCGGAGCGCGCCCGAAATGGTGGTCCCCACTCCATGCGCTGTTTTCCAAAACTGCCCGGTATTTTCCGCACCACCATTCGCGGGTCGGCGGTTTTCCCCGGAGCCCCAACGATTCCACTCAGCGCTGGCTGCGTGTCTCATGTACGGCGGCAAAACTACTCTCACTTCGCGCATTAATGTTTGTTTGGTGGCCAGGTAGTGGAATGAATGACGGCCGTCAGATCTTGGAGCCCTCATCCAACGGCGCTCATTCATCGAACCTGCGCACTGCTTAACGCCCGACCATCATGCCAGCTGACCCCCCGTCCGTCGCTCCCTGCCATCGATCTCCGCCCGATCGACGGTCCAGATCTGTCCATGCATTGTTGACCATTCCATGATCTTCCGCCTCACCCCGTCTCGCCATGTCATTGCCACGAATACCCTCCGTACGTATTCCCAGTCCATTACATAAAACTGGTTTATTTACGTGTTTGTCATTCATTTTTCACGTTTATTCGCCCTACGCCCCGCCGACCTCATACCAGAGTGATTTTCACCATTTCTTCCACTATTTTCTCCCCCAACGCTCCTCTGCAAGTTTTCTTTTCCTCCACCACGCCATCTGCACGGTCACGCTCATCTTCCACATCATCTGTCGCTCCATCAGTTGTTTTCCTCACCGTTTATTGCATTTTGCAGGGATATTTATAAGGAATGGCCATCATGATACATGTCTACGCTACCAGGACAGATGAATCTGAAGAAGATCTGTTTCAGGAGCAGAATTTATTAGAAATGACTAAGGAAGTTGGAGACAGGGCTTGCATTAAAGAAACAAACTTCGAGCCCTGCGAGAATACCTTCCGGCATCATTTAGAGTGCAGTATGGCAAGAGCAGAGAAGAAAGAATGTTTCAGAGCAAGGACAAGAGTTTAGAGCACAACCATGAAGATTTCGGGCCTTAAATCAGTAGTTTGGGAAGCTAAGCCTGATTTGAAGATCCCGAGAATCGATCAGAGGGTCCAAAGCACAGTAAACACACCATCAGGGTTTTCTTCCACTGGTAGAATGTTCCTCCTCCTGCGGTACAGGTCATCCATATTTTTTTCACTCCACAATTGTACCCATGAGGGAACCGCCCTCCCAAATCACTGTTCGAGCTATCAGACCATGTGCAACATTTGTTTATTCCCCACAAGTACAGTAAGTGTGGCCACCAGAGTGCATCACAGTCATATCTAAGGCAAAGGTAAATCTAAAGAAGATCATCCCTGTATATAAGTGGTGACAGAGAGTAAATACACAGTAGTCAAACAGAATGGGCTTCGGCCCTGCATTCATTTCTGTGTTTAATATCACATTTAGTGTTCACCTACCTCCCCAATCGACCTTCTGATCGTCATCTTGCTATAAAGAATAGAAGGAAATCTTTGTAATGGTTGTTGATGAGATATCAGTGAAATGCAAGTATTCTCCTCTTGAGATAAGTTCTTTGTGTATATTGTAAGATAGGCTGAGATTTGATGTACTCAGACTGAATGTTCAAGCTGTGGGCAATGTTGTACCTGATTGGTTTTGTTTTTTAATATGACAAGCACATTCCTTTGGATCCTGATCTAAAGCAGCTGGTGATGTTTCCTCTTTCTCTGTATTTGTGATTGAATTTCTCTCATTGCATGCTACATTTCATTTCATTTCTACTGGTAGGCAACAAAAGTATAATATAGGATTCACCCTTGATAGGTGCCCTATGTTTCCTGCTCTCCCTACCTCAATGTTTTCTTCTTATGTGTGTATCTGAATGTTGATTTCAATTGATTTAACCAGTGTAGTGGATGATATTGCCTGCTCTCTGATGTATGAATTGATGAAGTCCATTTTTAGATTTTCTTGGTAGGATTTAGCTAGAAGGTTTGGGAACACTGGGGATGAGTGTTAGCCCTGTCCAATAGGATCTTTGCACGACCAGCTAGCCTTTCTAAGATCCCTTGTAATTGCCTCTGATTTTGTCCAAGCAGGTCTGGAGTTAAATGACCTCTGACCTGATCTATAGACAGAATTAGATGGTTCTCCTCCTTTCATTTTTAGTCCTTAATGTTCCATTCCATCTTCTATCCTTTAAGATCCAGATGATTTAGATGACTTGCCCAACTGAAAGCTTGCACATTGAACACAAGTAAACCCTTTCTTGACTCCATTGCCCAATGGCCTTGATGTTCTCTGAGTTATCTACCTTTTCCTAGCTTCCCTTTTGCTCATCCTTGTCTTATATTGGACACTTCTTTCCTGATTCCCAACAACCAAACTCAATCAAACAAACAAACCCTGAGCCCCATAACTAGCCTAACATTGAAACATTGAGCCTCAAAGACATATGCTTTGGCAAATATAGAGAGATCCCTCTCTGAACCCAGGAGGGCTAGATCTTGAGGTTCCAAAGTGGTTCTATGTTGTCTCATCTTTTGGTCTTGCCAACCTGGCCAAAACATGGGAACCCCAACCGCGGAACGAAGCGCACTGGCGAGCCTCCAAAAGGGCAACTGAAGAAGTGAAGGTTGATAAAACTAGAGGAGAAGCAGATGTTACATTAACAGAATAATATCTAGATAAGATCGCATACGTCGTTGCTATGGCCTCTGAGGATAGATGGACTATTTTGGAAGATCAACAGAAGGTTGTGCTAGAAGCATTGTAGTATGGGTTGCAGGTTGTCCATCTAAAAGCAGATACTCTTCAAGCAAGCCTACCCACAATAATCGTAATCACAACCACAAAAAGTAGAATTTTCCCCTTTGCGGGCATGGCAGTAACAGTGGAACCAATAACCCTATGCGCGCAAGTCCAAGCATGCATGGAAGTTGGCCTAGATGTTGCAAAAATAAAGAGTGGGAAGCTACACGCTCTCCACTTGTTTGTATTTGCAGAACTTCATAATAGAGAAGTCTGGGCGCAGCACCAACTAAGTGAAGTTGAGCAGATGATCGCTGCCAAAACTACTGAATCCACTGAAGCTCAGGTAGCACAGATCACAGCAAGCCAAATTAGAGCACCTCACTAGAGAATTTGGCGGAAATTCCGACGGCCAATTCGTTGCTATTCCGACACATAGTCGTCGCAAGAGCGACAGTTCGAGGGTGGAAAAAACGTGGTTTGTCATGCCGTCACAGTTCCGACGCACTTAAAAAGTGTCGCACTAGCGACACTTCTTCCGTCGCTTCCGATGTTTGTAAACTGTCGCACTTCTGACGAAATGTGGTCCGACGTTTTGAACGTCGCTCTTCCGACGTTTGTAAATGGTCGCAATTTCGACGCAATGTGGTCCGACGTTTTGACGTTGCTCTTCCGCGCTTGTAAGCTGTCGCAATTCAGGCTAAACGTGGTCACGACGTTTATGACGTCCACTCTTCGAACGTCTGGAAGATGTCGTAATTCGACGATATGTGAGGTCGACGTTTGGAACGTCGGCGATAGACGTTTTCATGCGTCTCTCTTCGACCGTTTCGGATTGTCGCGGTTAACGAACGTTTGGCACGTCGCGCTTGGAACGTTTTCATGCTGTCTCTTCGACGTTTCGAGTTGTCGCGGTTAGAGCGTCTACAAGGCGTCAGTGTAGACGCTTCGGAGGGTTCAATTTTTAAAAAAAAAAATAAAATTTTAAAAGACGAGAAACGCGGTTTGAAGATATTATATGAAGTAAAACGAGTCCATGAAAGTGAAATAGCGATATGTAGAATAGTAAAGCAACGGATAGAGTACGAGCGTCGTGTTCCAAATACAAATTAAAGTACCCAAAACCACAACGGTGAAGTAAAGCAGTCCATGAAGTGAAGATATTATATGAAATAAAACGATCCATGAAAGTGAAGATATTATATGAAGTAAACGAGTCCATGAAAGTGAAGATATTATATGAAGTAAAGCAGTCCATGAAAGTGAAGATATTATATGAAGTAAACGATCCATGAAAGTGAAGATATGATAAAAACGATCCATGAAAGTGAAGATATTATATGAAGTAAAACGATTATGAAAGTGAAATAGCGATATGTAGAATAGTAAAGCAGAGATAGAGTACGACGTCCATTGTTCCAAATACAAATTAAAGTACCCAAGACCCTACAACGGTGGATAAAACGAGTCCATGAAAGTGAAATGAGTATATGAAGTAAAGCAGTCCATGAAAAGTGAAATAGCAGTATGTAGAATAGTAAAACCTTATTGGTCAATCTTAGGCGTCCATTGTTCCAAATACAAATTAAAGTACCCAAAACCTGCCAACGAGGAGAAAAACGCTAATCATAATCATGTGAGGAGTGTGATATGTCCAAAATATAAAAATACCATCAGACCATATCAATAAACCGGCAACATAGACCGGCATCGCTAGTTTTTGAAAGCGAGTGATAAACATTAATCATTTTTCACGAGAAAAAACGATGTTTTGAATATATTATATGAAGTAAACGATCCATGAAATCATTACATTTTCACATCGAAGATTGGAACCCAAATATACATCCCGAGAGAAAAGTGGAAGTCCCACCCCGTTTTTGAGATGAGTGATAGAAAAATACCCCATGTCACATATGAGGGGATCTTGATATAAAACCCGATAACGGTCCACATGGAGATTATCGACAATGCGAGAAAGCATCCAAATATGCCCGCGAGGCATCTATAAGAAAAGTTAAATAGCGAGTATGTAGAATAGTAAAGCAACGGATAGAGTACGAAGCGTCCATTGTTCCAAATACAAATTAAAGTACCCAAAATCCTGCAACGAACGCTAATCATGTGAGGAGTGTTATATGTCCAAAAATATAAAAAGACTATCGGACCATATCAATAAACCGGCAACATAGACCGGCATCGCTAGTTTTGAAGGCGAGTGATAAACATTAATCATTTTTTTTTTTTTTCACAAGAGAAAAAAACGATGTTTTCAATATATTGTATGAAGTAAAACGAGTCCATGAAGTCGTTACATTTTTCACATCTTAAGATTGGAACCCAAATATCCATCCGGAAAAGTGGAAGTCCCACGGACAATGATAGAAAAATACCCCATGTCACATACGGCGACTTGATATAAAACCCGGTAACGGTCCACATGGAGATTATGACAATCACGAGAAGCATCAACGAAATATGCCCAAGGCATCTATAAGAAAGTGAAATAGCGGTATGTAGAATAGTAAAGCAACGGATAGAGTACGTACGCGTCCATTGTTAAATACAAATTAAAGTACCCAAAATCCTTGAGCAGAGAAAACGCTAATCATGTGAGGGTGTGATATGTCCAAAATATAAAAAGACCATCGGATACATATCGATAAACCAGCAACATAGACCGGCCACATCGCTAGTTTTGAAGAAACGAGAATGATAAACATTAATCATTTTTTTTTCGAGAAGAGAAAAAATGCTATTTTTAATATATTATATGAAGTAAAACGAGTCCATGAAGTCATTACATTTTCACATCGAGCTTGGAACCCAAATATCCATCGAGAAAAGTGGAAGTCCACCGAACAATGATAGAAAAATACCCCATGTCACATACGAGACATGATATAAAATCCGGTAACGGTCCACATGGAGATTATCGACAATCTGAGAAAGCATTCAAATATTCCCGAGGCATCTATAAGAAAGTGAAATAGTAGTATGTAGAACGGTAAAGCAACGGAGATAAATACGGCGTCCATTGTTCCAAATACAAATTAAAGTACCCAAAATCCATGAACGAGATCAAGAAAAACGCTAATCATGTGAGAATTCAAAGTAAAGTTAATCTATTAACATTGCGAATAAAATTACAGAAGTCAAAAACATTGCACGGCCATACTCATGGAAAATTTGTCATCAAAAAATCAAAAATTAAAGAAGACTACCCTCATGCGGGAAACCGATCTTGAACGTTTAATTTACGAGTTAAAAAATATTACTTAAAGGTCCGGCACGATAAAATAAACTAAAAGCGGCCCAATTCGCCGGGCTGCTAAGCAAGAAAAACAAATCAACCAAACTAATCCTCCGGCGGTTCCTCCACGATTCGGCACCATCCTTCGGAAGGTCCGGGATCGCTAGGTGCTACCTCCACATGCATGCCACGGCTCCCCTCACCGAGAAGGCCCGAATGCTGGCCGGCTTTCGAGCTCGGACTCGCGGACGGGTGCATTCTTCCTCCGTTTGGGCCTCCTCGCGAAAGACCACGGTGACTACGAGTTTGTGATTCGCGGGCGGTTGAGAGTGCGATCAGGAAAATTCTTGCCGGTGCGCGTCGTAGGAGAAAGGTGAACTGCCAAGCGGTGGGGAAGCTCGAGGCTTGATGGAATCCAATTGGTGGCCGGATGCTACGGAGCCTAGCCACTCTAGTATTTGGATATCGACCTAAGTAATAATCAACGGGTAGGCGGTCATCTGTTTGTTGAGTCTTTGGAGGGAAGGCGTGTAGGATTGACCTCTAGTGCTCCCCCTCACGTGACGCATCCTATGACGCACCGAGCATGGGTGCAATCTCGAGCGCGCGAGCCTCGGTGGGCACGAGACGAAGAAGCGAGAATTCCAATTAACGAGAGGAAGACGGACGAGACGAGCCAGAAATGGAAATATGCGGCAAAGTCTAGGCGGAAGTTCCCTCGGCCACTTCTCTTTATAGTCACGGTTACCGAACCCGGTGTAATCCGGCAAACGTACGAAAAACCATGGCTAACGCCATTTTTTATGTCGACCGTCACAATGCAATCGAAAGGACGGACTTCATAATAGATCTACGATCATTAATAATGAGAGCCGAAGGCCGGATCAAATTGGAGCGTGCGAATCGCTCGGAAGGAGTGGAGGTCGATCTTGAGCTGTGTTAAAAATTAATTAATGTAGATTTGATGTGAAAACTTAATTGAACGGCGTTAAATGTTAATGCGAATGATAGAAATCGCCATATCCATGTCCCATCACCTTAAACGCCATCGAATGCACCCTTGCTTATTGGGAGAGCGAGGGCAAGTTTTATTGAGGACACGTGGCAAAAATTATTTGGAGCGGATATTTTGTTTGGGCGCTCGCGCGTTAAAAAATCACGGACCGTAAAATATTAGAGCGGAATTTGATAAAAATTCGCGTCACAAAATTGGCGGCAGTCGGCGGGCCATTTTGGAACGCGAATTTGGTTTGAATTATGGTTTATCGTAGTTTGAAGTCCGGCGGGCTCGACTTTGAACAATTTTCTTATAAAATTTGCGTTGGTTTTCTTTGATAATACACATATTAAAATCCCGCTTAATAAAGAGACAAAATTGTTGTGCTTTCGGAACTGTGGTCGACCCTCTACCCGAAACCACTAGCGGAATCACAAAAAGCGGGTTGCCCATATGCGCACGCTTTTGCGGGTAAGGCGGTATTTCCTATTCGCGAGCGATTCCAGCAAGGGAATGCGACACGTGGCGAAGTGACCCGGAAAACAGATTTAACCCACGCCATCGCACGTTAAAACTGACGTTGGAAGCGGCGAAATTGCCAAGAGTCGTTGATTTGGAGAAGGGCCATCGGACGGTCGCACGTTGAACTTGCCGGAGGTTAACTAAGGTGTGCGGAGGATAGCCGAGGTACGATACGAGTGTTTGATTGGTTATTGATATATATATAGGTGGGACGAGTATAATGAAATTGTTTAATTAAACGATTGGCGGATAATTAGCATAAGTGTTTGGAGGGTGATTGTTGTAAGTGGGTGGTGAAATATAGAGCGAGAAAGTTCACTACAAGTTATTTATTTACAGAAACGTGGAGTATAAATACAAAGTGTTGAAAGTTAAACATTGGTTATAAGGATTGGAGATAATATAAAGTCGGGAATATAAATTAAAGTCCAACCATTGTGGATAGTATTTATTTATCAAATTCTACGAATTTGATAAATAGAAAGAAAAGAAGAAGTCAATTAAGACTGTTTGGAGGAAAGAACGGGGTACACCAAGGGAAAATGCGACACGGCGATTGTAGACACACCCGGCTCTCCTTGGGGGTCCAATTTCGGTTTTTGTTGGGTCACCGATGATCTCTCTTCTACGGCATTTACTTGTATTGAAGATCACTATTCTAGGAATAAGGAGTTATTTTCTCCAAAAATAACCTAGCCAAACGACAATGCATCAAGGATATCTTTCTATGCTTCATAAGCACATTTTTTCTACTTCTAAATCATGTCTTGGAAGTGGTTGTTGTCTTGCAAAAATTATTCACCGGTTGGTTTCATACCAAAGTCTTTTTCACATTTTCGGCATCCGTACATGAAAAAGATAATGGTTTAAAACAACCTAAATATTTGAAATTTTTGCAAGAATTGTCTGGCACACTTTGAATATAAATTTTGAAGTCAAGTGCATGATCTTTTGTATAGGATCAAGTGTCATTTTGAATACCAAATGTTTCACAAAAAACTTCTCAACATGCTACCTGTTGATAAGGATTAAATGACAATATTGCATCAACTATTTCCATAATAAAAGTGCACCTCGGCCATAAGACTAAACAACTACAAATGTTGTAGATCTAACAAGACCACACAATCAAATGTATTCCACAAGGCCAATGCGTATGAAAAATGAAAAGGAGTTGCAACCAAAAATACCTTAGGCAACTAATTCAATTAGATACACCAAACCATCGTGAGAAAACCGACCTACTCAAAAGGCGAGCGTTTACCTCCTTTGACAAAATTTTGAGGAGTTAAAAACAAGGGCCTTTATTGTCTTGTCAATGCCCCTAGTAATTTGAATGGGGTTTGCACCTAGCTGCAACAACCTAAACAAAAGGTTTCATTTCAAATTATTTTCCACAAATTTAAGATACAACCATTGTCGAGTTTGTATTTCCTAACAAGCTCATAAATTTTGACAAAAGAACCAAAATTTTTTAATACACGATAACTTAATTTTTTCACTCAAAAACTATCTTAGACTCAATAAACCCAACCCAAAACTAAAAAACAAAACACCATAAGACCCTACAAAAATGAATAGATGATCTTAATCCGGTACCATCGACAAAAAGTTACCTTTACACCCTCACTTATTAAACCTGTCTTTGTTGAATTTTAACTTCTTCTTTACTTGACGAAGAACGGATCTGTGACAACATTTTTGGAGGTTGCTTGCATGCCATCAATTTAATTTCAGCATTTAAAATTCTGAAGTTTTTTTTTGTAGACGGCCACGCAGCCATATTTAAATACGGGATTGTATTTAAACACAACCTTCGGCATTAACGCAATTCACCAACCGAAATTAAACAAACGAAGTACCACTTGATTTGTAAATTCAAGGAGGAAACGTGGAGCATTAATATTGGATCGCATGAAATTGAAGGGCTCTGAAAACTGAAAACCGGACCCGAATTTTTTATAGGCACATTGGATTGAGAATTCGAGTTAAAATTAGGCGGTATCGACGCATCCCATTTTGGAACGTGAATTTGGTTTGAAATTCAATCTATTTAGACTTTTGAAGTCGACGGAAAGGGTTCTTTAAAGTTTTGATAGTTTAATATATACATATGTTATATATATATCATATGCGAAATGAAAGGTGGGCCATAGAATTTAGTTTTAATTTTATTTTTTTTAAAAGAGGGTTTATTATAATATGTTTTATATGTCCGGCATATAAAAATAAAAAGGTCGAAAAAGCTTGGTAGTTTTTTTTATAGACAGTACGTAAATTTTTATTACATAGCGGTGTGTAAAAAGTGAAAAGGCGAGTGTAACTTTTTAAGTGTATATGCACGAGCGGTGCGAAAGGGAAAAACACGAGCGAGTGTCTTAGAGACGAGTATGTTTGTTTTGAACGGACAGAGTGAGTTGGTTTTATGCAGCTAACGTTTTGTACTTTGATCAACAATTTTGTAATCCCCTCTCGGTGAGGAAGTAGTGTAATAGTTTTTTTTTGAGTTATTGAAGGGAATAGAAGTTTTTTTTTTCAAAGTATTGAAACTCTGTCTCTGTCAAAGAAATTTTTATTTTACGTATTGTGTTAGAGGAAGGGAGATTTATGGGTGGTTCTTATGAATCAACCAACCATTCGAGAACATGCTCATCGATCCAAACCATAAGTATTATGTCACGATATTCAAGCGGGCACTCAATCGGTTTACGGCTATGTTAGAGAAACCCTAAACTCTCAGCGAAATAGGTGAAATGTGGCACCACTCGGAGATTGACATGTGCCAATTGGTACAAGTGGTAGAAAATTGGCATGCTCAAACAACGAGGAGTGATGCGGGAATGACATGAGAGGAAAATATCGAGAAAAGCCCCAAATCTGGAGAACTAAAGCTCATCACTGACACAGAGATTGACAACTTTACATGATGTAACCTATGAAATCGTAAATGGAGAAATCATAGTAACAATAAAGTAACCTATGTAACAATAAAGTCGGATTCATGCAGGAGTGGTAATGGGAGAAATCATAGTGAACAACGAAGCAATGCATAGTTGCTTACAATCGAATAGATGAAAAAACACATACAAAAACCCTAGATAATAATCGTGAACAAGCTTAATATTGAATTATGAGCTTGTAAAGGAACTTACAAAATGTGACATTACGAACCTGGTCAAGCGCACAAGCAAAAATATCCTGGACATGACCCTGGTTGACAAGTTGTATTGCTCATGATGCGAGAGGATTTGTACACCTTGCTTGCCAAGTCAATCAAAATCCATCGTATCTATCTGATAAATACAAGTAATTGATGTAGTATTTTACTCTAGATGCATTCTTATGATAATGTTAGAACATATGTTGAAAATGTCAAAACATACTGAATAAGCTCCTCTTCGTTTCAAGAACAATTTATTGGAGTCGCATGAACTTGGAGCAAGCCTCCCACGATCTGAAAGAGTAGCAACTAAGTCAACGGTGACTTTTTTGTTGCTTTATTTGGATCAAGGAGTTTGCTCCAAGATTAAATCGCTCCAATAAATTATTCTCTACTAAACGGGGCCAACCATGTGGAGGTGGAAGCTCTTATGCCCACCCCCCACCCCCTCACATCACTCTCAATTCCCCAATACCCAATCTATATTTCATTTTTTACTTTCATGAGCATAAAAAAAAATATTCAATAACTAGTAAAAAAACAATTCAACAAAAAGTACGCAAGGAAACATTGCAATTAATGCTTGACATAAAAATAGTATGATAAATGAGTTTTATATAACGCGAAAAAAATGTTCCAAGTATGGTAACGTTTGTCTTATAATACAATATTTTACATTGTCAAATTTTCTTTTTCTTCTTCCTATTTTTAAAGCTCCTAATTACATCATCAATATCATCGTGCTGCTCTGTTTCGTGCCTTTCAACTTTGCCTGCTAGCGACCTAGTTGCGTATTCACGATGTACGGGCTCTCATCCGGTGACGGGGCATCGCCTACAAAAACGAGATAATATTAAATTTTAATTGTCGGTTTTTAAATATCATTGAACTAGTTCGGTAATATTAATAAAAAAATTGCAATGAGATTATTTACCTGGTGCACCGGTTAATGCTTAATCGACCTAGTTGCATTGTCACGATGTCGGTCTCATCCGGTGACGGGGCATCACCTCAGCGAAAACGGATAATAATTAAATTTTAATTATCAGTTTTTAAATATCATTGAACTAGTTCGGTAATATTAATAAAAAAAGTACCCAATGAGATTATTTACCTGGTGCACCGGTTGTCAGATTGGAGATTTGTTGCCTGTCTTCCTCTCTGGTGGTAAGATCCTCAAGGGAAACATTCTCTGTCATTTAAACAAAAAACGTTATAAGGACAACCATCGAGGTATAATTAGAAAAAATTATAAGTGGAAATTAATTACGCGTCACGGCCCTCCTTGATAACGGCATTGTCGACTGGTCCCCACTACAATGATCCAGGTTGCCTGAAGAGGATCATCTACATACGGCTCTAAAGCTGGGTTATTTACCTCGTCGGTAGTGTTGCTCCCGTTTAAAAAAGTTGTTAGACATTAAATTTATGGACGAAAACAAAAATATTGAAAGGTTAATGTTTTACCTTATCGGGCATTGTAGATCAGGACTGCCCCCGAAGCCTGCTGACGTTCAACTACGGCAGTAGCCAAAGAAAACGTATTTTTTATCTTCCTCTGTGTATTTATTGTTCCAAAGTCATCACCACATTATATATGATTGTGTATTTTTAATCATATGCGATAGGATTACAAAAAAACGTTGGAAGAGCGATACAATTAATTATAAGATGTTTAGCTACTTAATTACAATTCTTGACTAATTTCAAGTAGCCACCGTTTTGGCAGCTTGTGATGGCCCTTTTTCTATCCTAGCTTTGGTTGCCTTTGAGGTGTCGGGCAACCTAGCATCAAAGTTTGAAGTCGGATATGACGTAGCACACTTTTATTTTAGACATAAAGAAAATTAAAGCTATTGAATTAAAGTTGTAATTTACCTTGCGGTCAAGTTCGCATTTTTCCTTCTTTCTTTGCCCTTTTCTCTTTTCCGTCTGGATGAGTGCTCTCCACTCACTCTGCGAAACTGCGAGAGGACGCTCATATCTAGGGTTAAATTGCAATTGCGTCCTATGAGTGTCCACAGTATATTTCAAATATTTGCGGCTACACGAGCCACGCTTTTAAATCCAAATGTGCGAGCCCAAAAGGGCTTCTAGATAATCTAAAGTTCTTTTTCGGGTTGGAATACGGGAATTCCACCTGTACGTATGGTTGGGCCAAAAATTACCAACGCATGGCTCTCCGAATCTTTGTAGAACTCATTGTTTCCTACACGGAATAAAACCAAAAGAAAAAGAAGATATTATCATTAATTTAAAAATAAAAATCATGATAAATATGTTTTAGATAAAGTACATGAAATAGTTAAAATATTAAAAATTTACCTGGGAGTTGTACATGCTTTATAGGTACACCCTCATCGTTCACCAACAACGTGCCATTAATGGTCCTGTGGGTAGCACATGTAGCTCCGAGAAAACGCAATAATGTAGTTGGCCATATTGACCTCATCATTGCCAACGTTCGGCGGTTAGTGGGTGTCGGCTTGGGCGGGGTGTGTTTCTTGGCTAGCACCTAAAGGAGTAGAAGGTGTATGAGAGGGTTGTTGGGAAATCTCTTGCCCTTGTGTCCCACTACCACCAACTTAGGGTTCGGCAAATGCCGGAAGACGCTACATACAAAGAACTTTTGTTAGTTTAGTCAATGTAAAAATTAAAAACTATCACAATTGCATCTCATGCGAAAAAAAAAAAAATATCCTTTTGACTTTTTATTATTACACGATATCTATTTAGGCGCCTCATAAGATGTTGTATCCTCTCTTCGGTTTCGGAGTGTTTGAGGCACATCTATCAAAGCATTAAATTCGACGTTGCATCTCGTGCCTTTTTTTGCAACAACGACAACGGAGATAGGGATGAAAAAGCTCTTCCTGAGGGAATCATCGAGCGTACCATGGCTAGGTGTCTGCATATTTGAACAAAATTAATATTATTTCAATTATGTAAATAACTAAAATACCTAAAGATAGAGCAATGCGGCACTTTACATGTTCTTCCGCGCTCTTTCCGCGATCATCATCTCGGGGTTGTTCCTGCCTTTATACGATCGGTCTGCCACATTGCAATAAAATTATAAATGTAAAAACTTGAAAACAATATCTAACTTGAAAACACAAAATGAAAACTGAAATAATTTCTAATAAGACACGGAAGACGAGTTAGAGTTTGAAATATGCCTTGCATTGAATTCGATCCTGAAACATGTCATTGCACATTAAGGTACCCAAACATTCAATCCACAAATGATATATTTAAGTAGGCTTCTCCTAATGCAGGAAAACACCATACCTATAATGCATTCACTTGCATGTATAAAGGAAAGGAAAACATGTTTTCATACAACGGTGACAAAGGCATCTTGGGGAAAGGTATCTTCACTTTTATTTATGTTGTTCACCCACACCACTCTCGTGTTTTCACTAATCTTTGTTTGTCATTTTTGGATTCAAATTAAGTTAAGGCCTTAAGTATTTTTTGACCTTTCGGTGTAGTTTTTATAAGTGGCATGTATGGATTTTCCATTAATTACGCACTTTTTCTCTTCATGCGCATGTTTCCACGGAAATCAAATGCTGATTTAGTCCCATACATTTAACAAGTTGTTGTATCAACTCCATAGGAAATATCATGTTTCCTATTCAATCAAAATTGATCTGGAGTTAGGGTAGGTAGGAAGGTTTCCCTTTGTATTAATAGGGCACTTCTAGCTTGCATTTTTATTATATCTTTCAAATTTAGTGTCATTTCAATTAGGGCATGATTTTTTGCAACTTTCAAGGTGAGAATGAACAAAGACAAATTTTTGTGATGGATAATCGTATATGACTCCATGGCTAGAGGAAAAGGCACTAATATACTTCTTCAAATATCTATCGTTCTCATTCACCTCATACGAAGATGGTCACGATTTTGAGCCAAATGTTGCGGCAAAAGTTCCCCCCCTCCATAATTTGATAGTCAATGGAAATTTCTTAAATTGATGATGGGGCAGAGATCCTGGAACATTGGCACATACATATGTAATGGATTCCAAGATCATGATATATGTTTGCATATGTTTATGGCAATGTTCCACCAAGTCCCTTTGGAGGTGGGAGCGAGGGGACGAGGGGAGCGCGGGAGCGGCCTATGCAAAAAGCTCCTACCAATTTTCGGGAAACGTGGGGGGACGTCGGGGTCATAAAAATTATAAAATTTAATATTTAAATGTAACTATACTTTTGCAAGGAATGTATATACGATCATCATACACTTGCATCATGAAAGATAAATCATAAATGATAAAATTACAAATCGATGAATGATGAATCATATAATTGAAACAAATTTAAAAGTTAAAAGTTAAAACATACATCATACAATCATGCATGTAAGTTTGTAAGTTTGTAAATATATAATCATTAATGTAACTACTAACAATGTACAATGAAAATAAAGTTTAAGATATCATATGACATATTATATCAAGATTCAAAATAGAGTTTAAACTAAAGTTTACAACTCAAGTACGAAACATAAAACTTAAACGCAAATAAGTTACATGTCTGAAAGATAAAACATAAAACACATAACATATGAATATCAAATGATATCATCATAACGATAAATGAGCATAAATGCTCAAGTTAATGCCCACTAGTCTACGCATCCAACACGCACGAATATATCAAGATCAACCATGTCACCATCGAATCGAAATCACTTGGATTCTCAAATATGCTAAGTGGCATCAAATTTTAACACGAAACATAAACTAAAAGGGGCAATGAGGGGACGTGAGGGGGCGTGAGGGAAAATCCCCTAGAAGTCCCAGACCCGGAGCGCGAAATTGAGGAATCTAGACCCCTAGGTGGGGCGAGACCCAGGTGTAACCTTGGTTTATGGAGGTGGTGGAAGTGAAAGAGCTCAAATAGAGCTGAAATTTTTCACATAAAAATTTGTGGGCTTGACTAATGGTTCCATTTAAAAAATGATATCTAGAAAGAGAATAAGTGCTTAACTGCAAACATGCATTGAAAATCCATCGAGTTTGCATTGTATTACTTATTATGGATTCAAATTTGGGTTTCAAAATGCCGGGTTATGGCATGATTTTGTCAGAAACCCTTAGTTGGATTCTCATGTTGGTTTAATTTATATTTTAAGTTTGTTTTGCAATCTTTGGGTGATAGTAACTCATTGAACTAGGTTACCAGTATGTAACGATCATATTTCAAGAATAAAGTTGTGATTTTTATATTATTATTATTATCTATTAGCTACGAGTATTGACACCTAATGCCTGGAATTTTGACATCTTGATAGCATGGATAATTTTCGAAAATGTTTCTAGTAATGTTAACATAATAACTATCATTACATGTCTTCACTTTTTTTCACCATAATAGACTTGTGATATGGACTCATCACACAACTTCATATACTATGTCCCAACAAGTTCAAGCTTGGTTGAACCTACCTCATAGTGTGGTTATTAAGGACAAGTTGCTTGATATATAACTCGGCAGCATAGACCACGTTGCAGTTCTAAAAAGAATCCTCAAGTGTCGAAAAACTTCACAATATGTTCTACTATAAAGCCTTTTGGGATACATGAAATAATATATGTATCATTGATGACTTTTAAAGTATGACAAGATCTAGAGGGAAAGGAAATCAATGGAAAGTGATCCACCAATGAGAACCTAGAATTTAGCATCGGATGAGTTAGAGTCTAGGAAATTGAAAGCATAATTTTAATTAGTGATGAAGGACATCACATAGGTAATTATATTTTCATGTAGAATAATACGATTAATTCAAATTTAAACTACATAATATGAAAGGCATACCATAAATTTTTCCACGTAAGTCCAAACAACCTATAAAAATGGAAAACCTTCTTTTTCCATGGGAAATAATTTACCTTTCCTTTTTCAAGGCAATCTAAATCACAAAAATATGAACTATCTTGCACACATTCTTGGATAATGTGAAAGTGGAAAGGAATACCCTACACAAGTGATGCACACATGTACATTTGAACACTAATAGATTTTTGTAGTTGAAATGCAATGCTTGTTTTCATTTAAATGTAGGGTTTTTAAAGCGAGGGGAGAAATAATGGCTGCCAAATTAATAAGCGTTTCTTTGGGGAAAAATTTAAATCTTGTATTGGGTGATGAAGATAATAGAGGGTATTGAATCTTGATTCTTGACATCTAGAGAGAACCTACGGCCTAACACAATCCGAATGAATTGACCAAAAAAACCCAAATGAAGTCAACCCTACTATAGGAGGAAGGGCACAACATTAAGAACTTACCATTTTTCAAGAGCTGAGGCGGAATGTTGTTACTTGAAGTGAGAGGCGAACGGCGGGGCGAATGTTGTTACTTGGGGGCGGGGGCGAACGGGCGAATGCGAGGGCAAGGCGTGCACGCAAGAGGCGGGGCGAATGCGGGGCGAATGCGGGGCGAATCTTTGTTCTGAAAGAGGCGGGGAATCCGGGGTGAGATGCGCATTTGCGAGAGCTCGGGGAGAATCTTTCGGGGGCGGGCGCGGCCACGCAAGAGCTCGGGGCGAATGCGGGGGGCGGGCGCGCGCACGGGGCGGGCGGGTGCGGGGGCGGATGGTGCAACGACGGAGGGCGGAGTGCGCGCGTGACATCGGACGTTAATGTAGCACATGTACATTTGAACAATAGATTTTTGTAGTTGAAATGCAATGCTTTTTTCATTTAAATGTAGGGTTTTTAAAGCGGGGAGAAATAATGGGTTTGCCAAATTAATAAGCGTTTCTTCGGGAAAAATTTAAATCTTGTATTGGGTGAAGATAATAGAGGGTATTGAATCTTGACTCTTGACATCTATAGAGAACCCTACGGCCCTATGAAAATCAATGGAATTGACCAAAAAAACCCAAATAAGTCAACCCTACTATAGGAGGAAGGGCACAACGGTAAGAACTTACCATTTTGCAAGAGGGCGGGGGCGAATGCGTGCAAGAGGCGGGCGAACGGCGGGGGCGAATGCGCTGAGGCAAGTACGATTGCACGCGAGGCGGCGCGAATGCGGCCGCAAATCTTTGTTGCAAGACCCGAGCGAATGCGCGCGTGATATCAAACGTAGCTATTGCGACAAATACCAAACATTTTTATGCGCGCGCATATAAGTTTCGATTTTTATGTAGCGCCCATATAAGTTTGGTATTTTTTATGTAGCGCGAAAATAAGCGTCGCTATACGGCCCCGGCGGAAAAGGCGTCGCTCTTAGGACGGTGCCTCCCGAGCGTCGCAATGTGGCGACACCTAGACATTGTGTCGCCGTTGCGGCGTTTAGAGTCGTCTCAATAGCGACGCTTTGGGCCATGGTGTCGCAATTGCGGCGTCTTCCCAAACGTCGTAATTGCGACACTAGTTTAAGTGTCGGTATTACGACACTTTTCTATAGACGTCGGTATAGCGGCGGTTTGAGCGGGATGGAAAAAATTTGGGAAAATTTCAAACATTTGATCAAAAGCGTCGGAAACGAGGTGTCGGAATTCCTGTGAAATGTAGTAGTGCACGATCGACCGGTTATGTGAAGACATATCAAAAGTGATTCCCGCCTGTTTATAGGCCAAGGTTTATGGTTTGGTCACTTCCTTGAAATCATCCAAGATAGAAGTAAAGTTGTCAAAGTAGACGTGGAACAACAAATGGATGCGTTACAAGCCAAGGCTGCGACGAGAAACCCCTCCTAGGGTGCGCGCCTAGCGAACCACGTAAGGAAGCAACCAACAACATTTTAGCACGGATCACCAAGGGTTCGAGTTGTTAGATCTTGCTATGGGACTATGGTCCACGGTGTAGCGCAATCTATCCTCCAGAAAATTCAATCGGGATGCACCGGAAAGAGCAATAGTTTGAGCGAGATGGAAGCTACTATGCCCACCCTCGTGGCGGCCAGTGCCTAGCACACCTTTGTACCGACCACACATTCAAAGATGAAATTGAGGGGCTCCACCATAATAATCACATCTGAGAGACCATCTAAAGCTATGGCGAGATGAAGCTCTTAATCTTCATAGGATTTAGACATAGCGATAGAAACATTTGAACTAGACCTTGGAGAACGTCACGCTGCGGCTATTGAAGGGCCAGGCTTCAAAAAAGTTGGTCGACATTGCATAGAATGTGTTGCGTAGGGTGAAGGTGTCCTAACTCATTTTCTGCCATAGTTGAGCAACTCCAAGCCAAGTTGAAGACACCACTACTGCTTGTGACTCGAGACAAGTCACAAGATTGTGTTGAGGGCTTGTTGGAGCGCGGTCCCCTAGCTACAATTTTGGTACAATTTTGTAATATTTTGTAATATTTTAGTCTAGCACGGGGGATTTTGGGCGGGTCAAAGCCACCGATGAATTGTAATGGCTCAAAGGGTAGATCGGAGTCCGTAAGAAGCCACGGTTTGCGGAGACCATAGAGTAGCGCGGGCTAATATAGTATAAATAGATGAATAAATCAAGTCTAGAAGTAAGTCAAATTCTGGATTAAGATTGGATATGTATCTGTGATATATTTTGTGGATCATATGGTTAAGGGCTCCCTCACTGGCTATGTGCACAAATACCCTAATTCATGTTGTGTCACCGAGACCATAACATGTTTGTATGCCTTCGGAGTTGAGTAAAAAAAGTCACGTAAGAAAAATCTGAATACTAATGAATGAGAATTCCATTTTCTAATATACGAGTAACTTTGTGTTATGATTATTAGGTTTGCGCTATATGTTATTTTTGATATTATGATTGTTTATTGAATAATGATGATTATTTGATGTGCACATGGATTTGATGCTTTAAAGGGTAGAAAATGCTTAGATCTGGTTTGTTTTCTGTTGCATCGATTACTAGTTAACGTATAGTTTATGAGCTTCACATGAGTTATTTCATCACTTTACTATTAAGCTTTTTTCTAAGTTGGGAGCTTCTCAGGAGTGCGGACCTATTAGATCTGAAAGGACCCACTTAATTAAATTTCTCTCTTCGAGTGTAATATTCCAAAATTTGCATGCATCAAATTGGAATATTAAATTTTGTTGATTTCACTCGGGATATGTATAAATGGGTAAGGAGGCCCATGCATAATAAAAATCTAAATAAAATCCCTCATAATGTGAAAAGGGATCAACATAAGGTGGATTCCACCTTCATGTGGAAACGGGGGAAATTTCGCATGTGGACAAGGTCAAGTTTGACCAAGTCAACAACGTTGGGATAGAGTGGAGATCATCTTGTGAGACGGTGCATAGACGGTGGAGGAAGATTCCTTGGTAAACAAAACCCTAATTGAGTGGGGCCCAAGGAAAGAAGGCTCACACATGTATGTATAAAACGAAGGAGAAAGGCAACCATAGCAAAGCATCTTATGAATTGATATTGCATTTTTTGGTACGTATGACTTGTGCTTTCTTAAACTATTTAGTTGAGATTGTTGTCTTTAGCACGAGGATTTCTTTTGTTTAGGAATACTTCTCCTTTCTTGAGAGCCTTTTGAAAGGGGCTTGTACTAATTTTCCTCACATCCAGGCTTGAGGCCAGAAGCATCCTCCTTCTGCTACAATGTTATTTACGCGCGGTATAATGTTTTGTTGCGGGGTGTTGCGGTGAGGTTCACAACACCACTTCCGGCACTCATTTTTCAAAGGAGGGAGTCTCCATTCCTTTGGGAGATCGGTAAGGAAGGTCTTGGAGAATATTTCCATATCTTCGCACTTGGATGACATTCTTCCCATTATCTACAACATACTCCCTTGCGGGAACTATGTCTTTTCTTGCGGTGTTGCGATGAGAGGGTCAATCCCCTTAATCTTGAGCTTTGTTCTTAGGAAAGGGCCAATACTTCTCCCGAGAAAATTTGTAAGAAGGATCCTCCTTCATTGATTGTATCATTCGTATATGTATTCAAAGCTTTAGTTAGAATACATTTCATATCCGGATGCAACGAGATCTAACATTTTGTATATTGTGCTTCCATGAAACCCTTGTCGGGTTATCTTTCGATGTGTAAAAGGAGCTAGATCTCCATTTTTTGCTTCATGTTTTGAGAAATAAAAATCCGGATATTATTTTTGCATCATATTGTATCGGAAAACATATTTAAAATATGCTTTTCATGCTTCATGAACTTTCTATTTATTCAAGTCATGGGATTTCGGTGTTTTAAGCCATACGAGGACGGAAGTCTGTTTAAATAAGAAAAAGGGATTTGTTTTCGAATATTTTAAGACGAGTCCAAAATTACATATAATAAGGGATACCGGCATTATTTTCCTATTATCATGCAAATATCTGAATATAAAATTTTAGGGCATAAATAGTTGCTTTTCCCCACTTTATTGACATAATGGATCAGATTTCTTGTTGTTGTAAATTTAATTGATTCTTATGGGTTTCAAACACATTTTATGAGTTATCTCTCATTTTATTCCAGTTGTGTTCATGTATTGCTACACCCCTATTTGGGAATACTACGGTGGTATCAAGCATAATCTTGGCTCGGCTGTGAGTTTTAGCCATTATGACATAAGAAGAAAAAAGAAGATCAAAATGATGAATATAATGAGCTTGATCTCATCACTTTTCAGATGCGAGAAGAACCTCCCCGAGGAGGTTAACTAGATGAAGGAATGCAAGGAAACTCCTAGAGGGTTTCAAGAAGAGGAAGGGCCATGCACTTCCTATTATCGAAGAGGAAGACATGAAGCAAGAACAATTGTAATCTGAAATTATAAGTGAATACATTGCTGAATACAAAGCTAAACCTAGAGCCTTGAGGAGACTCTAGCTTTACCACTGATTCATTCGAGTGGAGGAGGAAAGAAGACCCTACAACTATGGAATGATGAGAGGCAATAGATTCCTATTGTCCACTTTTGATGGATAACTCACATGTGCAACAAAGGCTTGAGTGATGAAACTAGAGGCTTTCTTCTTACTAGATCCGGTAGTAGAGAAGGGCTATAAGCTAACGGCACTACACCTTGAAGCCAAGACGGAAATACTTTTTGGTTGACCATTTGAACCATACAAAAGTGTCAAATATTGTTGTGTTTCTCAAAAGTTGATCAAGAAATTTGGAAAAAGGGAGGAGGAGCCCTTACCACCGGTAGAAGAGGCATGTACCCGGTTTTTGTAACCATGGAGGAGTAGCCCTCATCTTCAACGGAAGTTTGGGAAACCGACGCACATATGAGGAAGAAACTCTTGCGGCCCTACAAGAAGCTTCCAAATTTCACGAGGTATGCTTAAGTTTCCATCTCTTTTCATTTCGAGAAAATCTTAAGGAGGGACCTACATCATTGTATCTTGTTGATTTAGAGCAACGGTTGCACTACAACGTACAAGAGCAATGATGAAGGAAATAGGATGCATTCCTTATGGGAAAATTCAAATGGCAACTTCATTCATGAAGCGATGGAGGAAGAAGAGATAGATGGTAGACATGTTGAAGTGAGAAACACTTTCTCCTTTCTAGATTATACTTTCTCAATGAGCACTCTAGAGCTCAAAGAGAAACTTCTACCTACATCGGATCCGAACCTTATTGGTTTGGAAGGCCATTGATGAAGAGAGGTCTCATGGAGAGATCTCATTAAGAGGTGCAATTTAGCACATCATGGAGTGCAAAGTTCTTCAACGAGTTTGAGGTTTTCCCTCATCACACTTGGATCTTTGTGGATTCAAGGGGGACATTGATGAGATGTCTTCTCTAGAATATCTCCAAGGATTTTCATTTCAACATCCCATGAAATGAAAGAGGAGAAATTTGATTTGGGGGGGATGGTAGTCTTCCTTGGTAGATTGCTAGGGGAGAACATGATGGAAGGCACCTACATGTGGATGCATGGGTGTGGATGATGAGCAAGAAGAATTTGGAAAGCTACTTGCAAATCTATGATGCTTGAAGCGTGGGAGGCTTGTTGCGTTAGGTTGCTCTTGAAAAGAGTTTGGTCATCATCCTCTTTCTAAGGGTATGTGGGGGAAGAATATGTGGCGGGATACTTGAATCTTTGGGCAGCGGAGTATAGACACATTGTGTTGATATGACATTCTTCTTATCAATCACCTTGTTTTCACCACATGATTTTATAGTGGAGGTTCGGGGAGCGCTTAAATGCTTTTGTTTCTTTGGTTGTTCTTGGGAGAACGGAGTAGATTTGCTCTCACACATTGCATGATGTTATAGGAATAGGAGATGGAACTATCGAAGTGCAAGGGGCTACTCCTTGGGCTTATATTTTCAGAGAGTACTTCCAATTTGGGAGGAACTTCTTATATGTATGACATTATGGGATATGTCTTTGACAATATGCATGTCAAAGAATGGAGCTATAAGTTGGCAAGAGCCTATTTGCATAGGCCAAGAGCATTGTCACTTGGGAGCTTAGGGTTATTGATGGAGTGTCCCCGGGATCACTTCACACTTGATGCACTTGGTGGAAAAGGAGGAGGTGAGTATGATGAAGCGAGTGGATGGAAACATCTATTACATTGATATGATCTTCTTAACTTGGATTTCCAAGCATGAGAAGGGTGATCTTCATGCAACACATGGTTTATTCCTCTTCATGGGAATATGTCATACCACTATGGAGGAATTATTCATATGCATATGCATCATCCTACTCTCAAAACATGGTAATAATATTGTTTTTGCATCCATTGATTGTTTAACACAATATTTGCATACTCTTACCATTCCTATTCGGCATTGCTCTGAAGGCAAGCTTTTCATTGAGCTCCATGGTGACATTGGGCCAAATTGTGTGATGGAGACAACCATATTTTTTATATGGCCTTGGGAAAGTGTTTTCTTTAATGTATGATTAGTTGATGTATCTGACCATTTTCTATGTATTAGTAGATGTCATGACATACATAATTCTCCATGTAATACTATTTTTGAAGCGAGCGATTCACTGCAGCTGGCAGTTTGTAACTACATGAAATGTTGTTGGTACTTTCTTGCACCACATGAAACCTTCATTATTTCCCTCATTTGATGCGATCATGATTTCATTTTACGATATTGTAATTTTCTCTATTGGGAGCATGATTGGGAGAGAGACACATGGGTTGGATGTGTCCTTTGGGGAGAGGATTCCCACACTTTCTGCATCGCATGTTCTAATGGGAGCATGGGAGGAGATATGGCCACCTTGCCCAAATTTTTTTCTTTTTTGAGGTGGGCCATTTTGTGATTGATGGGATGCCATATGTGATGATTTCCTATCCATCACATATGGATGATTTGGACCAACTTGATTCATAGCGTTGGAGGAAACCTTTGGAGATCTAGTATTCATCCTGCCACTTGAGGGCAATTGTATTGCAGCCCAAGATCAACATATGATCTACACTTATCATAATTTGAGAGGAAGACGGCGTGGGGTAGGCTACTTGGTCTACCATGTTCGGATTTTGATACCTACTTTGCGAAGCTCAAGGTGGAGGAACTTTCATGAGTTGCCATGTTGGGAGGTGACTCATTTTTATGGATGATTGCTTCGGGATGGAGGATCCACATGGGAATGATGCTTCTCAATATACTTCGGACTCCATGCCTTGACAAGACCTCTAGACAACACCTTGTTGCCTCCTTGAGTACTTTACTTATTCATGATGATAGCCATTTGGTTAGCTTGCATGCTTGGGAGGGGAAATTTGGAGATTCATTGATGAGAAAGCATCTCATTCCTTGGAATGTGGATGTTACAGGTAGGAGGACGGGAGACCCTTGAGTTCTATCATTGCATTTGCTTGAGGATAAGAAACATTTGGGAGGGAGGACTATAATATTCCAAAATTTGCATGCGGCAAATTGGAATATTAAATTTCTTGATTTCACTTAGGAGATGAATAAATGGGTAAGGAGGCCCATGCATAATAAAAATATAAATAAAATCCCTCATAATGTGAAAAGGGATCAACATAGAAATTTCGTTCACACCTTCATGTGTGAACATGAACGTTTTCATGTGGACGAGGTCAAGTTTTACCAAGTCAAGGGCAGGATAGGAGGTGGAGATTATCTTGTGAGATAGCGCGAGAGGCAGTGGGAGGAAGATTCCTTGGTGCGGGAAACCCCTAATTGAGTGGGGACCAAGGTAAGAAGGCTCACATATGTATAAAATAAGAGACGGAGAAGCCATATCAAATAATCTTATGAATCGATATTGCATTTGTGGTGCATGACTTGCTTTCTTATTTATTTAGTTGAGATTGCTATGGTGCTTAGCACAAGGATTTCCTGTTTATGAATCCTTCTCCTTTCTTGAGAGGCATCTTGAAGGAGCTTGTACTAATTTTCCTCACATATAGGCTTGAGACGAAGCATATTCCTTTAGCTAAAATTTTATTTCGCCCAGCGATTATAATGTTGTGTTGCGGGGTGTTGCGGTGAGGGTTCACAACACCACTTGACACTCATTTTTAAAAGGAGGAGTCTCCATTTCTGAGAGATCGGTAAGGAAGGTCTTGTAGCATATTTCCATATCTTGGCACTTGTACAACATTCTTCCATCATCTACGGTGCATTCCCTTGCGAGGCTATGTATTTTCTTGGAGTGTTGCGATTGAGAGGGTGAATCCCCTCAATCTTGAGCTTGTTTCTCGGGGGCAGGGCCAACCCTTCTCCCTGAAATTTTTAAGAATTATCCTCCTTAATTTCTTGTATCATTCAGCTATATGTATGCAAATATTCGGTTAGACTACATTTTCGAATCCGGAACTGTAGATCTAACATTTTTTATATTGTGCTTCCATGAAACCCTTGTCGGGTTATCTTTATGATGTGTAAAAGGAGCTAGATCTCCATTTTTTTCATGTTATGAGAAATAAGACTCTATATATTATGTATGCATCATATTTTATTGAAAACCTATTTAAAATACGTTTTTCATGCTTGAGAAAATTTCTATTTAGTCGAGTTATGGGATTTCGGTGTTTTAAGCCATACGGAATTTGGGGAGATTTGTAATAAGAAAAACGGATTTTTGAATATTTCTAGATGTGAGTCCAAAATTACATATAATAAGGGATCCCAACATTATTTTTCCCTATTATCATGAAAATATTTGAATATAACGTTTTTAAGGCATAAATAACTACTTTTCCCCACTTTTTATGTTGACATAATAGATCGAGATTTCTTCTTAATGTACATGTAATTGATGGCTATGTGTTTCAAACACATTTTATGGATTATCTCTCATTTCTATTCTAGATTTTTTTTCATGTATTCTTGCATCCCTATTTGGGAATATTACACGAGAGTACGGAAACCTCATTCCGAGTACCCTCCCATACTACTTCGAGGTGAGACCTTGACTGTGCAAGCAAACCATTCTCGAAAGGGCCATTGAAATCGAGAGGTTTTGGTAAACTGTAAATGCGGCACCCCCAGGTCACGACCCCTTGAACCAACACGAAGCCCGTATTATTCTTCAAGCTCGACCTGGAAACTCATTTTCTTGATTCTTTGGACTCACCCGCGGATTTATCCGGTAGTATTCATCGAAGTTTTTAACCATGATTAAATTGATCCAAATTCTCAACCTATGGCATCATGGCTAAGACATATAGTCTTTCCTCCACATCTATGTTGCAACTTCACGGAGAAACACATATGTATGGTGGGTAGTCTATACCACAAGGCCATTAGTATTTATTTGGTACCTTTTCTAGTGTAGATTCCAATATTTGAGCCTCTCCTATGTCATCCAATATGGTAATATCATCTAGTAATTCTATTATAAGTGCTACACGGTCAACGCCTCCTCATCTCACGCTTACATCTACATTCGGCAGTAGGACGACCACTATGTCAGTGGTAAAGGTTACCTTCAACAACCCAACTCTCCTTACGTTGGTTATCTTCTATCGATCCATGATTACCTCCATCATCCCCTCCTCCTTTGGTAGGGGGAAAACTTGTTATTCATATACCTAAAATTAGTATCGAGCTTCATTATGGTCCTCCTTATCCTAGAATGGGTTTGCCATTATTTGGAAATCTGCATTTCTTGTTCAACCTGGTTCATATTGGGACCTATTTTGAATCACTCAACTACACCATCCTTTCAAATTCCTATCCATCCATCAACACCCCAACAAGCTCAAATACATGTGAGTCATCCTTTTCTGAGTTGTCATTTCATCTCAATCTATTCCAACATTATTTAAAAGAAATTCCCAGATCCCACTTACCCGGTAGTACAAGGTAACTCCTCTCAACTACTTGGGTGAAGGTACTCCTCAAGTTTTGATAGGACAAGTTTTTCATAGTATAAGCCTTGATCCCAACCAAACCCATATTATCATGGGACAATGCAAACTCCCATTGGCTTGAGTAATATGGTCCTTATCCAAGTGCCTTTTCAAGACGAAAAATCCAAACCCAACCATTCCGAGAAGATTTATCATCACCCTAGTGTTGGGTATCAAGGTCATTTGTATGCGGTTATCATATTCCTCATTATCCTAGTACCTAGGTACCTTGTTATTAGAATCCCCTTATCAGAGAATGAAAGTGCTGGTGCTCAGCCTTCCTTCGTATCAGGTCTTCTCCTCAAACTTTAATCCACGGTTGCCTTTTGTGGCCATCTCAAATTTCCGGACTTAAATCAACTCACTAATGACCTCGTCACTTATTCACCATGGTGGATGATGATTATTCCCATTAAATTTCCATCGGATATCAAAAATTCAATTGGAATCCGGGGAGAAGACCCATCGACGCATGTCATGACTTATCATCTATGGTGTTCATCGAACTCCCTTAAAAATGATTCCATTCGACTCCCTCTTTTCCCATGAACTCTCACAAGTACATTAGCTAAATGGTATATTGAGTTACACGAGCTTCATTTCATGATTTTGGCACTTTAACCACCACCTTCCTCATGCATTTCCGATTCACCCATTAGATATGAAGCTGGAATAGAACTATTAACCAATTTCAAACAATCGAGATTCCACTCACATCTCGGATCACATTCATAAGTGGAGTCATCTTTGTCGATTAATTCGAAAATTATGTTCCTGGTCAATTATTAGTGGAATGGTTAAACAATCATTTTTTGTTACCTATAACATAAGATATGGCTAAAGGTGGAGACGTGGTAAAGAGAAAGTTATTACTCACACACAATATTTGGACCTTGCTTATACCAATCGAAGCACACTCTATGATAATATATCGAATGCTCCAAGACCTTCAAATATTCTTCCTCCTCCACATGGTAAATAATCTCATGTTGTTGATGGCGTGATTAGTTCTTCCGGTTCGTCGGTGAGTATACCATCTGGTGTTTCTCTTCCTGCATCTGCTCAAAACCCTCAATCATCCTCCTATGGATTCTTCCTCGAGATAAATGTTGTTTCATCTAACGAAGTCTCCATAGAAACTAGAAAGAAAGAAGAAAGGAAAGGTTAAGAAAAATAAATATCCTTCACTTCGGGATAAAAAAACAAATCGGTATTCCGATTAGAAGCGAAAACCTCATTACCCATGTTTAATTTTTAACGAGGATCGGTTTACACATAACTTTCTACACCTGCTTGAATTGAATCAATTCCTTAAATCTTCCACTTCTCCTATCTTTTGGTTGACCATTTTCCTAATCGGGTGACCCATATGGTTTACGGGACCCTTCTTCCTCTAACACGAGTTTGATGCTTTCGTCTTCAAAAATGAGATCGAAGAATCATGGTAGCCACTCGGAATAATGACTATGGTAATGTGAATCCACTTAGAATGGATGGGATAATGATTGACTTGCCGATTTGAAATCACCTTCATTTGATCTACTCCACCTTTGATTCCTACAAAATTGACCGTAAAACCTCTTAAGGGCATTATTCATAAGTATAATTTCAACTCTCGTTAAATATTTCAAAAAATTATAACGTAGTTGAGGATTTACAACTCGATCTCCATTAGATATGTCAAATCTTGAGGTGTTAACGAAGACTTCCATGCCCAAGAATGCCTTGTTGTCGGCTATCAAATGTGTGGATCCATCGGACTCCAAAAATGGCTTTCTCCCATGAAAACTATACCCCTATGCTTCAGCTCAATTACCTTTTATAATCGAGGTCATCGTTCATGGTAAGAACATTCATCATTTTTATCATGGGTAGAGAACCTCGACTGTATTATATCCATCTCATCTTTCCTTCAATACGATTGCTTTGCATCAGTAGTAATCGATAAAGCCACCATATTGAAATATTTTGATGGGAGAACATACAAACCTTGTAAGTTGAATTCCCCTTGAAGTAATTAGGGGGGAAAATTGTCTCTATAGAAGTAGAAGTTATTAACGAAACTCTTTATTACAATATTCTACTTTGGGATGTACATGATTTTATGCAATAGTTGTCATTTTAAACCTATTTTCATATGATATCCTTTCATCATAAGGTGGGATTTTATCCATAGATCAGCTCACCTCTTTCACCTCTAATTCTCATGTTATTGGAAGTGCCCCTCTTGTGGGGGAATCCCTACAATCCTATCATCATGTCAAGTTTGGATTATTGAAGGATTCATTGCTTATGGTAAAATTTTCTCTCCCTCATCCTACCCTTCCTGATAGCTCTTTTTTTGTTGCTTATATCGACATGATATCATCATATACTATCCCGGCTAATCCATGGATTGTATTTGATGAAAATAGCATCCGAGGTTTGGCAATAGGAATGCCACTAAGCCATTGGTAGATTAAAAATCCATTTATTCGGCTTCTATAGCTTATACCTTCTCTTCACTCAATTTGGTAGATTAATCAATGGATTATGGAAGACCTTGACCCTTTTTCTCACATATTCTCTATCGATGAAAGAATCATGGAGATCATGATGCTGATGGCGCGTCATGGGATGAACATCTACTGTTGGAAATATTGTCATTGATGGCAAGGAGACGGCCTCGAGTGAGCGGCGGCCTCGGGCAAAAGAGCGGCGGACTGTAGCAAAGGAAGGCAAAAGAGGCACGGCGAAAGTAATAGAGGCGGCTTGAAAAGTCAAAATGAGTCATAGAAGCACGATGAGAAGCCGTTATCGGAAGATGAGGAGACGAGCGAGTGACGAAGCGAGAGACGAGCGAGAGAGCGAGTTACAAAATTTCGGGAATCGCACTCTCAACCCGGCGGGAAGCGAGCGGAAAGCGATTACAAAATTCGAGAATTGCTTCACTCCGGTGGCATATAATATAGAACCATATTCGGGAATCGCACACTCAGCCCGGCATTATACAACACGAATCTTATTCCGAATCGCGGACTCCGGCGGGCGGTACACATATAATACAAAACCATATTCCGAGAATCATACTCTCCAACGGGCGGGCACATATAACAAATACAAACTTATTCGGCAATCGCTTAACTCCGCGTATATTACAATGCATATAATGCGGGAACCATATTCGGGAATCGCACACTCCGGCGCGTTATACGTATAATATAACACAAACTTATTACGGGAATCGCTTCACTCCCGGCGGCAAAAATATATATAAACATATATGTGCAGTGCATCACATAAACAAAGGTCCCGAGCATTTATATTATGGAGTGCATAAAACAAAGTTTGATAAGGTGGGACCCCTCCCCGATCGCAATCGGATATCGCAAGAGACGGAACATCGCAGCAGAAAGTTGCGATTGCGGTGAAAATGGCGGACCCGATCGTGTTATAGCAGGAGTTGATAGATGCTAATCGCATCCGAGTTCCCAATCGCATGTCTTTTGTAAAAATCTTGCGATTGAAATGGAACCCGATGGTGTTATAAGCGGGAGTTGATAGATGCTAATCGCATCCGAGTTCCCAATCGCATGTCTTTTGTAAAACGCGCGATTGAAATGGCGGCCGATCTGTTATAAGCGAGGGGTTAATACATATTTGAGTTACGGTCAAATCGCATCGACGCGAGTCGGTCGGAACATATGTTAAGACTTGCCGATTGCGATTGGAAAGTTGAACCGATGGGTCTATAAACCATGTTTAACAAAGTGTTTGAAGTCAGTTCCAATCGCATCGGAAAGAAACAAACCATCGCAACACATATTAAAGAACTTGCGATTGCGATTAAGAGTTCGGACCCGATGGACTTATAAATTATGATTAACGAAAGATTTCGGCTCAAGTTCAATACGTATCGGCAATGGTCAATCACATCGGAGAATATAAGAGTTTCGATTGCAATTGGAAATCGACCCAATTGGTATATAAACTATGAATCATATACAACTTGAGTTCCCCGGTCTAATCGTATTGGCGGCCAATCCTTATGGACGTCGGGTTATTTGCAAATAAATTGTATATATTATATATGTTGAATAACGTTTGAATATGATCCGGGGGCATAACACATATGATATATAATGGTTATTGAGTTATATATATAACACGGTTGTGATAAGCCGCGTGGTCTCTAGACCCACAAAACTTAGCTTTACGGGAGGGCGATTATTAACGCTTGTGATATATGTATGTTTCGACTGCGGAACTGCCACATCAACAGACACTAATGGCATAAAAGGGATTTGAATTCCTCCGGATTTATAGTCGGCGGATATAAAAGGCACATTTACACATATGCGAAGCGGTTACACCACGAGAGGACGGAAGAGCAAACGAGATCCGAAAGAAAGATAAAACACGGTCACAAAAAAGACAAAGACGACGAAAGAAAAAGACAAATGCGTACCAATTCAAAAGACTAAATGAGTTGAGTTGGAGTTCTCATTTTAAATTTGAATGTAAATGTTTTATTTAAATTTTTATTGTTTGTGATGCATTGGCAAGTCTCAGAGAAAACAAACTCCCAGCGTAATGTTAAAATTGACACCTACGATTATAATTTGAGTAAGGGCGATAAAAAAGTGAGAAAGGCGAGAAGGCAAAGAGACATGACTTTCCATTTCGAATTCCAAGCATAATACAAACGGTCGTAGTGAGGAAATCTATAAATAATATCATCTTGATATGCGAGTAGGATTTTTTTAAATGAAGAGAGAGTAAATCGAGAGAAGAGCGAGAATATAGAAGAGTAAGACGAGAGAAGATTAAGAAAAGCGAGAAAAGAAGGAGAAGCTACAAAACGAGCTAATATACGAGGTAAATCGGCAAACTTTCGGTTTGATAAATTGGATTAGACTTCCCTATCAAGTTGCGGCTTGATAGTCATCGATTGGGCGGCGGGGTTGGGCCTCCTGTAGGTTGGTGCACAACGAAGCGGGAGTTGGTGCTTCCTTGCGAGTTGTAGCTTGCGGGGTGGGGTAGGAGCCTCCTGTAGGTTGGTGCACAACGAGAGAAAAGCAGTGGTGAGAGGGAGTTGGAGCTTGCCTTTGCATCACGACAATAATAAGATGTGGTTTCTCCCTTTATGGGTTTCCACTTATATCTGGTGTCTCTGTGCATGATATTTATGTATTGATCGATATGTATCATTTGCTTAATACCAGCTGCTCTCAAATTAAGTCCTCTTGCTCTATTAAACTAATACTTTCGAGATTACATTCTAAGATTACTCTCACATTAAATAGAATTTGAAATGAAGGTGTAGATAATTTTATTGAAAAGTTTAAAAGATCGGGAATGTATTAGCGGGGATTCACCCCCCCCTCTCAGTTTAATTAGAGATTCAACATCACCATCGTTCCTCCTTACCAAATTCCATTGAGGATAATCTCATTTTTTGTATATTTACCCAATTTTTTAGAATCTATTATGAATTCCATCATATTCATGAGATCGACTTTAGAAAATAACCTTTCGAATATCGAGGATACTATACCTCTAGATATTTATTTCAAACCAAGTATTGTCAAAAATATGTACATTGGAGCATGTTGTTCTCCATGCGAGATCGAAATTTATAGCTCCATTTTTATTGAGTTTCGAGATGTCTTTACTTGGAGTGAATTCCGGGCATCGGCCCAAATATAGTAGTACACGAAGACTAAGGTGTATCCTGATGCCAAACCTATCTTGTAGTGCCTCCTTTCATTTCATCTGAGAAGGTCATGTTGGAGTTGAAAAGCATCTTCGGGCTAGTTTCATATACCATGTTCCTTTAAGCGATTGGGTATCAAATTTCATCCTTGTCATGAAGAAACATGGCATGATCTTAATATGTGTCGATTATCGAGAATGTGAATCATGCTTGTCCCAAGGACAACTATGGAGCCTTGTTCATCAACTTGGGTGTGATGAGCGCAGTTTGTGAGATTTATTCATTCATGGATGGGTTCTCGAGCTATAATCAAATCAAAATTCTCTTGCGGACCAACCTAAGGGCGGGTATTTATCCTACAGGTTACTTTTTCTTATTGAAATCTCCCATTTGACTTGAATAATGTAGGTGCCATCTTTCAACGTTTGATAGATTAGGATTTTCATGATATTAAACACATTCTATTTGTATTTGGGTTATCTCCCTACTAATTCTAAACATCGGGATGATCACTTGATGCATATTTGGGCCATTTTCTGTTGCGGTGTATAACATTCGACTTAACTCACAAAAATGTGTGTTATGTGTTGGTTTTGGTCGTCTCCTGGGTTTTTTTATTTTACAAAGAAGGAATTCTTATTGATCCTATGAAAGTGAAAGGAATCATTGACTTGCCTACACCTTCTTCTCTCGTTCAATTACAAAGACTCCAAGGGAAATCTAACTTCCTATGGAGGGGTTTACCCAATTACACTTGAGATTACCAAGGGATACACTTTCTTACTAAAGAAAGGGGTACCCTTCCATTAAGGAGACGACCACAGCAGAAAGCATTTGATGCCATTTGAAATACATACTAGTTTGGGCATCTGTATCACCCCCATGATTATTAGCATGACTATTTCTTGTACCTAGTTGCTTCCATTTCTATTATAGAAATGGTATTGATCCAAGAGGATGATATCGAGACTCATCCCATTTATTATCTAAACGAGAACCTCAATGATACCAAAATCAAATATACTCATGTATAAAAAGTTAGCTTTGGTGGTCATTGACGCCCAAGGTTTCATTTACATCTTGCTTAGGAAAACTATGGTCATTTAAGATTGCAATCCTATGACATATATATTGTCACGAAGATTCTTGGGTGGAAAGTAATATAAGTGGATCGTTATTCTCCAAGATTTTAACAGAATTCCTCAAATCCAAGTCAAAGAAATCCTATTTTTCGTCGAGATTATGTGTGAACTTCCTTCCCCGAATATGAATATACATATAAAGATTCTATCAATAGTGATTCATTATTTTTTATTTCATCATATGACTGGTATGGAGATTTCATTTATCTCCAAACCCATAATTCACGACCTAATACCTCTCACTTCAAGCATATTTTATACCAATCCAGAAGTACATCACTATCGGCCACCGTTTTGTCGTCATGGTATTAATATGATCTTAGGAGGTTCCTCACCCTACATGAAGCCAACAAGTTCTCAAAAAATTCCATTGAGGGCATGTGGCGAGACATGCATAGGTTATGCTACCACATAGAATATCATACACCTTGGTTACTTTTGGCCACCATATTTCACTATTTGCATTGTCTTTGTCCGAAGTGTGTGTAGTACTTCGGATCTACTATCATAAGATCCATGCTCGGGCTACTCCTTTACATCCCATCGTCATTGTTGGTCCTTCTTCAAAATGGGGAATTAACTTTATGACATGTAACCCTCACTCGGTCGAGGGTCATGGTTATATTATTATATTTTTTGACTAATTTAAAGTAAGTGGGATGAGTCAAAACCTACATTTAACAACACTTGCAAGATAGTTGAATAATTTTTCTTCAACGTAATGCCATTGCTAGGTTTGGTGTACTACAAGCGATAGTTACGGATCACGAAAATGATTTTTGGAATCATATGATGAGTGAACCTGTTGCTAAATTGGGATTTTCACATGAAGCTTTCACTCCCTACTATCCACGAGGCTAATGGACAAGTTGAGTTATCAAAAAAAGTTCTTAAACTATTCTTCAACAGATGGTATGGGTTCATAAATTATCTTTGGCACATATTTCTTTATGAGACTTGTCGGCATCACAGGAGCAGCAATTCGTACTTTATCATATTCCACACTGGTCTATGGTCTAAGCGATCCTCCCCATCGAGTGTAGAAATTCATCATTTAAACTAGTTTCGAACTTATTCTACCACTTTCGTAGAGGAGTGTTTGTTACATTTTACTTGTTTGGATGGAACACAACGTGATGTTGCTTTGCTTGATGAAGCTCATAAAATATGTGTCGAGGCACAATACGACAAAAGAAGTGTCGAAGCCTCGAGTCTTCTTGGAAGGATAGCGGGTTCTCTTATATGACCAAGAGGCTGATAAGGTAGGTCCAGGAAAGTTCCAACGTATGTGGTTGGGTCCATAAATTTTCAAGCGAGTCCTTGAAAAGGGCCTAAGATTTGTGTTAGTGTTTTTCGGTCGTGTCGGTCACTAGTGATCAAATTCTGCACTTTTCATGTAGTTTGATAGGGTCTAGGAAACTTTTATAGTTTTAGGTTTTTCAAATAAAAATTTGACCATTGGTTAGTCTACCTAGGTCATTACTAATCCTTTCATTCTCATGGTTAATAAACATCATCGTGGTTAGGTCATTATTCTTTGAAGAGTGCCTTGGTCATCTTGGTCATCATTCTTCTTATATTTCCATTTAGTGTCATCATTAGGTCATATTGTCAAAAGTCATGTAAGTAGGTCATGTCATCATCAAAGTCGCCATTAAAGAGAGAGGTAGTAATAGGGAAAATTATCTATTATGATATTTGAAATTATTTTGATCTTTATTAAGATGTAAATATATGTAATGAGGTTTGAAAATCTTGAGTACACAAGCAATTAAGTCATTTTGTGAAAATGCAAGGTGGGGCCACATCACCACCAACGAGAAATATTTACTTCCTAGCCATTAAAAATACCAAAAATCAGTTATTTTCCCATTCTTCCTTGATGAGACATCACTTTGTTACCGATTAACTTGCCACCCTCCCGAAAATCAATTTCTTAACTTGAAAAGTTGAATTTTCTTCTTTTGTGTTGCACTTTTCTCTTGTTGCGTTGCTTTATTGTGTTTTCTTCGGGAAGAAAAAAATCTCTTCTCCAAACATTTCTTCATCAGCTATGAGTTCCATATCATTAGCTCTGGTAAGGAGTGGGTCCCTCATCTACCCATCTTTAGCATCATTTCATCTTTGAGAGCTCGAAATCACCCTCTCCTAGGGTTTGCGTTTTTGGTAGAATAAGTATATCTTTGGTCTATTTGCTAAGAAAAACTCTGAAATTCATACTCCTACACCCTCCCTCACTGCCCATACGGCTTCAGCACTTCCCCTCATCCCTTTCCATCATTTTCATCATTTGTCTACAAACCCTAGCCTACTACACTTTCCTAGGCTAGGACTGTGTTTCACTTTTCCATCCCTTCCCCTCACTTATTTCCAAAAATTCCACCTCCCTACACTCCCTAACATCTATCCCTAGCCCCTTAAATTTTCAAAATTTAGACACCCTCAAACCCCTTCATCCTCCTCCATTCCTAAAGCTGCCCAAAATCCCCTATTTTCCTAAACTAAAACCCTAATTTCACTTCCCTAGTGAGCTAGGTCATATGAAAAGATATGAACCCACTAGAGTATAGGATATCATGGCTTCACCATTTCTCAAGAAATCATTCCAGATGCGGGTTGCCTTGATTTTTTGGGTGAAGAACTTGGTTTTAGTGATAAGCTTACAAGCACCTTTGCTACTAGTCTAAGTAGGGATAAGAAAACCATTGCAGGGTTTTTTACTATTTGTATAAGAGGCCATTTCCATAGATACTAGGATCCCTAACCATGGAGAGCTGCGAGGTTCAAGGAGAGAGACCTAGATATTTGAAAATTACAAGAGGTTTTTGAAGCCTCCATACAAAGCTACTCCAAAGAACATTTTTCCATTTAGAAACTTGCTTAAAAATTATGCCCCTCTATGAATATTATCATGAAATATTTCACATATGAGGGTATTTTTTCAAGGATATCTCAATACCATATTATATTACGGATGCATTTCGCGAGGTCTTAAAGCTATTAACCTACCTCACTACCTCTATAGAATTTTGATCAAAATGGAAGAAAAATCACATAATAAACGGAAAGGTCATCATGAAAGCTTGTTCCATCATTTCTTGGTGAAAATCATTATTTTCCATCATCTTACACAGTTCAACTTGTCTTGGAATGGATTCATGCATTCAACTTCACTTTCCTCCTCCAATTCCATCGAGCGATCCCGATCTGTCCATTGACTTCACCAAGACAACAATAAGTGGGTTCCACAAGAAAACCTATGACAAGAACACCTAGGTGAGGTGAATAAAACATATACTAGACGAAAGAGGTCGGTATTTTCTCCTGGTAGTGTGGGGAAAGGGATTATCCTACATCGGTTGAAAAGAGACATCAACATATCATCATGACCACCATTGCAAGAGGAAGAACAAGTACATTTTGACACACACATGGCGGACAAAGATATGCATGAGGAAAAGTCACCTGATAAAATAATCAAATACAAGGAAGTTGAGATTAGGGAGATAAAGGAAAAATTATAGAAAAACTTCATGATCACATGTCTTCGAGCGAGGAGAACGATCCAACTCCAAGTAAAACAATTTTTGCTTAGAAAAGACCAGAGATTTGGAGAAGGATGGTGGAAAAGGTAATTCGGTGATTTATGAACATGATATTGAGGATAAATAAGAAAATTAAACCAAGGATGCCAATAAAAATAGGTCTTAGGCGGCAAGACCAAGAAAGCTGAACCATCTCCATCACTAGGTCAAGAGGACTTTCATGACTTGATTACATCAAAAAGTGAGCAAGATAAGGAATTTTAGATTGACAAAGGTGAAAATTTCCACTTAGAGAAGCTTCTTGAGAAGGCTACACTAATACAAAATGGCTAATTAGTTACTAAAAAATGACTAAAATTTGCATATAAACGAATATTTTTTGGTGTTAAAATTTTGACCAATAGTAGCTAATTTATAGTATCTTATAATGCGACCAAATTTTGGTCGTTTTTAACAGCCATTAATTAGTTTATCTCAATTTTGTTGTCTAGTTGTACATTTGGTCATTAATTTAGTCACTAATTTAGCCATTAATTTAGTCATTAGTTTAGTCATTGATTTGATCATTAATTTAGTCATTGATTTGGTCATTGATTTAATCTTTAATTTGGTCACTAATTGTCACAATTAATAACCAAATATCTGACAAAATATATTACCATATGATCACATTAAAACCAATTAATGACCAAGAAATATGACCAAATGTTGGTTGTGTTATAAAAGATACATATAAATTAGCTACTAATAGTCATATATATGCAATTTTTAGTCATCATTGAAACCAATTAATAGTGAAGAAATAGGTATATTTTAGTCATGTTATAAGATACTATAAATTAGCTACTAGTAGTTGTATATGCAAAATTTAGTCGTCATTTGTAGTCACAAATTTATCGTTGCGGTAGCCATTTATTCATTATATAAACAGCTAATTTAGTAGTTTATACTCATTTCATTACTTTCATTAATAATCATTGTAAATAACTAATTTAATTAATATATTCATTTTATTTGTGTTCATCATTAATCAATATAAACTACTAATTTAGTAGTTTTAAAGTGTGAATTTGTGTTAATTATTAATGAACATAAATTAATTGTATGATTTAAGAAATGTCATACAATGGGCATATTCATATAATAGGAAAACACAAAGTCGCATATTTAATTACAATACCAAACAATATCAAGTGCAACTATAAATAATTTCATACATAAATTATATTATATGAAATGTTAAAGTATTACAATATGATTTTCCAACTTAATATTGTTTGTACTACAATTTACACAAGAAATGGTGTTCCATCACTTCAAAACATTATCATTATGTTTCAAGGCCGTATATGAGTGAATTCACCGGCTACGAAGACTTGATATGCGGTCTTTTATATGTGTGTCTTATGTGGGATATTGGCTCTAAGAGTATCACCAGACAAGTTCTCCTCTCTCTCCTTTTGCATTTGTCGCTCCAATGTTATTTCTCCCCTCTTTTTTCAATTCATGCTTCTTACCATCAATACTGAGTTCATTTTCTGAAAACAAAACAAGATAAAATGAGTGTAAAACATGAAAGACAATGAACACTATAATATAAAATAAATTAGACTATAAATAGATTATACGACATATACCTCAACATCAGTAATGTCAAAGCCATTTTTCCCCATACAAGTAAGAAACTCGAACAAATTTTCTTCACTGGGACGGTAACTATCACTATAATGTGGCCAGATAACCTGTATAAACAAAGCAAATAAAATATCACCATATATAGAAAAGAACACCTTAGTAACTTAGTATTCAACTTTCAAGGAAAGCTTAAGAACAATCATGTCAACTAAGTTATACGCTAAAAATCTTGAGTTGTAGATAACTTGTGAAAACAAATAATATGAGGTGTGATGTTTAATCCTTGTCATTTTATTCACGGCAACATTTCATTTTGTAATGCATGAATTTAGTCAAGTATGTAAACAAAATGTACTCAAATAACAACATGAAAGTAACTTTTTCTATAGTCATGAAAATATTTTAACACAAAATAGCTATAAGGACTCCAATCAATATAGTGTAATACTAATTTCATATGCAAGCTTTGGTTGTTGTTTAAATGGACATGGTAGTTAAAAGACAACAAAATAAAAAGAAACGTACAAAATACAATCAAACAATAAAGAGAGGATGTTATGGAATGGAAATTGCAATTATAAATAAATAAAAAATTACATGTCCACCGATTTCATGTGTAGCATTCCTAAGACATTTTCTTGCCCAAAATAACCATGAGGTGAAATAATCAAAACATTAAAAACCATAGGAATTCCCACAAGAAACATTTCCAAAGTTAGTGACTTAGGTGTCTAAGTGATCTCTAACAGCGAATGAACCATGTCCAAGACGTGATATGTATTGTCTCCCTGTCATTTTTCCAATCATATTTCTTGTAACCTACCCACAGCAAAGTCAAGTAACAATCGAACAAAGACATTGAAATTTGTTTTTATCCTTTATATCTATAAAATTTGAATATGATTTGTTTCATGAACATATTAATTCATATTTAAAGCCTTCCTGACATATGAGAAAGTATCAATCAAATAGGACATCAGAAAAATCGACCTCAATGAGGTCCTCAAAAAAATTCTACAATATCAATATTTTTCTTGTTGTGATATCTTGGGTAGAATAAAATAACATATCTACAATAGAAAAATGCATATAGTACTTATGGTCAACCTTTATATATGGTGTATTCTTAAGCAGATTTTTAAGATGTTCCTCCACCTTTACCAAAGTGAATTGTAGTTTGGTTAAATTATGTATCCTTTCATTCAGCATCAATTTCTGCAAGATTAATGTCACACATTATCCTTTCCCATTTCTCAACATGCTACATATGATGAATTGAAAGTCGCATAAAACCAAGAGAAAACCCATTTCTAACCAAAAAAAACAAACAAATAGTGTCTCTAATAAAAATTCATTATTATATTAGAAAATGAAAAGAGAGTGGACCATTTTGCTGTTTGAATTTGCATATTTTTGTTATGAAAGTGCTTGAGCTTCAAGAACCAAAAAATGTGAGGGAAGTCGTAAATGTGAAAAAAATTATGTTGACCTAATTTGTAGACTTCTTCAAAATGATGTGAATGATGCCATTTTCGGATGTGGTAAATCTCATAATAAGAAATGGCATGTATTCTAATAAATTACATTTCAATAACTACCATGGGCCTCCACGGGTTATAGGTCCTCAGTATGTTAATATTGATGATGAAAGAGAGATGGCAATGATAAGTATGGATGGTCCCAGTTTGTATGGTGGATATCTTCAAACCAAGGATGCCATCTCAATGAACCTAGATTCTGACATGGTAAACCTGGATCTAGTCTTCATCCAATTTCATTCCATCATACTTTGTCAAGACTCGAGAGGACATAATGGTCCTTCAGCTTGTAATAGGGTTGATTTTGAGGTTATAAATAAATCTTATCCAAATCAAATGTATTTTTGGGCTCCAAGAGATATGGATAATTTAAATGATAACAATTATATGTTTTTTTCCCCAAGATTCAAATGTAGGGATACATTTTGTGGATTTTAATAATAAATTTAGTGAGAGAAATAATCCATGAGGATAATATATTGGTCATTGTGATTAGTGAAATACTCGGAGATAATAACACTATTTAGGTTCAAATCAAAGATGGTGTTGATTCTTGTAGCTCCTCAGTTGTTGGTAGTTTCTAAGATAGGAACTTCAGTTCTTCAAGGGTGGGGTCGTTCAACATAATTGCATATACCTTGGTCATATCATCCAAAAGAAAAACATAATCAATAAAGAGTAAATATGTCAATTTTAGGAAAAATCCTATTTGTATAGTTGTCAAGCTTATAGTTCTTTTTTACTGTGTTATAACTCTGTTGAGACCACCTACTCTACAATAAAAAATGGCAGAGGAGCCATTAGTCATACCTACCCATGGTCTCTTGAAGACATGATAGAAGAATAGGTTTATCCATTAATTAGAATTGCACATATATTGAGGAAAGACAATTCATTATCTAGTTAACCAATTGCACATTGAACCCTATATAGATGAGTAGCCTAAATAAAGCCAGTTTTCTCTATCAAATGCGTTGGAAAGGAAAACTAACATTGCTTGTAATTTTTTGGTTTCATGTTATAAATTACTTCTTGGGAAACTCCTATTCTGTAATGGATTTTTTTCCCAGGAAGGATGCAATATTGTTCTAATGACATGGAATCAGCTTAGTGGATTTTAACCCTACATGACCAAGGAACTCAAGAGCCTTGGCGCATCAATGGTAGCATCCTCCAATGAAAATAGTATAGTGTCCAAACTAGAAACATCAAAATTATATATAGTTATAATTCATAATCGAAAATGACCATAGAATGTAGCAGTCCTGGAATAAATTCAAACTTGAATAAGACCAAACATTAAATTTCACAATACCCTTTAGTAAGATGTCCTTGATTTAGAAAGAAAGGGACAAACTTGCATAAATGTGTAAGTAGATTCCCCATAAGATTAATTTCAACATATTTCCTGAAAAAAAAAAAGAATCTAATATCCAAAGTGAAACCATAGCTGAATGGAACAATGGTGCTTTAAGGTCATCTACAAAAAAAGTTACCTCCTTTAAATCTCTCACATTGGATGGTATGTCATGAAAAATTAAGAAAAATTCAGGGAAACTTGTCGACTTCTCTAAAAGACATAATGAAAATGCATGGAAGATTTGTAAAGGAATCCACTTGTAATATTCTTTGATTTCCATTTTAGAATTTTTTCTAAGTTGAACCTCAATGAGTTGTGAACTCAAAGTTATTTGAGAAAAATGTTCTTACAGTTGAAATTCAGCATTTGTAGTCTTCCCACCTCTATTACCAGATGAGTATGAATTATTAAACCCTCTTATGTCATTATCCACAACATTTATTTCCTGGACACATGACTTTCAAAATAAATGCTTTTCTACAGCATAAGTCCTTGTCAAAATGGCATCTCTCATACTCACTGGCATTTGGTCAGAACTGCAACCTGAAATCGGACCTGCACCTATTCATATATTACTCAGGATGTGAATGGTGGAATATATGCTAGAGCACTCTTATCGTATGGCAGAGGTTGAGCCCTCCCTCTTATTCCCTTGCTAAGACCTACCTTAGGACCAAGAGTCAAGTGGCCATCATCAAAAGCTCTGTGTGTTGAAGTTCGTGGCATAGAATGATTTTCAAATTGATCCTTATCCACAATATGAGCATCTTGACTGGTGAATCCACGGTCACGTGGTCCCATATGGGGTTGTGGCCCTTTAATCCCATATGTGGAAGTGAACCCGTCTGTGCACCTACCATGTAAGGTGGCATTGTAGGTCCTCTCACACCAAGATCAAGTGGTGTCACAAGTCTCCAACTTGAATGTCCCATATTGGTACCTCGAGAGCAACCTCCCTATCCAAGTAGTTCTTGCACAACATCCCAATGCACTTCCTCTATTTTCTTGGGGCCCTCAGATTCCTTCCTTTTTTGTCATCCATTCCTCCTTGGATCAATCTGATCCTTCAACATGAACCTCAGCCTAGAGGGAAGCCCTTGGTTATTGGAGATTTTTATCATCCTATCAAAGTAAGCATCAATATGTTCCTTGGCCTTTGAATGGTCAATCATATGAACAATAATGCTCATTAGTTTGCACAAAGCTTCAACATTTTCCTCCTATGGATGTTTAAATTCACCAGTTAATTTCTTGATGCATGCATGCATAATTCTTTTGGTCAACATACTTTCTTTATAAAGCTCAATAATAAACCTTATATTTACTAGCATTCATCGTCGTGCTGCAACCTTCTTCTCTCGTCTTTCTTCTGCTGAAAGGATTTTTTCACCATGCTCTTCTCATTTCTCAGCCTCTGCCTCCTCTCTTTCACCTTTTTCAAATTCTTCCTAACATTTGTTCAAAATAACTTGCTTGAAAACAAACTTCTCATTATCTTCATAAAATTATGGTATTTCTGCAGCAAGCTGAAAACTAATTTTTTCATACTTTTCACAAAAATCCAGCTCCATCAAGGCTTTGTCAAATATTTGAGATATTATACCATGAAGACATAATGCAAAGTCAATGTTCACTTATTTGACCTGTTCAAAAAATTTCTCAAAGTTTTGGGGCGATAATTTATTAAGGATGGATTTAATTTGTCTTTGTTTCAACTAATCCTCATCAGAAACCTTTCCCACTTCATATTGGTTCTCTAATATATGAATTATGGAAAAAGAAGGCTGTGGAGGAGGAATCAAACCCTTTTGTGAACCAGAAGCACACTTCCACCTATCAGCATCAGAATTATTCTCACTACTCTAACTTGTGTAAGTGGTGCTTGTACATAAGACCCTCCAGGAAGGATGACATTCATACTCATTTGTATTGCACAGGTATTTCTTGCAAAGCTAGTATTATAACCTTGGCCAATTTGAAACACAGCAGAGGAACCACTAAGATCCACATCCATCCACATATCACAACCATTAGTAAGAGCATCCACCGACTTGACCCATATATCATCATCCAAACTGGCCATATTTCTCGCACGACGTTCAAGTAGATAATTCCCACTTAGTTTTCTGTCAAGTCCTCTTGTAGTGCTTGCTAATGCATCAACCTCTCCTACATTACTTGCAAGTTGGGAATTTCCTAGTAATTCAATAATGTCTAGAAAATTTTCAAAATGATTTAGTATATATTTTCACTGATCCTTGATTGTCAACAAAAAATCACTGGAGTACTTTCTGTCTCCTGAACATTCAGTAACTAAAATAGCTACTTGATTCATAGGAGTTGAAAGCTCGACTGCATCTTCCCAGGCATCGACTTCTTTCAAGACTTAATTCTCAAGCTCTTTTGAAGAAGTCTTACTCTTGACAACACCGGTTATTATTTTGGATGGTTCTGGAAGGTTCACATATTCCTCTTGTTGGTCAAGGTTGTCATTGATGTCAATATGAAATTAACCGAGATGTCAATATTCTTGATATGTCTGGTTCAAGATGATAATGTCATGCCATCAATGAAGATGTCAAATCACGGAGAAGTCAAACCACTAATGAAAGAAGCCCTATGAAGTCCTTGATCTAATGTTGCATGCAATTGATCTAGATCTTAACCCTTTATGCTATGTGATGATTTCATACACTTTGATACTTGATGATGACATATGATGATCATGATTAGAGATCATTTGAGGGTTGGAAAACTATTTTGGATTTCTCCTAATAATGCTGCACTATAACATATCACTGCACCATTATGTGATGACATGGGTGATGCACTCATTTCTGGACATTATCATGATGACATGGATGTCCTACATGTTCCTATGATGAGAAAGAAGCCAAATAATGGAGAAGACAAACAATGGAGAAGCCAAACAAAGAAGCCATACTATCCTAATCATTTTCTGCACTAAATAATTCAAGGTAAGTCACAAACAAAAAATAAATTCACCACCTTAGAGGCAACCTTTCAAAATGGATCATATACCATCTTGTAGAGTATATTTTTCCCTTTCTAACGAGCCCTTACTTGCCCCGAAACATCAAATAGTTTGGGAGATATTGATTTTTTAAGTTAAGGAAATTAACTCTGACATTGAGCTAACCTAAGCTAACTTGTGTAGGATTGACATGTCATCCAAGAGATGTGTCTCTTCATCAAATTTCAAACCACTATAAATAGAAATCTGTACTCTTCATTTTATCCATTATTTTTGGTCAAGATTTCAAAGAAGAATCACAAAAGGTGAACTAAGTCCAAGGAGGACAATTAAGGATATATTTGGGTAAATATATTTATACGTTTTTCAAACTTGGATTTGCTAATCTATAATTGCAATAATATATGTGAAAGCTCAAAATCTTGAGGACAACAGTCAACCAGAACTTGGATTATCTATGCTACAACAAACTATGGAGAAAAAAAAAGACACACTTCAGACCACTGGTTTTGAGCATATCTCTAAAATGTGTAAAACATTGTGATTGTCAGATCTGTGTAAGCCACAGTAGGCCTGTGTAGGCTGCAGGAAGGGATGCAGTATAAGCTTGTGTTAGGCTGCAGTTAAAGGCATGTTCATGCCTGTTTGAGACAATGTTTAAAGAACTGTTTTGAGCCTTATTTACGAACAAAAAAATTCAGATCTGTAGGAGAGATTCAAAACTGAGTCCTATGGAAAATAATATAATATGTTATGAAAGACTTGTTATGGCATATTTGAGCACGTTTCAGGTCTAAGTTTTTTGGAGCAGGTTGCAACATTTTTGGCATTCCTTAAACACAGACAGTTACATATTTTTTGGAGCCTTTGTGAAGAATTCTTTGATATTGGAGAATAATCATTGACCCTTATTGAAGGAGGCTTATTGAATATTTTCCATGTTTATATAGGTCGCTTACTAGGGCAGACATCCTTGTGGTATTGTTGAAGATCTATTGAAGACTTGAAGAAGCAAATTTTGGAGGCATTCTTGGAGACCGGATGTATTGCTAAAGCCCTCATGGAGTAACAGTCCCATGCCCAAGATGGAGAACATTTCCAAGATCTTGATTCTCTCCAATTACAAAATTAACAAAATTATTGTTGCAGTTTTGTCTAGCATTATTGCTTGTTGATTTAGATTGTTTATTCTTCACATTTCTAAGTTTTGAATGGCTAGACCACGGTCACCTCCAAAAAGTCCCTTTAGGGGTTGTAGAAATTAAATATAAGGGAAAGGATTGTGTCAAAACTCTTTTAGCATCCAAGTACAATGAATTCATAATAGTAGAAAAGACAGTGATCTAACCATCAATTGAAGAAACATTGATATTGTTGTCATAGAAACTATACTCCCCTAGTGAACCCAACCACACCCTGACTTCAGTTTGGGTGGATAATGTCGAGTAATTAAGCCTAGTCATAATCACAACCTAGAAGAAAAAGGTAATCGATGTGACTATCATAGCAAGATACTAGAGCTTATGGTGTATGAAGGTAACCACCGCCCTGATGAGCAAAAACAAGAACCTTTGATCAAGGTATCTAAGAAGACAAAAATTTAGGACTATAATTCTTGAAGAGGAAAATGCATCCTATGTCATTATGCTCACTAAATTTGAAATTTAAAACTTGAATTTAGACATACCTTAAAGTTGCAAGCAAACTTTGTCAACCTTTTATACAAAATCGTCATGTCTTAAAGGGATCAACAATGGTCGCTACTTAATTGAAGCCAATGAATGATTATAAGTCTAACATTACAGTTAAATTCAAAGACAAAAATGAACCAAGTGACTCAAACTCTATCTACACAAAAATATTGTAAGAAACAGAGCAATGAAAGAAGTGCATTGCTTCAAGTTTCAACAGACCTTGGATATTCCTCACATGGAACTTTAGGACTATATTATCGAGGAGGAGTGGATCTTTGGAGGCCATGTCTTGCTTGGTCAATTGAAGACCCTAACAGACTCTTGAAAGAAAATGAATTTTTACTTTTCAAGACCAACCACACCATTACTCAGTTCTTGTAATCACCCAATTATTCTTACAAAGATACAAGGTAATTCCATTTTTCCTAGCATATGCTAAATTTATTGAATGGTTTGGATGATTGATAATGTGAGAAAAGGTCCTGAATGTAGAGGATGAATATCAGAAGGAGGGTAGGAAACAAATTTCTACCACTCTTGCAATCACCCTAGAAGACTTAGCACGTGATGACATGGGTATCATGCCATGCCTTTTTTCTACATTGGAAAATGGAAATTCAACCAACATATTACAAAATCCTGAGCACAAATGGAGACAATGGGCCAAACTGGAGTTCTAGTTTTCATGAGAATGAGAGTAATAATACAATCATTAATGAAGGGAAATCCTGAAGATCCCTTAAAGTTCAAGAGACTAACACTCCTATCTGTGATTTTGACTATGGTAGAAACTTTGACACCCATAATTATGTGCATCTCCAATTAGCATTGCCTATTAAATTTGAAACAGAACAGTGCAAGGTCTAATATTTTTTCCTTTGACAGTCATCCAACATATGATATGGACTCTGATGAGGAATAAAAAAAGGTTGATCATATCATCAAGCCGTTTTGTGAACCATATGTGACAAAAGCAGAAAGGTCCATTCCATTTGTTGAAGGAATCCTTATTGAAGATGAATAGTCTTGTCATATTGAAAGAACAAACGAATATCTAGGAAAACAAGAGGACTAATGCAAACCCATAATTGATTAACTACACAGTGAGCAAAATCATTTCCAGGTTTGTCTCTTATTGTTCATAGGTATGATAAATTATATTCAAAGGAGTTTCTTCTCCTAACTATAAATAATATTCGGGTAGCTTTAATTTCTCATATAAAACAACTCCCTGTCTGCAACACTGATGTTCATGGCCAGCATAAAATTGTTCCTATGTTTGATCCAGAAATGTTGAAACTTACGAACTTGAGGACAATGATGGATCTGTGGCTTGAAGAAGTCGAGTATTATCTCCCCTCATATTTCCTTGAATAATATCTGCCACAACATGATGTTATATTTATCAATACCCTACCTGACCAAGAGTATTCCCATCTTGAATATGGGATCCTAAAGCTCGCTAAAAATATCCCAGCAAAATGCCCTGATCTAAGCCTAATTTATCTGAATGTTTCATTCATGAAGATGGGGTGAAAGCAAAATTAAAAGAGAAAGACCTGCAACAAATTTATGGATGATTTGATTATCTATGCTACAGCAAACTATGGAGAAAAAAAAAAAAAGACACACTTCAGATCGCTGGTTTTGGGCATATCTCTGAAATGCCTACAACATTGTGATTGTCAAATCTGTGTAAGCCACAAGAAGAGCCACACTAGGCCTATGTAGGCTGCAGGAAGGGATGCAGTATAAGCTTCTGTTAGGTTGGAGTAAAAGGAATATGCATGACTGTTTGAGACAATGTTTAAAGGACTGTTTTGAGACTTATTTACGAACAAAAAAATTCAGATCTGTAGGAGAGCTTCAGAACTGAGTCCTGTGGAAAATAATATAATCTTTTATGGCAGACTTGTTATGCCATATTTGAGCATGTTTCAGGTCTAAGTTTTTTGGAGCAGGTTGCAATATTTTTGGCATTCCTCAAGCACACACAATTACATATTTTTGGGAGCCTTTGTCAACAAATTAGTTCAACAAATTGTATTCCCATCTTGCAAGGCTCTTTTGAAAGGGTCTAGTTTGCATTGTCTAAATTCGTATGTTGGAAATCTGGCTGGCAAAAGATGATGAGTGAAATGGAGATGGTGGAAATTAAAGCTAAAGCACTGCTATCTAACATCTTAATTCAAAAGGGATTAAATTCATTCCAGATCAAGATTTAGACAAGTAAGAACTTCAATTGCTAGATCAATTTAATTTTAAATATTCTTGTTCTTCTTCCCGACCCAGGGACCTGGGTAAGTGTGTCCACAATCATGTTGGCAGCTTCATATAACTCCACAAGAATTTCATCAGTGGAGTCAGACTCAAAAAGCATTCATTTTTTGTTTTGATAGTGCCTTGAAATGAAACCCTGAACTGGCAGGAGTCGATAGGGTTCTCATTAGTCTAAGAGCGAAGATAGAATGTCCCTATGGTGTTGCAAATATCGACATTGGGATATAGGAAACTCGGTCCTCCTCAAGACAGGAGAATTCCCTGTTTTATATAATAGTTCTCACAATTAATATACAAATGAATTATATCAAAGCTAATCATCTCAATATACTTGATGGCCTTCTTATGTGTAAGGGAAATCTGATCCTAGTTGAACCTTCAATTCATTTACTAGTAATACACAATATTACTACACCAAATTCTACAACATACCTTATCTAGAATATGGTAGACAAAAGACACAAGAATGATGCATACAACCCTTGATTACAGCATTGGTGTTTATAACAAGGCATTTCAACTCAAAAAGCTCCTTTTCCACCCTCAACTAAATTCTTTTCACATGCAGGTGTCCTTATTGGCAGCCTAAGAGAAGGGAATTTTGACCAAACCAGGTTACACAGTGTTCCAGGTAATTCCCCTGCAATCAATACCATTGAAATGTCATTGGAGAGCACATATATAGAGCAACAAAATGATATCCACGGACAATACAAATAAGGCATTAATTAATATATTTTAAGCACATGCTAAGAGTCCTTCACAACATCTAAGCAAGCATTGCTTCTTTCTACAGTTAATATCTATTGGATAACCAGAACATTGAATAAGAGTCCAAGAGAAATGAAAAGTAATATGCATAACTAAAACAAAAAGGCCATAACCCTAAAATAGCAAACCTTTGGAAGGTGTTACACAACATTCTACAAAAATCGTTGAATGTCCTTCCTTAGGACTTGATACACATTGAGAAACAGTAGACAAAAAACGACAACCATGTACCATAACAGGTAGTTTTGATGAATAAAATCAGGCAGAAACATAATCTGGTGAAAGGCATAGGCCTGAAGTAATATGGATGACAAAGGAAATTAACATCTTTAAAGCACGTGCTCATATTCCTATGCAATTTCTAGGCAAGCCTCAGTGCACTCTACATAAATTATCTCCCAAATGACATGAACATGGAATAAGAGTCCCACAAGATTATGAAAGATGATATGCATGACCGAACAAGAGTATACCCTTAAAAATCAAACCTTCAAGCAATCCACAACACTCTACAAACATTGTTAAATGTCCTACCTTGGTAATTTATATGGATTCATTAACAACCCAAATCAATGGCTTGAAATGGATAAAATGACCAAACAAAGCAACAAGTCCTAAAAGGATAGGTCTTTAGAATCTTCTTGTATGAAAACAATGTGGAAATTACACACTAAAACACACATTTAGGAAAAGCCCAAAGAAACAACAAAAAATAGTGTGGGGTGATGAAATGAAAAAAATATTAATGGACTTGCAATTTCTCTACAAAATATTCCAGATTTCGAATTTATGGAAGTTTTCTGCCTTCAGTGCCGAAACAAAACGATAAAGCATATTTCACTAATTGCAGATGAGTAAATTATAACAGTATCCAACTTGCATAATTAGCTAGACCGTCTACACAATTAGCAAGACATTTTTATAAGGTAAACCCTCCGGAATGCTTTAACAACAAGTGGTCATTAGCTCTGCTATAGAATGGTCAAAAACACTTTGGATCTGTCCCTGCTTATATATACAGTCTGTTCCTTGTATACTTCTCCTAACAAATTCTTGCCTCAACAATTTGAACATAACATGTCTTATACCTCAATATTCTTGATATGAAGAGTGCCACTTACTGCCAAGTGTTGTGCCTGAAGATGCCTTTGATAGATCTGAAGTCTTCCCTTTCCTTTGTCTGAAAAGATCATACCACAGGAAATGAAGAAACCTTGACTCACAGTCAATTCTCTTTCAATTACTTGCCTAGATCTTTAGTCCACTCAAGTATGTTCTTTATAGACTTCTGTCAGCCCTTTGAATAGACCCTTGATCAGACATCAGAAAGGCTTAGATATACTTAAAATTTCCTTCTTCATGGATCTTTTTGTCACTGATTTGGAGATGTCTCTTTTCTGCCCTTTCCTTCTATCACTGATATATCTTTGATTGCAATCTTTGATAATGTCAGTGATGTCTTAAGTGTTTGAATTTTTTTGTATAGCACAAGGCTTAGATTGTGCTCTCCTTAAGATGATTCAAACAAGCTTCTTAAGTTAACACACTGTTATTCAAAGACTGAAGTGGTTCAGCAAAACTCTTTTGAAAATTGACTCAAAAACCCTTAGATTAAGCCCTGACCAGGGTGCTTCTTTCCCTTCAACAGACTTTTTCAGATGCCAACAAAATAAGCCTCAGGAAAACAATGAAAAAGCCTCAGACACCCTTGAATTAGGGTTTAAAATTATATTAAAAATTTCCTCAGAAAACTTGCTTGAAAACTTCTGACAAACCTGTGAAGAACCCTCCCCAAGACAACGTGAAAATTAACTTCAAGTTCACAGAAGTGTTACCTTGTCTGCGTGGATATATTTTTGCTTCAGTGGTTAAAATTTGATCTTAGAGCTACCTCAGGAATAGAGCCAAACTTACCTCATTAACAGAGCAAAATAGCCTCAGATAAAAATCTGTTGAGCAGGCCGAATAAATGCTACAAGTAGCCACAGAGATCCTTGTCAAGGGAGGCTGAAAATAATCATAGAACTGTGCCTCAGATGGTGCCCTCAGGCAGGCTGAAATGGGCATCAGGAAACCAGATTTGAACCTCAGAAAAGACCAACGAAAAGTGCCTCAGACAAGTTAGACATAGCCTTATAAAAAGCGAAAGTTTGCCTTAGAACGAATCAGATTTAGCCTTCTAAATGCCAATGAACAGCCACAAAAGAAGGCTTTCAACACAGACCTAAAAGGCTCCAATGCATTTGAACTTTAATTGCTTGCAGGCTATGAATCTTGTCTGTATACAACATCTAGGTAAAGTCCTAGATCTATTGTTTCCTGTTAGTTACCCATATTTTAAGTTCTAGTTGTTGTTCCTTCTGCTCTTTTTTTTTTTTTTTTTTCTGTTTGAGTATCAGTTTAAGATGTTAGTTTGGACAGCTCATGACTAAAACAATCTATAAACATAATTATATTGATGTGGGCTTCTTCTGGAATACTATGTAGTATCGTTGTGGTGTCTAGTTTTTGTTCCTTCTGCTTTTTTATTTTATTTTTCTGTTTGAGTATGGGTTTAAAATGTTAATTTGGACATCTCCTGACTAAAACAATCTATAAACATAATTATATTGATGTGGGCTTCTTCTGGAATACTATTTAGTATCGCTGTGGTTTCTATATAGTAGCGTTAGCTTGCCTAGCCACCCTGCAAGGCCAGATCACTGATGATCCTGCATTTTTTCCTTATATTCTTCTTCATAGATACAATTTAGGGAATGATTCATGGAGGTCTATGGGATCTTAGCCATTTACCTAAGATGTCCAAATCTCAAAACTTGTGCACATTAAATGTTTCTAATTTGAAAACTGAATATTAGCAGGTTTGTGATTCTTGTAGTTCTCATTGGGTAATCCTAGGGACTAGAAATGACTAGAGTCTCATTACATTACAGGTTGGGTTTAGGATCTACGCTATCGTAAAAACCATGATCAGAAGCCAATCACCTTTATATCTGATTTTATGAAACTTTATGACTGATATACCTCTTGTTACTGAATTTGAAGAACCCTAACAGGCGGTAAGGATTGTATCCCCATTTTCCTAGGCCAGCTTATAATATGTCACTGTGCCTGTCTATAGGGAGGTCGTATGAGACATGAACTTGTGATCATCAGTTGACAAACACCACTGTGTGCTGCGTGCTGCGTGCTAACTACATGTGGGTAGATTTCATGCTCGTTTGGGTAAAGAGCATGACAATCATTGTCCTACATCCATTTACCCCCTTCTGACTGTCCAGAAAAAGAGACAAATCATCCTTGAATGTTTTTACAGTAGTGATTTTTATATCTGTAGACCAAGAATTTCTTGTAATTTATGAGTAAATGATAACGTCACTGACTTGTTTGATTTTGATTGTGCATAAATGGCACATCGAATACAACTAGTACCCCATCCTCATCTGGTGTAGAATCCATTTCTTCTTTTTCATGGCTAATTGGAATGGTAGCAACATTATTTCTGGTTCACCTCTTGACACAACTCAAATGGCTATGAATCCATTCATGACCTGAAAGCTCTTTCCGGTGCATGAAATTTTCTCTCTGGTTCATGCGCTTAGCATCGATAGATTACTTCTAGACTATGGCAAAGTATTTTTGCTATGTAAATTTGGTGTCTGAGAAAAGAAGTAGATGGGCAAGATCTTCAACATTTATTTATTTTTGTGAAGGAAAGGAATTGCTTGAACTTTGCCTCTATTGATGTTGGCTTTGTTACACAATTTCTAAGCCAAAAGTGAATAACTGGAGCCTCAACTATGAAAATAAGAGAAGAATAATTTGGTCTTGTACCAAAAGAATTTTCACCCACATTTAACATTATTTGCATTTATAATGGACTCGCAGCCACACGCTTTATCTAATGAAACTGTGCTTGCTGTAACACCATTTCTGCTATGTGAATGTGTTAGTTAAGGCAAAATACGTATGATTCATCAGCATACTGACATCTGAAAACAAACCAAAAGCAAATGAACAAGGAAATGAGACTTACCTTTCGCAACACTGTGCAATCCTTACTCTATCAGGCCAGTCGAGTACCCTCCCATCTTTTGCATCCAGAAACTGCAATAGATTATCGTTGGGTGCAAAATCATACACAAGAAAGCACTCACCTCCGCCTATGGAACAACAAAAGCCTCTAAACCTCATCACGCGAAAGAGTCTTGAGACCCTCTTGGAATTATAATTCCTCTGTTGTGCAACTCATCTTATTGATGCTTTTGACAACCGAAAAAGACACGTCTCTCAATAACCCCCTTGCAAACAACACAGTAGTTGTTTTTCCTCAACAAAATCTTTTCAAAGAAATACTGTGTTGCAGATTCAATCTCCTCAAGCTTAAATCTAAAGCTCTGGAAGCATTCACAACTTATTCCTTCATCTGCCACAGGATTCCAACCATTTGAGTACTGTAAACTAATCAATAGTGATATATTTCCTTCCAAAATCCTTAGTTATTGATACTTAGTCTATTGTCTGTTGTATCGTAAGCACTACTAATATTATGTTTTCTTCTTCGAAATAATGAGAATGTGAAAAAAACAATCTGTTAAGATTGGAAACTAGGGCCAAATTATACTTAGATCTACTTAGTTGATGAAGATGATCATTCCATTGAATCCCGCTTTTCGAGAGGACCAAAATCGACCTAAAGATCACTAAATTTGGAAAAGGAAAAATATTTATTTATTTAAAAGAAATTCCATAAGACATAACCCTATTAAGGCGAGAAATTTGAAATTTTGAAATTCAAATTTTTCCTCCAAGTGTTAAGATCAGCTTCACCTCTATAAGGAAAAATTGTTATATATATAGGGATCGCTCATCTTCATTAGAGATCATCCTAAAAGAGTGCATTCAAATCTTGGGTAATTCTTTCTGAGGCAGTCGCAGCTTGGAGAAGCAAGGAGGACGTGATGTATTGATCTCCCATAGGTTCAAGTAGGAGCAGGCAGCTAGCCGTAGGTTTGAGGGCAAGTTTTGGGTGATGTTTCGTCATGGTTTTTGGGTGTGAATCTCTTCAAGAGAAGGTTGCATTCTTTTTTTGGAGCCATAGATCAAGACATTGGTTTAAAGGTGAGTTTTGGGGTTTATTTGTTCACTTCTTGTATTCTGGTTTAGGCCATAGGAAATGTTGCTACAGCAACTAGTATGAAAGCATGTGTGAAATGGATGCATGACCTAATCTGAGTCCTTTACCCTAGCTGCATTCAAGGACAGAGGGACGCAATGTAAACAAAGAGTTTAACCCTTGTTTGTGAGCATATTCTTATTACTAGTAGCATAGGACTGTTGGATGCCTTGAAAAGGAACAGCAAGTCCTGGATCATTGTGGTACATCTTGTAAATGATAGCAAAGGGTACAATTCATTGGAAGAAGGTTACTCAGTGACTATTAGGAACCCTAACCAGGCAGCAAGCTTCAAGACTGTTTTGAACAGTAATTTAGCAAGTCTATTTTGACTCATATTATTTTACTCTCTCTACTAAACATTGAATATTGATAATAAGAAGAATTGATCAAGGGTTTTCCCCGTCTTGGGGTTTTTCCCTGGCTTGTGCCATATCTTTGTGCTATTTTGTCTTGGCTTGTCTTCTTCATTTAACATTTATGTTCTTTCTTCAGTTACTGTCAGTAAGATGATAATTCATGTGTGCATTAATAAATGGGTTTATAAGGAACATTGAAGTAATTGTATTATGCAAAGAACATGTTAATCAAAATTAACATGGGATCAGAGCCAGGTGAGGACAAGCCCAAGACTAGAGTGAATGTGATAGCAATCACTGAAATAATTTTGTTGTCAAAGTATCCATGATCTCCTCCCTCTCTGAAGTTTGAACAAAATGTGGTGGACTATGAGTGCAGGCTGCCTAATTGATTTATAGAAAAAGGAAGGACGGATCTCTGGTAGTTGCTAAGTTATTCATATGTAATTATCTTTCAAGGTCAAGATTCCAAGACTATTTTAGGGCCACTTCATTTGGAAAATATGCAAGTTAGAAGAATTATGGAACAACATTAAGGTTTCTCGACACCTATGTCTCAAACCTCTCTCTCCTAAAGGTATAAGATTCATGCCATATGTTTCTACTCTACTCTCGGACAATGGTATGCTCCTCCATCATGGTATATACCTCAACTCGCATCTCAACAATATTGACACTTCATCTTTGTAAGTTTTTCATATGTTGAAGAACATCACCTGAATTAGTGCTCAAAGTAGAAAACTTTTCCAATGCATGCTTGAGGTCTTTTCCCAAAATATTGGAAGAAAAAAAAACTATTTATTCCTTTTGTGGCCCTTGTACAGTCTTCAATATCTGCGTGGAGTCCTGAAGAAAATCCGTGGGAGATTGCAACAGTCACAACCTTGCTGACACTCAACACAACAAGCTCTAAGATGTGCACAAGGTCATGACATTCTTCCAAAGTTATCAAATTAAAGTCACAATTTATATCTTTAGAAATCTTAACTTAATTAAGAGATCATGTCTTGAAACTTTTTGGATCTTACATGCATAATGCCTGTTCAAAGGGTGATTATGTTTTTTTTTTTATTTCAATCAATCTTGGAAGATTCTCGTGACCTACTTGTTCTTTATATATGTTATGCATAACTCTGTGGTAATTCCTGAAAGGTTAAATTCTAACGCAATTCATATCAAATGAGTATCGCTGTGATATATAATTGGGTTGGTATATCTCGTCTAGAATAATTAAATTATGAGCTTGAACCCTGAGGTAGCAATTTCCTAGGCTAATACACTGAGTCTACAAATTTGTAGACATATTGTATGCTCATTCGAAAATTTCTGTGGAGCACTTCAAGCTGAACCTTGAAGAATTATTTTCTTAGGGTTAATATTCTGGTGATTTTAAAGGCCATCCATCCATCCTTCAATAACTGATCTGTGCATCAGATATGAAGCATGCATTTCATTAAGGCAGAGTCTTCAATATTATTTTAGACAAATCTGATGTATCCATTGAACAATATTGCACAAATTTAATGTTGAAAATTTAGTGATTGGATCTGAAACTCACTAAGATGAAGCCCCTTCCTCAGAAGCTTATACGACAGATTTGCAATTCTGTAAGGATGTGCATTTAAGGTATGATAGTACATTTACAGAGGAAACATTTAGGGTGAGCTTCTAAGCCAATCATTCATGTCAAATTCAGATTTGATTGAGATTTCCCAAGGTTTAAAATTTGAATATTGATTGTGTGTTGATCTGAAGCATATCAAAGGTACTAACTTTACAGAAAATATATATAGTGGAAGGTTGGTTTGAGGTCTTTAAGGCTTCTCTTCAAGGTCATCTACATCAAGTGTGTAAAATTCTGAAGCACACCTCTTACGAAAAGAAAATTCAAAACAAATCACTCTAAGGAAGTTTCGATGTGAATCACTTGGCACCTCCATACAATCAAGGATATCAGTAAAATTGAAGTACAAGTGTATTCATCCTAAGACGCATCACCAGTAATAGCATTTGTTCAAATGGGAAAAATTTCTAGTCCAAGTTTAAGAACTGTGGTAAAGGTAGAATGGTCCGAGAATTTTATGTTCTAATACAAATGCTAGTGTGTTACTGTTATATGGTGTGTGCCAATACAGTGACACAACATTATCATTACAAATATTGCTAGGATTTGCACTTCAGAGATCAGACTAGCTTGAATTGTGTAATGCAAGAGAAGGTTTAATTGGATGAGGATGGTGCAAGTCCCTTGGTATCTTCATTCAGTCAGTAATACTTATGAAATCAGTAATAAGGTTCTATTGATATACTGTTGTTGAGGTCTGTCAGTTAAACGGGAAGAATATGTGAGAGAGTTTACTTATGCATTGTTGAAGTCTGGTAATTGAAAGTTTGTTGATATAGTTGCAACATGATAATGTCTCATCTTAAAGATGAGGAGAATATTGAAAAAGGTTGAATGTTCAATTGAATTAAGTCTTCAGAGGGAGCTATGGAATCCCTGGCAGAATGGCTTGTCAACTCTTCTTGCCTATTGATTTTTACAATAGAAATACCATGTCATAAGACATTGATCTGCAGAAGCCAAATGACTATGACTGAATGACCTTGATTAATAGCAAGTTGCAGATAGCCCAATAGTTATGTTTTGGGCGAAGTTACTTTTCCGATCTTCAGAGGGAGCTATGGTCAGTTTACATCTATTGATGATGTTTGTCCACAAATAAAGATCCTCTCGATGTGAGAGGGGTTGTCTTAGCCTTGATGCACTTCTTCCTAAAGCTTAAAATTCTAATAAAATGGACAAGTTGCTGATCTGAATACATACAACTTGTGAAGGCTCTAATGCTCAATAAGATATCCATGTTAACTATGATCTGTAGTACTCTGCCAAAATTGTTGGATTGGCAAAATCATAAATGGAAAGAGCACTTCTAGATCCTATATCTCTTGGGATCCACCTTTATTTCATGAATGAATGAAGGACTAAAGTTTGGGATCACTGCTGAGGCTAAACGAATGAAGCAACTAGCATGGCCTATTATGGAGACATTTGAGTCATGTGAGCCTGTGTTGGAATCCGCCGCTTAACATTAGGTTCCACTTTATTTGATATGGCACAATGGGGAGCAATCTAGCTCCAACATTACAGGATGGATGTACAGGTTAACAACATCCCCTCAAAACCCCTTGGTAAGGACAAATTTAACTTCCTTCAGAGAGAGAGAGGTTGGGTGTCCTAGAAAGACCCTAATATGAGGGTCTTGGTTGAACATTGAGCTCTAGGAGCTCCTCAAGGCCTAGGGTACTTCTTTGAGCTATAAATGACCCTAAGGTGAGTGATTCACCTTCCCCTATAAGTTCACGATGTACAGGGTGAGTGGTTCACCTTTCCCTGTGACAACTAACATGTGTGTAGGATAAGTGGTTCACCTTCCCCTATGTTTGCGGACACATGTGTAGGATAAGTGGTTCACCTTCCCCTACGTATTATGAGATATGCATAGGATGAGTGGTTCACCTTCCCCTATGGCATATGAGTCAAATGATTGGTTCACCTTCTCCCGTGGGTACCCTAGAGAGAGATGCATTCAGGCATATGGTTGTGAAAATGTCAGTCAGACTTGGTTCATCATTTTCCCCACATGTAGGATGCCCATTCCCTACGATTGATGGTTGACATATCGGTGGGATGTGGTCCATCATTTCCCCACATGTAGGATCCTTCCTACTATTGTTGGTTTGCATGCATGTAGGATGTGGTTATTCCTTTCCCTACTCTCGATGTTTTGCATGCATGTAGGAGGTGGTTTATCCTTTCCCTACATGTGACTGTGATGTGTGTTTGTAGAATGTGGTTTCTCTTTTCCCTACATGTGATTATGAGCAGGATGTGATATAATCTTTCCCTGTTGGTGTTTCTACATCATTTTACCCATGAAGTCTGGGACTCATGGGAAGTACCTCTCATTTGGCCAATGAGTTGGGAAATGATAATAGAGACCATAGCACTACTGATGGATGCATTGTGTATTGTCGTACTCTCTATGCTAGGGTGCTTGGTGTTTATCTACTTGATCTGGGATCAATTGAGGTTCTACCTCCAGACTGAATTTTGTCAGTGAAGAGTGGCAAGGTCTTGTGAATCACTATCAATAAATTCTTCTTTATTATTCACATCAGGGCTCAGTAGAGTAGAGAAAAGAAGACATAGATGGTTCATTATCGTTTATAATGGTAGGATGGCATGATGATCTATAACAGCAGATGGACTGGCAAGTGGAATTCTCCCTATTTAAGAGGGACTGTTAAAATTGGCAACTAGGGCCAAATTCTACTCAGATCTGTTCAGTTGATGGAGATGATCATTCCATTTAATCCCTCTTTTTGAGAGGACCGAAATCGACCTAAAATCACCAAATTTGGATGAGAAAAATATTTATTTATTTCAAAAGAAATTCCACAAGACATAACCTTATTAAGGAGAGAAAACTGAAAATTTCAAATTCAAATTTTGCCTCCAAGTGTTAAGGTCAGCTTCACCTCCATAAGGACAAATTGTTATATATATAGGGATCCCTAATCTTCATTAGAGATCATCCTAAAAGAGTGCATTTAACTCTTGGGTAATTCTTTCTGAGGCAACCATAGCGTGGAGAAGCAAGCAGGACGTGTTGTATTGATCTCCCATAGGTTCGAGTAGGAGCAGGCAGCTAGCTGCAGGTTAGAGGGAAATTTTGCGTGATGTTTCATCATGGTTTTTGGGTGTGAATCTCTTCAAGAGAAGGTCACATTATTTGTGTGGAGCCACAGATCAGGACACTGGTTTAAAAGTGAGTTTTGGGGTTTATTTGTTCATGCTTTGTATTCTGGTTCAGGCCATAGGAAATCCTGCTACAACAGCTAGTATGAAAGCATGTGTGTAAGGGATGCATGACCTAATCTGAGTCCTTTGCCCTAGCTTCATTCAAGAAGAGAGAGACACAATGTAAACAAAGAGTTTAACCCTCGTTTGTGAGCATCTTCTTATTACTGTTAGCATAGCACTGTTGTTGGATGACTTGAAAAGGAACCGCAAGTCCTACAGCATTGTTGGACATCTTGTAAAGGACAACAAAGGGTACAATTCATTGGAAGAAGGTTACTCAGTGATTGTTAGGAACCTTAACTAGGCAGTAAGCTTCAGGACTGTTTTGAACACTAATTTAACAAGTCTATTTTGACTCATATTATTGTACTCTCTCTCTGTTGAACATTGGATATTGATAATAAGAAGAAGTGATCAAGGGTTTTCCCTGCCTTGAGGTTTTTCCCTGGCTTGTGCCATATATTTGTGTTATTTTGTCTTGGTTTGTATTCTGCAGTTAAAATTTATGTTCTTTCTTCAGTTTCAATCAATAAGATGATATTTCATGTGTGGAATAATAAATGGTCTTATAAGAAACATTGAAGTAATTGTATTATGCAAAGAACATGTTAATCAAAATTAACACAATCACACCCACAACAATGGAAATGCTTGGGGTTTTAAAGGTTTTAGAGCAATTTTGTCAACTTCTTGAGAAATATGTAGATTCTAAGTGGGTCTCTATATTCCAATTGCCTTGCTGGAGTAGATAAGCTATGTCAACAATCTTCCCAGCTTTAATATTTTGATTTTTTTACTCAACTAGTTAAGTCAACTTTAATATTTCAGTTTTTAAGAGTTGAGTTAGGTACTGCAGTGTCCAAGGTTCATCAAAAGTATGCTACCTATGGTACCATGCTTTTTCAGTTGGCTTTGTGTGCATCACCAAATTGTCTGCTAAGGAGTCATGGAGGGTGTGAAGTTGTTTCACCAAAAACTATGTTGTCGGCCATGCAATTGTCAGTGCATCTGCCTGCACTACTGCACAACTATTTCCTAAATAGTTGTGTGGAGAAAGAAGCTACTCAGTGTACAACTAACTGTGTGACCCCCTTTTTAGTCATTGCATTTATTGGAAGGGGCGAGATACCCCAATGCTTAAAATGAGATTGAATGGCTTTCATTACGTTGCCATCTAAGGGAAAAGCTTATGTGTCAACTATGTATTGAAATGAGGAAAGCCAGTCTCTTTTCTCCCTCGTCAAAGAGAGATCTTCTTTTGTCAAAAACATGAAGTTTTGTCTTTAGTTCATTTCTAACCCTCGATATATTTCTGCTTTCCTCTCCCAAAATTAGATGCCACTAATGGGGCTACTGGTTCTATCCCTTCATATTCAATGACAGATAGGTTGTTGAGTGAGTGCTTCCCAATTCATTGATATGTTCTCGATTCGATTCCCCATCTAGCAACCCCCTGTGACAATTGATGACATTTTCTCTTGTCATCATGAATCTAGCAACCCCCTGTGGAAATTGATGGCCTTTATTGTTTGAGGCATAACTTTGTTTGATTCCCTCGAGCGAACACTTATGCTCTATCGCCCTTGGCAACGGGTTAAAACAACTCAGTTCATGTCGAGCCAATCCCTAACAGAAGTGATAAGCGATTTTCCAATTTATTAACATATGGAATTGTTTTGCTCTATATTTTAACTTTTTCTGAAATGAATATTTATTCAGTTTCTTTGAATTTATTTTGTAAATCGCTATCAGCTCTTCATGAAATCTCAACTTTGTTTGTTTAAAGGTCTGGCTTAATCGACTTGTTCAGCAATCCATTACATTTTTTTCAAGTTTTTACTCTCAAAAATACATATAATTAGTTTGTTTGAGGATGCTTAGGATAGAAATTTGATATAATTGGTTTTAAATTTTGAGAGGCTTATTTTTGTCTGAAATGTACTATAATAATGACCATAAATTGATTGTTCAACTCATTTTTGAGGCTGATACATTCTTACTTAGATTAAGTCTTCATTGTAGAACTTGACATGCAAGCGATTTTCATTGACTGAATTCCTAGGGATTTCGCCCATTTGTCTATAAGGAGCTACACCTTTTAATCACGATGACAGGAGGATCGCCCCTCGTCCTTATGAGAGATAGATATCGTGATATTTTAAAATCATTATTGGGTGGTAGGATTTTTACTTGTGTTTTATAATTATACGCTACAGCTTTATGAGGCAACTTCACCTTGTGCTTTTGTCTTTCTACTAGGTAATACCATCGCCACACGTTGTACTTTTGTCTTGCAAAAGAAACTATGAGTTTGTTAGTTTATTTGGAGGAGACCTAAAGAGCGAATGTTACAACCTTTAAAGCTCCCACATCATTGTTATCCTAATAAGAGTTTATTTTTAATTTAGATGGTTTACCTGTCTTTTAATAGTGCCCATCCATGACAGAAATCATTACTTCTCGTTTAATGGCGTGGAGTAGGAGAACCCATCCATTATAGAAAGTTTATGGGGAGGCTTCAAAATTTGTTATGGATGTATCGTTTAATGGCCTAAGTATTGCAATCATAAAGATGTGTATCTATTTTTGACCTTATGCAATTTTTGGTGTATTAGATAACTTTTAGTGAATTGCCAATTCTTTTTTCAGATAGGGGTATGAGATAGGCATATAACATGGCACCTTGCAAGTAATTTGTGTCAAAATGATGGAAGGAAAAGACTTGAGTTGGAGCTTGCATGCATTTCACATGTCCATTGAGTGCTCCATTCATTACCATACTTGGATCATCCACCTCGCTTACTGGTACAACCTTTGAATGAACCCATGTTTGACAATGATTTGCGTTAATGAATAGGTAAGGGCTCAAAATTCATTTCATTCATATACTCTCAAGAATTCTAAATGAAAATGCCTCAGAAGCAGGCCATCATCTAGCAAAAAGTCCCCTGGAAGTCAGTCATATCCTTGCTGCAACTTGTTCAAAAGTAAAACAAGATGACCTCATGGTGTCAGCTATGGAGGATGAAGACAACACTCCTTTTAGAGTAGAAAAATGACACTTGAATCGTGATAACATGCCATCATCTAGCAAAAAGTCCCCTGGAAGTCAGTCGTATCCTTGCTGTAACTTGTTCAAAAGTAAAACAAGATGACCTCATGGAGTCAGCTATGGAGGATGAAGACAACACTCCTTTTAGAGTAGAAAAATGACACTTGAATCGTGATAACTAGTGTGAATATATCAAATCTCATCATTTCCAGTGCAATTCCGGAGGGTTTTTTGGGTATATAGAGTTTTTCAATTGCGCGTGTGAAGGATGGGAAATTATCAGGTACATTGTGTTGGTTGTGTGGCTTTTGGCATTTTTATCTATGCACCCCTACACAGTTACTAGCACGAGGAGAATAAAAAAAAATTATTTCCAGTACATAGTGTTGGTTGTGTGGCTCTTGGCATTGTTATCTATGCGCCCCTACACGATTACTAGCATGAGGATAATAAAACAAATTGATTTCCAATACATAGTGTTGGTTGTGTGGCTTTTGGCATTGCTATCTATGCGCCCCTACGCAGTTACTAGCACAGGGATAATAAAACAGATCAACCTCCGGTAATCTAGAGAGAAGGAAGTTGCGAGAATTGGAAGGCAAGGGAGATTTGGAAGGTCCAAACAAAATAGCTAGTTGTAGACTATGTGTTAACCTGAAGCTGGAATGTGGCTAGTGGGAAAGTGACCTTTATCTTCCTCTCCACCCAGCCCATACTCCCGGAGGGAAAGTAACATTCTCACCTAGTTCAGCTATTAAGGAAAAATCTTATTCTCGAACTCAACCCTTACTGAAAATAGGCCTTATCACCGAAGTGGGGGATCCATACACCATACTTAATATTTCCCATTGTTAGAAGGACCTCCTTCAGGCGGACTCACGTTAGAATAGGCTTTGGTGAAGTAGGTAGGATCCTTTCAGACTAGACTCGGGTTAGGCAACAAGACCCCAAGGCAGGATCTTCAGTAAGGCACATTTTTTGTGAAACAGGTCATGAAACTGGGTAGTCATTCTTATTAATGATATAACAACAAGCTTACCTCCGATAGTCCAAGCGCACCCCACCCCATCGTGAAAGTTGTTGATTGCTACACCGAAAGAATGCATGCACTAGCCAAATAGCAGGCAACATGAGGTAAAGATATCTATAATTGAATAATGATAAATGGAAGCTCATACCAATTAATCTTACTTGTTGATTAAACAGAACAAGTGTGTGTTGGTTTAGTTTTTCTTGATCATCTATTTCAATATTGTTGAATTGTATTCATGCCCTGATAATTGTGTTCATGCCTAGAGTATTAAATTGGCACAATTGTGTTCATGCCCAGAGTATTAAATTGTGCCAGTTCAACCATATGTACTCCATTTAAAATCAAATATATATTATGTAACTTCTATGTAATATTTTTCAAACTTATAATTTAATCTTTTTTATCATGGCATTATTGAAATTTCCAGAAATAGAAAATATGTATACTCAAATATATTCATCTTTTAAAAACTATGATAATCAATGTGATTTGGATTCCATTTGTTTCCCATTTTCACTTAGCCACAATTAATCTTTCCATTTGTGGAGGTGTGAACCATTTTGCAGACTATTGTGAAGTTCTAATAAGGGCTTATACATGGGTAAAACAAACATTTAAATGATAGTACATACCTAAAAGAAATTTTTTCTTCAGATCCTCTATGCTCCACATGATTCAAAAGCTTCAAAGTAAGTTGCTACAGGGACTGAAGAATTCGATTTCACTGAGTCCATGTTGGATGCAGCAGTATGGGAGCAGCTTAGTGCTTCCTTATCCGAGAATACATCCTCTATGAGAATATATCCTCTACAGTAAGTAGAGGTCAAGATATAAGAAGGCTCTAGCTTGTGGAAAACTAATTAGGAAGCATTCATGACCTTCACAACAAGCAACAATGAGCAATACAAAGAGATAGACCATCACAACCAAAATATCCATAGCCTACAACAAAAAAAATAAATGAGGCAGTATAAGTCAAGCAATGGCAGTAGATGCAAATGGTAAGTGATGCCAGTAGATGAAGACAATCAAGCGGTGACAATACATGCAGATAGCCACAATTTTGTCTTGACGAGTGGTCAAGTGGTACCAGTGCATCAGTTTTGTCTTGACGGGTGGTCAAACAGTGCCAGTGCATGCAGATATTTAGTTCTACTTTGTTATTTTGCCTCATTCGCATTAATGCCTTGACCTAATGCTACCATTATTACTAGTTTCGTCACTAGTTAGAGAAGCCACATCAATGTAGAACAATCCATTCATCAATGCCTCAGAGCGCCAAGAGCATGGATGGCATTGATCAAAAGTTATGAGTGGTATTCCAAGACAAATTTAGAACATGAATACCTAATAAGCATGGAATTAGGTTTGAGCCCTAATTTTCACCAGCTCCAAACAAAAAATCCACTTCAAGAGTGTCTTGCTCTTCTACTTTATTGCTAGGAACAACTTACATATCTGATTTTTCATTTCTCTTAACATAACAAGATGCAAACATTTGGCATATTACAATAATTGTGTGCAAAAGTATGGCATGTCAGCATAATTGGCTGCAAAAGCTTTGGATACCTAGGAAAGGAAAGACGTTTTCCATGTTAATGCGCTTGAAATTATTTTCATATATCCAGGTTTTTGCAGATGGATATCTTAAAAACAATAACATGGAAAATGTCTTGCATTCTTGGGGGGTTTGGGTGCTGGGCAATTTTGCCTCTGATAGTGTACAATAATTTCGCTATGATGAGTTGCTACATTATTCTTATGAGGAAAATTTACTTTAATAACTCCAGCTCAGGGATTCACCATATAACTTGGCACATTATGATTAAGCAATTTCTCTAAACATAACCACCTGTAAAACTTCTAAGTTAATTCCCACGGACTATTATGTTGGGAAAAATTTAGATTGCATAACATAACAGACGAATGATTCAAAAATTTATTGAAATTTAGATGGGCATCTATCTAGGCCACTTCAAAACAGGATTTGAACCGACATTCAAAAAGAAACAAAATTGGGTTCTTGCATACTTATTTGTTCCATAGGGATTCTCTGGTCGGCACAGGAATTGGGCTCTTTGGCAGAAATTGATGGAACGAAATCCAACGGTGGTCCTAATGGAACTGCTCCATTTTGTGCCTAATCCCTGCCACGGCTTCCCGTTACGAATCCACTAGAAAGTGGTGCGTCTTTTTCTGGAGATTCTTTTTCCTGCATTTCCCAAGATTATTTTTCCTGCATTTGAATCAAGAAATAAGAAAGGTTGGAACTGGATATAAACAAAATCTCCACTTCGGGGCAGTCCGCCTTGATTATAATTTTGTGTCAATCGAATCCTCCTACCTCTTCGTCCATGATTTATGGATTGTTGTTCAGGGCAAATGGGGGCCGTCTTGCCTCTAACTTTGGATGAAGAAGCTCCAAGGCAGTTCTGAACCATGGCGGTCGCCGAAGAGAATATGGAAGAAAATTTGACAGTAAAAGGACTCCAGAAATTTGCTGCAGTGTGCTCTCGTCTTTGTGCTCTCTTATTTGTGTTTGTATATTTTCTTCCCGCTCAGTGTGCCCTCTTCGTGTTTGTAAATTTTCTTCCCGCGCATTCTGCTCTTTGATGTGGGTTGGAATTTAGCGGGTATACAAGTTTGTAAAGAAAGTGGCTTTTTGGGAAGTTTAGTGTAAAAGTTGTGTTTTATTGGTACATTAATATCTTCCGTTTAACTATCTAGTTTATATTTTTAAATATATAATTACATTTTTCATTGTAAAAAAAATTATATATAAAAAGATAAATATTTTTAAATTTATAGTGGTGATAAATTAATAAGTTAAAATAATGGTAGATATCTTGGGTTTAAATATTTAGTTTATATTTTTAAATATATAATTTAATTTTTTATTGTAAAAAAAAAATTATGTAAGAGAGATAAGTATTTTTAAATTTATAGTTGTGATGAATTAATAAGTTAAAATAATGGTAGGTATTTTGGCTTTAAATATTTAGTTTATATTTTTAAATATATAATTTAATTTTTTATTGTAAAAAAAATTATATATAAAAAAAATAAGTATTTCTAAATATATAATTGTGATGAATTAATAAGTTAAAATAATGGTAGGTATTTTGGTTTAAATATTTAGTTTATATTTTTAAATATATAATTTAATTTTTTTATTGTAAAAAAAAATTATATATAAAAAAGATAAGTATTTTTAAATTTATAATTGGGATGAATTAATAAGTTAAAATAATGATAGTTTAATTGTGATCTAATGTGGGTGTGTATAGGACATTTCAAGAGAGTAATATTTATTTATAAATTTCTTGGTGTCATAAAGATGACAAATTCTTTCAACCCATAGTATTTTAGAAGTTGTCCAATGCTTTATTAGTCTCTACCAAGGGAGGGCTCTAGTAATCAATTTGTTTGTTGATAACTATTAGTTTAGTATTGACTTGTAATGTTCAACTTTGAAAAAATATTTATTTTTCAATATTATTAGGAAATTTTTCAAACATTTGATTGGACGGTAATTTGGCCTTATTACAGCATTTAGAGAAGATAATGTCATGTGGGTTCACTCACATATTTTATGCCATAATTTATGGATATAGTTGTAATATAACTGATGTGTTATTTTTAGATATTTTTGTAGTGATTTTTCAATCTTAAGCTTTGAAGGAAGTAAATAACATATTTACCATCCTTTACTTCCCATCATTTAAGCAAGTCTATGCATAAAAAATGGATAGGAATAAGATGTAACTAAACATATTTACTAAGACTTATCAACACTTGTGTAGCGGTAAAATTGTAAATGTGTAGACTTACTAGTAGTTGCTACCCACCAAAATTTATGCAAGTCCATGTGTTTGAGGAGCATGCAGAGCAGATGGCAACATTGGACCAAATGCACTATTTACAATGCCAAGTCCGAAAGAGATTGGTAGTGGTTTGGCGAGGCCAAAATCAATTCACTCATGAGAAATTAAAAAAGATGGACACTTGGTTGGCGCACTTTGAAGGGCACATTCAATGTGACTTTTGTCCTCCATCGCCTCCAAGAACAACCCCGGACAACCCTGCATCCATCACGTCGTACGACTAGTATGCTATCTCGTGTTCTTTATGTTTTATCTTTGTTTTGGTGCCTTTGGCCCAACCGTTTATGGAGAATGTCCCTAGTCTCTCTTTTGTATTTTTTTCATTTGATGCAAATTTTGGTCAGCAAACCTGGTCAGGGTGAGACCACCTATTTTGTAAGCTGCATTATTTGCTTCTTTTTTCCTACATGAATAGAACATTGAATTACAAAAACACAAAGGTTCATACACATTAAAAAAAAAATTAGGTTCATGCCTAAATTAATAAAGGTTCATAATTATTTACTAAATAGGTCTATAAATATATATATATATTTTAGGTTTATCTATTTAGTATTTATCTAATGCAAATATGATGATTTAATACTAGATTTAAATGAGCTCACACTTTTAACGTAAATCAATGAAGATTAAAAATTAAACTAATTTATGGCCAAATATTACATATAAATATAAATATTAATTTGGCTATCTAAATAGTATCTTTACTAAAATTATAATGAAGGCATTAGTGTAAAGTAGATAGATGATACATGCAATTATGTTAATTGTAAATGAATCCATTTGTAGTGTTAAACTTTAGAGACAAAAGGGTATTCAGAATTTTAACACTGTAAATTCAGAGACCCGTTTGTCTTTAAATTTCAACACTGCAAATAGATTCAAAAACCCCTCTAGTGAAATGTAACACTTTGGTATCAAAATTTCAATTTTCTATTTATGGAGTGACACAACTATAAATTACTCGCATAAATTACTAATTCACATACTTGTTGTACTTGTTATTTGGTCATGTTTTTATTCTTGGACTATAATAGTCATCTACATTAATCATTATTACGTTTTTCACTTATTATCTAGTCATATATTTTATTCCTAGACTAAATTAGTCATTTAAGTTAGTCACTTTTAGTTTAGTCACTTATTATCTAGTCATATATTTTATCCCTAAACTAAATTAGTCATTTAAGTTAGTCGTTTTTAGTCTAGTCACTTGTTATCTAGTCGTATATTTTATTCCTAGACTAAATTAGTCATTTAAGTTAGTCATTTTTAGTTCGGTCACTTAAAATTGCTCAAATTTAGTAGTAATTCACTTGAAATAATTGTGGTGACTAACTTTTTTAGTCACCTAGTCATTAATTTCATCATTTTTTACTAGTGGTAGTTGTCTGTTTAGTAGTATATTACAACAATGACTTGTTAAAGGAAAATGATTCTAGTTTGTTTGAACATCATAAACTGTAAGGAAATCTAGCTTTGAATTAGAAAAATGGAATATATTTCGAAAAATATGTTTTTTGATCAAATATAGGCCAGTTCCCTAATCATTAAAAAAACAATCACGAAAATAAACAAAGATTTTGGACACGATGAATTACATAACTCTCCAGCTCAAAAACAAGTTAGCATATTCAATTTTGTCTGCGTTAGAGAAAAATGAATGAGTAACATCAAGTTTTCTTTGAATATTTATAGAATCATTTTAGAGATTCTAAATGGAAATTGTGTGTGCTAATCTTGCTCAATTAATTACAGGGAAAACAAGGGGAATACATAATTTTTTGGCTTATGGGAATTGGATTCCTTTTCCCTTGGAATAGTACGTTGATAATTGAAGATTACTATATTGAAGCTATATTCCCGGTTAGTATCACAATTTACAAAGTCTTGTCTTATTATTTTTTAGTTTCTTGTTGGTAATCTCGTGTCAGCAATACTTTGCTACACCCATTAGATTTCTACTAACCATTTTTATTGTTGAAGTGTCACTACTTAGAGATAACTAGAGGAAATGATACAACTACAAAAGTGGAGCATGAGACATTCTTATTAGAAATTGCTAGCTTTGTTGTGTTTATTTGTGACATTTTAATTTCTTTGTTTACACGGGTCATCTGGCCACATAGTGGACGCTATTTCCCAACTAAAGAAAACTTGTTCGAGTTTCTTGGTTTTATGGGGGAAAATGACATTAACAATATTGCTGATGTTGAAGTATATATCGTATAAATCCTTTATCGTCTACTTTAGTTTATATTCCAGTGTTCATCAACTTTCATGTCTTATACTTTGCATTGTAACTTTTTTTGTTTTCTTTTTGCAGAAAATGCACTCATTTTTTATGGTACGAAACAATGATTGAAGAAAGAGGGGAACAATAACACTAGAGTGACAAAGAGAGAGAAGTGTATTGGTCTAATGGTACTCGTAGAGCCAATATCTCGCATAAGACACACACATAAATACTGATGGTCAAGTTTTCAGAGTTGGTGAATTCACTTGCAATTCCTTGGCAAGATAATGATAATGCTTTGAAATGATCAATAATATTTTATCTGTAAATTGTACTCCAACCAATATTAAGTTGGAAACTCATATTGTAATACTTGACATTTTATATAATATAATTTATGTGGTTGGAATTATTTATAGTTGCACTTGATATTACTTGGCATTGTAATTAACATATGTAACTTTGGGTTTTCATATTAGATGAACATGTAATTTGCATGACATTTTTTTTTTTAAATTTAGTTGCAAATTCATACTAATTAATTTATGTTGATTAATAATGAACACATAAAATCAATCTAAAACTATTAAAATAGTAGTTTATATTGATGAATGATGAATACAAATAAAATGAATATATGATTAAATTAGTCATTTATAATGATTATTAGTGAAAGTAAATGAAATAAATATAAACTACTAAATTAGTCGTTTATATAATGAATAAATGACTACTGCAAATGATAAATTTGTGACCACAAATGACGACTAAATTTTGCATATATACGACTATTAGTAGCTAATTTACAGTATCTTATAACATGACTAAAATTTAGTCATATTTCTTCATTCATTAATTGATTTCAAACGATGACTAAAATTTGCATATATATGACTATTAGTAGCTAATTTACAATATCTTATAACACTACCAAAATTTTGGTCATATTTCTTTGGTCATTAATTGGTTTTTTCGGGTGATCGTATAGTAATATATTTTGTTGTATATTTGGTCATTAATTGTGAGAATTAATGACTAAATCAAAGATTAAATCAATGGCCAAATTAATGACCAAACCAACGACTAAATTAATGATAAAATCAATGACTAAATCAGTGACTAAATTAATGACCAAATTAACGACCAAATATACAAATAGACAACAAAATTGAGATAACCAATTAATGACTAGGCTAAAAACCACCAAAAGTTGGCCGCATTATAAGATATTGTAAATTAGCTACTATTGGTCACCGATCGAAAAATAGTAGTTTATATGCAAATTTTAGTCATTTTTTTAATAACTAATTAGCTGTTTTGTACTAGTGATTTGAAAACATTTGGAGTTCACTTTTGAAACCACACTGCATCCACCTGCACATCGCACTTCGCATTTCGTTGTTTTTAACTTGTCTTTAGCACTTATCTTCTAAGACTTGCGATGTGCACTATGTGATCGGGTCCCACCAGGCATCGCACATCGCACTTCGACGACTTTAACATGAACCCTTTGCACTATCTTTTAAAACTTGTGATTTGTGAATGCGATCGGGTCCCATAATCGTCGCATATCGCACTTTGGCGAATTTAACTCTTACCTCTGCACTTATTCGTTAAAACTTGCGGTTTGCGATTTGCGATCGCAACCCGCCGCATCGCATATCGCACTTTGGAAATTATAACTCAAACCCTTTGCACTTAACTTTTAAAACTTGCAATGTGTGGTATGCGGTCCAGGGCCACGTCATCGCATATCGCACTTCGACGAATTTAACATTTACCTCCGCACTTATTCTTTAAAACTCACGATTTGCGATCTGCAATTTAATCTCTGTCGTCCATCTCTCCGCTTCAATTCTGTGCTTTGGTCCTGACCGTTAGTTTTTCCCTTTGCGCCTCCTCTAAAACTCTTATTGTCTAAGGGAAATATGCCATTTCTCCGCCTTCTCTTAGTTGAAAGTAAAGGGCGTGGACTCCAGCTATCACCATGTAATGTCTTCATTGAAACCTGAAACCACTTGCAGGGGCACTTAAGCAGTTTTTGGAATTTGAAGGGAGAGTTCCCGTAGTTGATCTTAGCCTTCGATTTGCAGGTGAGAGGATTTAACGAGACCGCTTATGGGGGCACTCCTTAGTATAAATCTCGTGCAATTTGTGCTCCCGAGTTGCCGTTGGATCTGGGCGCAATTTAAACTGTTCTGCACATGAACGAGCTCAACTTGACCCACCTTCACATCTCATCACATAATGTTAATGTACCAACATATAAATCGAAATTCTTCTTTGACATACAAAATTTTACCTTTTCTAACATATATGCTTTTTTGGTGTTTTTAAAAATATTTCAAAGGAAAATGAAAATGAGCCACAAAATACCCAATGAATCTACCCCTAGGTAACTTATCCATAGCATAATTACATTTACCATCATTAATTACATAGGTAGAAACATGAATTTATGAAGTGAAGTCAAAATTATAGAGAAATTCCCAAAATATCAGCAAATGGTCATTTGCCTCCCACTGTGTCATTTGCGCCCTCCATGTTGCAGCCAAATTTTGGGTGCATTCCTGGTGTCCAAATTGGGCCCAGGATAGCTCTTTGGAAAGCCCTTCAAGTCTAGTTTCTAGATCTGCCTTCAAATTCCAAAATGAAGATCATTTCCCCCCTCAAAATGTCATTCTCCCAATACTTCTCATTGCGCAGGGCCATAAGCATTTGCGCCCTCATAGAAGCATTTGCGCCATCACATAAGGATTTGTGCCCTCATAGAAGCATTTGCGCCCTCACAGAAGGATTTGTGCAACACCTTTTGGCAGACCACTTTTGGAGGCCTTCCCGGTGTCAAAATTGGGCCCAGGATAGCTCGTTGGAAATCTTATCCTGACTACTTCCCAAATATGCATTTATTTTGTAGAATGGACTTGATTTGACTTGTCAAAATTTTACTCTCCCAAGAGTGGTCAAAAAGTGCATAATGAGGGTGCAAAAATTCAGTGTGTTGTTGCAGGCAACTTTTGGAGGCCTTCCTCAACTCCAAATTTATCTCAAGATATCTCATTGGAAATATCTCTCTATCTAGTTATCATTTGACTCATCAATCAAGTCATTTGGACACTCCATGTAGGAGAAAAAATGATTTTCCCAAGGTCACTCCAGATGTGCAGAAAATTTTTTGTAGCACCTGTATTTTTTAAAATTTATCCCAAACCATGATACCTGTGTAAAAATTGAAGGAGGTTTTTATTTTTTGACTTATGATGGACAAAAACCTCTCTCACTTTTATCAAATTAATCTCTTTTTGGTCATAAACATACTTTGAAGCAAAAATGGCCCTATGAGTGGCAAATGATTTGACTCTTGGAATGACTTCTTGAAAAATGATGAAGACATGATGTTTATGAGATAAAATGACCTCATACTTACTGATTTGACCTACCTTATGCATTCTCTGCTCAGATGTCTCTGATTCCATAACAAACCCTAGCTCAGTGGGATAGGAAATTAGGGTTTAGTGCTTGTGGAAAATTATGATTTGGGCATCCTTAGGAAAAGACAACTCCCTTTGACATTTGATCAATTGATGAACTAAAATTCTTGCACTTTGACATGTGCTTGTTTGGCATGTGGAATTGAGTTGGCAGCTTGGTACAATACTTATTACATTTGAATTGACATAAAATTACATGAATAAAAATAAAATTACACTATAGTATGAAAATCATACTTTGAAACCATAATTACAACCTTTAAAAATCATATTTACATGCTGATAAATCCTCTGTAGATGATTGAGAAAGTATTATTTGAGTCACTCTCACACCTTTGCTGACCTTATTGAGAAGAAATGGTGTGTTATGAACCTTGAAAAATGAAACCTAGTGACCTAATGGGACCTTGGATGACCTGACTCCATGGTTGACTTTGATTGACATAATGACATAGTGAAATGAGCTTTTAAGATTGTTTTATGCTCAGCAAGACATGAAGGTGGGTCGGAAAATGTGAAATTTTGAGGGAGAGTGAGGTTTTATGACTAGGGCTACCATCAGTGAGCCAATTTTTTACATGACTTAATGGAATGATAAAAAAATTCTAAGTGGGACCCCTAAAATGACTATGAAAAGAGTGATTTTGATCACTGATGGCAGAATGCATATTCTAACACTAACAGTACCCATGATAAAATATAATCTTAAAGTCTTAAAGTCAAGACAACGATATACTCATTAAAATATCAATCATGTTGTGAGAAATTATCATGAATGAAGAGGATATCATTCAGGGATCTTAGATTGGGCCACTCCAATTCTTAATATTTTTGTTTTTGTTCTTGTTTTTTTTTTTTTTTACATGAATGAAGAGGATATCATTCGGGGATCTTGGACTGGGCCACTCCAATTCTTAAGATTAACTTCTTCTTTTTTATCTCTCTTCTTGATTATCATGAATTTCAATCCTTGGCCACCTTACATAACGAAACCCTTGAAATAGCAGCTTGTTTTCGTAGCTTAGTTAAAAAATATTGAAAGATTCTTGCACTTTGTGTGTGTGTGTGTGATGTCACAATATTTATTGCACAATTCTTAAAGCTACGCACATTTTGCCTTAGATTTAATATAGTTAAATTAGACTATAACAATAAAGAAATAAACATTTCAACATTTAGTCATAGTGGGTAGTCATGGTGAGTATCTTACTAGATTTGATCAAAGCTAAATTATAAAAGCACTTCAAGTGGCCATCAACTTAGATTTTTTTTTTAGAATTAATGTTATTCTATGCAAATAATTTTAAAAAAATCATGAATAAATTAAGAATAATAAATTAATTCTTGTTTGTTATTTTCCAATTGTTTATAACTTCAATGTAATATTAAAACTTGTATAATATGTTTTCTTCAAAATTATTATGCAAATTATTATTGCCAAATTTATATTATAGTAGTTATCAATTTAATTTAATTACTTAAATTATTATATTTAAAATATATATAAATTATTAAAAATTTAGTATTGAATACTTTCTGCCTCTTTTTTTTCGCTATTTTAAGAGTAGGTTGAACATAAATTATTAAGTTAAATGGACCAAAAATCATTCTTTATGAATATTTATAGATTAAATAAATCATCGTATTTATAACATTAGATAAAGCATCAAGTTGCGAACCCAAGGAATTTAGGCATGGTTTCAGGCTTGGCAAAGGTACAGAGGCACAAAGTTGGTCGTGCAAGGAGTAGGTGGATTCCATCCATTGTGTCCCAGTTTTCTGATTAAAAGCTTTTTATTACAAAGATCGTCGGTTGTGTCGGATACTTCAACTACTATATACGCCGCTTCCAATAACTCACTGTCCCTGCCTAGCCAGCTAATACGACTGTACGTGAGTTATGATTGCATAACAAGACCAAAACAAAGTTAACCAATGAAATTTTGTTTTGTAAAGTAAGAAAGAAAGAAAGAAAGAATTTTTAATGTCCACGAGGCTAAAAATAGCCTATGGGACAGATTGCTTCTCTATCTGACTCTTGTATTCGGCCCTTTTCCTGTGAAGTTTTACAATGAGCACTCCCAGCTTATCGACAAACTCTTCGCTGAATAGATTATCCCAAGAATTAGCTGCCAGAATATCTGCATAGTTTTCTCTGGTGTCCTTGAAGGCCTCACATTCTAGAATGAAATGTTTTTCTGTTTCCACTTTTCCGGAGGAGCAAAAAATACATACTCTTTCTTCCCACATTTCTTTTGGCCTTTTCCAGCGCCCTGTTTCACAACGGAGTTTATGAGAATTAGTCCTTAATTGAGCAATAAGAATTTTAGATCTCCAAGAAATATTAGCCCCTATGTATGCCTTTTGTTGATGGTTATGCGTTGGGTTAAACTCTTCTATGTAGTATTTCTTCTTTCTCTCTAGCTCTTTCTTCCAAGTATGTTTGTGGAATTTATCCATAACAAAAGTTTTTATCTCTTTACTGTTTGTAGCACACATGCTCAAGCAAATACCCCATTTACTAAACCATTTGTTATTTTTCCGTATCCAAGTCTTTTGTCTTTTGCACAATCTGTCACTAAACACAACCTTAGGCCATCTATCCTCTTCCATTTGCTCAATTTTTTTCAGATACCTTATGACTCGCACCATAGCAATTGCTTCAATAGGAGCAGCCCCTGTTTCACTTAACAGGATAGCATAAGGAACTGCACTTTTAATTTTGAATTTGTTTGTAATCAAACGTTTCTGAATTTTCTCAATTTGTTTCCACTGCATCTTGGTTGTGCTGCTGGCCCATAGTTCACAACCGTAAAGAATCATCAGAATCACTAGAAGCCCAAAAAGAGTTAGGGTGGTTTTCCAGTCCCACAGCTCTGCCTCTCTACACTTGTTTTGAAGAGCATAAAATGCTTTCCAACCCCCTAAAGTTCTTTTCTTTCTACAACCATCCCAACTTAAATTTCTATTGAAGTCAATTCCGAGGTATTTGTAATCTGCAACTTCTTCCAGAATGCTGCCTTCAAAATAGAACTTATGTTGGTTATGCTTTCTTTTGTTAGAGAAAACCACTACTTTCGTTTTGCTAATATTGACTTGCATTCCAACCCTTCTACAAAAATGCTCAAGGGAATGTAAATGCTCTTGCAAACCAAGAGCCGAATTAGCAATCAATATAAGGTTATCTGCGTACAAAAGAAGCCTGATAACGAACTTGCCCAAATGGATACCGTCACCCCCTTGCGAATTTAGCCACTCTTCAAGCTTGTCAATATATAACCCAATGAATAAGTTAAGCTTATTCATTGGTATTTAAATTTTTAGTCGATTAATTGAAATCAACGCAGTATCAAATGCTTAATATCCTGTCGTGTGGCGGGGCTAATAAGATAGTTTTATATCAACTTTTAAAATAATTCAAAAAATAATAAATAAAGTTGATATTATATGTATTTTTATATTTTAATGGGATATTTAAATAAACTATTTTAACATTCATGTTAACTAATTTATTTTAATAAAAAAATATACACATATATGTATAGATACAAACTTCAATAAAATATTTCAATGTGTAAAGAAAAGTAATTAAATATATATATATATATATATATATATATATATATATATATATATATATATATATATATATATATATATATATATATATAATTTTGATGTGGACAATGTAATCCATAAATAAGTCCACAGGGTCTTGGATAGAGGGTGATGGGGTGCTTTGTTAAGGCACTCCTTGATGTGAAGTCACTGGTTCAATTCCTTGCCACAGGGCAATATATTGGACATGATGAAGATGTAGTCCTGCCAAAGTTACAAAAAAAAAAATGTAATCCATAAATAAAATAGCTCATGTTAACTAAATTATTTCAATGTCAATAATTTACGTTTATAATAATAATAATAATAGAATTTATATATATTATATAAAGTAATTGAAAAAATACATTCTTATTGTTATAATATTTCAAGTATTATTATTTTACATGTTAACCCTTTTATTAAGGATTGATTTTGAATGAAACAAATATTTCTTGGAATTGTATGCTTAAACTATTGTATTCCATGTATTTAAAGGATTCTCAAGGGGTTGAATCCATTTATGCATTCAAAAATGCAATATATATATGAGATGCAATCTTTGGAGGTATAAGTTTTGCTCTATAAAAAGATTTGCACCTTAAGAGATTTGATCCCTCTCGACTCGTGCTAGAACCATAGCCTCTTTTATATAAATATAATACCATTAAACAATATTTTAACTTGTTATTTTTAATTAGTTAATATTTTTTTTTGTGAACTTAGTAGATCCGTTCTATTTTCTATTCAAAAATCAAACTGCAGGTTAGAAAAATATACAACTTTTGGCCTCAACCTGCCTGTAGGAAACCAGGTCTGTTGGCCGTCTTAAAGAGTTGTAGGCCATCCAAAACATAAACATCTTCAATCTGTCTTTTAATGTCTTTAAGTAACCAATAGCAGTCTTTCCTTTCATAAACATATAGGAAAAGTAATGCTATCTGCTATCATCACAAAAAACAGAAATAACTAAGATCAGTCATCAGATGACTCTATAGGAGCCGAAACTTTCACATTGGAACAAGACATGTCAACCTAGTGCATACTTTGCAGCTGCTTCTCAATTATCCCCAAGAGTGGTGATGCTAGCGTAGGTTACTTTCCTGTATGGCCCTATTGATATTTGCTAGGTTTTAGGCTGCTTTTGGGTCTCCCCCAATCTCTTGAACATAAACTATTGTCTTCACCAAAAGGCATTTCAATAACCAATATGTGTGAATGGAGTGATGAAATAAGGATAGTTTGCTTCGAGTATTACCAGGGTCTGTAATCATAGGATTCAGTTCTTCCTTAGCCATATCAGCCTCCTCCTCTTGCTTGGCTCTTGCATCGTGCTCCCACCCATGAATCAAGAACTTAATGTAACATGGCGTACCATCCGAATATGTTTGTAACATATTCTCCATCACTTCTTTGCTTGAATTTCTGCCACGTTTGGTTGGGGCAAATTTTGGAACCTTGACTTTCCCTTTCTCTTTTGCATCCTTCTTTACCAACTGGCCTTTCACCATTTTCTTCAAGTTGCGGTCTTCCAGCAAATTTCTCTGTAGGCAGGAGTTGCTTGGAAGACCTGTGACAGTACACATCATGACAAGTTTAAAGCAGCCCGAGAAATAAACAAAATTACGAAGTAACAGGGCTTGGCTACCTCCAACTGCATAGAGTGACTGCAACTTTGGAAGATTCAGCAGATTGGACATGAAAACAGACAACCGCTCCTGAGCAGACCAGTAAACGACAATAGAAGACCTCACCCAATACAAAGAGTTACAAACCAAGCTCCGTTTTCCCATACTAACCCAGACCCAGAAAATTCTGCCATAATTACTAACAATTTTACCCTTAATCAGAGAATTAGTTAGATAACGAAAAGTGCCAGAACTACCGACATGACTAACCCACTGACAACCTGAAACTTTTTTGCTACCCTTTACATTACCACCCCCCATCTTAACATCGTTAAAGGCCATACAACCTATTTCCGACCACTGATGCTTCTAGTACAAATTGGGGCCATGCAGAGAAAGAGACAAGAAGAGAACAGAGTGCCCAAATTGGGCATAATGCAAATCGAAATAGTGCCATGAAAGATCTATACAGTGACATGTCCGGTCCTTACAGTTCTATGTTGCACCATAGTAAAGCCTATAAAGCCAATATCTCCATATAGAACCTAAGAAGGATTCTGGCCAAACAAAAGCAGTAAATCAGGTCGCAATGTGGAGGGGGGAATTCAAAATGATTCCTTTTGCATGAGAAAAGACACCATCTACTCCTACAAGAGCTCCTTCATTGGAGTACTGAACACATAACTCCCTTAAATCTACCCATTCCGGGCTAACCGCAGTGAGAATTTCTAACTCCCGGGAAGCCAAAGTTCAACAATTAAACAGACATTTCAAAACTAGAAGCTTGTTGCATGGCAATAGTGATAAAACCATAAACTTGTTGCATGGCAATAGCGATAGGAGATTTAACTACAAGAAGCAGGTAATACATTGCGGTATAATGAACCAGGTATAGGTAATCCGGGAAAACCAAAATCTTTCTTTTCATGGAGCGAAACCTAGAGACTCGTTTCTTGGAAATTATGAACGGAGAATTGGTTACATACCGATGGCGACGATACACTACAGGTTGCAGAGTTCTCCCCGGACCATTGGATTGCTCATTATAACTATGCGCGCGGCTAAAGACAAACAACCAGAGCATGGTAAGGGGAATGTACATATCTCTTTCCCACTGCACACGCCAGCACACATCCCAAAACATTCTTGACATCCCACCTATCGTGCCAGGTTGTTCTGCATTATTACTTAATGTGTTCATAACTCTCCGTGGGTGGAGCCTCCCATCCCGATGTGCGCTCATCATCCTCAATTGTGGTGTGACGGCCTTCGCATGCCTCCGCCGTGTACCCTCACCCTATCATGCCTCTTGCATTGACAATTGGCACCTCGATCGGGGGTTTTGGTTGTTATCCCGATCCTGGATTTGGTTTGCATTGTTACCCCAGTCCCATTGTACAAACGCCTTGAGCTTTGTGAGATATGGTTCCAGAGTAGATTACGCCCATGGCTAATCCATAAACCTATCCTGGTTGATGCATTCCCAATTTGCCAAAAAATCAGCTACCTCATTACCTGATATTCTTACATGGAGAGGAATCATATAGCTTATTCTCACCATAATCTCCTTAATCTCTTGGATCAATATTGTTGTTCGCCAGCTACTGCTTGTATGCTCCCATCGTGCTCCTTATGTAGATTTTGGAGGATACCCGTAACCATAGCCGAGTCTCCTTCTACCTCAAGATGGTTATATTGTTCTCTACTTGCAATTATCAATCCTTGTTTCATTGCAGTCAATTCAACTTCAGTGTTACTAGCATATCCTAGATCCATGGCAAAAATCAGCAGAACATGACCTGCATAGTCTCGAAATATCCCCCTTGCCCCTGCTTGACCTGGGTTGCTCTTTGAAACCCCATCATAGCTTAGTTTCATGAAACCCTGCTAAGGAAGTATGAACTTATCTCGAACTTCAAAGGCCATAGGTTTGGGTTTCCAAGAAGTTGTCGCCAACATCTCAACTTTAAGATTTAACTAGTTGAGTATCCTTTCCTCTCTACCCTGAGATGTACAATCTTCCAGGGTCCATTTTTCAGCTAGGATAGTCTCTCGTATATTTTGGACAATGGTCTGCCAAATTTCAGCGGTTTGTCGCTTCTCATTTTTTAACGTTCTTCGATTCCGCTCCTTCCACACTGCCCAAAGCAGGAACCCAGCCGGAAATGACCAAGCTCTGTTTACCACCGTATTTTAGTATCCTCCTCTTCTCCACTTTTCAATTGTCTGTTGGATACTTGCATTATTTCTTTCAGTTTGCTGGAACAGGGTTAAAATATTTCTCCACATCAGATCAACAGCCGAGCAGCTGTTGAGAAGATGTTCCAGAGTCTCTTCATTCTCACCACACATCATGCAACTTGAGGGGCCGAGCATCCCTCGTTTCTGCAATTGGTCCCAGGTAAGTATTCTTCCATGCCCAACAACCCATAAAAAATATTCAATTTTGGGCCAGTGTTTTTTCTACCATATTTTTTGCCATAGTCTATTGTCTAGGGCATGTGCATTATTAGATATTATCTGATAAGCTTATTTAGTTGTAAACATTCCTTTCATGCTATACCCCCCGTGAAGGATATCATTCCATGTAATGATGGGAAATTACCTAATATGTAGTTATTTTTCAAGGTTTCCCCATTGTTGGGTGTCAAGGGCCTGTTGCCAATGCTACTTTTTCTTCCATTTCCTCCAGTATTGATCATTATGTTCCTCCCGATAATGATTTACCTATTTGGTATTCAGTTTATTTGTAAAAAGGAATATTTTCGCTAGGTCAAGGCTACTGTATAAATTTTCTCGTTGTTTCCAGGAGTCTTCCCAAAACTGGGTTGTGTTTCCACCCCTAATCTCCCAAAAATTTTGGTCTCCAATGAGATTCGTATTAGTTGAAGCCAAGTTCCATATGCCTGAGCCTTTTGGAATGATTTGTACTTGTAGTCGGTTTCTCGTGGTCTGCGACATTTCATATTTATGTTCCTGTATTTTTTTCCATAGGTCTGTGCCTCCCTGCATCCATCTCCACCACAACTTAGCCCCCATTACCTAGTTTAGAATGTATGGATCCCGGAATCCCAAACCACATTTCTTTTTAGGAAGTGTCAGATTGTCCCATGATAAGAGATCCCACTTGTGATTTTGTTGAGAACCTTGCCATAGAATTTTTTTTGAAAATGTTATCCATCTTAATACAACTAGTCTTTAGGCAGCCATCCCAGATAGTTGATAAATAGGGATATATTGAAGAACGGATTTAAGAAGAATGAAATGGCTAGGGGAATTGAGAGCCTGAAAATACCAGTTCTAGAGTCGATTTTGGATTCGAGTTATCATGTTTTTCTAGCGATATACACAAAGGGAGTTAAGAGAAAGGGGCATCCCCAAGTACTTTGTAGGCATAGCCCCAATGGTAAACCCTAGAGTGCGAGCTAAGAACCGTTGAGATTGAGGAGTGGTATTAAAGAAAAAAAATTTGGATTCGTCATTATTGATCAGGGTTCAAGAAGCAACCATAAACACTTTAAGAATATCTAAAATGACTTTAGATTCCCTTAGGATAGCTTTGCAAAAAAGCATGATATCATCAACAAATTGTTGATGTGATATAGTAAGGCCAAGCCCCCAAAGATTCAAGCCTTTCAGAGAGCCAATCGTCACCTGATGTTTAATATATCTGCCTAACCCCTCCGCAGCAATGATAAACAAGAACGGGGATAAGGGTATCGGGAGGCGTTGAAAGGATCAGAAGGTCTTCCATTAATCAAAATTGAGAAATTGGGGGTTGACATAAAAGAAAGGATCCATTAAATCCATATTTGATCAAAACCATAGGCCTGCAAAATATTTTGAAGGTAGGCCCAACTGAGATGGTCATAGGCTTTGGCTAGATCCAATTTTATCAACATGCCTTTAGATTTAAGAGCACGAAGGGAATGAATGGCTTTCCGAGCAGTGACTATCCCATCCAAGATTTGTCTACCTTTGACTAACCTAGTTTGTTCAGGGGAGATAAGAGAAGGTAGGATAGGTTTAAGCCTATTGACCATGATTACAGGCTTTTATAGCTGAAATTACATAGGGTGATAGGTTTGAACCCCGACGGAACATCACAATTCTCATGCTTCGGGATTAAAGCGATAAAAGTAGAGTTTAGGGCAGGGTATACATGTCTTGTCCTTCATGACTCCTCAACCAGGTCTAAAATATCTTTTCCGATGAAGGACCAAGTAGCCTGAAATAATTCCACAGTGAAGCCATCTGGTCCCAACGCCTTATTTTTTGCTAAGCCCTTGACCACACCCTCCGCCTCTTGAATAGTTATTTCCCTGAGCAGGGCCAGATTCTTCTCTCTACTGACAACATTAGGGATAAATTGCTTGACTCGAGTGATGGCTTCCATTCTGTTCTAATCTAGTTCCGTTAGGATTTCCCGGAAATCAGTCACCAATGTCTCTTCCAAATCCTAATGTTGGACAAGTCTATTTCTAGTAGGGTCTTTAAGTGATAAAATACGATTGTGTTGCCATCTTTGGATCATTTCTTTATGGAAGAAACTATAATTCCTATCCCCTTCTCTTAACCATTGAATTCTATATTTTGTTTCCATAATATTTCTTCCTGAATTCGTATTTCTTCCAATTTGCTAATTAGTATACCTTCCTCCTTAACAAGGGCCGCAGATCTCCCCTGTAGGATCATCTATTGTTAGATTTGTTGCAAATGACCCTGCAGTTTTTCCTTGTCTTGATGAATATTTCCAAATTCAATCTTATTCCATTTCTTGATTTTATGTTTGATGTCTTTGAGTCTAAGTTGGAACGTATGCATTCTATTCCTACCTTGTACCCTGCTTTCTTCCCACCAGCTTTTAACTTTAGCAATAAAGGTTTGATTCCTCAGCCAAAAAACCTCAAATCTGAAAGGTATTTTCTTATTTCTCTGGTATGGGCCAATGATCTGATCCCATACAAGGCAAAATTGAAGCTTCATAGAATACGTCCAAGCTAATAAGCTCTTATGATAATAAGAATCTATCCAGACAAGAGGCTACTTGGTGAGCCCCTCCTCTCCTGTTATTCCAAGTAAATTTACCATTAACAGTAGGTATGTCCACTATTCGAAGATCATATATCATATCTCGAAATAGTTCCATTTCTATCTCGTTCCTACCATTGCCTCCTTTTTTCTCTAATATTCATGTAATCATATTAAAATCTCCTCCCATTAACCAGTACTTCTCATTGCTAAGAGTTTTCAAATTCCGTATGCTATCTAAAAAGGCTTGTTTATCTCCTGGAATGTGCGAGCCATATACTGAGGAAACTGAGATCCATTCTTTAGTCCCAATTAGTCTAAACCTGCCAGTTAAGATACGCGGAATACCAATCCATCCTTCCACCATAACTTTTGTCGGGTTCCAAAGAATTGCAATTCCTCCTGCACTTCCTCGCGAATGAATAGCCATTACTTCATATCTAGGATGAAATTGGTTCATGATTTCTTCTAATCTTAAGCCCAAAACTTTGGTTTCATGAAGGAGAACCAATTGCGGCTTTTCTTTCTTCAATATTTCATGTAAGTATCTATGTTTGTCTTTATTGTTAAGGCCCCTTACATTCCAGGAGATCACTATCATTGGGTAATTTTATGAAGTTTTTGAAATACCGTTGTGAGCAGTATAACATGTCCCGAATTAACTAACATGTCTCCAACCGTTTGAATAGATTCTTGCAAAGTTTTCCTGCCTTTCTTTTTCCTTGATTTAGTCTTGGAATTGTTCTCCTGACTACTTCCATGAGGGTTACTGGGTGCATTTTCCATCTCAACTTCTCTTCTTTCTTGGGAGGTTAGATATTGCTCAAAAGTTTCTTTATATAGAATCTTTTGGTCATCAGGGATAAATCTATCATCAAGATTTCTCCATTCTTGTAGCAATTTCTTCATAACCAGTTCCTCCTTGCTTAGTTCATCCTTGGTGATGTCCACCTCCATATCTGCTTGGTCTAAAGGTTGGGATTGGTACTCTTTGTCATGTAGCTCTAATGGTGCTTTTCTCTCAGCCTTCGAAGATTTTGGGTTAGGATTATTGGATCCTTCCCCATGCACTTGTTCAGCTTCCTTTCCAATTTATCTCGTTTCTTGTAAGATTTTGAATCTGTTTTGATTATTTTTTGGTGTAGTTTGATTGTTCTGTTGGTTTGCATGTTGTTTACCAGCCCTTTTTTTACTTGTAACTGTTTTAAAACCCTCATCATTCTCCGTAGGGACTCCCCCTCCCTCTGATTGCTTTCCTTCCAGTTGTTTTGGGTTATTAAGAGGGCAAGTTTTAAAGAAATAGACATATTCATGGCATCTCCTACATTTAAACATAATGTGTTCATAGTCAATAAGTTGTTGGCATACCTCCCCTTCATATTCCAATTCTATTGACTCGGGAAGCGAATATGTAATATTCATATAAACACAAATTCGGGAAAAAGAAGTATACCTTCCTCGGCGTGTCGTTTCAGCTATCTTAACAAATCTCCCAAGCGAGTTACCTATGCATTTTAGTATCTCTGGGTCCCAAAAGTCCAAAGGTAAAGCAAATAATCATACCCATAATGGAGCCGAAATGAATTTTTCTTGATCCATATTGTAACATTCCTCCCATTGCTGAAGAAACAGACCTACATTGTAATAAAAGTATGGTCCTCCTTCAAAAATCCTTTCCTTGTCAAGAAGGTTTGTGAATATTACTGTAAAAAACCCTTTGGCCCTGAAATTGATATCAATATGACCTTTCGGTTGCCACTTGAGTTGAATCCATTTTAGTAAATCTTTCTCAGTTGGCCAAATTCCTATGAATTTATAGATTAAGGCATGGTCCTTCATATACCCTTGGTAGTGATCTAGCTTATTGGCTAGAATAACAAAGCGAGGCTTCTTTGTGGCTATCGGCAGGCATTGTCCTCTCCTTTTTGCCTGCCATTGGGCCCCCAACACTGGACCCGTATTAGGGTCGGTTCCCCCCCTGCAGCCTTGGTTGCTTCCCACTGTAATCTCCAGCTGTTATATTTTTGTAGGAGGGAATCTCACCCCCCCTGAAGTCCCTGCCATGCTACCTTTCGGTTGGGCTGCAGTAGCCCCTACTCCCTCGTTCTCTGCATTTTCAGACGGCTGGTTCAGAACCCCAGCTTCATTCTTTCAAAACCCTTAATTAGTTAATATTTTTTTTGTAAGTCAAAGGAATTGGCAACATCGGGCAGCTTTCACACGCATGACGCGAGGTCCAACCCCCCGGCTACCACTATAACCTCTCAGGGAACCGCCCAGCCTGCAAGTGCGGTACCCGGATAAGACAAGACTTGAACTCGTGACCTGCTTAACATCACGAACGCCTTAACAGTGCGTCCGCTGGCCACTAGATCATGCCCCTGCAGGCCCTTAATTAGTTAACCTTAAATGCAAGATTGCATTTTATTGTTATTTCTTTTTAATTAAACAAACTTTATTTTTATTTATAACATATTAAAAATTAATAATATCACCTTCTTATTAGGTCCAATGGTTAAGAGTATGTGTTTCTTCCTAAGAGATTACAAGTTCAAAACCAGAGGGGTAGAGTATTAGCAGAGTCTCTAGCTTGATTTTGGCCTTAAAATTAGATAATAATAAACTTTATTTTTACATATTATTTTATATATAATTATAAAATAATTTGTTTAACTTGAAGTGATGATTACATAGATTTAGCTAAGACCTTAAAATTAGATAATAATAAACTTTCACATAGATTTAGCTAAGACCTTAAAATTAGATAATAATAAACTTTCTTTTTACTTATTATTTTATATATAATTATAAAATAATTTATTTAATTTGAAGTGATGATTCCATAGATTTAGCTAAGGCCTTAAAATTAAATAATATTAAACTTTATTTTTGCTTATTATTTTATATATAATTATAAAATAATTTATTTAAATTAAAATGATGATTACATAAATGTAACAAAGGTTTTAAAATTAGATAATAATAAACCTTATTTTTACTTATCATTTTATATATAGTTATAAAATGATTTATTTAACTTGAAGTGAGGATTACGTAGATTTGGCTAAACAAATAACGGATTATAAAACTAGGGAGGAATGATGAAATTGGATTGTGGCTCTCACGAGGAAAGATAAGGACTGTCAAGTAAAACAAAAGCAAAAAGTTGCAATTTGAAATAATTCATTTACAGTTCATAGTCTTTGTCAATTTACCATAGCTTTGAAGTGAGTTAGATGTATGGCATTACTTTTCGACAACATCGCAAGATGTCGTTGTCGTTGGTCTCTTCTTATCCGTTCAATTCAGATGATACTATTCAGATGCATTGTATTATTGACAATATTCTTACTCGATTTTGTTGGCACCACTTTCGTATTCATTTTATGAAAAAATTTGGAATCTTTGTTTCTCCATTTTTAAACGTTCATATGATTATGATGATTAGAGAGTACTCGATTATAGAATATATCTCTCAATGTATTTCAATTAAACGAAAAAAATATATTCCCATCCAAAGTACAACTATGTAAATTATTTTAAAAATTATCATATATTATTATTTAGATGTAAAACAATATATATAACAAACAAATAAACAAAAAATATCATACATTATAATTTATATGTTAGTGTAGTTTAAATTCAAATTCAAGTTGACTCAATTAATGTATATTTATATTCAGAGATAATTTTGAAAGCACAAAGTATATCGTAAGAGAGATTTTAAAATTTTTTTTATAGATTTTAGGGCTATTTTTTATATTTTATTAGAGGAACCAGTTTTATGCAAAAGAATTGTGAGCTTCAAAGGCACATTAGTTTTGAAAGAAATAATGGATCTCTTCTTAAAGGATTTAAAGAGGGATTTCAGTTTCTTAACGTATAATGACAACATTTATCACATCTATCATAATTTTACTACAACCCTTCCCAATACTATCAACAAGTTCTCTACTATTCTATCCTATAAAATGAATAATAGAACTTCCAATCTTTGGTATGGTAATGATTGTAAAATTTCCAAGAAAGTGATTAGAGATGCTCCTAAAAGAAGTCGTGAAGCTTGAAAAAATAAGTATGTATAAAGTTCTTATCAAAGCTAGAAAAGGTCTTATTTAAATAAAATGCATGAGCATCTTCTTCATATTTGTAAATTTGATCCTAGAAAGTTTTGGAAGAATATACCTGTTCATAAAACAAAACAAAATAATTTGATCCCCTTAAAGAATTAGGATATTTATCTTAAGAATATTTATGATTCCTCAGACACCATGGAGAGCATCTTAAATTGATAAGGAGCTCAAATTTTAGCTCAAAAATCAAAGTTATCAGATTGTCTTGGAACCAAAACGACCACTTAGTGATCATCGTTTTGAATCCGGCATACTTCGTTTCACGAAAAATGGTCACCGTATGCTCCCAGAAACGCGATATGTTTTCTTTGCTATATAGGCAAATTTTGGAGCAGGGATGCTGACTAGGCATCTGTACCATCCAGTCAACAAAAGGTATATTCTAATGAATATTCTTGGAATATTATCGAAATCTTCCCCCAGGTGGGCCACTCAGCGGATGCCAAGTGGCAGTGTTTTACTGGCTGAGAATCTGAGTTATGTGTCGATTTCTGGATGGTGTTAGGTGGACCAATGAGGTCGCGAAACGTGGCAAGCCCAGAAGCTGCCACATGCCCCCCTAAGGTCGAAATTTTGTGTAAAATTTTTGGTCAAATTCTGGGGGAGGCGCAGGGGTTCGACCCCGCGACCTCCCGCCACACAACACAACACGTTACCAGCCCGCCTACCGAAAGTTCTTAATAGTCATAGGACTTCGTTTATATTTAAATTAATATCATTGTTATGGCGGGGGACCACGTGCTCGTGAACGCTAGCCCCGGTCCATAAGACCACGCACCTGTGACCTTAAGCGAAGTATTAAGGACCTTAACCACGTGTCTTAAACTTAATCTCGTTGGTTAGCGCCTAATCTAAAAATTAAAATGTGGATTAGTTTTAAAACGCAGTTAGCGCTTAAGTGCACTTAACTAGCACTAAAATCTCGCTTAACATTAATCACAGATTAACTTGGCGGACCTCCAGATTCGGTGGAAGACTCCAGTTTAGGTGCAGTTTGCCAGATTTAGTGGAGTTTTTCTAGGTGAAACTGACATAAGTCATAACTAAGGGAGTTGTCAACCAAATAAATCTAAAAATTATCCTATATGACGATTTTTGGGTCTTCTTTCCACTCATTGGTACATGTTTCAGAGGTAGTGGAGCACGTCTAGATTGGATTTTTCCAGCTTGAAGTTTAATGATGCCTAGGGCCACCAGAGGGTTAGGCCATATTTGCTTCACCTGGAGACCAATTGAAGAGTAAGAAGAGGCTAGATAGCCATTCTTTTCCATTATGAGTTCATTGGAGCAGGTTACAGGAGCAAAAGAGCATTGTAAATAGGTCAATTTGACAATTTGAGCATAATATAGAGGCCCAAACCATGGAAGTTGGACCAAGGAGATGTAGCCTATGAGGGGTGAACTCCTTCATCAAATAATTGTGTCAATGTTATGTATGGTGATGTTGTGTACTTTATTTCTTGTTGTTCAACTCTTGTTTTTATGTTAAATTGCTCACTAAATTAACATGAAAAACACTCATGAGACTCAACGAAATGCAAGATAACTTGAACCCTTAAGCACATAAGAAGCAAGCAAGTTTAAAATCTGAAAGGGGAATTAGCTGAGCATTACTAACATCCTCCATTCAGATCATTTTTGGTATCAGAGCTACATGTTTATTGTTAGCTTGTGTTGCTTTGTGCAAGTGGTGTGTTTTGAAGCTCAAGTGGGGAGAAAATATTTTTGAAAGGAGAGCAAGTCTCTACCACTAGATTTCCATCAAAGTTCCAGCTTGAGGCTTCAACAAAAGTATATTTCAAGGAGGAGAGTCTACCAAGATGTTGGAAGACGTAACATCTTACAGAAATGATTTTATAGACATGGTAGCTATGGTGAAGGTCCTTTATGAAGAGAGGCACACCAAGGTACATGGCGAAAGCTCTACACCACCTCCAAGTGTAGAATGTTCTTCAAAGGAAGAAGGAGACAAGAATGGTGTCAAGCCACCATCCTCTCCACAAAATCCATCTTTTTATACAACTTTCGTGCAAGATGCATGGGTAGAAAGTCCTTCAGAAAAAAAAATGATGGACAAGTATGTACCTTTTTCCCACATGATGTGGAGGATGAGGTTCAATCAATACCTAAGTTTGGGGAGTTGAAGGAATAACTAGAGAGTTCAAGTGGAAACCTGCAAGACCAAAAGGGAGTTTGCAAGCATCTTTGTACCTCAAACAAAAGATGGAACTATTGGTAAGAAATTGAATACTTCTTCATTTCATAAAAGTGTTGAAGAAACAAAAATATTGTCTTTGAAACATCGCGCGCTGCTCTGTTCTGAGGTGCTCCGATTAGGTTTGCAGCCGCCTGCTAACTTTGCCGTCGCCATGAGCGGCCCTGGGGGCGGGTAGTCCTCTCCCTCCCCTCCATCTTCTTCCGAAGCCGCATTCCGTAGTCTCTTAACGCAGAAAGGAACGAAAAGACAGTCTGCTGATGTGCCAAAATTCATTAAAAAGCTCGATGAGATACCTGTGATTGCTCTCCCTGAGGAACAATCGATCAAAATCGCCCTTGCTCTGGCTGACAGAGGCTTGGTAGGGCAGTTCATGGGCCGCTGGCCCTCCACAAAACTCACGGACGATTGGATTCAGCGAAATTGGAGACCTCAGCTGAAACACAACGTGATTTGTTATGCTGTGGGAAGAGGCTATTTCATTTTTGAATTTACCACCAAAGAAGATCGTGACCTGGTGTTCAGAAATGGACCGTATTTTATGGGGAATCAGGGACTGTATCTTAACAAATGGAGCCCTGATTTCGATCCCTCTGTCGACGTTCCTAAGGAGGTGCCGGTCTGGGTTCGTCTCCCAAACCTCCCGATTCATTGCTGGAGCTACCAAGCACTGCAGAAGATTGGGAATGGGTTGGGTCGCTTCATTGACAAAGCTGATCACAAAGGCCAATATACCTGCGCTAGAATCTATGTGGAAGTCGATCTAGAAGCCGGGCTACCAGAAGCGATCAAACTGACAGTTGGAGATTGGCAGCATTACCAGAAGTTGGACTACGAGCAGTTGCCCTTCAAATGCCGAACCTGTCATGAGCATGGACACTTCCAGCGAAATTGCCCAAAAGCTCCAACAGGGAACAAGGTAGAAGAAGAAGGATGGAAAGAAATTAAAAAGGGAAAGGTTGTTCCAAGGTCCTCGGGGCAGAATAACTCTGTGCCATTGGGGAAACCACATTCCAATACAAAGGCCAATGCTGCTGCTAAAGATAGCTCCACTTCAGGACAAAAGGTGGATGTCATGGAGACCCAAGAGGACACAGAAAATAATTTGAAGCAAGTGAAAGAACCTGAAGTCGAACCAACTGTTTCACCAGTTGATGAGGGTCTGAGGGGTAACGAAGGCACCGAAGAGCACATCAGTCTTGCCTCCGACTCTGAGGGAGAAACAGAAGAGCGGGATTCCGAATCTGATTCGCATGTCACTCCTACTAAGACGACTCGGGGTCGGAAATCCAAGAAGAAACAAAGAGAGGAAAAAACTTATCTAGATGTCCTTCAAGGTTCCCAAAAAACCCTCAAAGGAATGATGAATACCAGATCTGGGCGCAAGAGTAACAAGGCTCCAAAAGGAGCCACAAGCCCCCAAGTCAGTAAATAATGAAATACGTCTCCTGGAATTGCAGAGGTTTAGGTAGCAGGTCAAAAGAGGAAGCCTTGAAAGACATAGTGAGGATATATTCGCCTGAAATCCTCCTCATCCAGGAGACAAAGCTGGAGGATCATCTTCTCCTCCAGAACAGTAAAGTTTTTTGGCAAAAAGGTCTTGGAAGAGCGGTTAGTGCTAGAGGCGCTTCTGGAGGAATAGCAACCTTCTGGAACAGCTCCAAATACGACCTTATTCAAGAAAACAGTAGCCCCTATTGGCTATTCACTCAGCTCCTCCACAAAGACTCGGGTCAACAAGTAAGTATGTTTAATATTTATGCTCCGGTATTACCAGGCGAGAAAAAAATTTGTTGGAACTCGCTTCAATCTTTTCTTTTAGAGCAAAATCCAGGAAATATTATTATAGCAGGTGACCTGAATGTTACCCTTGCTGTTGATGAGAAAAAGGGAGGCTCCATTGTCAGGGACCCTGCCAGAGAATGGGTTGAAGATATTATGCTAGGCTGGGATTTGGAGGATATTAAACCTTCTTCAGGGAAATTCACCTGGTCCAATAAAAGACTAGGTCGAAATCATATAGCTGCCCGTTTGGACAGATTCCTTGTCCATTCTTCCTTTCTGACTTGCGGTCTTATGGCCACTTCTAAAATTATTCCAAACCTTACTTCTGATCATAAGCCCATCTTTCTCGAGCTATCCATGGATGGTAATTTGGGCCCCATCCCTTTCCGTTTCAGTCCTCTGTGGATTAGGCATGAAGGTTTCCAAGAGATAGTTTCTGAGGCCTGGAATAGGCCTGTCCATGGTTCTCCATTTTATGTGTGGGAAGAGAAAATCAGGGGCCTGAAAAGAAGTCTTAAGGAGTGGGCCAAAAGACTGAAAACCCCTTCGGCCAAAAGGAATGAATCTCTTAATAATCTAGCTGTTCATCAATTAGCTATGGAGCACAGTCCTGTAACTCAAAGTCTGCTCCAAACAGAAGTCGATTTGCAAAAAGAGGTACACAGATCTAGCAGGGAGGAGGAAGAATTTTGGAGACAGAAGTCTAGGAACCTTTGGTTACAATCCGGAGATAAAAACACCAGCTTCTTTCATAAACAAGCCGAAGCTCGAAAGCATTTCAAAACTGTTTCTGAGATAAAATTCCAAAACACTGTGGTCAAGGATTTTGATGACATAAAGAGAGTTGCTTTCTCCTACTTCAAAGACCTCTATTCGGCTCCTGAGGAACCCCCTATTGATCCTCATGACTACCCGATCAACTTAATTCCCAAGTGCGTTAAGGAATCGGATAATACCATGTTGACAGCTCCGATCAGTATGGACGAGCTTCAGAAAGTGCTGGAATGCATGGAGCCTGACAAAGCCCCAGGCCCTGATGGGTTCTCTGTCAGGTTCCTTTTGACTTGCTGGTCAACAATAAAAAAATATCTATTGAGAATGGTCAGAAAATCTCAGAACTGTGCAAAGCTGGGAGGTGGCATTAATTCGGCCTTTCTCGCCTTAATCCCAAAAGAGAAAGGTGCCTCCGACTTTAGCAGATTTAGGCCCATTTCCTTGTGCAATTCCAGTTACAAGCTGGTTTCCAAAATAATTGCCAACAGACTTAAGAATATATTGCCAGCCATCATCCCTGAAAATCAAGGCGGATTCATTAAAGAAAGAAAAATTCTGGACAACATTGTGCTGGTGCAAGAAGCAGTTCACTCTAGCTGCCAAAGAAATGAGAAAGGAATGGTGATTAAGCTCGATCTGTCTAACGCATTTGATAGAGTGAGACACGAATTTTTGTTCATTGTAATGAAGAAGCTAGGCTTCTCAACAGCTTTCATTAACTGGGTGAAAGCCTGTATAGCATCGCCATGGATCGCACCTCTGGTCAATGGTCGTTCTACTGACTTTTTTCAAGCCTCTAGGGGCCTTAGACAAGGCTGTCCTTTGTCCGCGCTTCTCTATGCTATTCAGGCTTCGGTGCTCAGCTTCCAACTCGATCATAACCAGAAGATTCAAACCCTGCCTGGCCTCAGAACGTCTCGCAAGGTGAAAGACATTAATCACGCCCAGTTTGCCGATGACACCTTGCTGCTTGGAGGAGCCAGCATTATCTCTTCCAGATCCTTCAAGAAGGAGCTGGATATTTACAGGCTGTTCTCGGGCAGCATGATCAACTATCGAAAATGCTCTATCTATGGCTGGAACTGCTCGTCCAAGGAGCTGTCAGATATTGCAAGGCTCTTAGAAATGGATGGAATTCGAAATTGGGAGTCTTTCAAATACCTCGGGATCCCAATTTTCAAATCCAAGCCTAAAGTTGCTCACTGGCTTCCTTTGCTCGACAAGCTCAAGATCAGAATCCAAGCCTGGGGCGCCTCTTGGCTGAATAATGCAGGGAAAGTCATCCTTATGAAATCAGTCCTCATAAGTATGCCTCTATATCAACATACCATGCTCCTTGCCCCTAAAATTTTTCTCAGTAAAATGGACAGTCTGTTGAGAAGATTTCTGTGGGAAGGTGGGAACAATAACGACAGAAGGCTCCATTTAGTGAATTGGGAGACTCTCAAGAGACCACACCTGGAAGGAGGCCTCCATCTGCGAAATTTGGCTGCCCAAAACCTTGCTTTGGGTTCCAAGATCCTGTGGAATTTAGTCTCTGGAAATTCTAGCTGGAGTAAAAGAGTCATTTGGAAGAAATACTTCCTTGGGCAACGCTTGAGATGCTTGGATAAGCCCCCAAGATCGATAAAAGGATCTCCGATCTTCAATCTGTGCAATTCAGCTTTAGACCAATTCAGCCACTATCTCTACTGGATCCCTAGTAATGGGAGAAAAATCAAAATCTGGGAAGATTCGATAATGGGTGATCAACCCTTGAACCAAGTGGAAGGCCTAGCAAATATCAAAGACTGGCTTCAATCCTGCAACTTGAACACCCTGTGGGATATTTCTAACTGGAAGGATGCTCCAGGTACTCTCTGGGATGGATGGAATCTGGGGGAGGTTCCCCTTAGATTGCAGGGGGAAGCTTCTTTACTGTTAGATATGCTTCAAGGCAAATCTCCTTCAAAGGCCACTTCCAAGGATAAACGAGGCTGGGGTTCCCTTTCCGGCTCCTATACTGTTGCTGAAGGTTATAAAAGAATGATGGATGTTCCTTATGCTCCCCCTGATCCAGCTCAATGGAAATTCATATGGAATTTCCCCTCACTCCCCAAAATTGACTTCTTCTGTTGGACTGTAGCGCACCAAAGCATTCTTACCAGAGATAACTTGCGGAGGCGAGGGATGGAAGGGCCTTCAAGGTGCCCATTGTGCTTGTCTGACGAAGAAACTGCCAATCATCTGCTGTTGCTCTGCCCCTTTGCTCTAGCAGTCTGGAGGGGAGTTCTGATGCTTGGCCCAGCGAATCCTGACCTTCCAGATAACATCCCTGCACTGTTCCAAAATTGGGTCAGATTATCTCCCTTTTGCTTCACAAAAAAAAGTCTTCTTAAAACTAGTTGGATGTGGATCCCAAAACTCATTTGCTGGAAGCTGTGGTTGGAGAGGAATAATAGAATTTTCAGAGGAGAAAGCTGCACTACTACCAGAGTGATTTCTAAAATCAAAGGTTTGCTGGGCGAGGCTTTGGAAGCCAATACATCCTCCAGGAATGAAATGAGTCTGGACCAAGCGGAGGAGCTATGGTTTAAAGAGCTGGTTCCAAATCTGAAGGAAAGGTCCATTCCTCCTGCAATTGTCCATGCCAACTGGGAGATCAGATTGGAGAAACTGGAGTTTATCAAATGGAGATCGGCCTTGGATGAACACTGTTTATTCTTCGATGGGGCCTCTAAGGGTAACCCTGGGGTTGCTGGCAGCGGTGGAGTTATTCTGCGTCCGGGAGGCTCTTCTGAATTGAGATTCCACTGGGGTCTGGGTATTGAATCCAATAACAGAGCGGAGGCTCTTGCATTGTGGCAGGGTCTGCATCTGGCGATTAATAAGAATATCCTCTCACTCTCTGTATTTGGAGATTCCAGAATTATCATCCAGTCGATGATCTCTCACATGGCCCCTCATCAGGTTCAATTAGCCTCAATAATCAAGAAAATCCGGCTCTTATTGCCTAAGTTCAGTAAGATCTCCTTCTTTCATATTCTGAGGAATCTCAACTCCCAGGCTGATCTGGAGGCCAACCTTGGCTCCCTCTGTAATCGGAGATCGCTGGTGGTCAATTCGACTGAATCTTATTGCCACATTCCTTAATACCTCTGCTGTGCGGATCTCCTATCCTATTCGACCCTATGACTACCTCTCTGCTTCTCAATGCCCTGCTCTTGGGGACCTCTTATCTCTGGATTACCAACCAAGTTAAACCCATGGTCTCTGGCCTGTTCTTATCCCCTGATCGCCCTCCTTTCAAGAACCTCTGTTTCCAATTGGACCCCTCTGTTTCAAAAGCTCACATCGGATCTTCTAATTGCCATCCCAGATCCAGTAATGATGGTTCCTATGATCTCCAATCTGAAGCTCATATTCACCATTACCAATGGCTCTCATCTCTGAAAGGCGACGAGAACGACTCTTACACAAGGGCGCTGCAGAATAGGGACTCAGCGTTGGTGCATTTCCGTTACAGAAGCAGCAATTACATCGCAGTGCCGGAGAATCACTTCTCTCAACCTAACAGTTGCATCGCTGATTTAACTCTCTGCACGAAGGCGGCCGCCATGATCACGAGTCGCCCAGGGGATCCTGGTCCTGGCGCGATGCATCGGCCGATGCCCTTCTGCTTCAGATTTGAGGAACATTCCCTCTTCATAGAATGCGAAGTGATCAATTCGTTGAATCTGAACAAAGGTATGCCTGGTATTTTCATTCTTATCTCTAAAGAAAGGCGATCCAGGCCTGGTGATCTGTCCTCCGGACTCTTTGACAGCACTCCCAATCAGCTTCTCACGAGAGACTATCTCTGTCAGAGCTGGAATGTAAGCGTTTGTGGCAGCTTTGCCGCCTAAATAAAATTTAACCGTTATTGTCAAAAAAAAAAAAGTGTTGAAGATAGTTCTTTTGCATCTTTTGAGAAGTATGGAAATGGAATTTGGTCCAGGCTCTTGTGCAAGATGGGTTACAAGGGAGAGTGTATTGGTGTAAACCAACAAGGAATCAAGAACCCAATTGAACCCAAAGAGAGACCTAAGTATGAAGGCTTGGGTTATGTTGCAATAGAAGAATGGTCTTTTGATGACAACTATTGTGTATCAAGTACCTTTTGTCACAAAAGAGGACATGAGGAGTCAAGGTGGTGGACTTTGCATCCGGAATTAGTACCTGCTTGGTTCTTCAAATATAAAAAAGACTTGAAGGTATCTCTAGAGAGAGATGGGGAAGAAGAAGAAAATAAGAAATCAATTTCTTCCCACCGTGAAAGTCCTACTCGCTATGCAAGTTCTTCATGAAATAAGAGCAAGTCCAAGAACAAGAAAAAGAGGTATAATCATCCTATTGTATCAAATATTTTTCAGGATGAGAATCAAAATGAAAATTTGAACAACTTATTGAAAAATTTATCTCCATGTACTTTTTTCCCTTCATCTAACCATAGTGTAGATAAGTGCGAAAATAAGGAAGAAATTCTCAAAGGGATGTACATGGCTATTGGAAAGAAACCCGAGAAGGGAAAATATAAACCAAAGTTAGAGGCATGTGAGCCAATAGGAGCTCAAAGAAACTTTTGCACTCATTGCAAAATCCTGGTAAGGGAAAGCAAGTTTTGCATGTACCTGAAGAGGAAGCAACCATGGAAAAAGTGGCGCGAGATGAAGCCATACTGATCCAGGTGGATATTGGTGGCCACCCACCTATTCCATTTGGACCAACACCATCAATTCTTGCAGCTTTTCATATTCAACACAACTTACTATTTTTAGCAGGTTTTCGGGTCCTCCACTCTCGGAGCCGTTTTGGGGGCTTAATGATCCAGGTGGATATTGGTGGCCACCCACCTATTCCATTTGAACCCCCATCTTCAGTTCTTTAAATTTTCAAGTTGCAAAAAAACTTACTATTTTTAGCAATTTTTTGGGTCCTGAACTTCCGGAGCCGTTTTGAGGCCCTAAACGACGTTTTTTGGGCATCATTGTAGCAACGAATTTGATGGAATCAAATTCGTCCTGAAAGTTGTAGTCCTTGGATAGATCTTTCTAACGAGCTATTGAGCGCGTCAAACGGAGATCGGATGCCAAATTTATGCCCCTGGGAAGTTGAACCACCACCACCTGCAAACTAGCGCCCTGCCAGCTATGCCTCATCTCCCTACTTCTGCTAGGTTTTTTGGACGTTTCGGATTCTACATTTGCTTTCACAATAATAGGCCTTTGAGCCTCATTGTAACACGCTTCTGCAGGTCTCCGTAGCCACCACATCTCTTCTCGTAGATTCGCTACCAGCACCCTAGCTATTTTATTTCCATTATGTCTGTAAGCATATTTCTGTTATTTGATATTAATGTAATGACGCATTATTTCCGCTGCATCTCTATGTTTATGGTTATTTCTGTATTCTATTGTGTTCCTGCATAAATCCGGATCACATACCTGATGCAGCTTTAGAAAATGAGGAAGAACAAATAGAGGGTTCACTTACCTAGTTGGGTAAGAAGTGGGCAGACAATTTTTCTAATTGAAGTTGTAATTTTTTGTTTTACACTAGTTGCATGTCCCATAGTTGGACTATTGTAAAAGGAGATATGCGTAAATAAATCCCTTCAAATGCAACCATGTTTTTATTTTAGCATTGTCATGCTAAGTTTGGTTGATATTCCACATGTTTATGGACTTTGTGAATGTAAAAATTGATGTTTATTAATTGTCTACTAGTTGTCTCATATTCACTGATACAAGTATTTGTGTTGAAACTTGTGTGAATGAATCTTGTTGTTAAGATTGTTTAAAGATAAATATGTTTGTAGGGAAAGCCAAACATCATGAAAAAAATTTGCAGAAAAGTACTTATATGTGCAAACTCAGTTTGAAGATGCCAAAGTAAATTGATTTGTTTCTGATCTCCAGGATGGGGTCAAGTTTGTCTTCAAGAGACGCTTCAAGATGAAGTGTTATTTGGGGTTGTGTAAAGATGAGTTTTAACATAATATTCATATTCCACTCGTAAATGTTTTTTCTGCAAAAACGATAAGAATTATGGCTCAATTCTTAATAGGTCAACAAGTCTTCATGATGAAGATAACTGAAGTACCTTGATTAGGGCTTGAAGGACACCAATTGAAAATTTTACATTGCAATTGTGTTTAGGGATATTTATGAGTTATGGCTTCAATTTGATAACTGAAAGTGTTCTTTTAGAGACCAACAGATTTTAGTTGGGAGGTATGATCAGGAGCTCAAATTTTAGCTCAAAAATAAAAGTTCTCAGATTGGCTTGGAACCTAAATGACCGCATAGTGATCATTGTTCTGAATCCGACGCACTTCGTTCTACGAAAAATGGTCATCGTATGCTCCCAGAAACACGATCTGTTCGCTTTGTTAAAAAGGAAAATTTGCAGCAGGGATGTTGACTAGGCATCCATACCGTCTAGTCAACAAAATGTATATTCCAAGGAATATTCCTTACAATATTCTCAAAATATTCCCCCAGGTGGGCCATTAGCGGACGCCAAGTGGTAGTGTTTTACTAGTTGAGAATCTCTGTTACGTGTCAATTTCTGGTTGGTGTTGGGTGGACCAATGAGGTCACGACACATGGCAAGCCCGAAGGCCGCCACATGCCCCCCCCAAGGTCGAAAGGTTTTGTAAAATTTTTAGTCAAATTCGGGTTAGAGGCATCGGGATTTGATGCCGCAACCTCCCGCCACACAACACAAGGCATTACAAGTCTACTTACCAGAAATTCTTAACAGTCATAAGACTTTCTTTACATTTAAATTAATACCATTTTTATGGTGGGGAAAAATGAGGGGTTAGCCCCGGTCCATAAGACCACATGCTCATGACCGCCGACGGAGCTCCAGACCTTAAGCGATGTATTAAAGACCTTAACCACATTTTGTAACCTTAATCATGTTAGTTAGCGCCTAATCCGAAAATTAAAATGTGGATTAGTTTAAAAACGTAATTAGCATTTAACTAGCACTAAACTCTCGCTTAACACTAATCACAGATTAACTTGGCGGACCTCCGGATTTGGCAGAAGACTCCAATTTAGTTGCAGTTTGCCATCTTTAGTGGAGTTTTTCTAGGTGAAACTGACAGAAGTTAACTAAGGCATTTTTTGACCAAATCAGTCTCAGAAAGAACCTAGATGACCATTTTTAGGTCTTATGGACTCATTGGTACATGTTTTAGAGGCAGTGGAGCACTTCTAGATGGGATTTTTCCAGCTTTAAGTTTAAGGATGCCCAAGGCCACCAGAGGGTTAGGCATATCTGCTTCACTTGGAAATCGATTGAAGAGAAAGAAGAAGCTAGATAGACATTGTTAGCCATTCTGAGTTCATTGGAGCAGGTTACATGAGCAAAAGAGCATATTAAATAGGTCAATTTGACAATTTGAGCATATTTATAGAGGCCCAAGCCATGGAAGTTGGACCAAGGAGATGTAGCCTAGGAGGTGAAATCCTTCATCAAATACCTTTGTCAATGTTATGTACTTTATTTGTTGATGTAAAACTCTTGTTTTTATGTTAAATTTCTCACTAAATTGGCATGAAAAACACTCATGAGACTCAATGAATTGCAAGATAACTTGAACCCTTAAGCACATAAGAAGCAAGCATGTTTAAAATCTGAAAGGGGAATTAGCCGAGAATTACTAACATCATCCATTCAAATCAGAAACACTCTTATAGAGGAAGATATATTTTCTTTAGATGACGTGGGGTTCAAGGTTAAGAAGCTTGCTAATGGGAAAGTTAGGGATATTGAAGGATACCAAACTAAAGTTCTCAAAATAGGAAGATCTATCCTCATCCCCCGTATACACAAACTCCTCAATTTGGCAGTGAAACAGAACTTCCCTAAGCCTTTGACGCAAATCCTTATTGTAGCTATCTTTAAAAGTGGGGATAAAAATGTTCCCTCTAACTACATGACCATTATCATTAGCCACATTTTAGCCAAATTGTATGGGCTCATTTTGGAAAATAATATTGGCCTCTTGCTTAAAAGCCATGGTAAAGGATTTATATGGAAAGTTGGCTTTAGGAGACATCACTCAATTATTGACCGTCTTGTTACTCTTAGGATCACTACTGAGGAATTTCACAATACTAAAATTGATCTCTTATGTTGTTTTGTTAACTTTAGAAAAAAATTCGACATAGTTCCTTGGGATAACTTATTGTAGAGACTTGAAGAAATAATGGCACCTCTTGAGTTGAGGGTTGCATAATTAGGCTATACATAATTTTATTTCCAAACTTCAGACCATCGAGGGTTGGTTTGAAGAAATTAAATGAAATATCAAGGTTAAGCAAGGGTGTCCCATGTCCCCTACCCTTTTTTACATTTACATTGATAAGCTAGAAGAGTGTTTGGAAGTTGTAGGATGCAATAGCCCTAAGCTCACTGGTATGGTCATTACTCTTCTCCTTTATGATGACGATATTATTCATCTATCCATAAGCAATGATGATCTTGATAAGCAGCTTAGAATATTCCATGATTACTACTCCAAGATGGGTATGATTGTTAATATCGACAAGAGTAAAGTCATGATAATTAAATCCAAAAAGATTAACTATGTTAATTTCAGTTATGATAACAATTACTTGGATAAGGTTTCTTCATGAAAATATTTAGGTATTGACATTCATCATCGGATCAACTGGAATTATAGTATTGAGAAAAGATAATAGGAGGCTAGAAAGCTTGTTATGAGCTTGAAAACAATTGTAAGTCGATTGATCTTTGGGTATGGAGTAAAAATAAGTTCCTCTTTGAGACTCTCGTCACCACTGTTATTTTATATGGATGTGAGGTTTGGGGTTGCAATATATCTATAGAATCTTGGAGGAAGACTGAGCTGATACAAAATTAACTTATAGCCTACAACCTCAAGATCAAATGAAATACTCCATGCTCTATCCTCTTGATTGATTCCAACCTTCCCCCCATTTAAATAATGGTTATGTTTAGCTTTTTTATGTATAAGAAGATTCTTTACAACATGGAAGCTAAGAGTTTCACCAAAATTGCTTCTAACTCTAGCCAAAACCCCCACCTTCGGCTTAAGTGAGGCTGGCATAGGGATGCTTAGTCTTGGCTCGATCATTGGGGAATAAAGGAGGAGATTATCTTGGAGAATAAGGATAATATTAAAAATAATATTACTTCCAAATTTAGGGATAAGTTGTGGGATGATAAGGAGTTAGAGGGAAAAAATGAAGCTAAAATATTATAAGGAGGTGATCAACTCCAATCTTGCTAGCCAAAATTATCTTTCTATCTTGACCTGTGCTAAAGAGAAAATGAACATTGCAAAGATAAGAACTAATTCTCATGAGCTTCGAAGTGAAACCGGGCGTTAGTAAATTCCCAAAACACCTTGGGACAAAATAGTCTATCACCTTTGCGATACTAAGAGGGTTTAAGACAAAAAACACTTTCTCTTGGATTGCTTGGCTCTTACTCACATCTAATCTCATTTCCAAAACCTTTGCTACACTACCAGCCTCATTTTCCTGTTAATTTAGCAAAACAAAAGTAATTTAGGAACACTTCTCTCCCTTCTTTTTTATCATAGAAATAAATTATTAAAGAGTCTCCACCAATCTCTTACATTTTTTAAGGTCCAATAAACCATATTAATCTTAGTGGAAATTGTTCTTCATCATCACACACACATATAGTCTTGAAAATATTATAATATATACAAAGTTTATTTTGCAAAATTATAAACTAACATTAATCAAAATAAATATGAATATGATATATATGTAAAAAAAAAACAAAAACAAAATCATTACCATTACTAAAAATAATTTTTATAATAATTTTAAATGTTTGTATTTATGCAAACCCAATCCAAAAAATTAAAAATCAATTAAATCAATTTTTATATAAAAATATACAATTACTAAATTAAAAACAAGGCTACAAGGTAGCTACTACCTGCTGCTTAATTTAAATATAGTAATGTTGCAATGTGATCTTGGAAATGTCTATGGGTAGCTATTACATGCCGCTCAATGTAATTATAGAGATGTTGCAATTTGAGTTTGAGCATGTTTATGAAGATTTGTTTTATAATAAAGTATAGTTAATTTAAATTAGAAATAATTGTTGCAATTTGAGTTTGAGCATGTCTATGAGGATTTGCTAAATGTTGCCATTTGAATTTAAGGATGTCTATGAGGATTTTCTTTGTAATAAAGTTGTCGCTTAGTTTAGTTTAAATATAGCTAAATTAAAGTAAAAAATAAGAATTTATGTTAGTATTAAGGTTTAGAATCTAATCCATTTAGGTTTTTACTAATATTTTGTTAATCCAATTCCACCCAACTACAATAACAATGCCATATTGTCTACCATCTGAAAACTTTTACATTTTCCTAAAGTATATATATGAATATGAAAATTTATAATGCTAAAAATAAAAATATTATTATAAGAATTTATGATAACAAAAAATATAATTTATATATATATATATATATATATATAAGGAATTTATTGTTATTATTCAAAAAGTTGCATGTTATTTTTATATAAAATTACATGACATGATATATAGCAATTAAAATTGTTTAATATTTTGTATAGTTATATATTTGATATATTTAATGTATATTCCAAAATTTAATAATGTAATTTAGTTAACCAATTTGAGTTTTTAGATATTGGATAGATTTAATATTCTACCGGTTTTTTAATTACATTTTTCAATTTCTAATGTTTTTTTATATAATATAGTTACACTTGTTTTATAATACAATTAGATATAGCTAAATTAAAGTAAACTTATAAAATTGAATTTAGTGTTGTGATTTTAGCTGTTAACTTAGAGAGAAATAATATGGCCATCCATCTCATATTAGATATTTTATAAACATTGCTAATAAACTGTGATATTTTCTTTAAATATATAATTTATAAACTTTGGCTCTACTTTAAATTTTAAATATGTAATAATAAAATGTAAAAAAATATTTTATAATAATGGAAATGTATAATAATATAATATATTTTTAAAAATATATTGAAGTAATTATTTAACTAAATATTGATCTATAGAAAAAGTATTTCATTATTAATATATGTATGGATTAAAAAAAAAAAAACACTAATTTTAAGGAGCTAAATACATTCATATATATAAAAAATTTATATTTATCAAAATAAATTATTTTAAAATATTAAAATAATAAAAAATTTGTACACATGTGGTTTTCTTGGAAGTGTTTACCTTGGGTTATTTGCTTTCCACGCACTCCATAAAGTGCAAGTACGAGCTTTTAGGAACGACATCTTTATTAATACATTTATTAATATCAATGGTGGATTTGATAGAAATAGGTAGGGGATAAGACCTGGTTTAAATTAGAAAGAATGATTAAAAAGAAATTATAAACCATCAAGATAAATTAAGCTAGTAACTAGATAAAGAAGTAATAAAAAAGAATACGAGTAATAATTATAAAATCTTGAGATATTTAACTAGATTTGTGCATGATCCAATTTGATGGAAAGAAAACGATTGAGAAGCACTAAAAATACAATATGCGTAATAATTATAAAATCCTGACATATCTAATCCGATCATAGTTAATTATATTGAAGGGATCAAATATGATGGGGGTAAATTACTTGTGAACCTGATCAGGTCAAACTACTCGTGAAGTTGTACTGCGAATGACAGCAGTGACATCATTACCAAATAAGATATGGCTTTTTTTATCAATAAAATTACACCGGCATCGTAAGGAAATAAAAAGTACCTCATTTGAACATTTTTTATTCTCTAAAAGATGTAGTTTGCAATATGAAGTAAAAATTAACAATCAATAAAATCAAAGAAAAATAAATAATAATAAATATTAAAGTTTAACTATAAAAAGATTGTAAAATTTTTTATTGAAAGATAAATTAATGTCAAATTAGAAAACAACCTGATGCATAATACGATAGCTATAATAACATACAACAAAACATAATTATAATCAAAGTTGTCCACTATAATCATGTGACATATTTTTGTATTTTATATTGTCCATTGTAACAAATGCTCACCTAGACATGGAAGAACTTTTTAGAGATTTAACGGTAGGGATTTGACGTCCTAGAACATAGATTTTGACAAGGGTATATATATGGTCGGTCAAACATATAAAGCTTAAAAAATAATCTATATAATGTGAAAAGGAAATAAGGATAGCATGTCGTTTAACTCTATGTGATGAATCTATGATTAGGTTCTTTAATCCAACCAACAACAGGGCTGCGGCAGGTATAATAACGTAACATTTGCTCTTTATCTCAACGGTGAGAGAGCCAGGCCCATAAAAGTCATCATGCCCAACTTGCATGATAAGGATATCATTCTAAGAAAGAAGCAACTCTTAAGGGGTTCTCGGGATCTTTATGTGAAAGAATTGTTAAATGTAAAAAAGAGGTTGGAGGTAGTAGAAGCTAACGAGCAGGAAAGAAATTGTACAATCCATATAATAACAACTGAAAACCAAGCTTTAACAGAAAGCAACAAAGTTCTGAAGGAGCAAGTGGCATTGCTACAGGAAGCTCTCTTGATAGGGAAGACAGAATGGCAACGCATGAAGGCGAAGGTGCAAAACATGAAGGAATTTGTAGTGAAGAATATAGAGGCGATGAATGCGAAACCATCCCAGGATAAGGGGAAAGTAGTTGCCCAAGTAGAGAACCATGAAGAGACATCAAGAGAAGAAATGAAAGGAGATTCCGCAAAACTCTCCAAAACATGGGCTCAAGTTATTAACAATTCTGCAAAGAGGGAAGGAGAAACAAATATTCAGGTTGACAACATGCAAGATAGAGAAAGGAAGGAAAGACAAGATAGAACAACAAACATAATTATTAAAGGGGTGAAAGATTATGGGAAAAATGAATGTACTCTTGACCTTGCAAGAGACTTCTTGAAAGACAAGTTGCAATGGCAAGGGCAAATATGCCAAGTATGGAGAGTAGGTAAGCTTAATGGTGAGAGAGTTAGGCCCATAAAAGTCATCCTTCTTAGCGTGCGTGATAAAGATAGCATTTTAAGCAAGAAGCAGCTCTTGATGGGTTTTCGGTTTTTTCTAGAAGAATATTTAACTGTAAGACAACAAGAGGAGAGGAGGGACGAAATAACAAAAGTTAGGGCAGCAAGAAATGAGGGAAAGAGAGCATGGATTTATAAAGATAAATTTTTGATATCGCAATTTGAACCTCCTTCCAAAACAAGGCAACAAAATGATAACAAAGAAGATGCAACAAACTCTTCAACAAGAAATGAGAAAGCAAGGTCAGTATGGGCAAGCAGGGACAAAGACTCAACTGTGAGTCTTGCATGTCAAAACAAATAGCAATCAATTTGTACCCAGGTTTCCTTAAGATTAGTTTGTTGGAACTGTAGGGGTTACCCATGGAGACGAGGACCTGGGTTAGGGCCTATTACGGAAGGTAGAGACATAATTTGCCTCATAGAAACACATGAGCATGAAGGGTACAAGACACCTTTGTTTGAAGGGTACTGGAAGATAACAGTGTGGAACAAGGCAGCAAGGAATGACAAAGGGCACGGGGGTATCATGGTAATAGTGAGAGAAAAAGGTCGTTTCATTCAGCTAGAAAAAGAAGACCCAAATAAGCAATTTGTCTAGCTTAAAATATCAGAAAATGGAAATCACATCATAATTGCAGCATGTTATTTTGCACCGCAAGTTTCAAAAATCTACAAAAGTAGAGGGCTTGACCACAAAGATCCCTTTGCATCCATAAAAGCAGATATTGCAATATATTCGCAACTAGGTGAAGTCCTTATAGTGAGGAATTTCAATGCTAGAACTGCAGGTGAACAAGCTAGCATTCTTTGTGGTAAAGAAGAAGGTGACCCTATTTGGCTTACAGAAGAGAGTAATAATCAATGGGAAAGAATTTTAGAGGATAAAGGCTGCAATCTCTTTGGAGAACAATTGCTCACGCTATGTGGGGCTTTCGATTTAGTCATTTGTAATGGTTTGGCTAGGTGGGAAAATTTTGGTAATTTCACTTGCAATACTTACAATGGATCAAGTGTAGTAGATTATGTAATTTGCTCACATAGTTTGTGTGAGAAAATGGAGAAAGTGTTGATTGGAGATCAAATTTGGGACTTAAAATTAGATCACAAGCCAATTTATTTAAGTTTCTCTTAAACTAGAAAGAAGCAGTTAGGGTCAAAAACTCAGTGGGTTTAACAAAATTCCCAAAGGGCAGAATTCTTTTGACTCCAAAGAATTTTAATACCTTCAAAATAACGCTAGAGAGGCTCTTCGAGAAGGAGGAAATCTCATTTCATGGCCTTCGTAGTCACAAATTAACACATTTAATTCAAAGCGCACTTGCTGAGTGTAGAAGAGCAAAAATTAAGAAGTCTGAAACAAATTGCCTTCCAGTTAATGCTTGGTTTGACGAAGAATAAAAAGGCAAGGAGAATGTGGAAAGAATCAGACAAGGATAACATAAAGCTCGAAGCTTACAAGTAGATATTAAGAAGGAAAATGACTGATTTCATGGTTTCGAGGAGAGAAGAACTAATCTTCCTTGGGAAAAATAACCCCAAATTATTCTGGAAGGAGCTTCAACCGAAAAGGTGCAAACTGAAAACAACATTACAGCTTCTGAATGGTTCGACTATGCAAGACAACTTTATGAGCAAGATACCAAGGTTGATCCTCCTCCCTTGGTCAACACAGACACAAAACTCTTCACTGTGCAAGAGGTAGAGATGGGTATCAAGAAGTTGGGCACTGGAAAAGCAAAAGACTTAGCTGAACTCCAAGCAAAGTATCTAAAATGGAGCTTAAAAATTCAATCACCTCACATCACAAAAATTTTCAACAACATCATACATTAAGGGTTCCCCTTAAATTGAACATTTAGTATGGCAATACCTCTTTTCAAGAGTGGGGATGTCAATAATCCCTCCAATTATAGAACCATAATGATAAATCCCTAGTTTGCAAAGTTATTTGGAAGTATGTTAGAAAAGAAAATCAGCAAGTGGGTAGAAGAAAGAGACAAACGTGCTAAAGGGAAAACAGGTTTTAGACCTAAACATTCCACAGTTGATCATGTATAAATTTAAGACACATCATTGAAAAAGTTGGGGAAAAAAAGGAAGAAGTTTTTTGTTGCTTTGTTGATTTCAGAAAAGCCTTTGACACGGTTCCTAGGGATAAGCTTTGGCGCAGAATGGAGGAACTCAAGGCTCCTAGGCATTTGAGAGTAGATGTGCATAGATTGTATGAAGAGGTGAAAGTCAAAATTAGAACTTCAGCAGGGAGTTTTGAAAGTTTTAGAAGCGATATCGTGGTCAAGCAAGGTTTCCCTTCGTCTCCTATCCTTTTTGGCTTATATATTGACAAGCTTGAAGAGTGGCTAAATTCTCAAGGGGGTGACAGTATCCATTTGAGCAAGTTCATTATAAGGCTTCTTTTGTATGCAGATGACCTTATATTGATTGTTAAATCAACTCTTGCTTTGCAAGAGCAGTTCTGTTCCCTTGAGTATTTCTGTTGAAGGGTGGGGATGCAAGTCAATATTAACAAAACGAAAGTAGTGGTTTTCTCTAACAAAAGAAAGCATAACCAGCATAAGTTCTACTTTGAAGGCAACATTCTGGAAGAAGTTGTAGACTACAAATACATCGAAATTGACTTCAACATAAATTTAAATTGGGAAGGTTGTAGAAAGAAAAGAACTTTGCGGGGTTGGAAAGCATTTTATGCTCTTCAAAACAGGTGTAGAGAGGTGGAACTGTGGGACTGGAAAACCACTCTAACTTTTTTTGGGCTTCTAGTGATTTCGGTGATTCTCTACGATTGTGAATTGTGGGCCAGTAGCACAACTGACATGCAGTGGAAACAAATTGAGAAAATTCAGAAGCATTTGATTACAAACAAATTCAAAATTAAAAGTGCAGTTCCTTATGCTATCTTGTTAAGTGAAACAAGGGTTGCTCCTATTGAAGCAATTGATATGGTGCAAGTCATAAGATATTTGAAAAAAAATGGGCAAATGGAAGAGGATAGATGGCCCAGGGTTGTTTTTAATAACAGATTATGCAAAAGAAAGAAGACTTGGATGCGGCAAAATATCAAATGGTTTAGTAAATGGGGTATTTGCTTGAGCATGTGTCCTACAAACAGTAAAGAGATAAAAACGTTTGTTATGGATAAGTTCCACAAATTTTCTTGGGAGAAAGAGTTGGGGAGAAAGAAGAAGTACTACATTGAAGAGTTTAACCCGACTCATAACCATCAGCAAAAAGTGTACATAGGGGCCAATATTTCTTGGAGATCTAAAATTCTTATTATTCAATTAAGGACTAATTCTCATCAAATCCATTGTGAAACAGGGCGCTAGAAAGGGCCAAATGATCACGTGATCTTGTCCAAAGTTGAAAAAAGCTCAAAAATGGAATTGCTCAGAATTGGTTGAAATCTAAATGACCGGTTAGGCCTCGTTGCTACGAACAACACTCAAATCCGGCGTTGTATGTGAAAGTTATGCAGGTTTAAATTCTCCGGTATCCTTCAAAAATCCAGTCGACCAAAGTTGACTTTTGACTTTGGAAATATTAAAAAAAGAATATTTCGAGGAATATTCTAGGAATATTCCTTGAAATATTCCATTTGGGTGAATGAAGGATGGACAAATGGCATTCTGTGATTGGTTGAAGGCTTGACATTTTGGGATTTCGGCCAATCAAAAGCCACCACGTGGCAAGCCCGGAGGCCGCCACGTGGCCGCAAACCAGAGTCAATGTGGAGTATCAAAATTTTTATGAGTTCGTGAGGTTCGAACCTCGGACCTCACCGCTGTAGCACAAGCGCCTACCGTTAGGCCACACGGAAGTTCTTAACAGTCAATGGAGATACGACCTATTTGAAGTTTGAATTTAAATATGGCGGAAAAGTTAAAGGGACTAGCCCCGCTCCATATAACCATACTCTATGCGACCAGGTGCTAACATTAACTGTCGGAGTTAAACGGTTAATTAACCGTCCGTTTTATATGTCATGTGGCCGCATTTCAAGCAAAAAAATTAAATGCCAATGTTGACGGTTTCGACAGTTTGGGGCAGAGTCCACCATTTCTGTCAAGTCCGTCGTTTTTGGAGCAGTTAACTACAGTTAGCCCACAATTAGTGGGGTTTTCAATTAACATTAGGCAGAAATTTGTTTGGATGATAACTTTCTCAATATTGATCCAATTTTGGCGAAATTTTGGTCAATTTTGGGTATTCTGAGCATTCTGGAGAGTTTAGGATAGGTTGCAAAGCGAACAGACATTAGGGGAATTTTGAGGTCTAAAATGGACCTCCTTAAGAAATAATAAAATAATAGCTAAACCAATAAAATAATATTTATGAATTTTAAATTCACTTTTTGCACCACAATCCATGTAACCATAGTTAAATTTAATTCAAAAGTTGTACCAAAATAAAATTAATAAAAAAAAATTGTATTGATGTGACTATAAATAAGAATGAGATTTTCAAGAAAAAATCATTATCATTGAACAACTAATGCATTTGTCCTTCGTACTTAAATAACTTAAAATAAAATATAAATATAAATTTATAAATTCTTAATTATATTATATGTTATTAAATTAAAATTTATATTATTTAAATTGTATAATAACATGTAATTAATATACTACATAAAAATAATATAATATAATATAATAAATGTATAGGGATATGTATTGTTTCTTTCAAAAAATATGAAATGATAGTAATATATTTTTATTCAAAAAGTGTGAAATCACATTTATTATGAGTACTTTACTTTGACTTCAAAAATACTTAGAGCACTACCATGGTTAACCATGAGTTTTTATCCATCATTGATAAGGTGACAAGTAAGTACATTTAACTCAAACAATGCCACCTTAACCATTAGGGATGATTTCATTCCCTAAGATGTGATTGGTTCTCATAAAGTGAATTTTTATTGTACATTTTCCTTAGAAGGCCCATTTTAGACCTCCAAATTCCCCTAATGGGTGTTCTTCAGCGACTTTTGCTTCAGGGAAGCTTGGAGAGCCACTAGGGCCATCAGGGAAATGGAGCTGTATTGGGCTATACTTCACTGTTTGAGGTGAAACAAAAGTTATTTTTAACTTATTTCTGTCTTCTGAATTCAATTTCACAGCTGGTTTTATCTGTTTAGGCATATTTCTCACTATATAACCAATTTGAGCAACTTAATAGAGCAAGGACATGCCCATTGGGAACCTTGGACCCGACAGATGTAGCCCAGGAGAGGTGAACTGCCTCATCATGTTGTTGTGTTATGTTGTGGTGAAGTTTATCTGCTGTGTATTTCTAATTTAAGATGTTAAACAGTAATTTTAATTAACATTCCCTCGCACATAAACTCAGAAACAGTTACCAAAAACACTTTGTTTAAATTGCAAGACATGGAGAATACTTTGCACATTTAATTAAATGGAAATGGATACTTTGCATAGCATTACAAATACTTCCATTTTCAGATCAGATGGTATCAAAGCTTAAGGATTTGAGCCTTAGAAGCTAGAGTTTTACTCAGCATTTGTTTTGTGCAAAGATATAGTCGATTGTTTGCAAGTTTTGATACTTACTAGGCTTAAACTCAAGAGAGATGAATGACACTTGGTTATTGCACAAAGTAATCCACAACCAAGAAGGGTTAGAGAGCCACCTCCAAGAGTTACTGAAAAAGCCTCAAGCATGTCTTCAAGAGAAGGAGAAGCTCTTGAAGGCATTGATCCCAAAGAAGAGGAACGGGTATTTCGAAAGGCTTTCCTTGACATGACAGCGATGGTGAGGATACTCTACCAAGAAAGGAATGATATACTTGTTGGAGAAGGCTCTAGAAACCAGAAAGAATGAGAGGGTTCTTCAGGAGGAAAGAAAAGTGATGACAAGTCAAAGAAAGGACATAGAGGAAATGGTGATCCACCATCCCCATCTTCATCATCTCCCTCTACATCGTCATCCTCAACTTCGGTGAATCAATCTCACAAGTCTAAAACCACTGGTAAAAGTCTATGTTTAAAGCTTGATGTTAAATTTGAGTTGCCTATGTTTAATGGTGAGGTCAATGCAAAGAAACTTGACAATTGGATAAGACAGTTGGAAGTTTACTTGAGGATACAAAACCTTCATGAAGACTACACCAAGATTAAGTTAGCCTCTTTAAGAATGGAAGGAGCAGCATTGGTATGGTGGGAAGCTAAGACCAAGAATGAAATTAAAAAACATGGTAAGATCACTTTATCATGGGTTGAATTTATTTCCGCAATTAAGCAGCAATTTTATCCATTAGCTCATTTACAAAAGGCTATCATGAATTGGAAAAGTTTTAGACAACTTAAGGGACAAAGTGTTCAAGATTACACTCAAGAGTTTAGAAGAAGGGCTCTATTGTTAGGAATTGATTTGCATAATCAAGATACTTTGCTGAAATATATAGGTGGTTTACACAATTACCTTATACATATTATCCTTATGTTCAATCCTACTAGTCTAGACGAAGTTTGTGTACAAGCTATGCATTTAGAGGCTAGAGGGAAACAATCTTTTGTTGGGAATATGGATAGTGAATTTAAAAGCAAAGAGAGGAAAATAAATGCAAACTTTAGGAAAGAAAAAGGAAAGTTCTTTTGTAAAAACTGTTCCAAGACAAACCACGATGAAGACCATTGTTGGAAGCTTCATCTGGAGCTGAAACTAGAAAAATTTAAAACCAAAGATAGGGCCAAAGAAAAGGGCAAAACGGTTGCAACTGTTGAACAAGACTTAGGGTCTGAATCAGATGATGAAACTAAAAGCATAGCCATGGTACTAAAGAACATAAAGGGGAAAGAGATTGTAAAGGAAACACATCTCAGTTCTGGCACTTTAAACTGTCACATAAAAGCTCCAAATGAAGAGAGGAGGATACAACTATTTCATGTGAGGATAATAGCCAAACACACAAAGGTTGACACACTATTTGACAATGGGTCACAAGAAAATCTCATCTTAGAAGAATTAGTCAAGAAGCTAAAACTTGAGACCATTCCACATCCAAAGCCATATCCACTTGGATGGATTTGCAAGGATGCTAATTTACAAGTCTCAAGAAAAACGATGTTACCGATGAAATAGGTAACCGCAATGTTACCTATTTTTTTTTGGTAGCATAAAAGGCACTCGATTTTGAAAAGTGGTGATGCAGAATCACCATTTTTTTTTGTGCACATTTTTAACACTCTAATATTTTTATTTATGAAGTATGAATATTTGTTTTAAAATGTTAGTGATTTTCATGCTAATTTTGAAACGTATTGATGCTGCATCAACCTTTTTTTTTAGAGCGGTGATTTTCATGCTAATTTTGAAACGTATTGATGCTGCATCAACCTTTTTTTTTAGAGCGGTGATTTTCATGCTAATTTTGAAACGTATTGATGCTGCATCAACCTTTTTTTTTAGAGTGGTGATTTTCATGTTCGTAAGAAAACACAAAACTTAGATAAAAAAAAATATATAAAACCAATAAAAATGTTAAAAAAAACAAAAATAGCTCGTAAAAATTAAAAATTTAAACAAAAATATTTGAAAATTATATCAAAGAAAATGACAAAATTTGAAAAAAAAAAAACACATAATTTAAAGAAAAAAAACAAAAATTGACCAAAAAAAATAAAAATAAAAAACCCTCAAAAACATTTTTTTCTGACTTATTAAAAAAAACCATATAATAAAAAATATATATATATATATTTAAAAAAAAAAAAAATAATAATTAAAATTACAAAATTAAAATTTAGATTAAAAAAATTATATTTAAAAAAAAAATTAAATTTAAAAATTTAAATTAAAAAAAATAATAAGAAGAAGAAAAAAAATACAAATTTTAAAATTAACAAAAAAAACAATTAAAATTGAAAAAGAAAATTTAAAAAAAAAAAAACTATCATTAAAAAACAAAAAAAATGAAAAAATCCACGTGCAAATAATTAAAAAACAAATATACATAAATTTAGGGTGTGTGTGTGTTTTTTTTTTTTTTTATAAATAAAACAATTTATAGATTTTAATCTATAATATTAAATATTAAAAAAAATTAAACAAATTGAATTTAAAATAAAAAAATAATTTCAAATCTTTTGAAATTTAAAAAAAAAAAATTAAAATCAAATTAAAAAAAAAATATTAAAAATTTAAAAAAAAAAAAAAATAGTAAAAATAAAATCAAATAAAGATATATATATAGATATATTAAAAATTTAAATAATAATAATAATAAAATTTTAAAAAAAAAAATACAAAACAAATTTTATTTTAAATAAAAAAATTTAAAACAAAAAAATAATATATATAGAAAAAATAAAATAAAAATAAAAAATAAATAAAAAAATAAAAAAATAAAAAGATTTTTTTTTAAATAAAAAAATTTTAAAAATTAAAAAATAAAAAATGAATTACAAAAATAAATAAAAATGGGGGTTGGTGGTGGTGGGGGCGGCGGGGGGCTGGGCGCTGGGGGCCGGCCGAGCGGCACCACGGGGGCGGCCAACCGGCCTCGCCTGGCCCGAGGGCCGATTTCGACCGGGCGGCGCCACGCGAGGCCGTGAGGCCGGCTGCCGCCCGCCGCCCCCGCCGCCCCGCCCCGCCGCCCCCACCACCACCAACCCCCATTTTTTTTTTTTTTTTTTTTTTAAAAAAATTATTTCAATTCTTTTTTTTTTTTTTAATTTAATTTTTTTTATATAAAATATTTTATTTATTATTATTATTATTATTATTATTTATTTATTTATTTATTTATTTTTTGTTTTAATTTATTTTGTTAGTAATTTTTATTAAATTTTGTTTTGTTTTTTTTTTTTTTTTTTTTTAAATTTATTTAATTGATTTTTTTTTTTCATAATTTTTCTTTATTATTTTATAAAATTTAATAAATTTTGTATTTTTTTTAAATTTATTTGAATTTAATATTGTTTTTTAAATGTTTTACTTTTTTATTAATTTTTTTTTGTTAATTATATAAATTTTTTATATTTTTATATTTCAATTAAAATTGTGTATTGAAAATTAGATTTTTTTTAAATTAAACGTAATTTTTTTAAATTAATTTGTTTTTAAATATTTTTTATTTAATATTTTTTTATTTTTTTATTTTTTTCAATTTTCCATTTTTAATTGATTTTTAAAATTTTTATTTTAACAATGTTTTTTTTTCTTTTCTTTTATATTTAAAATTATTTTTTCTCTCAAAATTTATTTGTTTATTTGTTTATTTATTAAAATTTAATATTTTTTTTTTTAAATTTAATTTGTTATTTTATTTTTTTTTATTTTTTTTAAATTTAATAAAATATATATACATATTTAAATTTAAGTTCATATATATATTTTATTTTTTATACTTTAAATTTAATTTATTTTTTATAGTTTGTTTGTTTTTTTAATATATATTGTTTTAAATTTTATATTTTCATTGTATTTTATTTTTATTTTTTAATTTTAATTAATTTTTCATTTTTTTACTTTTAATTTAAATAATGTTTTTTTTTTAAATATTTTTATTTTAAATTTTTAAATTTATTAAAATTTAATATATTTGCTTAAATTTAATTTTTTGTTTGAATTTTTTTTATTTTTTTATTTTTTTATTTTTTATTTTTTAAATTTAATTTCTATATTTTATTTTTTATAATTTCCTTCTTTTTTTAACTTTTTTTTTTTTTAATTTAATATTTTTATTTTGTTTTTATTTTTATCTTTTAATTTCTATATTTTTTTAAATTTTAATCTTAATTTTTTTTGTTTATTTTTTTTCCTTAAATTTTAGGTTTTTTTTAATGTTTGAATTATTTTTTTATTTTTTTTTATTTTTAATCTTCATATATTTTTAAATTTTAAGCTTTTAAATGTTTTTATTTTTTAAATTTATTTTTTTCTTAAATTTTAGGTTTTTTTTTAATGTTTGAATTTTAAAAATTAAAAAATGTTACTTCTATTTTTAAAAATGCCAAAAGTATGACAAATTTTTTTTTTTTGTTATTCCAGCATCAACTGGTTTTGTTTTGAGGGTGTTTTTTCAATCCTTTTTTCAAGAAAAAATTTTGTTTTTATCATAATTTTATAAAATGTTGAAATTTGACCTTCAAAAAAAACGAAGTGCGTTCTGGAATACACACTTTTTTTTTTGGGTGTTTTTTCAATCCTTTTTTCAATAAACAATTTTGTTTTTACCATAATTTTATAAAATGTTGAAATTTGACCTTAAAAAAAAACCAAGTGCATTCTCGAAGACACATTTTTTTTTTTGGGCGGTGTTTTTTCATGTTTTTTGAGACTTTTTGGGCTAGAGTTCCCGTTTTGAGGTCAGGTTACCTATTTGATCGGTAACAGTGTTGGAAAGTGCATGTTGTGCTTCACCATAACAACTCATTATGTTGATTTGGTTGAACTAGATGTGGTACAGCTTGACATTGCATGTGTGGTGTTGGGTAGTCCGTACTTATATGACAAAAAAGTGACCTTCCATCGCCATGAGAACAAGTACCATTTGTTCAAGGATGGCAAGGAGTTTATTGTGAGAGCACATCAGAAGAAGCTAGAATCGTCTTTAGTGAATGCAGAGCAATTGAAAAGGCTTGTCAATGCAAGTCAAAATCTGACTTTGTTGATGATTAAGCAAAAAGATTTTGTACATAATAATTTTCATGTTATTGCTGATGTAAATGATGATATGTTTCAGTCTGAAAGCAAGTCGTCTTTGGAAGAAGATGAAAAGATGTTGCAGAAAGTGCCTTTGGTGTCGATCGGTGCAAAGAACAAAGTGTCGGTGCAAGGTGGTGCAAAAATCCAAGAGAGGGTAAAGAATGCAAGCAAAGAGGGCAAAAATTTCAGCATGAGTCATTATTGGTTTCAGAATGGCAGATTGACATGGCGAGAAAACTTGATCAGGAATCGACACAAGTACATGGCTCATTCGGCAAAAATTCGCCATGAGGACAGTTGGCAAGGTGAATCTCTATTTCAATTTCCTTTTAAGGTAGAGCATTGTAGGAACAGTATGATTTTTGCGAACTATAGTTGTTTTCTGCAAATTTCAAAAATTTGCATCATGACTCAGTCAATGTTAGCAACAGTCGATCAGCGGATTCAAGGAAGAATTTGTCTTTTTATGAGAAGCTCAATTTGATGAAGTCAAGGAGATTTTAGTTGTTCAAGGTCGGAAGAGTGGAGAGTCAGTCTCTTCATCTTCAATTTATGTAATTCAGAGAGCTTTTGGGGTCCAAAAGCTTCCCATTTGAGAGGTGTGATCAGGTGATTATGTCCAAAGTTGAAAAAATGCCCAAAAATGGGATTGCTCAGAATTGGTTGCAATCTGAATGACCGGATAAGTCTCGTCGCTGTGATTCTGGCGCCATAAACGACACTCAAATCCGATGTCGTATGTGAAATTTATGCAGGTTTGAAGTCTCTAGTATCATTCAAAAATCCAGTTGACCAAAGTTGACTTTTGACTTTGGAAATATTTAAAAAAGAATACTCTAAGTAATATTCTAAGAATATTCCCTGAAATATTCCATTTGAGCGAATGAAGGATGGACAAATGGCATTCTATGATTGGTTGAAGGCTTGACTTTTTGGGATTTCAACCAATCAAAGGGTGCCACGTGGCAAGCCCGGAGGCCGCCACGTGGCCCCAGGCCAGAGTCAATGCGGAGTATCAAAATTTTTATGAGTCTGCGAGGTTCGAACCCCAGACCTCACTGTCATAGCACAAGCGCCTACCATTAGGCCACACGGAAGTTCTTAACAGTGAATGGAGATACGACCTATTTGAAGTTTGAATTTAAATATGGCGGAAAAGTTAAAGGGACTAGCCCCCGCTCCATATAACCATACTCTATGCGACCAGGTGTGAACATTGACCGTCAGAGTTAAACGGTTAATTAACCGTCTGTTTTATATATCATGTGGCCACATTTCAAGCAAAAAAGTTAAATGCCAATGCTGATGGTTCTGCCAGTTTGGGGTGGAGTCCGCCATTTCTGTCAATTCCACCGTTTTTGGAGCAGTTAACTGCAGTTAGCCCACAATTAGTGGGATTTTCAATTGACATTGGGCAAAAATTTGTTTGGATGATAACTTTCTAAATATTGATCCAATTTGGACGAAATTTTGATCAATTTTGGGTATTCTGAGCATTCTGGAGAGTTTGGGACATGTTGCAGAGCAAACAGAGGTGTTCTTCAGCCACTTTTTCTTCAGGGAAGCTTGGAGAGCCACTAGGGCCATCAGGGAAATGGATTTGTATTGTGCTATACTGTTTGAGGTGAAACAAAAGCCATTTTTAGCTTATTTTTGTCTTCTGAATTCAATTTCATAGCTAGTTTTGCATGTTTAGGCATATTTATCACTGTATAACCAATTTGAGCAACTTAATAGCGCAATGACATGCCCATTGAGAGCCTTGGACCCGGCAGATGTAGCCTAGGAGGGGTGAACTGCCTCATCATGTTGTTGTTTTATGATGTGGTGAAGTTTATCTGCTGTGTATTTCTAATTTAAGATGTTAAACAGTGATTTTAATTAACATTCCCTCGTACATAAACTCAGAAACAGTTACCATAAACACTTTGTTTAAATTGCAAGACATGGAGAATACTTTGCACACTTAATTAAATGGAAATGGATACTTTGCATAGAATTACAAATACTTCCATTTTTAGATCACCAAAAGAAAGGTGGGAGGAAAGAGTATGTATTTTTTGCTCTTCTGAAAAAGTGGAAACATAAAAACATTTCATTTTAGAATGTGTGACCTTCAAAGACAGTAGAGAAAATTATGCAGGTATTCTAGCAACTAGCTCCTGGGATAATCTATTCAATGAAGAGTTTGTCGAGACGCTGAGAGCGTTTATTATAAAACTCCATAGGAAAAGGGCCAATTAAAAGAGCCAGATGGAGAAGCAATCTATCCCATAAGCTATTTTTAGCCTCGTGGATATTAAAATTACTTTATTCACCGAAGGTGTTTTGTTTGCTGGGTTTCACTGGGAAAGATTCACCCTTCCTTCCAACTAGAATTTGACACGTACATTACTCACCATTGCTTCACTGCCCACCGTTGATTCGACTTTTATTTCCCAGCGTTGGATTTGTCAGCACGCAGCGGCACACTACTCTCTCACCATGCTCGGTGTTCATTAATTTCTCTCCAGCTCCTTGGTCAACAAATCTGTCATGCAACAACAAATGCATTCAATTTCTTCACCAACTAAAACTATAGCTCGTTGTTTTCTACTGCCAACCTTCATTGCACCCAACAATAATGTCTTCAAGAAGGCCCTCTGTCTCACTGTCGAGAGATTGCTTGCAAAGGGATCATTCCAATCCAGATAGTCCCAATACTCCACATTTACAGGCACATCCATCTCCAGCTCTCGCGACGAATACCCCTGTTCCAATTTTGATATCAACAGATCTGCAACAGGAGAAGTGGTGTAGCCCTGTGAGGTGAACAATTCTACCAGAACGGTTCTCGACATTTGGCCTTTTCTTTTGGGCTTTGCACCATTGATATCACTATCATGTGACGCTGCACCCGCTTTGCTAGTGGGATTGAGATCTAGTCCGTTGGTGGTGTGAACTTTGGCTCTGTTTCCTGCGGCGTCAGACCCTTCTAAAGCTCTTCGCTTGCTACCAAAATATTATTTATGCTATTGTTTTGGCAAAAGAGGATGGTTTGAATCTTGGTCCCATGTCCGTCCTTCAGTTTTGGGAAAATGAGACCATGCATTGTCCCGTGAGCTTTTTCCGCCTGCCATATTCGCACAGTTAATGGTGGTTTCTTTGTGGCATATTTACGCTACTACAACCGGGATTTAGGTACCATCTGGTCCTCATCTTGCTTTGTATATATTTTTCCCTCCAAACAACAATCCCATGGCTTGATCCCGGGTTTCTGCAATGCCTCAAAAATAATCACCCAGAACTCATGCAGTCACTCGAGCTGTTTCAGATCTGAATCTCATAGGAGGAGCTCTTCCGGTGGATTTCTTCTCCAGGGATTTCCCTTCTCGCATGTTTTGTTTCATTTCGTCAAATTGTATTTTCTTAAAAGGGTTTTTCGTTTTTTATTTTATTTTAGGCAGAATTCAGTTCAGATTCAGATCATTCCCCACGACCCAAGAAGAAGTAGAAGAAGCATGTAAAATTCATCTCTAGGGATGAACTCCGAGTACGCACTCAATTTGTATCTCCAGGGTTTTCTCTTTTCCCTTCTCCCATGTTTTGTTTCATTTCGTGGAATTGTATTTTCTTAAAAGTGTTTTTCGTTTTTATTTCAGGTAGAATTGAGTTCAGATTCAGATCATTCCCCACCACCCAAGAAGAAGCAGAAGAAGCATCACAAATCCCATTCGAAACACAAGAAGCGATATAATTCTTCTGATATCTCCGACGATGAAGAAGAAGACAGAAGACATAGGAGGAGAAGATCGAAGAAAAAACCCAAATGGGAATCTACCCCATCTTCATCATCCCCATCATCATCTGATGAGAACCCCAGACAAAGAAGACGTAAATCTATAAATTCTTCAAGGAAAAGTAGCGAAGGAGAAGCCACATCTTAAGCAGGTATTGTTGATTTCACTGTCTGTCCTTTATGCTATTTCATTCCCACTTATTCTATTATGTTGGTTTTCTGAATATTGCTCCGATTTGATTGTTAATTTGCATACCCTTATGAGGTTTGATGTCTTTCTGTATACTCAATTCTATTGGGTTTGTTCATTTGATTGCTTTTCATTTTCCCTAATCCTAGAATTGTTCTCCTCATCATTTATGTTGTTGCAGAGGAGGCAATTGATAAGACAAAATCTGTCTGCCAAGAGATGGAGTCAGCTAGAAAAGAGATGGGGTTGGAGTGGATGGTCAAGCCTTTAGAAAGACCACCTTCTAAAAAACAGATACTAAAAGATGAAGAACCTTCATAGGACGTGAATGTAGAGGTGAGCATTCCAGTCTCATATTCTTTTGTTACCTTACAATTAGTTGTACAAGGAACCTAAAAATGGTTTGATGCATTGTGAGAAATCGCAGTTCCACTTTTCCTATGAGCATGTATGCTAGTGAATCAAAAGTAAGGCATTTTTTATAATCTTGATATTTCAAACTGTCCATAATTTCCAGTCTTCAAGCACAGACGAATAACATAAGACTCACGGAAGTATGGAAGCTAATAAGAGAGATACGAGATTACAGGACCCGCAATACACAAATGTACTAGGGTATAGTTAATATGATAGTGCTTCTTGTTCTAGATGAAATTTTGGGAAAATCAAATGAAATCATTCTCTGTATCTTCCAGGGAGACTTTGAGGGGATTTTTCAAAATAAATGTTATATACGAGAATAAAGAAAAACCACTTTCATAACTTATGCCATTAGTTTTAAAGGTAATCCAAAAGAATGTTACAGAGAACTAGCTGAGTTAGGCCAAATTGATGCCCCCTGATGTAAAATAAGAAGAATGACATCCACACATTTTCTTGAGATGTAGCTACATGGCACAAGTTTGCTAGATCTTCTGGAAACATTGAAAGCTAAAATCTTAGTGGATTGGGGCATTCTTTGCAATTCCTTTAGAGTATGGTGGCTCGATAAACAAGTTGCTTCTTCTAGAGAAGAATTCTGAATCTGGCCAGATTAGATTTTGACACTCCAAGCCAATGTCATCTTCTCGCTGTGGATTTGGGTGGTCCTTTGCTTCAACGTCTTCAAAAATGAAATCGGGCTATGTTCGGCGTTGTTAAAAGTTTGTTCAACTACAAAAACCCATAGTTAAATCTCCACAATCTACAAAGTTCAAACACCATCAGCCAGTGAGTTCTCACGTTCTATAACGTCAAGAGATTCAATCCAAAAGGAAACTCCAACTAATAGCCACAACATAATACAAGAACGTTTTTAATATTAATAAAACAACTTTAAAAATAAATATGTTTTCTAATATAAATTTTAATGAAAACGAAATATATATATATATATATATATATATATATATATATATATATATATAATTAAATTTTAAACATACAAATATCATAATTCTTTTTTATTAAATTTTAAACATATATATGATAATTATTTTTAATTAAATTTTAAACATATATTTAATATTAATAAAAAAAAAATTCTAATTTTTTTTTCTAATATAACATGTCTTAGATATCATTTTTGGGATTCAACTGCGTTAAGTAAGTCCTTCATGTCTAACTATTTCCATGAGAGGACTGACTAATATGGCTATTTGGGAAATTTATATGTTTTTGTATATATGTAGTTGTTTTTAGAAGAGCTCTAATTTCTCATATGGCTATTTGGGAAATTTATATGTTTTTGTATATATGTCGTTGTTTGAGTTTTCTTTCCAATCACGGATTTGACTGAACTGACCCCAACAGAAATGCCCTTAAAAATGGTGAGAACATTACTTGCAATCTCTGTCAAATTGTTCAACATGATTTTGATCTAAGATTTCACTTAATCGTTTGACGCCATGGTTGGAAATCCACCATACTTTCGGTGTATCTTTGGACCTTTTGAGGCAATTGCTAATTACACCGAAGGTGTTCTTTTATGGGATTCACTGGGAAACATTGTTCATCCCAGCCAATCCCTATGCTCCACCTCTGCTCCAGATTCGCCCGTCTACCCTATCAAAATTTGACACTTGGCGGCCTACCATGTCATCCATGCCCATACCTATGCTTTACGGTAATGTGCTGCTGTCCAATCCTTCGTTAGCTTGTCCAATCATTCGCTTGCCTCCTTCGGTGTCCTTTTGCTCCTTTTAATGAGCGCCATTGCTAATTATATATAACTCTTCCTGGTAGCTTTTTTAATCGGCGCGGAGGGAGCGTGCAACGTCCTTTCTAGCCGTTTAGATGATGGTGCCACGTGTCATTTGGTTTCTAGCCGTTTGAGGGATGGCACGGAATCATTTGCAGCTGTTTGGATTAATTTCACTGTTAAAAGGATAAAACTATTTCATTCCGATAATGTGAGTTCGCTGATGGCTTCATCATTTTCAGAATACAAAAGATTTATTATACTATTATAATATTTATATTAAAAGATAAAAACCAGAACTATCTCATTTGTTGATACTAACCCAAAAAATTGTAATGAAATGTAAAATATCATGACACTTTATTTAAAAATATTAGATTTAATAATATTAAAAGTTTATTATTTCATTGTGAGTAAAAGATACTTTTAAAAATAATGTATTATTTTTAGTTTAATATAAAAAAATAGTATGCCCATTAAATTTAATACAAAACAAATTAAATTAATAGGCTTAGGGTTATATGGATTATGGTTCATAAAAACTAATTAAAATAATAAATTCTAACTTATATGAATTATGATTATGGTTCATAAAAACAAATTAAAATAATAAATCTCAAGTTATATAGATTAGGAGTTAAGTATGATATGTATTTATTAGAATTATTTTATTACTAAAATTTATGAAAATAAATAAAATATGATAAACAAAAAATATGTAAATTAATAAATCATTTTAATAAAGGTCACTATATGAAGAATTTTGTCACAACATTGTATGCTAATATTATGAATTTTTGAGGAATGTTTATTTGATTATGAATTTTGAACCCTAAGTCTCTTAATTGGGACCCCCCAGTAACTTAAAAGGTACTCCCCCAATAGAAACACCTAATTTATGGGGCATAAAAGTGGGAAGAGACATCTTAGTAACCAATGGAATGAAGGTGGACATAATGGCTCCTTATTCTACATTTCAAAAGGGGAATATATCCTTCTATGTTGGATGAGCCAATAATTCTTAAGATCATGTGAGATCTAGAAAAAAAAGTAAAAAACAAACACCAAAATGAGGTTTATTCAATTGAACAAGTGAAGAGCCTAAAAGTATTTATCAAATAAAGGTTGTAATTGAGTGGAAGATGTTCATTGATCGATTCAACTTTTATGTGTTAGTATTCCTTTGGATATCATGTGGGAGTCCTAACTTTATCTATGTTTGTATCATTATTTATGCATAAATACTACTCATTAATGGTTTTTGATTCCTCTACCTTTGGGGGAAATCCTCTAATACTTCTTGACTCAAGTCTATTTTCATCTATCTATTTAATTCTTGAGGTCCCCAGCCACCGAGACATACCTTGCTACTATTGTTCTTGAATTAGCTAATAACCAACACTCTCTATTATGATAGTCTCATAACCATTATTAACTAATGGAAGTCTATCTGTATCATCTAACATGTGTTTCAAGTTCGATTTATATCGTGGCTTAAGCACAAAATAAGGGTTCAAACCTCACAATAGGCCAACAATCAATAACTGACCTCTTGACATCTAGTATCCATTTTACTTGCTAGTACCATCCAATTTCCATGTTAGCACCATTTCACATGCTAATCTATATCACCTTTCCACATAATGTGCCCATGTCAACAACATGTCATCTCCAAGTCATGTCACATGGGTGCCAAAAAATATCCACATTGATGCAATATGACCTCAATATTGGTGACACATCATCATAATGTTAGTGCCATGCTATCTGAATGTGAATGGAACATTAAAGCGACATTATCATCTACAACCTTAGCTGCCTTATAAGCTTTTGTAAGTTTGGATGAAAGCTCTTATAGGAGGGCTTGAGGATCTAAACCCTATATCCATCACTTAACACTATTTAACCATACATCACCATTAAATAATGGACAATATGGAATTTTTTAGAATTAAGTAGTTGAGCATCTGATTCCTAGAGAATGTTTGGCATTTACCTCCCATTACCCCAACCCAAAACTCAACAATTACCAAACTTCTCATCAAGAAAGAGAAGTTCATATTCTATCTACATTGGGAGTTTCGAGAAGACAATAATGCCTTCTCTAATAATTGAAAATGAAAAGTCTATTTCTTGAAAGAAACCCACTCTATAACCATTTTTAGATAGGTCTTAGACATGGAACTTATGTTAGCCATATGACCAAGAGATTAGGATGAGGCCTTCCTAACAAGAATTTTTTTTTACATCGTTTCTGTAATGATTTCATCCCAATATTTATCTCCATCCTAAAATGTTGTCAATCCTCAAATTTTTCCATGGTAGGAATGTTGGTAGAGGGATATTGAGGCTTGATAACGACTTTGTCAGGGAAGAGAAGGAATGGTTCTCATGTATAGATATCCTTCCCAACCATGAAGGCACCCAAGTACTCCACCCTCACTACTAGTAACCATTTAACTTCTCACATGAAGTCACATAGGACATTACACATGATGTGTCTCTTTTGAGGGCTTTAGACCTATTATCCTAACTAAGGAGGCATTTCTGATGATTTTTAGTCTAAATAAACATACATTATGGTTGTCAAATCCTTCAATTGACTCTGTATTCTAAACAACTTCACTTGAATTCCATTTCGACTCTTTAATTCCATCATCATATTATATATCCATTCAATAATTCTTCATTATTTTCACTCAATGTTTTATGAATATGAATCTCATCTAGGTCATTTCCTTAATCTCAAGGATACAGTCCTTTGTTCTAAGTCTAAATCACCAAAAATACATTTTAATATATACCTCAAACCTAGGGATTCTATGGCCTACCAAAGGTAGACCAAGTTTTTTATTAAAATCATTGATATATCTCGATAGGAAACTAGTCATCATGTCTATGCAAGATATTGAGTGATTAGCTTCCCTAGCCATCTTAGCCTTTTTATTTTATGGGGACCCATAACATCTAGGAAATAGATACTAACAAGGACTAGAGGTGATTCCATCATATCCTCCTTAGGCACATCGTAAAAGAATACAAAGTTACAGAGGAAAGCATATGAACATTACATACCTATGGTACCTATTAAAGCCATATTTATAATATTGTAACATAAAAAACAGTACACAATCTATAATATATACATACTAGGAAATTGATAGATACACAATCTATTGATATAGTTTCCATTTTACACATTATGATTTACATTACAAATTTATGTCAGCATGGGTTCTTATCTGAAGAGAGATAAAAATATTCCCATAAACAATGAAAGGTAAGCCACATTCCACCCCAAACTAGGCTTAAATTCAATGCAATATTTCTTTTTAATTGGCCACCACCAAGTCAAAACAGGAATCTATGATGGAGGCCCCACCCAAAATTACAACCTCCAATCGTGAAGACCATTCTCCTACTTTTCATTAAGCTCCAGAGTTTTCTTATTCTCAAATAAATCTAAGAGTTGTTATGAGCTACTTTGTGTGGTTTCTTAGCTATCACTAGAGCAAAAAGGGGGGTTTTTAAGATAATATTTGAGATAATTTTTATGTATATTTTGTTAAGTTTATAAAAAAAAAACTTGTATATTGTCTTTAAGTGAGTGTCTTAGAAGAAAATTTCATTTCTTTATCTAGAGAGATAATAGTTGTGACTAAAGACATATTGTATTTATAGACACAATATGTCTTTAATCCTAGCTATTATCTCTCCACACAATAAAAAATTATATTTAAAGACAATACAATATCATTTTTCTCTCTTTAGAGAGAATATAATACAATGAATCCATAAAAGTATCTCGCCATTGTAATAATTCAATATAAAATTCTTCTAATTAAAAATAAAATACAATATCATTAATTAATTCATGCTAGGGCCATAAAAAAATTTAGGGCGAGTTGGGCTGATTTCCTATGTTTTTTCCAAAAAAAATCGGCAATTTCCATTTTTCTAAAACAAATTTGGTCATATTTTATAGTATAAAATTATTTTACCTTAAAAATGGCAAAATTTTATATAGAATAATATCAAATCATTAGAAATATAAATAGTTTTACAAAAAATATTGCTAACCATTTCACAATTTTCATATTAGGGACTAGTAAGATTCACCAAGGTTTCTAGACTTTAAGATAAACTTTTATCCTTAAAAATTTCCTTGGTTAGGGCACAATGGAATCGAACCACCAACGTCCTATTTATAATGTAGGTGCCTTTCCCTGGAGCTAACACCTTTCGAATAATTATGTGACGACTTATTCCAGTCCTTGAAATTGCATATATACTCATTAATTTAAAAAAAAAAATTCCACATAATGGAATAATATTTTGAAAATTTAAAATTATATAGACCCTATTTTTAACTTAATAAAAATTAAATCAGTGGATTTAGCTCAATGTGACACCCGTGTAGCATGACCTGCAAAATAAAGTCATATTTAAAAATTAAGCGGTTTTATCCTAGATGGCAGTCAAAACCATGTTATGTCACAAAACATCGGTACAAAAATTCAATAACTAATTCAGTCCTTTTACAATAAACCACAATACGAAAAGTCTCTCTTGAAAAATTCTATTAAATAAATGAAAACATTAGTCTTTGTAGTTGTTGGAAAAATAACCTAAGAAGCTACCCCATCATACTACATCATGTATTATCATAACTTTGAAGAGGTTTAAAAATATTGATGAAGTCTTTTCTTTCCTCAATTTCTACTTCAGTAAGATCAAATCAAATAACCAATCACATCACTCTCAGTAAAATTATAGAAGAAATTAAAATGCAATTAGATCTGGAATTATATGTTATAACTAAATGAAGGACGCACCCTATCGCTTTTACGGAAGAAATGAATAAAATTTTACCTTGAAACTAGCCGTGCAAGTGATGTGATCCACTTAAAAATGTCAAAACCTAAGCATAATGTGTCTAGCATATTGTGACAATGTGGATGGTTAAGCATGTGTTGAATAAAATATTTAATCAAATATATTGATTAAATGGATTCATGAGGCCAAGTCACCTAGGGATTTGGGCCCTCTAAATATTGAAAACCTTCTCATTCAATGTTCCATTACAAACTTGGGATTCATACAACCTTGAAATAGTGCAATCAAGAGATATTGTAAAGTCATGGAGGAACTGAACTAAATCTGCTAGGTATGAGCACCATTGAAGGAGAATAACTCCAAGAAAAAGGTAAATTATAATAAGATCCATTTCAAGTCACAATTGAAAAAGGGTATGTCACAGAATCATCTATGAAATAAATTGGATTTGTTATGTACATTCTCTAGTGAAGGAGAATAACTATCAAGTAATAAGATAAATATAAAAACTATATTTCCAGCCACAATGGCAAAAGCATCTACAATAGGTCCATGAATCCATAAATAGAGAGAATGAATGAGAGGTCAATTTCCATAAAATTGATTCACATTACCACATTTATGAGAGGGATGACCTTGAATCGATAGTATTTACACAGTTAAATTTCACCATTTTCCACACCTAATCATAGTAAATAACAAAATTCACAACAATAATAACACGTTGAATATTCTCCACCTATAGTGTCCACCCTTATTTATTACTATGGTGAAATAATTTTAGGCAGTTCCAAAATTACATACAACTGAATTCAACATGATCTCCATCACCAATAATATCAACAACATAAAAAATAATGACAAAATAAGGCACACGATGATTTGTAGCATCCACATGTAAGAGAACAAAACCCACTAGGGCAGTGATTTGTAGAATATGGAGTGATAACAAACAATTAATGTGAAGGCCTATAACTTACTCAATATATAACTAGAGTATGCATGATAGCCAACAAAAATAACTAACTAGATTTGTACATTCCAATAGATTAAATGGTGTTATTTTTCAAGCCACACTTGATAAGGGATTTGCAACTGGATTTTGAATCCAAAAGTTAGAGAGCACATATGAGAACTCATTTTTGAATGAAATCAATGCAATTCATCCTATTTATGATAGATACATCTTGCCACAAATATTATTTATATTCCTCCCTCTAGTATCCATCATCATTATCACTATGGTTATTTTAGTGTGTATGATATCCATATACATACTATTGAATTCCAAGGGAAAATTTGTTTATTGCTAGTTTTCACTTATTTGTAATATATTTATGTCAATTCACCTCTCTTCTCTAGAGATTTATGAACTAAAAAATTTATTTTATTATATATCATGCATTGATGATGAAACTTATTCAATGCATGTTTGAAGGTGCTTTGTACATAACACTTTGTTTCTCTCCTTAGAAGCAATGACTGGAAAAACATTATAAACACCCATGTTACATAGCTTCAAGTCAATGATAAAGGTCTTTCAATTCTCGAGAGTGTAATTAATTTTTTTCAATTTACCTTACATTTGCCAAGGATATTCGAAGAGGAATGAATTTTACTTATTTTTCCTTATATCAATTAAAGAATAAAGGTGTTCTAATCATTTTGCCTCAATTCAAATCAACTAGGAAACCATTGTATCAATTTTTCCTTTCCTTGAGTGAAGGATGAGGGTACTACAATTATTTTTATTTGCCATTTTGGAGCTAATTGTACCCTTAACATGGGTCCATTTTCTTAATGTAGATAAAGGGGATTGAAAGGAGATGGAAATTTCTTAGCCAATCTGTGTTGAATCCCTAGAGGGAATGGAGATAACCTAAGTAAATGTGGCAGAGAAGGGGATCCCAGTCCTTGGGTTTTGTATACTATAAGGCTAATAGAGCTAGATGGTTGGAATTATTGTAAGAAAAAAATACTAGTGCATAATTTCTTATTCATTTTATGTTGAATCCATGGAGGGAATGGAGATAGCCTAAGAACTATTTTGTATAGAAGGGAGTCTGATTCCTTGGGTAGATAGATGGTTGGGATTATTATAGGAGGGAAATACACTAATAGTATCAATAAATGTGTTTTGTGTGAGGAATGTGGTTAGTGATTTTTTTTTTCTTTCTACTCAGGTGAGAAAAAACCTTTTTATAGTGTGAGGCTACTACACTAAATAAAAGGAATTGATGAGAGTGTTAGTCCAATAACATAAATACCATTGCAATATATAAAACAAATAGGAAAGAAAGGAATGGAAACCATGAAAATTAATTATATCCATATACCATTGGAAAGAGCATTGTTGTTATGACATAGAGAATGAGTGAGTGTATGTAAAGCATCCCTTCCTCCTTGGGAGGGTTCTTTTATGTTACTTGGAAGTTCTTTCCTTCCTTTATCAAAGAAATGTGATTGAGCTGTTCACGAGAGGAGTTCAAGTTGAAATTAGTGGATATGTATGCTCCAAGTGATTACTGGAGACTATTATAGGTTGGAATATCATTCAAATAACATAAACTTGTTTTTTCTTCTCTCCTTCAAATGCTATCCAATGGCATCCTTTTATAGAATGTATTAAACCTTCATAAAAACTAGTTTCCAATGTGAATGAACCAAGTTTCAAGTGTGATTTCACATACAAAGAGGATTAGAACTACCAAATAACTCACCATTAATGGAAATTGAGCTCAAATACAACCTGGTGCACCACTTTGAGAGTACATCTAACATTATTCTTTAATTCATTATGGTATATTCACGGAAGAATTCACTTCTAGGAGGATTGCAAAACTATTGAAGGAAAATATATGCAAAATCAAAACTATTAAGTCATGAAAATGCATTAAAATCCATGTTGCATAAGTTTTGGTGTTGCATTGAAGGTTGTGGTAAATTTCATATAATAACACTTTACTATTGGTATCAATGATTGATGTGGTAATCATGGGTATAACATCGTAAATGGTTTTTAAGCAATGACGATTGCCCCCATGATGTGTGTGTTGGAAATATTGTCATTGATGGAAAATGATAAAATTTAGGATCAACAAAGGTATATAGGAGCAATAGGAAGACAAAGAGAAACATCAAGTCATGCAGTAGCAAGGGGAAAAGGAGCAACAGATACATTGGTGGTTTTGTAGAACATTGATGTTGGCATGTTGATTGAGCTACATTGTTGTGAAGCAAAGGAATGACTCCAAGGCAAATACAAATATTGTTGTGATGCATTAATGATAAATATTGTTATTTTACATTGGCACTTAGTTGATCCAATTAATCATTACATGTGGCTGAAATTAATATTGGAATATTTATTTATTTTTGTGGTCTAATATTCAAGAAATTAAGGATTTGGAAATGAATGAGTGGAAGACAAAGAGTCAAGCTTATTCACTTCATATTCCTATGTGGGATACAAACATCCAATAAACTATATTTATAAAATATGTTATTTTAGAAAGCATAGTTGGTTAGAGGGTGGGAGAATGTGTGAGAGTTGATTGATATATTATGCATTAGTTACCTGGTACAAATGGAGCTAATTGAAGCATATTTGAAGGGGAGGAGATGCATAAGTAAAGAAGGAGGTATGCAGAATTTATGAACAGGTAAATCAGCATATAGTTTTTATTTTTGTATGAGGGTTTGTGGTCTCCTTTCAAGTTGTACCTTGACAAAATTTTAGTTGGAGTTGGTTAAGGTAGGACCCTCTTCTGGGTTATAGCCTATAGAAAACATATGGGATTTGGAGCTTCATTGCATGTTGTAGCTTGCAGAAAATTGAGGTAGCAACCTCCTATAAGTTGTAACCTACAAAAAATCAGATGTAATAAGGAGTAGGAGCTTGCCTTTGCATCACAATAGTAATAAAATCATGGTTTTCTCCTTTATGGGTTCCACTTATATATGGTGTCCATATGCATTGTTATTATGTGAGGCTATGGTGTATTGATCTGCTTATTACTTGTTGTTCACATATTCAGTTTGTTGTTCATTCGTTGTTAATATTCTCATGTAATGTTTCATTTAATGAATTTAATGACATGGATTGTGATGTCCACGAATGGGCTAAACTAATTCACCCCCCTCTTAGTTGCTCTCATCCATCGATATCAAAGCTGGTTCCTTTGGTGTAAGACTAATAGCTTGAAGGAGATATGGTTGAGTCATGGAATATCAAAGTGTACTTGTGTTGAGTGCAAAAAACTTTCATGAATGGAGATATAAGGTTAAAACAGATTTAATAGATTATGGACCTAGTGTATGGAAGCTTGTATGTGATGGTTACTACAAAGAATCTCCCTCTTTGTAAGAAAAATAGTGGAATTATAAGGAAAAATGCATAATGCATAAAAATATTCATAACAAGGATCTTGATATAGTAATATATTTAACTTCTGCAAAAGAAATATGAAATAGATTACCTCTCATGCATGAAGGAGACAATAGTAGTTGCACTATCAAGAAGGAGATGATAAGAAGGAAGAAGAAAATTCTATTTCAAAAGGAAAAGGTTAAGTCAAATGAGGTCTTTACTAAGTTGAAGAACAAGAAAAACTTGACATTGTCTTGACTAAAATAGAATGATTGAAGAATGAAAATAAAGATTTGAAGGCACTAGTCCAAATATGTGATGAGAGAGAATATAAACATAAGGAAAAAAAATTTGGCCTGAAGGCACAACTTGAAGAAGAACGGATATTAGGGGAGGTTATGAATAATTAGCTAAAGGAGAAAGAGACACAATCTGAAAAGTTAGAGGTTGAGACTAGTTCGACTAGAATTGTGTTAGAAGAAAAGAAAAAATTATTTAAACAACTAGAAGAGGAGGTTTCCTAAATGATGAACTTATAAAAGGAAACTATTAAAGATGAAAAAGCAACATCAAAAGGACCTACAAAATAAGAACCAAATAAAAATAAGAACCATAACCAGAAGGAGAAGAATGACGTTAAAAATTATTCAATATCACAGGTCAGGAAATATATCTCATGCTTCCATTTCCATGAACCATGACATATTACAGTAGGCTGTAAGAAAAAATAAATGAAGAATTATCACTAGAAAATGCAACAAACCATAAGGCTCCCTCAAACATGCAAATAGAGAAGACAATCGTACACCAGGTACATAAATATTTTTTATGGGCATTGCCATATGTGCAATGAATTTCGACATAGAACCATTGAATGTAAATTGTATCCAGAGAAGAGCACAAGAGTACACACACCATTTTTTCCATACCTTGGTCAAATAAGATGTTATTTATTTAGAAACTTTGGATGGAAAGTGAGTTACTGCAGGCTCCCATATATACTAAATTACTCTAAGGAGAAGATGAAAGCCACTTCAAACAATCAAAACTATGAGTCAGAAAGAAGCACACACAAAATAAGGAAGATCATTAAGTCATGGAAGAGAAATGAAAATGAGCATTCTGTGAATCTTATGACAAAAAGGAAAGAAAGGGGGAAGAGGGAGCACAATGTTGTTGAGTGGCTTGAACATTATCAGTATTATAAAGGTAGCTTCTAGTGAACTAAGTATTGGGACACACCAAGATACAAAAATATCTGAATTTTTGTACAAATAATGCCACAAGTTCTCCCACATATTTTTTCTTTTTGTATCAATTAGTCTATGTTTTTGAAAGGAAACCCACTTGTAAAAGGAAGTATGGGCATAAAATCATCAAAAGTAGCCTACACTTCATTGGAATTGGCTCAGATTAGTGAGAAGACTCAAGAGTTTTTTGATGAAAAAATAAATGATACTACCTAGAAGGTTTAGATATTCATCCAAATTCTTGGTGTCATATACTAGTATGCTCATGTTTTCCCACCCTTGAAAGCACAACTTGGAGCTTTTAGATGATGAATTTCCGAGGGCTTACTTCTTCCCTTGGAACAAAATGGTGTTATTAGAATCAATTCCTCATAATTTGTCTATGCCTTGGCATGATGTGACCACGATTGGTGCAATGAGGGAAGGAGGTTGCGTAAATCTTGAATTATTTAGGTTCAAAGTCTTAAATTCCAAGCCAACTAAAAACTTGAGCATGGTATAGATCACGCACAGGGAGAGTAATGTACAACTATGATGCATACACAAGTTATATACCTTACAGAATCCAGAGGGGAAATTTTTGAGGGAATATGGTTGGATGCTTCGATAATATTGATGAGGACTGTGACAAGACATACAAAAGTACATAAAAGAACAATTAATATAACTTATGGAGCAGTGGCAGTGTTAAGGCTGAAATGGTATCAGAAAATGATGCAATGGTGCAGTGGTATCTCATGCGTTAATCGTAGGTTGAAAGGTCAGGTATCACGCATTATTGATTTGGTCTCAGTATCATCATGATCTCTAAGGCTAACTCCAAAATTGAACTGACAAAAGGCTACGAAGTGATCCTCAAAATCCTTTTTGTCTTTGATGCCTATAATTTCTTCTTTCTTCCTCTATTTTCTTTCAATTTCATCCTCACATGAAACCTCTGACTTTCACCTTCATTTTCTCCTATTTTCCTCTATTTTCATAAATAAATCCCAAAAATTTCCTTTTCCCTTTCAAATCCTTTTCCAATGCATTTTCCAATTTCCTGTTAACCATAAACACACAAAGTAATGCCCACTAGGATATTTTTCCCAACATTCATCTTGGAATGCATGTCCCATGACCTTGGTCCGTTTTTTTCCTTTAATAACTTTTATTACATTAAATTTTAACTTGGGGTTGTTACAAACCCCTACCCCTTATGGGAACATCGTCCTCTGTGTTCTATGACACCTATGACTAGAAAGATTGCTAAAAACCAAAACATATTTCCTGTGTATCTTTATAACTTAGCTGGTTGCAGTATTTTACAATGAACATTTTGTTGAAAACATGACAATCATATCATTTGCAAGATATTTATAATGCAACTCATTAAAATATTTATAATAAAAACCACATACACTTATGCACATTTTCTTCAACCAACAAATAACCATACTATTTATGGAGCTTTATAAATTGAGCTCAATATAATAGTTACAATAATATACACATATACACATATGCACATTTTCTCAAAAAAAAAAAAACCGATATGATTATCGCATCAACCTTAAGGAGTGTAATATTCCTAGAATGCTTCCCATTAATTGGAATATTAAATTTTTATTTTTGCTCTTAGATAGAGGAATAAGAGGATATGGGGATCCATAAATCTTCTTAGTAGGAATAAAGATACTCCTAGTGTGAATGGAGGTCATCTTAAAAGCTAGATTGAAGACCCTTAGGTGTGGAAAGGGGTTGGAGCTTGAATACTAGGTCAACTTTGACCGAATCAACAATGTTGTTATGGAGTGGCATTCATGGTGGGACAACATAGTTTTGGAGGGTGATTGAATGCATGGAAGTAGTGACCTAATTGAGTGGGGCCAAGGATGAGGAAGCTCATCACTTATATAAGGAATAGGATGGAAGCCATATGGGGATATGTTTAAGATTATTATTTTGATATGGTATGTTTAGACTTGTTGCTCTCTTGAGATGTTTAGCTAAGATTAGGTGTTGTTTAGCACAAAGTGTTTCGATTTGAGAATCCACCTCTTCCTTAGGAGGCCTTTTGGGAAAGTATTGCACTACATTGTCCAGCATCGACATCAGGCCGAGCTCCATCTTTGTTCTACAGCGTAGTTCTGCAGTATTGTGTTGTGTTGTATGGTGAGCAATGGAGGATTTATCTTGGGTGTCTTCAAAGCTAGTTTTTAGATGGAGGAAGGTCGAAATTCATTGGAAGGCCGAGTAAAGGATTCCCTTGTGAGCTTTCTTGACATATTTGGCATTAAATTCGAGGAGTATTTATCCCCTAGACGCATTTTCGTACGGATCTACGTTATTTTAGGGAGGAGTTGCGGGGGTGATTGCGGTGCCTTTCTTGAGAGTGCATCTGCAACAACATTTATCTTCCCTTTTTTGTAGACAATTTCAAAGTCATAACCCAACATCTTTGTGACCCATTTTTGCTGCTCTTCTGAAGATAGTCTTTGTTCCAAAAAGTGTTTAAGACTATCATGATCAGTTTTTACCTTGAAGTGTCTTCCCATTAGGTAAGTTCACCATTTCTTTAGTGCATATAGTATTGCTAACATTTCCTTCTCATAAATAGGTTTTTGTAAATACCTTCCTTTGATTGGACGACTTTCAAAAGCAATGGGTCTTCCTTCCTGCATTAAAACTGCACCAATTCCATTTTCTGAGGCATCACATTCCACAATAAAGGTTTTTGTGAAGTCTGGCGTAGCTAAGACCGGTGCTAGGCACATTGCTTCTTTAAGATGTTCAAAGGCCTTAGTTGCTTCAGGAGTCCATGAAAATGCATCTTTCTTCAATAGTGTTGTTAGAGGTGCTGCTATTCTCCCATAATTCTTAACAAACTTGCGATAATACCCTATTAACCTGAGAAATCCGTGCAACTGCTTTATGGTTGTGAGGACTTTCCATTCCTTAATGGCTTTAATTTTGTTAGGGTCTACCTTAACACCCTCGTGAGATACAATATGACCCAGATATTCCACCTCTTGTACTCCAAAGAAACATTTGGATGTTTTTGCATATAATTGTTTCTCCTCCAATAGTTTGAGCACCCTGTCAACATGTTGAGCATGATCCTTCCAAGACCTGCTGTAGATTAGTATATCATCAAAAAATACTAGCACAAATTTTCTAAGGAAGGGTTTGAAAATGGAATTCATCAACCCTTGAAATGTAGAAGGTGCATTGGTAAGGCCAAAAGGCATGACCAAAAATTCATAACGACCCTCACGAGTTCGAAATGTTGTTTTTGGAATATCTTCAGTCTTCATTCTAATTTGATGATATCCTGAACGAAGATCCAACTTGGTAAAATAAATTGCTCCATGTAATTCATCCAATAATTCATCAATCACAGGAATGGGAAATTTATCTTTAATAGTGAGCTTATTGAGCTCCCTATAATCAGGACACATGTGCCATGATCCATATTTTTTGTGCACCAATACTACTGGAGAAAAGAAGGAACTTTGACTAGGTTGAATTATACCAGCCTCTAACATTTCTGCAATCATACGTTCAATTTCGCTCTTTTGGACATAAGGATATCTATAAGGCCTGATGTTTGGAGGAACACTTCCTGGAATCAAATGAATAGCATGATCATGATCACGAATAGGTGGGAGTCCTTTGGAAGTTTCAAACACCTTGGAATGATTGTCCAAGACTTGTTGGAGATCTGCAGAAATAGATGATTTTGATGTTGGAACTTCTAATGAGCATAATTGTGCAATTACCCCTCGTTGTTCTTTCTTTAGAAGCTTTGTCATGCCATTAGAGCTTATTATCCTTCCTGGCTTCCCTTCAATACCCCGTAATTCGACTTCCTTTCCTTCTGAAAAGAATTTCAAGAAAAGTTCTTGGAAATTAAAAGCTACCGTCCCCAAAGATTGTAACCATTGTACTCCTAGTACAACATCAGCACCTCCCATAGGAATGGAAAGCATTGGACTAGTCAATACATATTCCCCCATGGTTAGCTTGATATTATGGCATTTTCTAGAGCAATTTATAGTTCCTCCATTTGCAACCATCACTTGACATTATGGTGCTAGGTATAGGAAACAATTTAATTCCTTGGCTACCTTACAATGAATAAAATTATGGGTGCTACCTGAATCAATCAACACTATTACCTTTTTCTTCTTGATATGTGCTTCTATCTTGAGAGTTTGAGGAGTGGTAATTCCTGCCAGTGCATTACACGATATGGTCGGATTCATTTCTTCCTCTTCTAGGGCTGGTTCCTGGTGTATATCCTCTTCTTGTTCATTTTCTTCTTCCTCTTCACAATCTATGTAAAATAATTTCTTCTCAGCACACCTATGACCTTTAGTGTATTTGCTATCACAACTGTAGCAAAGCCCTTTTGCTCTTTTTTCTTCCAATTGTTGTGGTGTCAACCTTGTAGGTTGTGGAAATCTAGGCATAGCAACACTTTCTTCTTTATAGAAGTGAGTGGTAGGCTTCCTTGTCGCCATAATTTTACATTCAATTTTTCTTGCCAACCTGAATGCCTTCTCCAATGAATCAGGTTCCAAAATGTGAACTTCATGTTGGATGTTATCCTTTAAAGTAACTATGAAGAGATCAATCCTGTGTTCCTCTGGAATATCAGTTACCCTTATATTCAATTTTTGGAAGTCCTTAATGTGCTCCCCCACTAAACCCTTTTGTTTGAGATTTATCAATTGGCTAAACAAGGTGTTGCTCTTTGTATCCTCATAATGTGCTATCATTTCCTCCGTAAAAATTGACCAAGTGACAATTTTTTTACGGGAGCAAAGCCATCGATACCATACAAATGTATTTTGTTCTAAATGTAAAGTTGCAATGCATACCTTTTGTGTGTTTTTCATATTATGGAGATCAAAATATTGCTCCATCTGTAATATCTGTGTTACAGGATCTTTTCCATCAAACTTCCTCATATCCATTTTTGGAATATGGTGGTTCTTCCCACCAACATTAGAGTTTATAAAGTCACGATTAACATTTATTTTGTTCTCTCATGAGTTTCCTCTACTATCTTTTCACCATTAGGAAACATTTATTGTATCAACTTCGTCAAACCTTCCATGTCTGCTTTTAAATCATTCTTCATGTTTTCCATTTTTTCATCAATCTTAGCTTCCACGTCATCCATCTTAGATTCCAAGCCAGCGTCCATGCCATCTATCTTAGATTCCACTCCTTTCTTCAAACCATCCATCTTCGCTTCCACGCTTTTCTTCAAAACTTCCATTTCATTTTTTGCTGCTCTTTGCGAGAGAGAAATTTGGTGCACTTACTCTTGTAATTTTGATACATCATGTTTCAATTCTTCATCTTCATGAGTCATAGTATAGCCTTCTTAAGGCTTAATGGGTGTTAAATTATTTTTACGGGGCATTTTTTAGAACCCAGTACTGATATCTATTCTACAATAGCCCTTGTAATCAATTCAAATTGATTATTCAAACAATACTTATGCAATTCGGGAAGAAAAAAAAAAAAAACAACTTTTTCTTGCTTTTGAGGAGCTCAATATTGAAATTGGATTATCTCTGTGATTGCGGCTCTTCAATATCTAAAATTTGGCACTGAGGTAGCCCTCTAAATTCTCTTTTGAATGCCACAGGTCTAACTTGATTTGGATTCTCCAAGGCAAAGTTATGTCCAGTCTCCCACAATGACCTAATTATGGACTAGTTCAGTAGAGCGAAATTGTACGACTTGCCACATGTCACTATTTCATCCTTCGGCTCTAAAATTGATAGCCAAGAAACTAAAGTCCGTGTGCTTGCGACCAATTTTTACGACACTCCAATCTGATGCTCAGAGAGAGAGTTATGAATCTTTTCCCACGATCACCTCTTTGAGATGAAATTCGGGAGCCTGAAAAAACACTACCTTCCTCAGATCATATCTCCGAAAATATTTAGAACCAAGCTCTGAAAATTTTTGACGAGTTTCCTCAGGATTTCGGATTTGCAACCTATAAATTTTAGATTCTGAACCTTCGTAGAAAAAAAGTTATGGTGAAAATTCCACGATGACCTGTTTAGAAGCGTGAGCCACAGACTAAAGCTTGATGCAAATATTGTGGAACCAACTCCAAAAATAGAAGAAAAGAGATATCAACGCCTTAGAAATAAGCCACTTCGAGGGGGAAACCTCCAATACATTACATAAATGAACAATTCTAGGATGATACAATTTACAAAACCTCCTTTCTATATATAGGAGTCCATGGGGCCATAATGTAATCCTAGTGGGCCACAATGTAATCCTGGCCGACCTAACAATAATAATTTAAGGGCACAATAATAACAAAATGGGGGTTACAAGGGTACAATAATAACAATAAGGGGGTTACACTAACAACAATAAGGGACTATACTAGTAATATAGGGACCTAACAAGTTTCAAACAACCTTCCTCATAAAGCTAACTTAAACTACAATCTAGGAAATTAAACTAACAATTCTGATTTATGAGTCCTGCCCTTCTTTCTAAATGTGATCACGAAGTTGACAGATATATAAAATTTCTTTGAAATGAGTTGGATGTGATATCCTTGATCGGATATGTCCCTTGAAAATAGCATTTGAGATTGCTGACTGGGATCTCTTTGTTGAATCTGTAAGAGACTGCGGAGTTTGATGCTGATGATAAGGTTTGATCAGAAAATTCCAGTGATTTTCTTGATCAAACTTATTTACCTTTTTAAACATTTCCTCCTATGTATCTGCTCTCTACTTCCACTGTGTTTCCACCTGTCTTGTTTCTGAAAAAACATCAGACGTGTTTTCCTTAAGAAGTTCTGCTCTGGACAGTTTCTCACACATAGATTCAATAATCTCACTTGATATATTAGATGTCTTTGTTGTTGCTTTCTCTGCCTGTTTGATTTGCGCTTCCCATTCTCTAAATAGAATTTCTTTGTGAAGCTTATCTACTTGAGGTAGATTAGTTTGCTTCCCTGAATCTGAAACTTGCCATTGAATGTGTTCTTCAATTTTCTTCTCAAGTCTTTCACATTCAAGTTTTTGGATCGCTATATGCTAGATCAATATCTTATTTGAATCACAATAAGAATCAATTATAGAAGCTTGATGACAAAACACTTCTTGTTCTTTCTTTAACTTAGTGTTTAAATCCAGTGCTTCTTTGATAAATTGCTCTAATTGTGGTTGGCTTTGTAACTTAGTCATTGTTATTTCCAGTTGTGCTTGTTTTTCATTAACCTCTGTCTGATGTTGCAATTTGAGGCTTTCAACATATTTATGAAATTGGGTTGTGACTACTTTGGCTTGCTCACTGGAATTAGATTTCTATTCATTTAGCAACTTCTCTAGTTCTTGTACTATGGCTTCCTTTTGTTTTAACAACACTCTAACCTCAGTAGCTTTATCAGCAGTAGCAATAGCATATGCCCCTGAATATTGTGATAATTTGGTTAGTTGTTCAGTAGGATCATCTGAGGAATCTTTCCATAATACATCAACTGATTCATCTGTAGGCTTTGAAGTTGTTTCAACGATTCTCCTCCTTTTATTTCTTTTAACTACAACTTTATAACTAGGACTGTAGAAAATATCTAATGAAGGAATATCTTCAATTTGTAGAACTATCTGATCTGTAGGGAAGGCTGGTATGATTTCTTTATCATGTTGTGCTGGAATTCTTTGTAGTGGATTAACAGTTTCCACTATCTTTTGGCAGTGTTCATGTGTCTGGAAACTTGTTGCTTGATCAGTATTAGGATTCTCTTTAGGAGTTTTCATTGCTTTGGAAAACTCCTTCCATTCATCTATAAGATCTTTTGTTTGTGGTGAACTGGATTGATCTAGCATATTGTGATTGTGCTAAACTGCTTGAGAATCTTATTTTGTTCCATTGTTTCTCGTCTCCTCTAGCATCTCTATCTCTTGAATAACTCAGTCAATTATATTTTCTGAGTTTTCCTTTTTAGATTCGGATTCATTTTCAGAGTGATTTGAATCATGAGATTGTTGTTGTGATTGACCTGATTCATTTTCAGACATATCTTTTAATTCATCATCCAGACTGACACTTGGAGTGTGTTTGGTGTCATTTTCAATAATTAACAAATTGAGAGGGACTTTCTCTAGTCTCTTGTTTCTGTATGCTTAGAAAGCTTCAAAATCATCTTGACTTAGTTGACTAGATACATACTTGATAATATCTGAAAAGTTTTCCATGCCCTCGAAGAGATCATCAAATCCATCTTCTTCCTTTACAAAAGGCTTTAACTTAAGCTCTGTGATGTAATTTTTAATTACATCATTTGGATCATATAACCTTTTTGGCATTACTGCCAATTTCAATAAATGAATTTTGGAAACTTCCTTGTAAGTATGGTCGATGTTAGACAATGCAAAAGTGCCACATTGTACAAGGAAGTTAGGCCAAATAGCATTTTTAGCATCTTTCAATTGTTTCGTAACACCATTAACAAGTTGATAGGCTATTTATTTTGCAAGTAACTTATCGGGAATGTAATAGGGTAAAACATGAGGAGAAGCATAACTCCCGAATACTCTAATATACGTGAAATTCTCTTAGTTGCATCACATTTCTGAGGAAGAATAATACTCGCATTGGATTCTTCGAGAAGCCTAGAGGCCTTTTTATTGAAAATCGGTAGGGTACATAGGCAATATAACTCCATAAGAAGCACTATAGAAGTGTGGTAAGTCGACAGATGATGGCTGTAGCATTATAGCTGATCACATTTTGTTCTTTGCAAGTAACTTATCGGGAATGTAATAGGGTAAAACATGAGGAGAAGCATAACTCCCGAATACTCTAATATACGTGAAATTCTCTTCCGCAAACCATCTAGCTACAGGAAGAATGTCTGCATTGGCTTCTTCAGAAACCCTAGGGGCCTATTTATTGAAAATCATCTGGTGCATAGGCAATATGACTCCATAACAGATTTTATAGAAGTGTAGGTAGAAGTCTGAATCCCAGAGTTCTCTGTGATGAATGTGAATTGGGGTAGGGTCTTGAGTAGTCCATTTCCATACCATGGTAGAAAAACTAGAAGTGAAACAGATAGCATCCATGACATAGGCAGACATATAAAAGGGAGGTATCTCTCTGGATGAAATACTCCTTTTATTCCTATATTCGGTAATGTGCTTGGCTAGGTTATTAGATAAGATGTCTGCCCAATTCAAAATTGATGAATTGATGATTGTGCCAATCAGAGGAACCCATTCTCTTGAGAATCTAGTGCTATCAAGTTTGGAAAATAATCTACATAACATACCAGCAGCATAATAGTAAGGACTAGGAATTTGGGAAATTGGGTACGTACCAAACTTATCTTGCTTCAATTTCCCCTGATTATCCTTCCATTCTTGGATGAATTTAATAAGATCTAGATGTTCTCCTCTAAAAATCTGCAAATATTCTTTGTCATATTTCTGCTGCAGGGGTGGTAGTGTATGGGGGTGGTAAAGGTACATTGGTATAACCAATCTTTTTATAAATGAAACCATTTAACGATCGATACTTACCAATCATGCGTGTAAGGAAGAATCTTTGGTCTTGCAGCTATCCTGTGAATGTATGAGCATGCAACGTCAAAAAGAGTGGCATCGGAGGTAGAAGCAGTGCCTGTCGAAGAAACTTTGGTTATTACCCTTGGTCCTTCACTTTCAAAAATCTTATACAATGCCTCCCATGTCGAACTGCCGCAATATTTGTTTCAGACAGTATCTAAAAAATAATGGAGACATCTCTGTATCTTCAGTGGAAGACGTCTGAGAAATTTCCTTACCCTTTTTTCTCTTTTTGTTCTTCTTCAATCCATTAACTGGTTTCCTGAAAAACAGAGTGAATTTTTACAAGTGTAGAGTATCAAAGAGGAAAATCTATCATTTATTTCAAACACAAGCAAGCATATATATATCTTTTAAGATATAACATCAATCATCATTCATAATCTCTGAATTAATATTTCATATACCTCCACACGTAAAATCTATCAATTTCTTTAAAGTCGTTAAGACCTTGAATTTCGCTTTGACATGACACAAGTTGTTTTACACGCTTGATCCATTAAATGGCGTCGACGCGCATATCGCAAGTTATAACTTATAACCATTCATAATACTTACCCTTAAAGGATATGAAATGCGATCTACGCAAATCACAGATCGCAACTTTTATAGGATAACAATTTGGCGTATGTTATAAGTTGTGTGAAATAAGAATTGCGCTTTTTTGCAAAAAATAAGTGACTGCGATTGCCAAAGGTTTTATATTAATTTCTTTATTTTCTCGTCGGGTTTGCGGTGTCGCAACTTATATAAATTTTCTTTTCATGTTTTTTGATTGATTAAGTGAGGCGCGGTGCGATAAAGAAAATAAAATGGTGATTGAATTTTTGGCAAAGTTTTAATCATATCTTCAGAGAATTTTGAGCGCATATCACAGCTCACACATTTTGAGGTTTATGAGTCTTTGGAATTCATAAGATATGCAATTTGCAATGTGGTCAAGAAAAATAAAGCGGAAAACTTTAAAAAGAAAATATTTATTTTCTAAGTTTTTTTGTTTTTAGAAAACTTAAAAGAATTTCCTATTTATAAAAATAAATGGGGATTGTTGTACTCAACACAACACAATAATAATAATATAAGGAGAATAATAACAATATTGGGGTTAGGGGTTCCAACAATAACTATAGGGGCTACACTAATAACAATAAGGGATTAAGCTAGTAATATAGGGACCTAACACAATCAAAGTGCAAGGAGGCTACCCTTCAACATTGAAGGATCGGGAGGTACTTTCACATAGGAAGGAGTCTCCCACACATAGCAGCATGATGGTGGATGACTTTGGCATATGGCATGTCAAAGAATGGAGTCATGAAGTGGCAAGAACCTTATCACCAAGGCCAACTGCGCTGTCATTTGGGAGTATGTATCTATTGATGGAGTGTTCCAAGGGGAGTATGCATCCCTTCATTTTGCAGACCTTTATGAGGATATTCTCATGGGAGAGCTCATCCATGGACCTCATTTTCATCCTAATCACAATGCATGGTAAGAAATATATTTATGTACTTACTGATCATTTCATAAAGTATTGGCATTCTCTCACCATCTATGTATAGTGCATTTCTCCACAAAAGGGAAAGATTATCTTTGGGTTTCATGGTAATTCTAAGACAATATTTGATGGGGATAAGCTTCAACTTTGCAACATGGACTTGGAAAATGTGGTGTTATTTTTATTATTCTGTTGATATATCAATACCATTTACTACCTCATAGTAGATGAGCAAACATGCCAACCTCCAACTTGTTGGGAGACAACTTTATTATGATGTTTTATAATAGTAGTTGAAATTGAAAAGTAGTTTTATCTACTTGGTCTAACCAATGAACAACCAGAAGCTATAACAGCAACATTTTTGGATTTTGGTTACTTCAGTGATGATGTACCATTCGCTTTTATGGATAGTTTGGATAGTAAACTAGAGGGAGTCTTTGGTATTGTTGTCCTTTTGTCTTAGGAAACGTGGTAATCTTGAAGCTGGGTTACACTTTTTGCCCTTTTTTGAGAAAAAAATTTCATTTTTTTCGGTTCTTCAACTTTCTGCAAACTATAACAATTTTTCTGTGTAGAATTTCATTTTTTGATAAAAATAAAAGTTGTGAGAAATTTTGTTAGCTTTCTATTACTTATTTTTTGAAATTTTTTTATGCAGATTTGATATGTCAACTTAGCGTTTCTTTGGGTGTGTGTTTCTTAACAATCAAAGGATTCATAAGAAGTCATGTTATGGCAATATTCATTGGTGTGTTTGAAAACAAATAATTTACAACAATCTAGACAGAGTCTACTTTGTTTTAGATCATCACATAGCCAATGGATGCATATCATAATTACCAAATTTTTTAGGCAGTGTAATAGCATTTTTAGTTATGTTTAACGTCATAAAAAATTCTTAACATATAAGTTATAAACTAAAGTAAAGCTGCAATTAGAGATGATCATTGTAATGCCCCATAATTTTTTCAATATTTTTTACAATGTATTTTGGGAGATACAAAATTTTGATTTCACTGAATCACAATGACCCTCAGAAATTGTTTGCACCCATTTTATTAGAAAAATAATTAAAATTAATAAACGTTTATGAAATTCCATAAAAGTTATATTTCCTGAAAGTAGATTCAATTCTGAAAATGCTTGTCTTGGTTTCGACAATTAATTAACAACTTTTCATGGAGTTTAATCAGTGCAAAGTTCTGAGTAATATTGGAGACTGGTTTTTAACAGTAATTGGCTATTGAGTGCGCGAACTATTGCTGTTTTCCGTCGACGGAAGAGTTTTGCAACCCCTACTAAAAGCACATTTCGTGGCAATATAAATTGCCGCGAAATGATTCACAATTTTCGCACATTTCGCACATTTCATCTCATTTTATAAAGATCTTGGTTTGGGTTCAAAAACGTATCTTCAAATTTTGGGTTTAAAAGCATTTCTTGGAAGCAAATTCATTTTACAAAGAATTTTTTTGGAAGACATTTCTTGGAGGCGGCCTGATTTTGGCAAAAATTGTTTTGAACTTAAAAAAATTTCTTGGACGTACATTCAAAAGACATTTCTTGGAGGTATGTACGTGTTTTCAGTTGAAGTAAATATTTTGAGCTTCGTTTCATTTTTATAAGACATTTTTCTCTCGAATTTTTTAAAGTGTTTTGGATTGGAGTATGTATTTTTTGCAAAAAATTTACACTGAATTTTTTAAATTAAATCTTCTGTGATATTTTTTGTAATTGAGTTATTGTCTAATTTTTTGAAGGAAATTTTTTGAACTTCATACCCTATTATCATGGGAAATCGAAGAACTTGTGCGAGAAAATATGATCGAAAAAGAGACCCTGAGGAATGTAGAGAAGAGACAAGACAATCTCGCAAAAGAAAGTTAGAAGCCCTCTCAAATATTGAAGAGGAAAATCAACCTCAAGAAGAAATTGAAGTAGGTATGTAAATGTAAATATTATGATCTATTGATATATATTTAAAATTTTCCTAATGTAAAATGTGAAGCTTAATTTTTATTTGATGAACTAGTTTGAAAAATATTTTGTTTAATGTAAACAGACAAAGATATTCCTCAAAATATTGAAGAAGAAAATCAATCTCAAGCAGAAATTGAAGCAGGTATGTAAATGTAAATATTATGATCTATTGATATATTTAAAATTTTCCTAATGTAAAATGTGAAGCTTAATTTTTATTTGATGAATTAGTTTGAAAAATATTTTGTTTAATGTAAACAGACAGAGATATTCCTCAAAATATTGAAGAAGAAAATCAACCTCAAGCAGAAATTGAAGCAGGTATGTAAATGTAAATATTATGATCTATTGATATATTTAAAATTTTCCTAATATAAAATGTGAAGCTTAATTTTTTATTTGATGAACTAGTTTGAAAAATATTTTGTTTAATGTAAACAGAGAGAGATATTTCTCAAAATATTGAAGAGAAAATCAACCTCAAGCAGAAATTGAAGCAGGTATGTAAATGTAAATATTATGATCTATTGATATATTTAAAATTTTCTTAATGTAAAATGTGAAGCTTAATTTTTATTTGATGAACTAATTTGAAAAATATTTGAAATTTTAGATATATTTATTAATTTAGTTATTTATTGAATATGTACTATTTTTTGAATATGTACAGATGAAATCACTATCGATAATGAGATGTTAGAAAATGTTGACACTCACACATATGGAGATAAAAAACCTGACCATATTATACGATATCGTGTCGACCGCATTTTTGAAAAGTATTTCTTAAATGAGTGAGTGACAGTTCAGGCTCAAATGTTGAAAGGTCTCCTATCATCAAGGAAATTAAAAGAAGCGACGACACTATTGGGTATTCGAAAATCAACCAAAGATAAAAAAATGAAGGAAGAGGTGATAAAAAATATGAATAGTGCTATAAAGTCAATTAAGAGATCTAGAGAGAAAGATGTTTCAATTGTACGTAGAGGAATACAGATGGCAATGGTTTCCTCAAGTACTCAAGAGAATCATTTGGTAACATCTATGGCACGAGCACTGAGAACCTCGCGAAAAACTTTGCACAAACATTGGAAATTTCGGTTGCAAATAGATGTAAATGATGAACTCGCTTGTTGGAGAGCTATTTTTAGGCAACCATACAAAGATAGACTTGGAGAAAATGTTAAAAAAATAATATATGAATATTGGAAGAACAATTCGCGTGTTTCTGGCCCACAAGGCATGATGCGAAAAAGAAAAATTATACAGAATAGATTGAAAAACACTAGAAAAACATCTCTTGGAAACCACTCAAATAGAGTTATTCAACAAGTTCAAAGAAGAGAATCGTCAAATTCATGTTTCACTTAGTGCTTTGTTCAACAAAAACCATGGTATGTAAAACCTATCACCGTACGCGACACTTGTTGTTGCCGTTATCATGTGGAATTTGAGTTATATTATGACACATTCCTTGATTTGGGTAGAACATTATGGAAGGATTCACCTCCTCCTTCCACTATCCGTGAATTCATATCTCAAATTCTATGTGAAAGAGAAAGCGATGAACTATTTTACAAATAGAAATGTGTTGGTGGTAAAAAATGCGATGATTGTGGAAATTTGACTAAATTTCAAAACAAATATCGAACCATTTAACGATGTTTAATATTTGCAGCTTAACTTTGGCTTTTTATAAATCAACAAAGAGAGTAGAGAAAAAATATACCCCACCAGCCCAAATGGTATGATGTTTCTATTTTATAGGCCTTGAAAATAATACCACTTTGCAAGCCTTGCGAGACAGCATTAGAGAATGAGATCTGAATGATCTACCAAATATTGAAGCTCGTCTGTGGCTTACTTTCTGATCTGATATCTTGTTTTGGGCTATTAGGCTTACTTTGTTGACATGTGTCTACCGCATCCAGCGAGAGCCTTGGTACCATTTCATACCAGTCTTTGGAGAGCATATTTTGATCAACAACAATGAGTAGTATGCAATTGACAGGCTTTTTGTGCAGATAATAGTCTAGTAAAAAAACGAACCCCTATGGAACAACATACAAGTGAGTACAAGCTCGCTTGAAAAGACATTAGGCTCGTTTGAAAACCATTACTATCTACCACGTCCAAAAACAGAACATGTGGATACCATTTATATTGAGGACTGTCAAGTCCATTGAGGAAATTGCAACAATATTTTTAATAATCCTTGTGATTATATAAGAAACTTCAGGCTCGCTTGCAGGTTAATACAGGCTCGATTGAGTACTAAAGAAAACACAGACAACATCTTTTGTTGGAAATATTTGCCTCCCTTCTTGACTGGAATGTTGGAAACCTGCTCTATCTTGAAACCCCTTCTTGGAGTCTCTCTCTAGCTAGAACTGCACCTACACTCTGCAACTAGCCAAAAAACAGATTTGAAATACTTGACTAATTTTTTATATAATTTAAATTCAAAAACAGATGATTTTCTCCAAGTTTTAATTGTTTAAAATATGATTGTTTAAAACAGAAAGAATTTTTTTCTTGTATATTTGAAGCTCTCCATTATTATATAAAACGATTTTATGCTTGTATATTTTTATGCTCTTTGCCATATAGTAATGTCAGTGTATGAAGTTTTAAATTGTTTTTATTATTTTTATTATATGTTGGATGTGATTTTGATTGAAAATGCTTCTTTTTTA